>JASDDO010000024.1:4805000-6005000 GCA_030015575.1 Agapanthus africanus
ACTCAGTCAGGGCCCGATTGGAATCGGTCAGCCTTGCGGCCTTCAGTTCCTCCGAGCCTAAACACGACTTGAGGGAGGCAACGTTGTCCTCGGCCTCCTTCAGCTTGGCAAAGATTTCTTCCTCGCACAAAGAGGTCTCCCCCACCCTTTTTAACGTCGGGGCAATTTCTTTGGCCTCCATAGTAGCCAGAAGGGCGCAGTGATAGAGAATCTGCATAAGGAAGCAAACAGTATCCATCAAGGGCTGAACAGGGGAAAGATTACTTGAAAGAAACTACGTAGAGCTCACTAACTTGGACGACTTCCTGGGCTATCGTGGCGACCTGTGATTTCATGGTGCCCCGAGGTATTTTGGTCCCCGCCGCTTTCTCCATGTCCGCCAAGAGGCTGTCGGCCACAGATAGTCCCGACGGCACCTCGAGGCGGAATTCACCCTGTTGAATATGTATCCCGGCCGACGAAGGCCAGGAAATCACCTTCTTGAGCCTCTTGGCCAGATACTCAGCGAAAGAAGGCTCCTCCGGCCTCACCCGGGGAATCTGTTCCCGAGCTTATTTCTGCCTGTTACCCCTATGCTCCTCGGGGACTAGCGGAGGCATGGCGGTCTTTGCAGAAGGCCCCTGGCGAAGCGCAATGCTCGGTGCGGGCTTGGATGAGCTTGCATCGCCGCCCTTCCTGCCCTGTGCCTTGGCGGCCAAGGCGGCCATAATCCTTGACCGATCCATGGGCGCTGCGAGGAGGAACACGAAAGGGTTAGTTTGAAAGCGACAAAATATGTAAGTCTAAATTGAGCGGCTGGGACCTAACTTACCTAGGAAATGCACGGGACTAAGTTCCGCCCAGCTCAGGGCCCGCTCGAAAAGAATGGCGTTGGCACGCTGGATAAGCTACTATGCCACAGGGACACAATCCTCTCCTTCGGGGCATTCGACAACTTGGACTTCTGGCAATCCGCCGTATGCCACTCAGTGGGCACTGGCCAATCCTCTCTCTTCGGAGGACCGACGAAGATAAACTTTTTCTTCCATTCGTGGATGAAAGAAGGAACGACCACTATCCCTGACCCGGCTGTCTTACCCTTTTGCTTCTTAAAAGAAAAATATACCCAATTCGGCTCGTCCTTGCGGGTGCCTGGATGGTTCTTGTACCAGAGAAAGGCCAAGAAGAGCCTTAAATTAAAAGGGATTCTATCAATTTTGAGCTGAACCAAGAATCCGAAAAGAATCCTCCACGAATTCGGCGCTAGCTGGCCCAGGGTGAGTTGAAAATAATGAAGGACTGCACAAATCTTGGGCAAAAAGAGAAGACATATCCCTACTCGGAACGCTTCAAAGTACAGAGCAATCTCATTACCCTGTACCTGGTCTGCCAGTTCGCCCTCCCTAGTCAAACGAAATGTGTAACCAGAGGGAATGTGGAAGCAAGCCCGTATGTCGGAAAGCTCGTCCAACCTGTTCAGCACTGAGACGACATCACGAGTATTCTCGATGCGCACCTTAGGGGCCTTATTGGCCCCTCAGCATCGAGGACACCTTAGGGGCCTTCTTGGCCCCTCAGCATCGAGGAACAGGGAAATTGCCCTCTCTTTGGGGGCAAACCCGACACGCCAGAAGAAGAGCTTCCTCGGTTATCAAAAGCCGAGGAAGACGAAGAAGACTCACTAGACTCGGCTTCAAAGGATGGGGCCTCATCGCCGGACTCTACCCTAACTATATCAACTATGAGATCAGAGGAAGACATCTGACCTGATTCAAAGGAAGGAAGGGCTGAAGGAGGTTTTTGAACTGCAAAGCCGACCTAAAAGAGGGAGCGCCAAGCAATCCAAAGACATCAGAAGAGTAAGTGAACAAAGGTGTTTTCTGGGGGCAAATTTCCCCTATTTATACCCTCAGCGAAGGTCATCTTACGGCTCAGATCCTCTTCCGCCAAAACAAAGTATCGCGCTGAACGATCCATGTGGTGCCATGTGGCAGCCGACTATTGGACGCCTTTCCCTCACGCTGTAGAGTGTTTTCGTCACCCTATTGATATAGGAATGCGCGTCGCTTATCAGGCATATTACAGATTCCTCCTACCTTGGGTAGGTAAGGGTCTATTGATCGTGGGGATCTAAATTTCTGGCAGCCGCGGACTAACCTGCTGTTAATTATCCCTCGCTTTTGGAGCGAGAGAATATCCGATTAACAGGTCAAATAGATCATGCGAACTCAATGTGCAGTATGCGTATGTGTGTGTCTTAAGGGTGTTTTGGGCATATCGGGGGCCTCACAGAATTTACGAGAGTCCCGCAACCCGGATAGCGGGCTGGAGGTCAAGGGGGCTAGTAGCCCCCTTGCGTCTAGCGGGGCAGCGCCCTGTTAGAAAAAAATTACTATGGGAAGAAGGCTTTTGAGTGTGGGACGTGTCTATTTTATTCATTTTTTTATTTTGTAAAATATTTACAAGGAAGACAAAATTGAAAGATGCGCGTGTGCCATGTGCGTGTTTAGCAAGGTGAGCGCTTGGTAAGGTGTGCGCGTGACAGGGTGCATGCCTGGCAATGTGCGCATCTTGGCCGTTGAATACTTGGCGAGGTGCAAGAGAGGTAGGGGACCAAAAGGTCTAGTAAGATGCGCATTTAGGGAGGTACACACCTAAAAGGGTGTGAGAGTGGCGGGCCAAAGGGCCCCGAATGGACCAAAAGGTCCATTGAGACACACGCTTAAAGAAGTGCGCACATAACGAGATGCACACCTGGCACAATATGCACCTAATGGGTTACGCATCTAGCCAAATGAGCACCCAACGAGGTGCGCAACTAGCACGGTGCAACTAAGGGTTGAAACCCAATGGAGTTACAGTCCCAAACACAAAAAATTTGATTTTTAGAATATCAAAAGGAGTTCTTTTCCCCTTCCACGAGTTTTAAGGACGTGCGCAGATGAGTTTTCTCTTCTTTCTTATCTCCACTGTTGGATCTTGAGGAGAGAGATAAAAAGAAGGTTACTCCTTTGTTGATTTCAATAGGAGATCTGTATTTCTCTTAATGAATTAATGGCCAAAATTAATTTTATTTTTGAAAAAGAAAAGGATTTGCCTTGAATTTAATTGAAAAAGAGGAGGAAGAAAAAGAAGACCTTGAGAGAGAGAGAGAGAGAGAGAGAGCGGCACAAAACCCTAATTTTTTATAGAGGAGAATCATTATGCTTTATTTCATCATGATGGTTGGTTTTTATAGCCTTGGCACTTTACATTGGGCCCCTTGGGCTTTACAATTTTTGGTTATCTTGTCCAATTTAATTCTAAAAAATTACATATTTATTTATTTGCTACATATTTGTTTTATTTTCTAGTTTAGGATGGGACCGGTCCCATGTTTGGAAATTGAACTTGGCTTGAGCCGGATTTGGACCCGTTTGATTTGGACTCCCGCTTGGACCCACTTATTCGGGCGTTGACTTTGACTTTCTTGAACAAAAGGGTATAAATTTTGACCCCAATACACGCGGATCCAATCGGCTGAAGCGACGTCTCATATCCACCGTCAGAAAGCAGCCGCGTGGCAAGAGATCGATGGCCAGCTCGGCGCTACGACGATCCGGGCAGGCGAAACGACATTGCCTTAATGACGCCGTCCCATCAGTGATCCGCTGACGTCATCCGAAAATACGCTCGAATATTAAAGCGCTCGAAGATCGCCACGTGGCCATGTAGTTTCAGGACGATCCACTGCGTAGATCTCTCGGCAGAAAGCCGAAGATGGAAGACCGAGCAATCCACCTCGACCCGACCCATAAATAGGTCGGAACGAGTGTGGAGAGCTAATGATAATGCTCACAAGTACGGATTCCCCAGATCAAGACGCATGATAGATGGCAAGTATTCCACGTGCACCTACTAGCTACTTAAAGTCTACGGAGCTGAGATAAGTACCAGGCAAGGGGGACATTCCTCAGCGCCTCGCCTTCGAGATAACATCCGACCTTTGGAGGGCCTCCCCTGAGTACGTTTCCTCTTTTCCTAATCACCAGTCAGCTGAGCTTCCTCAGCTTCCTTGCTCGTCTCCAAGCTATCGTTTAGCTGAGATTCCTCAACGTCCTTCTTTGGCCTAAAGTATAGAGCACACGCGTTCTCGTAACGGCTCCGTGTATCTCGCCACGACGAGATCTCCGCCGCTCCATGTCCGGCATCCCATGCCAGCGTATCTCTCCATTAATGAGCGTATCTCGTCATCAATGCGGACCTTACGTATGGACGAGATGGACGGCGAAAATCTCACATTGGCTCGCCCTCAGGTGACCCCTATATAAATCCCTCCTCTAGACGATTCAGGCAACTTGAACTCATTCGAATACACCGCTACTCTGCCTAAATATTCTTCGGTGCTTGCTTGATTGTTGGAGGGTACTACGGTGGTTTCCTACCGTGGGACTTCATTAGCAGGTAGCTCGGCGTCAATATCAATCAACAATCTCTCTCCAAATCACAGCTTTTCAACCCCGCTGGCCACAAGATCGACGGAGCACAACATCTGAGAAAGATTCCGACCTCCATCACCAAAATTGACAAAGTTCTCGACCAAACTGTTACAAATCTTTTAATTTATTTATAGCATGAGTTAGCGACAGCGCATATGAGTTTGGAATTCATGGCACCGCTCCAACTAGAGATAAGTTCAGTTCGTATGTATTTGCCTCAAGTTGAACATGTGTAGCAGCTCAAAATCCGGTTCGATATTGATGTCTTGATTCCGGAATTAGCTGAGTTCATAAACGGAGTCAAATCAAGCTACGCATGGGCTTGGGTTTTTGGAAACATATGATTCGGAACCAGTGAAGATAAGGATCGTTGGATATTTAATTATTTAATTACCAATGAACTAGTGCTGGTTGCCATTTGAACTTGGACCAATGGAAAAAAATGATGAGAAATATTAGCATCAGACAAATTTCGCCATGGCTGTCAACGACAAAACTCTCTAGCTCTCCCTCTCTCTCTCTCTCTCTCTATATATATATATATGTCCAAACCCCCCTTAATTATCCTTTCAAAGCAAAATTTTGAACTTATGCGATCATTGGTATGCATGCATGCATGCAGTCTTTCTGTCTCATTAGTGAACTCAAATTGACTTTTCTTTTGGATTTCACCAACTCATTAGCTATCAATCCATTCAAATGAAGAGAAGCGGTTTTTTTTTTCCATTTGAACTATATTCTCTCCAATGTAGCTATCATTTTCAAATTACCCAACAAAAATTCTACTACTGACAAGGGCAGGTGGCAGATTCTTCACAAGAAAGATTCCCACCATTACAAGACAATTGTGTCTCTTCTTCTTCTTCTTCTTCTTCCCCTCTCTAAAGAAATAAGCCTGAATGCTCTCTTCTTCAATCTACTGCTGGTGAAAATTAAAGG
Organism: Agapanthus africanus; assembly: GCA_030015575.1. Taxonomy (NCBI): domain Eukaryota; kingdom Viridiplantae; phylum Streptophyta; class Magnoliopsida; order Asparagales; family Amaryllidaceae; genus Agapanthus; species Agapanthus africanus. The sequence continues at coordinate 4,810,397 of JASDDO010000024.1, forward strand.
CAAGAAATTGCATCTTTGCTGTCATCCAAAGTATGAAGCAAAACATTATTACTTCATGAGTTTGCTCATGCTATCCTTGCATGGCAGGTCATGCACACACCAATTACACCATAAACAATAAAAGAAGGGGTATAAAAAGACAAGATGCTGCTTACTTTGCTGGGATTAACAGTATTAATAAAGATAAAAGGTCTAAATTCAAGTCAGAAGTTTGAAAATGCAGAAAAAGCTAGCTCTAAGAGAAGATCAACATTTTCCAAACTAAAAGGGAAAACAAATAGCTCGCTCGATCAACTGTACATTTGACATAGAACGGTTTCTATAGTAGCTTCCTATGCTGTTGCTGCCGAAATCCATTAGTGTCGACCTCCTCGCCCTTTTCTTTTCTTGAACTCACTGAAACAAACAATACCAAACAACATCCATCAGTGAAGTGGCAAAAGAGAGGCCTCAAATCGTAAAAAAAACAACGCCCAAACTAAGCTCAGTTCCTGTGATGGTCTAATAGATGAACAAGAACAAGCAAACATATGCAAGCAGATAAAATGCTGATTCTCACCTGAAAATTATGCATCTCTAATGTGTTCAAGTGGCCAATATCCTTGGACACCAGAGTCCAACCCTAGCTCAACGACTCCTTGAGGCCAATTCATCAGATGAACTGTTATTCGTGAAACTAGTAAGAGAAATCTGCTCCTCGGCGACTATTCTCTGCCCAAAAAGCACCAACTGAGATGTCTTCTTCTTCTTCTCATTGCACGACTTGTTTGTACTCGGGCTTCCGATGGTTAGCAAGCAAGAGATATCGTCGTCGTCGATGATGGTGGTGGTGGTGGTGAATTTTGTCGATGGAGAGTGAAAGATCCCAGAGTGAAGTTTGTTGAGGTGGAGATCTGAAAGAGAAATGCCGTATTGAGCATTATGCCTGGCTCCCTGTATGCTTGCTGGGGTTGCTATGGTGCTCATAAATCGATGATGGGGGGTTGAGGAGAAGGGTGGGACCGGGTTTTGGCGGTGGTGATGGTGGGCATTGAATAACTCGGGATAGGGGGCAATCCGTAATTTTTTCCGTGGAGGGGAGAAAGGGGTTAAATTGATGGCAGGCATGTTCGAGACGAGTTCTACCAGCCATGGGCTCACATTTTTCACATTCTGGAGCAAGTCTGGTTCATCCCATGAAACCTGCCAAAAATTTTATGGCGACTTACTCAGTAAGTCATATTTATAGTTATGAAACCGAAATGTAATCAGGTACGTTCAGAACTTAGTTTCTCTGCTTTCCGATGATCTATCGACACTATTCCATTTTCATGAGCAGTAAATGTTTCCTGTTAGACTTTAGCAGCATTAAGGTGAGTGAAAAAGGAACAAAATCCTGATTAGACATAAATTATTGTCAACGATGAAATTGGTCCAGTCGATAGGAACGTCAAATAATGCTGAATACGTCTGCGACATGTCTCATGCTTCCTTAATTATATGTCGCCTTGATGGTTCTTGTTTGTGTATCTGCTTAATTACTTGTACATAACAGATACAAAGATGCCCCTTCAGGTTTTCCACACATCAGCTATTTCGGAATTTGAGACCAATTGGGTTTTAGCTCATGCGGTAAGGGGTCGCATCCAAAAAATAAGAGAAAAAAATTTATTTCAGAACTTGGGTAAAGGGAAAGAAGTCAGAATTTACAACATCAAAAGGTGATCACAACAGCATACAATTTGAGATGGCATGTCAAAATACAAAATGTAAGCGCAAGCAAGTTACTAAGCATAATATGGATAAATAATCCCCAGTTATGTCGTAGAACGGGTACCTGAAGAATCCTCCAAGGAGAATTAGGCCAACGAACCGGATCGGTAGCCTGAACCGAAGAAATGGTGCCCATGAACCAACTGATCCTGGATGAATCCTCTGTTTCAAAAGCCATCTTAAACCTCCTCCCCGCACACCACTGCATCCTCATAGCCGCTCTCACCGCCCCTGCCTTCACACAAAACTCCGGTGTGCTTGCCCTTGGGTAGTACACCACCTCAAATGCTTGCCCAGTTCCTGCAAGCCTGGCCGCCTCAATCACAGACTCGGCTCTTACTTTACTCTTTCCCCTCATAATATTACCTGTTAATTGCTTTCGATGTTAGCTAGCTTCATATAAATTATTATTATGTCATACCCCTGCAGCTTGAGCTTAAGCTTAAGCTCTTGGGTAAATAAAGTGGTTATAGAAAATTCCCTGCCACGGCACCACCAAAACACCCGAGTTAAGGTGAGTGTTCAGGCAATGAGGGATAACTACCAACCTACCTACCTACCTGCATATTCTAACATTACCTCGTCGTCCCATCATCATCATCGAGGCATTGTCATCCTCCCTGTCCCTGATAAAGGGCGGGGTCCACCCGCCAAAGCCACAAGGCTGGTCATGGCCGCCTCCGATCCCTCTGTTTGCCCGTCGAATCCCTATGCACAAATCCCCATTCTCGGCCCTCAAGAACACAATCGAATCCCCAGCCACGAGCTTCTTCTGGTTAACAAAATTGCTCCACCCCGTCGTCAACAAGTGCCTCCTCGGCGTACCTCTATAAATATGCCTCAACTTCCAAATCTCCCCATGGACATCCTTTGCAACAACGGTTTGAACCGGAGGGTCCGCTGAGTAATCCAATCTCGGAAACATAGTCTCGGCGCAGTATCGAGGAACAGAGAATCCGCCGCCATTGTTGGCATCAGACTGGGTCAAAGTCTTTGCAAAACAAGCCGGCTTCCCTTGCCATTCAGATGATGGTACCCCAGCCCCTTCATCCTCTTCGGAGTCCAGCTCATCATTCTGCTGTCCGAGTGGGACCAGCCGGATCTTGGCAAACACCTCATCGCTCTCGGGATCGGCCATGAATTTGACCGACGCGACACGAGAGAGGATAGAGGCAGGGACTCTAGGGAAATTTCCAAAGTCTATAGGGGACTGTGAGTGCTCTGCATGGCCTTGAGGGAAATAGTACACCTTGGACTTGACTGAGGGCATCTGAACCATTCCTCCAGCACAAGCATGCCAAAGCTGAGGGTCTAAGCATTTCTCAGACTCCTTCATGCTGCTGCTTCTTGTTGTTGTTGTTGTTGTTGTTGATGATGATGATGATGATGATGTTGATGATGATAACTCTCTTGTTGGTTTGCCAAATAGGAGCAGCGATTGGGGTAATTGATTGGTAGTTTTCAGAGAAAGTTGAGACTGTAAAGTAATTTAAGACAACTACTTGTATGATTTGTGTAGCATCAACAGGAAAATTGTATAGAATTAGAACATCTCGTACCTTTGATCAGAAATCAAATTGATTGTGTGTTCTGGCTCTGTTGATTTCTTTCTATTGGAAAGAAAAATAGTGAAACCTGCATGTCACTTGATGCAATAAGCCCAGATCATAGTTCAGCAGTTGAATCAACAAAAGAAAAAAAAAGAGGAATCTTTTTCTCGAAGTAAATTATGAAAATAAGAGTGTGCCGTGTTCTGTAAACATGAATCAAAGAAGGAAGAAATTTCGATGAGGGTTAGGATTTCATACCTTTCTTTTTATATCAAAGAGAAGATGGTCCCAACATAAAAGGAAATTAAACTTGATTTCCTCCCTTTGATTTGGGGGAAAACAGAGAACCCACGTAGCTCTCTTGCTCCTCAGCCCCAACAAACGAGATGATCTCTAGAAAGAAGCAATTTCAACTACAAATCAAAAGCCCATTCCTTTTTCTCAAAGAATCATCCTCTATCGGTTGTAGTCTCGTAAAAACTAGAGCTTTCCCATCACAGTGCATTAAAGTCCTCTCCTTTTAAATGGAGAATATTCAGCTGAACATGTACAAGCAGCATAAGAGTCGAGGAGGAAGAAGAGGAAGATATCCTTAAAAGTGCAAAGGAGCAAAAAGAGAGAGAAAGAAACAACTGTATATTCACTCACACACACACACACTCTCTCTCTCTGATCTTTATAAACATCTCCCTCTTTCTCTCTCCTTACAACCACAACCACAACCACACATGACACTCTTTCTCTCTCTACCTGTCTTTCTTTCTATTTTTTGGCAGAAAAAGAAAAAGGAAAAGGAAAAGAAAATGAAAAATGAAATGTAAAAGAAGCCAAAGGAAGGATAACAATAGGAAAGAATAATAATTAAGGGGATGAAAGCATCATGTGCTGGTGGTGCTTCTTCTTTCTCGTGCTAGCTGTGCCTTGCTAGCTTCATTCACTTGTTGCTACTTGCTAGTGGCAGCGACAGTGTTGCTTCCAAAAGTAGAAGAGCTGGCGTCCCTGCTCACACGCTCTGCATCACGTTACCTCTAGCTAGATAAACCTCTTTTTATGCATTAATTTCGACCCCTCCTACCTCCTTCTCCAACCTTGCATATACTATAAAACACTTGTTTAGCATCTGCTAGCTTCATGTCTCCTGCATCAAATAATTAATAATATATATTAAAAGAGATCACCCAAATTAAGAAGCCATGCATGTTTCTTGCATAATATACTTTCTTCTTTTATTGCTTCAATCCCCAAGGAGACAGTCGCATCGAGAAACAATTGCGTTACGTACCCGGATAGAGTAGATAATTGTATTATCGCGTAACATTTCAGAAAATATAAAATATTATTATTAGGATTTAAATAATAAAATAATAAATTTTATGAATATTATAAAAGTATGGAAATTAGTTTTAATGGAATGGTATAATTAATATAATTTGGAAAATAATTGGAATTTTAAATTGAATTATTATTTATGAAGGAATTTATTGGATGAGGGCATTTTATAAATTAGTATACAATTATTTATATACAAGTTTATGTTAAACTTGATTAGTATATTACTAATTATTCATTAAAACAAATCTTTTCTTTTGTAAATCATGTTTTGGGTGCCATGATACATTGAGGTTTTTATGTGTAGTAGGGTTTGTTTTTAGAAGAGGAAAGGAAAACGAAAAGAAAAGAATAAAAAAGAAAAAATATATTTATGGGAGAGGAAGATGGGGGACATGAGGGTATGGTCGTGAGAGAGAGTGTGAGAGAGATATATATGGTTGTATTAACCATTGCTTTGCATCATTCTCGTCTTGTTCCTTCGTCTTCTTCTTTCTCCTCTTCCTCCACCATCCTTGCTACCACCCCACAAATACATTCCAAATCAACTCAAAATCCTCTTAAATCTTCACAAAAAAATGTCCACAACCTCATCCTATATTCCATGGTGGAAATAAGTTGGAGTTTTGAGCATTTTGGCCATTTTAGAATTTTTTAGAGTTGCTTCAAGAGATAAAACCTTCACCTTTTACCAAGTTTTTAAGTTTCCTAAGCTCAAGTGTTAGATTAGAGTTGAGAGGTTTAAGTTTTGTGAACTTGGAAAATTTTAGAATGATCCTTGGTAGATGTTATGACTTGTGGTGATGTAATTGAAGCCTAGTTAGTAACCACAACCCTATTAGTGATATAATTCTTGACCAAACTTGAGTTTAGAAATTTCAAAAATGAACTTGGAATTTTCTGATATCGGGTTTTTTGTTGAATTGTGATGATCATATAGAATCTGGAATAATTCGAGAATCCTGAAAAATATTTTGCATATATAGTGAGATGCGCAGGCAATTTGGAAGATATCCTAGCAACCCGAGCCCCCAACTCCCACATTTGGCCGTCAAAATAATCTATATGGCCGCAATTTGCGGCCTTATCTAGGGATTTGGGTCCTAGGTTTGGTCAATAGCTCAACCACCTGATATCTAGACCTACCCTATATGCAAAATATCCTAGTTTCACATTAGGTAAAATCTGAGAGTGTTTCTAAGTTTCAGATTTCGTTTTGCGATGTTTGAAAACTTGGGTTTTGATATTTGAGTTTCGACTCGATTGTATAACTTTCGTACGTCAACGTCGGGAGTTGTTTGGTTGTTCTTGCATGCGTGGACCATAAATTCTAACCTATGTGTGTTTCGCTTACCGTATCTGTTTTCAGATTTGATTTTGTTTACGATACGATATGCATTGAATTGTAGATACCTTCGCGTGGACTTTCAGGATGATGAAAGAGAGCAAGGCGTTCATCGACTTCGGCTAGAGTAAGAATAATAGGTGAGTAGAAATATATCTACGGGGAAAGTCGGGTGGATGGCGTATAGCACCCCCGCAACCATAGTACTAAGAGATTGGAGATATAGTAAATATAGATATTTAGATGTGTATACCTAGCTAGTAGGGTTCTGTGATACTATAACCATGGTAGTGTATGCGTAGGAAAGTATGTTCCATTTTTCTTAGTCCATGAGATTTAGATACTGACGCTTATATATACATTTATAACCATGGGTATAATTACTAGATGATATAATGAGATGAGTACATGATGAAACAAAATAACACGAGTCGATATGTTTAATATGAGAATGCGAGACGATATATATATATATATATATATATATAGAGAGAGAGAGAGAGAGAGAGAGAGAGAGAGAGGCCATAGGAGGGAATTTCGTCCTATGACGTCGAAAAAATACAACCTCCACCATTTTTCTGACGATCGGCACCCATCATCATCATCATTATCATCTAAGATGTATATACACCAAATTTCATGTGATTCCACCACTTTTCACCGTTGAGTTAGCAATATAAAAAAGTTCTAATTGTCGGTAAACCATTAATTTTGCACCAACTAAATCAAACGTGAAAAGATGGTATAATCATATAAAATTTGGTGTATCCGCATCTTAGATGATAAAGATGGAAGTGATGTATGTCGGTCGTTGAAAAAAATCATGAAGTATGTATTTTTCCGACGCCATAGAAGGAAATTCCCTCCTATGGCACCTTTCCCTCATTAACCTCGTGTAGACACACACACGCGTGACCATACATCCGTACTTTGATTTGTTGATACTGTACGATGTATTATATCGTACGTGATATGATGAGAATGAATCGCCAACACACACACACACATATCGACTCGAGAAATATGGTTTTAGACCACGTAAGTAGATAATATGATACATTTTGAACCATACCTATTTTTCAAACTAACGAATCGTTAGGCGCTTTAAATAACAAGCTCAAGGGACGCTACGGATTTTTCAAATAGTATCTCTTTTTCAAAAGCAATGTATCCCCATTTTCAAAAACTACGATTCGTATTATTTAAACTATAACCGTATGGTTCATATGTAGTTATGCATTTTATACCGTTCATATTTACACTGTATTATTTTCCTTACGACATACGTACTACGTTTCCGGTACTTATTTGGTATGACTTCGTTTGCTAGGACACACACACCATTACCGATGATGCGCATGTTGCACGTACACAGACTTGCCGGCTTTCACACACATCATCGGTAATTGCTATGTCACGTACACATTAGAAACCGCTATTTCGCTGTATTGTTCTCTAATTTGTAGAATTATAGTTATTTGTTTAGTACTCATTAACGCACATGCTAGTTTAGATATTGCACTTCCTTACCTACTTTCACAACATGCTTATATGAAAACACCGGTTATACCTTACAGTACTGTTCTGTACTTGCATTTACTATTCCATTATGATTACATGATTTTGAGATTCCGTTTTCATAAGATTATTGGATCTGAGAACCGCAGATATATTTTTAAAGTCTTATGATTTTTTTAAAAACGCGGTTTCTCTTGATATGATATTTCCACGTTCACCATGAGATTTTTCGGTTCTGAGCTATGATATTACCCGATTCGAGAAGTGAGGAGACGCCATCTGCGGGTACATGGTGGACCCGGTGCGGTATCTCGGGACAAGAAAATCGTATAAAGAGACGTTGAGCTTGGCAGGGGAATACTACTTATCGGTGATGGCATTGGACTCGGCAGATATCCGTAGAATACCGACCGGAGCGATTGAGACAGATGGATATGAGGGCCGATCCGATGAGACAACACCTAAGATATAAGGATTTACGTGTCGATACCGGACATGAGTTTTATGATATTTTAGAGTGTCAATACTGGACACTCAGGTTTTATGATGATTTGATGTATCGTTGATGGACACATGTTAGATGATACACATATATACATACATATGACTCAGATGACATGGTACCATATTATGACACATGCACGATAATTTTCGATTATAATACTTATGTATACACGTTTACCCTTATTATCACCCGGTATTATATGATTATTTTACTGTATGACATGGTAGATCGTCATACATTCGATTTCTACTTGCCGATATCTTCTATTCACAAGTTGAAAACCCACCCCCATTGTGCCATAGTTTTCTTGCAGGATTGACCGCATGGATTCAGTAGCGATTTGCTGGCACACAGCTTTCTTCTGGATGATTTGCATTGATAGGTGGGGTACATTTGGATCGTGACCACCATTTGTATACATTATTGTTCAGTTGTATCTAGTTAAAAGCTCTATCTACCAGACTATGTATATTTGGTAGACTTAAACACCAGACTTGTATATTCTTTGAGATTTAGAGCGAGATGGATATATTGTTCTTTATTTTGAGCTTGATGATGTCTTGGTCATCTTTATTTTCTTTCTGTAATTGATTTTCACCTTGGGTGTCGTATATTTTTATATTGCGTGGTTATGATTCCGCCAATCGGCGAAGAGCCAGCTCTCGTTTGGGGATGTCTATATTATTGCTGTGGTGTATTGGTTTTGGATCAAAATTTACAAGAGAGATACTGACCAAATTTCAAATGACGAAAATGTTTCCAACTATAGTATACAACTCACTTGTATTTCCATATGTCATTACTTATAGTTTTAAAGAAAGAACTTGATCACGTTACACTTTTATTTCAAAACTCCACCTTCATCATTTTCCTAAAAAGCTTTAGATTTTTGGGATTTCGGCTTAATTGGATTACGGTAGGGTCTTATAGACTTCACGTGCCGGTCACATGCCAATTCCGGGTCTTGACATGTTGATTGAATGAAAAAAAGCAGAGTTTACCGGGGTTCATTATTTCTAATCTTTCTTGTGTCCATTCGTAGCTACCATGCATGTCAGATAATTTGCAAGCATTGGAAATTAATTGTTCCCTATAATGATGGTGTGCTCAAGTTTTGAAAGATGAAGCTAAAAAGGCTTGTTGTTTCTAAACTCTGTATTTTTTCCCAAACAAGAATTTAAGCTATGGTTTCTAACTTTACCTTGGGTCGTCTAAAGTGTTCTTTCGGGCTTTATTCATGTGTTTACGTTCCGTTGAGCAACAAACTATTCGATACTTTATTTATGGTAAGAGGATATTTGTTTGGTAGTTATATGCTGGAAAGGACCACCAATCTTAAAAACGTCTCCTCTTTATATAACCATTATTATTATTGAAGAATAGTGGAGGAAATATGTCATAGGAGCGGATTTTCTTCTGTGGCGTTGAAAAAATACAACCTCCACTATTTTTCCGATGATCGGCATCCATCATCATCATCGTTATCATCTAAGATGAGTATACACCAAATTTCATGTGATTCCACCATCTTTTCACCGTTGAATTAGCAATGTAAAAAGTTCTATTGTCGGTAAACCATTAATTTTGCACCAACTAAATCAACGGTGAAAAAATGGTATAATCACACGAAATTTGGTGTATCCACATCTTAGATGATAAAGATGGAGGTGATGTATGCCGATCGTCAAAAAAAATCATGGAGGATGCATTTTTTCGATGCCATAGGAGGAAATTCCCTGCTATGGCACCTTTCATCCGTTAACCTCTTATTATTATATATCTTAATTTTAAAAGTTCAACCATTTTAAAAGTATCTACATGTTTTTTCACACCCATAACATGCTCCTAGATGTTCTCTTCATTTTGCATAGACAAGGGCACGCACATCTTTAGGAGTACAACATGACAAGAATATAAAATTGAGAAACCTATTATCTTATCCTAGCTGATGAATGACACGTATAGACTAGTATAGTCAAGATTAAGATTGGGATTAGCTAGGTATGGGTTTTTTTTGTTTTTTTTTCCTGTATTTTTATATTGTAATCGAAGCTGATATATAGAAATTAAAATTAAATGTGTTTTTGATATTCATTAACGTGCCTGATGACATCATCTAATATGAAGACAGCCGTAAGCGTAGGAGTCAGCAAGACACACCAAAGCTACAAAACGAGATCCGTGCTTCCTTCTGTTTACTGCCCTCCACTTTCACTCCTATTTACACTCATGACACACACGCGCTGGCTCTCTCTCTCTCTCTCTCATCTATTTCTAACTTCTCCCTAATAACTTCCTGTTAACCAAAATGAATATGGTTGAATCTATCATCACTGCATTATATATCTATTTTGTTCCTAATATTTATATATCTGCATTATCTCTTTTGTTGCTAAAGATGGTTATTATGGTCATCACAAACCTCCTTTAGGTGACGTTGGATCACATGTGATGCATAGAAAAGTCAAATGCCATCCGCATTCAACACTTCTCTGCTCAATGAATTTTCTCAAAAAAAGATATCAACGGGTTTTAATATAATGACATGCTCGTATGTTCTTATTTTTCTAATACTTGCCGCGGTTTTTTTTGGTAATATAACAGTCTGGTAGCCAGATATAAAAAACGAGATTTTTTTAACAAATATTGTATGCATAGCCAACAGAACGGTGCTTCCCGGACAGATTCAAAACTTAGCCGCGGTAAACATTATTAGATTGTTGTAATCATCGCTATCCACCAATAGAGGTGGACCTATGTATCCTTAAGCTTCTACTTTCTCCAAAGGCTTCGAGTTTGGGACCATCCCTCCGCTGTTAATTGTTTGCCTCCTCCAATACCCTAACCACATGTAATTAGGGGCCGCTTCCACCTAATATTGTCTTGGTATTGTCTCTCCCTTCAATAATGGCATCTTTGGCACGACACATCGTAACCTTTTTATCTTTCTTCTATTGATCATAGTGGTTGTTGATCGAGCTTACAAAAGCTATAACTGAATTTCGATGGTCGTAGCTAAATAAAGGTTGCTTGACATTTGGCCCTTTTATATTTAGGTAAATGTAACGTCTGCATTTTGTCTATAACTTAATAAAATTTTCGTATAATTTTTCTTCGCATCTTCATACTTATTTTAGTATTTATTTTGATGGAAAAGTCTGGAGAAAAGGTAATTTTGAGTTTAAATAGAATTAATATAATTTTTGGGAGAAGAAAAGAATTTAAATATGACTTTTAGTATTTTAGAAGATTTATTTTTAGTAAGTGGATTTTAGAAAAAGAATTATTTTTGAGGTGAAAATGGTTGGAAATGAGTAATTATTGATTTAGAATTTTCCTATAAAATTTCCGTATTTTAAAGATAATTAAAAGTATTTTAAAATAATTTTTCTGTAAAAGAAAATAGATTTTATAAATAGTTTTTAAAAATAAAAATAATAAAAAGTTTTCTTTAACAAAAATAGCCCAAACCGAGTCCACGAGGCCCGGCCCGGCTCACCTTGTGCGAGCACACACGAGCCGCGTCTGAGGGCACACGCCTGTGTGTGGGCGGCTCATGCCCACGTGATGGGATCGTGGCCGTTCGTGCGCTCGATCCAACGACCACGATACAGCGACGCGTAACGGGCTCGCAATCTCCGGCAGCTGTCGGCTCGGGGGGTTTTGAATTTTGAACCCTATAAATACCGATGTTGTTTTGAGCTTTTCTCTCATTTTATTAGGCCAAAAATTCATAGAAAAATACTTTCTGCTTCGTTTCTTCGATGCCGACACAGTGATACTGTCCAATCCTTCTGAAAAAAAATCCAAGGAAGTAGTTATACGCGTTACAGTGTCGTTCGACGTTCCGACATCTTTTTCATTAATCGTCTCTAGATAGGATCTGTCTAGCTCCCTCTCGATCTCGTCGCTTCTTCCATGCATGCTACTCTGTCATTGTCACAACCCGAAATGGCACGTGACTGGCCCTTGAATCATATGAAGTCTATAGGACCCCATCTAATTCAAGTAAGCTAAAAACCCAAAAATCTAAAACCATTTTAGGTAAGAAAAACTTATTTTAAAACGAGTGGTTTTAATAGCATAAGCCGAATTATGCGTTTTTAAAATATCAAGTCTTTTCTGAAAAATTCGGCAGAGTTTCCTTTGTAAAAACTGGCCCCAAAAGGGGTACAACATGAATAATATACGAAATGATAAAAAGGCATCCCCAAGCGGGAGCTAGCTCTTCGTCAATCGACGGTTACAACCACACAAGCAATAAAATATACAACGCCGAAGGGCGATGATCAAAACTGAAAAGGAAACCCAAATCAACATGAAATCCATAATAATACAACGCGCGACTCTAAGGTCGAAATAATACTACAACCGGTCTCTAAGTCTGAAATAATATACATGTCTGGTTGATGGAGTTACTAGATACAATGAATAAAATAAAGTACAATGGTGATTAGGATACAAGTGAACCCACCTACCAAGCAAATCACCCGGAAAGGAAGCAGTGTGCCAGCAAAGCCGTAACGAAACCTGTACGGCAAAACCTGCAAGAAACTGTGGCACAACGGGGGTGAGTTGCCAACTCGTGGGTAGAAAACATCACCGAGCAGAAATCGTATGTATGACACAATCCTAGGTCAATTTGATCAATAATATATATAACCTCAAAAGATAAGTCTAAAGAAAGAAAAGGTGGCAAGGGTAAACATATATACATAAGTGTAATCCCATATGCTCGTGTCAGTGTCTCAGGTAGCAATATATCATATGTATGAGGTATGAATGTAATGTAATGAAATGAGTGAGACAACTGTTTTCTTTATTTAATGAGATTTCTGTACGTATGAATCGAGTATCATTAATGAAATCAATAGAGAAATCCGTGTCAAGTATCGACACAAAACATAAATCCCAAAATCTCAATATTTCAGGCTCCGGCTACCTGGACTGGCCTGTATCATCAAATCTCAAAATCTCAGTATCTCATATCTCAATATCTCAATGTCTCAATACCTCGGGCTCCGTCAGTCCGGATCGGCCCGTATCATAAATCACACGACCACGAACGGTATCCTCCGGATATCCGACGCGCCAAACAATCACCAGTAGGCAGTCTGCCCCTGCCGGACTCATCATCCTCCATGAAATCACTTTTGCCCCGACGTACCATACCGGGTCCACCATGTACCTGAGACGGTTCATATGTCTCCTCGAATAGGGTCTCGAAATCCATCTCATAACCTAGAAAATATCATGGTGGACGACTCATACATCACGAGAAAACCGCACTTTTCATTTTAAAAAGAGAGAGAGAGAGAAGTTTATATATATTCTTGCGGTTTTCCCCCAAATCTAGGAATCTCATGAAAATCCGAAATCCAAGAATCGACAGTAAATAAACAGTGAATATCGACATAAAACTCCATAATACTGCATAACAGTGAATAATAATATGCATGAATTTGCAAGTAATAAGTGCAATGTCTAACCTGGCATATAAAGCAAGTACACTAATATCATGTCGAAACTATCAGCTAACAAGCAATGTTAATGAAATAATATTCTCTAAAGTGTACGTGACATGGCGATTACCGATGATGATGTGTGTGAGCCGGCAAGTAAGTGTATGTGGAACATACGCATCATCGGTAATGGTGCTGGTGTTCTGACAGTATGATCTCAATAATGGCATATGAAAACACAATATAAGCATGAAATGCGATGCGAGCAGCAATAATATGCGGGAGCTGAATAATAAACACAATGATAACGAATCTGCATTTATATAAATACGAGTCATACAGTTTTGCCATTTGAAATAAAACGAATCGTGGTGTTTTGAAAATAAGGGTTACGGTGTTTTTAAGAAAAGATACGTCCTTTGAAATATCCGTAGAATCCCTCGGCCTGTCTTTAAAATACTCATGATTCGTTAGTTTTGAAATAGGTATGACTCAAGTCTAATATATCATTTACAAGTAACTACAGGCCGATCGATAGGTAAGGAAACCGCCTGACTTCTGAGTCGATATATATATATATATATATATATAACAGTCGGTGATCCCGCCTCAATAGTATCCCATACGATACCCTAATATAATATGACATCCTCGAGTCAAGAGTGCGGATCTATCATCAATATATAGCTCGTACGGTAAATCCGTCGTACGCCTCCCAAAACTGGGTACGGGTCAAATGTCACATCTATCACATTATTCATCTGGTATTCTCTTATCATATATCATGATCTGGGGTACTGATCTACGTCTAGTACAAAACTGATACCATCTATGTATATGCACGCGTGTGTATGAAAACACCATGTCGAAAGGACCCGCTAAAATATCATGTCGTATCTCAAATACGAACCCTGTCACATCACCGATCTCATGGTCTCAATCCCAATCTCATCGACTTATCTCCAATCCCAAGTACTATCCTCATCATCCAGTATATATATATATACACACACACACACACATACATACATACACACATAGTCTCATACCCATGTGTGTGTGTATGTGTATATACATATCCCCATATACGCACAGTAAAATAAATGTATGCATGTGTGTGTGCGCGTGTGGGTGTAACAACTACTCTAGGGTTTTGCAACTAACACTAAACTAATCTATGAACAAATAACCCTATCATGATAAACAATACTCATATCACAACATATATATAATATATATAGTATACAACTTCGAACCGCTGGGGTGTTATACGCCATCCACCCGACTTCTCCTGTAAATATATATCTATTCACATGCTCTTGCTTGCCGATGTCGATGTCGCCATGCCCCTCCTTGTTGCTCCGAACTCACTCGAGGGTATCTACATGTATATCACAAGTCAACGTGAATGGAAATAGCGCACGAAAACCAAATCGGCACGTGTATCGTTCATAGGTCAAAACCCATGGTCTAAGCATGCAAAACACGATCAGTAACCCTAGTCGTTGACGTTCAAACGCCACACGACGGAAACACAAATCCAAATACTAAATTCAAATTCATTAAAAGTCGCAAAACAATTTCAGAAACCTTGAAAATTAGCTCCAGATTTTACCCCATGCCAAATTAGCCAAAGTTGCATATGCCAAGGGTCTATTTTACACGAGATAAATCCCTGGAACAAGCACGAACCCAAACAGAAATGCCCAGGCCACAAATTGCGGCCTAAAGGGATAAATTTGCGGCCAAGTGAGGGAATTGGGGTCCTGGGTTTTGGTGGTACACTCCAGGTTGCCTGCACATCACTCTGTGTTTGCTAAAAAAATTTCAGAGGCTCCGTGTGATAGCAGATACCATAATACATCACAATTTTCTTAAAATCTGCCGATGTCGGGGTTTTCAAAGTTTGGGTTTGGGGTTCTAGTCTCGGGTTTTAGTCCAAAATGTTATCGCTAAGGGGGGTTTAAGGTCACTACTAAGTCAATTACATTATCTCAAATCAAAATCCCTTTAAACCCTAACTAGGGATTTTCAAAGTTCACCAAACCGCATCAAAACACCTCTAAACTTGTATGGGTGCTAAGGTAATGGAAATACAAAGGTAATGGTATAGAAATTACCTCATTTGGAAACTCAAGAATTTTCTTGAGTTGCCCCAAGTGCTCAAGATCCACCCTTTCTTGGTCCAAAGTGTAGCTAGAAGGCTTGTGCACATTTTTAATGAAGTGGGGATGGAGTTTTGGGGTGTTTTTGATGATGAAGTGGGGGTTTTGAAGAGGAGGGAGGAGAGGTGCTGCCATGGGCTGAAGAGGGATAGGATAATGATGAAGATGGTGAATTAAACAAAGGGCCAAGACTAAGGTTGACCCCCTCACCCCTCTCTCTCTCATGACCATACCCCCTTTCTTTATTGTTTTCTTTTCTTTTCATTTTCCTTTCCCTTCTCTTTTCTCATAATAAAAACCCAAACCATGCATGATAAAAGAGAAAGCATGAAAGAAAAATGTAACAAGTGCTAAAAATGACTTAGTGCATGTCATGTGCACAAATCCGATTTAAAGCATGATTAGCGATTTTTAATCGCGATTAGCACTAAAATAGTATCAAATAAATCATAGAATTTCATAATTTGCATGAATCACATAAAGCACACTCTTTTCAGTAATTTCGATAATTTTTCAAATTTTTCCCCATTTATCGGTATTTAATTATACCGCCCTATTAAAATATTCATTATATTTATTATTTAATTATAAAAATTCCCAAAAATAATATTTTATTTTTCGGTAATGTTACAATCTTCCCCCCTTAAAGAAATTCGGTCCCCGAATTTAAATTTAAACCCCTCAAATATTAAAACATTTCAGTAAAAGACTAAGTCGTCGGGGTCCCGAAATCATAAATACATAAAACACATCGTAGCGCAATGCATGCGCATGAAAACGAGTATATCAATCAAAAGTAAAACTCCGTCAAGCATCCCGCAAATCATCGGAGTCAAGGTGAAGACACCAATGTCAAATCCAATACGAAAACCAATATGATATACATCAACACTATACATATAAACACCTGAAGAAAAAGCATGCCAAACCGTTTTAAGTCGCTGTGCGATGCGCATAACACTGCACAGTGGCGGACGTCTCTAGTAAGAAAACAACTCTCTCTATATATATATATCCTTTGTTTATATGCACGTACCACCGTTTTGAAAACAATTTAGAAGGGTTTCTTATTTTAAACGTTTCGTGTTGTTCATACCAGAATATTATATTTTATACCGCCCATTCTTACGCTCGTGTGTTTATAGGTAGGTGCTTTTAATCCGTGTTTGTTACATATTTGCAGGATACAGGTTCTCGGTTCTAAAACGGTGAAATTCATGGAAAACACGACAAAATCCGGGTTCCTGCCAACCACTGAGAAAACACGGCCTCCGCTCGTCATCCGTATGTTGCCAGATACCAGTTTAGGAAGACAAAATGTCAAATCAATGTCACCTTCATGCACAAGGCTCAATGGCAACAACAAGTTCCAAGAAATCTACGCGGAGCTCGAGGCAATCATGACAAAAGCATCCACAAAAGTCCACCTTTCCTCAACAGAAATTCTGGAAGAAATGTGAAAGTATTTTCAGAAAATATATATACCAGACAACAGGGGACAGCAGACCAGGGAAGCACAGAAAAATGGAGCACCCAATGTTGGAGATAGTGCCCTCAGAGTCAATTATTGGGTCACAGGCACGTGATTGCAATGATTGAGGGGAGGACCTATCCCGGTAGGACAGTCTTACTCGAGATGATAGTATGCTATCTGGTTTATCTTTATCATCGTGTACTGCTTTAGGTGACCTTACGAGTCGCTATTACACGTTGATAAAGCCCCTAGGATTCTTGCTTGACTTCCAGCAGTATGAGGGCGATCATATAAGTGGGAGCTGGGGTCTACAAGCACATCCTTAAAAGGTCCCTAGTCGTGGGAGTTTCGAGACAGGGCATCGATTCTCCAGAGTAGACTAGTGTATACAGTCGAGACCCCGACGAGGGGCGGTGGCCGGTCTCACAAGCCACTGGTGTCAGTTGGTTCACCTAAGATGTATACAGGTGCTCATTGGGTTATGAGTACACCGGACAGGACTCGCCGGGAACCTGCTAGTTGGGATATACCAGACGTCAGATAGCAGTTCCCAGGTGACATGTGTACAGGTTAGTTCATCGACCTGGGATCGTCATTTGTCTCGTGTGAGTTCCCACTGTACTTTGATTACTACCCTACCACGGCTCAAAGGAGTCGTGCAAACAGGTTTTAGTTGGGTACAGTCCCGAGCCACATGGAGGCAGTGAGCGGATCTGCAGGGGTTCGTCTCTCCCGGTATTGGGGGTGAGGTCGTGCTGTGTCTAGGAGAGCCAGAACATGAAAAGTCCTTGGCCAAGGCAGGAGATTTGCTGGTAGGTATTCCAGTAGTATCTCAGGGTGTTCTGGGCTACACTCCGACACGACTTGTACCGCTTTTGGGGGTCTGACTTTTACCAACCCCCTAGGCCCGCCATGCGATACTCATAGACGAACGGACTGGACTGTACGGATATTGTCACTGACAGGCTCAGTAGGGTGTCAGGATGAGTTCACTCATCGACGTCCCTTTTGGTCAATACCTGGTGGCCCGTCACGTATTGGCTTATACCTCTGACGTGCTAGTGGTTAAATCCACAGCCACAGTTTTGACGAGTCTTTAGAGTCCACCACACAGACAGTTACTCAAGTTTCGGGCGAAACGCTGTAGAGGCCGTATGGAGATATGGCAGGGTTCGATCAGATACGTGCAGTATTGCACGGATCGTGATCGGACAGTTTTTACTAGCCGGCTTTGGCTTAAGCCGGATTCTAGTATTTGATAGTGTAGTTTTGTCTCTTTGCATTTGTGTTCAGTGGGAATACAAATGCGGGCATGTATTTGCAGTAGCGGGGTTTTCCTGTAATTTATTACGGGATCGGTTTTCTGAAGTTGCCAGTTTGCATTCCGTTCCGGCCGGTTTTCTTTTATTCCTTCTCGGCCGGACTTTTCGTTGGAGGGGGTTAATTGCAAGTTTGCAATTAACTTTGTTGTGAGGGGCTTTCTTGCATATGTTGCTTATGATGAGACTTGCTTCATCATGAGATTCCTTATTGGTCTCTTCTTGGCTTTTCATTTGATGGTTTGTGAAAGGAAATGGTGGTGACCATTTTCTTTAAGTTTTTTTTTCCATTCTATTATGATATATTCTTTCTTGCATTCTTCTCTCTCCAATCTCATTTTCTTTCTTTGGGTGGGCCGGCCACTTGTTTGAAGAAAAGGAGGGAGAGAGAGGTTGATTGGTGATATGTTTATTCTTCATCTCATTTCATGCTTTTATGCTTGCAATAATCCCAAGCTTCTCTCATTCATTCATTCTCCTCCTCAAATCCCTCCATCAAGGCAACTTCCATAAACCCCAAGAGACAAGCTTCTACTCTATTTCTATAGCAAGCCTTGGACGCGTCGGCTAGCCAACTTCGCGCCCGAGTTGCCTCGGTCATGAGGTGGGAGCCCGTAAAAGATTCCGGCTGCGTGGTGCCCTTTCCGACGAGCGAGGAGGTGACGGAGATTCCGCGGGAGATCGGAGCGGAGACGAAGACCGAAGGACACGGATCGCTTGGTATAGCATCTCTACTCTTTTCTATTTAGCTAGCTAGCTAGGTTAATGGCCCGATCCGGGTGGAAAGTCCGCGGTGGTGCCGTTTTGCAAAGTTCGCAAAGTTTTTGTTTTCCGCGTTTCCGGCGTCGGGTCGACGGCCGGGGCGCCCCCGCGGGCTTACAATGGTATCAGAGCCACGCCGTTAACCTTCCCTAGCTTGCTCTAGCGCGTTTAGAACCCGATCGAACAAAATCCCCAAAAACCGTATTTTTGTGCACATGTGTTCTCTGTTGAAATTTTTTGAGCTCCTAAAATTTTTCAGGTTGTTGCAGAGGTATGTACAACAAAATATAAGAAATCTGGGAAAATACGATCCACTCATTCCATACTTCGACCGCGGAAGCGCGGCCAAACCCCTGGTTCGGCCGCGCTTGCGCGGCGGAAATGGGGAATTGTGGCACCATATTTTCCCAGTAAGCTTATGAGTAAGAAATAGGGATTTTGGGATATTTTATTTGGGCCCAGGTTTTCTGTAAGTGCTACAGTTCTTTTTGGGGCCCACTTTGATAAATTTGTTCGATCGGATATTTTAAACATGCTAGTTCACAGTTTTTACATTATATCTGCGACCGTGAATGTCACTTGATCGGTAAATCCCGTCTAACTGCTATAGCCCGGTTAGACGGATTTGCGAACGTGACTTTCACGTTGATGTTCTGTGATTGTACTGTGTTGTTGCGGATCGGTCGTGGGGATAGCCTGGTTGCAGTGGTAGTACAGTTTTGTTTTATATGTACATTTGATATTGCGGGGCGAGCGTCCGACATGTGGACTGCCGTCACTGCCTGTTTGTATTATTATTTTGGGGCACGACCTGGTTGCGGTCGATGTACCCGTTGTATGTATATTTTACTTTCTGTACTAGGATTACCCCGCGGAGGGGTGCACGGGTAGCCGGGTTCTGGAGGGCAACAAGCCCGCATCTCATGGCATTGAGACGGAGGGGGCTTCACTCTAGGATTGTCGGGCTATTCGCCGCACTCGTAGGGGGTACAGGTTGACCCAGGAGGGGTGCCCAAGTTACCGGATTCCGTGAAGTGCTGGGTGGTCCATTCACGGCGCTGAAGGGGGCTGCCTCGCTTCAGGTTTTGGCGGGTAACTTGCCGCGCCCGTAGGGGTCTAGGATTTCATTGCACAGGCTATCCACACGACCAGGGGAACGTCGGGTTTCAGTAGCGGCTCTGTGAAACCCGGGGATCCCAGATATCTGTATTGATCTGTGTTGCTATACATTTCTGTGTTGCTTTTATCACGCCTTGAGCGAATACTATATATTGGTATATATATTAGTAGATGTTGTATATGTTTTACATCCGCGCTAGTCCAGTCCCCGCTCTGTCGTTAGTTAGCTAACCTAACGGGTGATGACGGGACCCAGTGGCGAATGCGGATGGCATATACGTACATCAGTATATTTTTGTTCTTTGTGGTGTGATCAATTGATGGGACTGCATTGATTCGGATCAGTGCAAGTTAAACAAACCTAATCTGATGTTGTTGGAACACTTTTTCAAAAAGCTGTTATTGCAAGGACGTTCTCTTTTGTTTTGCACAGTGGTATTCAGTTGGAATATCCTGCTCCTCAGTCGACGAGGCAAGGGCCGAGATCCCTTCACCGGGAGTGACCCCTTGGACAAAAGTTTGCGTCAGGGCAGTAACTTCACTATAGCCGTTTACTTTTGCTTTGCATTGTGGTATTCAGTTGGAATATCCTGCACCTCATTCTACGGGGAAAGAGCCGAGATCCCTTCACCGGGAGTGACCTCTTTAGCAAAGGTTTTCGTCACTATATTTTTTTAAAAGCTATCCGTTCCTTCAACGATATCAAGTTCATTACGTTAAAGGTTTTCGCCAGAAACCATTCGTAGCCCTCCGTCGTTTCATATGGATGGTCAATAGTATTCAAGCTGTGTATGTTGGCCAAAGTCAAGGCACAGTGTTTGGTAGCTGTTGGGTATTCATATGCAGCATAGATAGATGCGTTGGTTTGGGACAGTCGTACTGCCATTTTGGCCAAAGTCAAGGGTAGGTACGGGTGGGTTCAAATTAACCAGGAAAATGACGGGTAGAACTTGACATGTGACTTATGATATGTTGGCCAAAGTCAAGGTCATAAGAGCATGGGGCAGAAATCCACATCGGGAGTTTCAAAAGTACTGAAACTTGCCAGATATGCGCATACCTTCTGGAGTATGATAACGTGAGCGGATTCCGTCACGTTATCATGCGATGAGAGTTGGATCCCGATTCCCACTGATGAGTTGGTTTACTCCTCGGGTTATCCCGGCTAATTCTTTTTTCAGGTTTGGAGAAGAATTTGACGTTACAGTGGGAGGTTTCCAGATTAGATAAAGTGACAACCATTCTGATCTAGGTTAGAGTGCACGCTGAGTGTTTCTTTTCTCTCTCTCTCTGGCAGCGACCATTGACCCGACCCTAGACTATGACTCAGTGACCAAGTTGACCGAACTTTCTTAACACTGGCTTTTGGATTGTCAGAGTTGCAGACCTCTTTGCCACTCCTACTTTTACCCTTTTCTCCGGGACACCCCGTATTACTACGAACGTCCACTTCCATTGGACAAAACCATCGTATGGTTATATACGAACTCGAAGGACTTCGAGGATGGTTTCCGGTTCTGGAGAAAACGAATAGGACTATTCAGTTGTCTTTACCTTTTACCTTCTCTCAGGTTGCGAGTACTCCTTGGTTTAGGAGATAGTACACCTATTACGCAAATTGGATAGTCTTCTTCCAAACCTTAGGCTGGTGCCGACAGGTGGGGAATGAAGAAAGCCAATTAGCCTAAACGGTGTACAGAAGGTATTAAGTTCAGACAAAGCAAGGGATTAGTAAGAGGGCAAAGTAAATTGCGACTGCTATTCACGACCAAACCATGTACTTCTTTGTCAATCCTAAATCACCTATGAATTAAGTACATTCGGTTGTCTTTTATCCTCACCTTCTCTCGCATTGCGAGTGCTCCTCGGATTAGGACAGTACACCCATTATGCTTTTTGGATAGTCTTCTTCCAAACCATAGGCTGGTGCCGAACGGTAGGGAAGGAAGAAAACCATTTGGCCTAAAGGGGTGTACAGAAGGTAATGACTAAAGACATAAAAAGGGATTTGGAAAGGTGGCAAAGAATTATACAGTTGTAGTTGTGAATCTGGATAATGGAAGAGGCATTACTAAGAATACCAGGATACCCTATCGAAACATTTCAATGTTTCAGTTTCACTGTGTATTGTTAATAGAAAACTGATTTCCCGATTAGACACTTACTCCAGGGTATGTATTTACCAGGTTGGATTCTCACATCTGTATGGTTTCACAGATGATGAGTGGGAGTAAGTTATTGGGAATTAGGTGACCATCCTCATTATATCAGGATTCGTTGTAATTGGTGATATTTGAGGAAGTCACCTGGTTTGTTTGCCGGTCGGCAAATATTTGGTTTTGAATATCCGTTGTTGTGCACCAATTTCAAATTGATATATCTGTACGTCTATTTTTATAGAGTGAGATATACTTTTTGAAATTATGTCTATGACATTTACCTATATCAGTGGATAGTTAGGTAAGGAGCATTGAACAACGGTGTGATTCTTCTTAACCAAAAGTACAGTTTTCAACCTACGACACACAGTAAATGAGTCACAAGACTCAAGGGACTTATACAGAGTATTGTATATTGTCCAGTGTCCATTAGGACAGAGGGGTTGGTCCTCGTACTATATTCTGTTTACTTTTGACTTCTCTAGTTCTTAGACATGTGTTTCGTAGAAACACAGGGTCTAAGTTTTGAGGAGTTATAGGTATAAGAATAAAGTAGAGAACCAGATATTGCAAGTATCGGGATTCTTCAAGGTGATCGAAGATGTAGATACTTGTGTATAGTATTCAGTTGATAGTAATGATTAAGAGAACTAGCTTCTCTTTCAGGTTACTCATAAATGGAAGTACTCCTAAGTTGAGTAACGCTGATCGGCCTCTCTTCCATTTAGTTGACATGCACTGGAGACAGCTGCATGATTTGAATCTGGTTCAATTAAATCAGTGCCTCTGTTTCTTGGATATAGAACAGTTCATATCTTGACATTGTTAAGATACGGGGAGTTGTCCGGCTTATGCTTAAAACCAGACTCTAGACAACTCAAGGCACGTTTCAGTAGTGGCTGTTTGTGGGTTGACCCGGGCTATGACGAGGGTTGACTTTCTACCATCTGGAAGATCAATAGTGATATTGTTCTTGACTCGCCACAGTTTTATCAAAAATGGATTTTTTCAGAAAACAGTAGTGGGAGTATGGTAGAACTGGAAGTGATTCCAGAACCACAAACGATTACTGAAGATTTAATAAGAACCTAAAGATTCAATCTGGTTTGACATTCCATTGGCCACTCCGCAGATAAGGTGGGTAACCTCAGGCACCCGAGAGGTACTTCGGTATGCTCAAGGACGGTGGCAGGGAGGTTCTTGTTTACCCAGACTTGCCATTGCTGTTGTTCCAGGCTGCGAGACCCGGCGGGAGGATGAGTATAGCGTCGTTCTAAACTTGCTTTAGAAGCGTACGTGTATATGACTCTGCCAGAGGGTTGTCGTAGTTAGTGGGAGCAGTGGAAGCATTGGTGGATATCAGGCTTATGTCTATTTATAGACTTAAGCAGATATAGCGGAGATAGATCATCTATTTCTGATGTGACAGTCAGAGGTTTGACTTCATCAGAATAAGGGATGGATCTGTTAAAAAGGTAGTAGGGTGTGATGTCCTGGTGTTTGATGACATACACAGAGTAGGAAGTGATATTCCTATACTACGATCGGTTATACTTTGGTCGTCACACAGTAGTTTCTCCACATAGGATTTGGATATTATTTCAGACATTCTGGTTACTAGATCTATAGTTTTAGATCTAGATTTGGGTGGTTTCCCATTCTGGGTACTTTGACCGCATTCTATGAGTATTTAGAATGGACGACTCCTGGCACGGTAGTGTACCTGCAGGTAATGGAGTCACCCTCTCTAAAGGTGTCTTACAGACTAAAGGGGAGAGGGACACGCATAATTGACAGATCACTTGCTTAGGCAACTGAGTCAATCATGAGATGTCAAGTACCACACCAGATGTTGTTCTTGCAGTAGGTGCAACAAGTTGATATTAATCCAATCCTGGAGAAACAGTCGGAAGCAGTTTTAGAACATAAGTTGATGTTCTAGGGAATTGATAACGGCAGCCTCCTTTACGAGACGGTTATCATTCCAGGCTTCCAAAGTGACCTGGATGGCAGAGTAGCTGTCAGAGTTATAGTTTTTCCTCTAACGAGGGGCAGTATTTTGGACAGGTGGTCCAGGTCGATACTGAGGGAAGGCATGGTGCAGGATACTGATTAAGTTCAGTTGACGATACAGTCTAAGAAGTTTGGATTTGGAGTTCATTTTTGAGCTAGGTCCCATCAGACATCCAGACATTCTAAGACAGGTATTGCTCATTTCGGGAGATAGTTTTCTCTGCGAAAATGAGATATAGAGAGACATAGAAAGGAACATCAAAGCGGATCCACTCACTGAGGCTATTCCTCGAACGCAATAGTTTCGCAAACGAGCTTTGTGAGACTGACTAGTAGAGGAGTTGGGTGTTCGGTATCACACGGGCTGTGAGTATGCGACATCGCAATAAATAGCCTCGAGTGCAAGTGGGAGATTGTTGGAGATAGTGCCCTCAGAGTCAATTATTGGGTCACAGGCACGTGATTGCAATGATTGAGGGGAGGACCTATCCCGGTAGGACAGTCTTACTCGAGATGATAGTATGCTATCTGGTTTATCTTTATCATCGTGTACTGCTTTAGGTGACCTTACGAGTCGCTATTACACGTTGATAAAGCCCCTAGGATTCTTGCTTGACTTCCAGCAGTATGAGGGCGATCATATAAGTGGGAGCTGGGGTCTACAAGCACATCCTTAAAAGGTCCCTAGTCGTGGGAGTTTCGAGACAGGGCATCGATTCTCCAGAGTAGACTAGTGTATACAGTCGAGACCCCGACGAGGGGCGGTGGCCGGTCTCACAAGCCACTGGTGTCAGTTGGTTCACCTAAGATGTATACAGGTGCTCATTGGGTTATGAGTACACCGGACAGGACTCGCCGGGAACCTGCTAGTTGGGATATACCAGACGTCAGATAGCAGTTCCCAGGTGACATGTGTACAGGTTAGTTCATCGACCTGGGATCGTCATTTGTCTCGTGTGAGTTCCCACTGTACTTTGATTACTACCCTACCACGGCTCAAAGGAGTCGTGCAAACAGGTTTTAGTTGGGTACAGTCCCGAGCCACATGGAGGCAGTGAGCGGATCTGCAGGGGTTCGTCTCTCCCGGTATTGGGGGTGAGGTCGTGCTGTGTCTAGGAGAGCCAGAACATGAAAAGTCCTTGGCCAAGGCAGGAGATTTGCTGGTAGGTATTCCAGTAGTATCTCAGGGTGTTCTGGGCTACACTCCGACACGACTTGTACCGCTTTTGGGGGTCTGACTTTTACCAACCCCCTAGGCCCGCCATGCGATACTCATAGACGAACGGACCGGACTGTACGGATATTGTCACTGACAGGCTCAGTAGGGTGTCAGGATGAGTTCACTCATCGACGTCCCTTTTGGTCAATACCTGGTGGCCCGTCACGTATTGGCTTATACCTCTGACGTGCTAGTGGTTAAATCCACAGCCACAGTTTTGACGAGTCTTTAGAGTCCACCACACAGACAGTTACTCAAGTTTCGGGCGAAACGCTGTAGAGGCCGTATGGAGATATGGCAGGGTTCGATCAGATACGTGCAGTATTGCACGGATCGTGATCGGACAGTTTTTACTAGCCGGCTTTGGCTTAAGCCGGATTCTAGTATTTGATAGTGTAGTTTTGTCTCTTTGCATTTGTGTTCAGTGGGAATACAAATGCGGGCATGTATTTGCAGTAGCGGGGTTTTCCTGTAATTTATTACGGGATCGGTTTTCTGAAGTTGCCAGTTTGCATTCCGTTCCGGCCGGTTTTCTTTTATTCCTTCTCGGCCGGACTTTTCGTTGGAGGGGGTTAATTGCAAGTTTGCAATTAACTTTGTTGTGAGGGGCTTTCTTGCATATGTTGCTTATGATGAGACTTGCTTCATCATGAGATTCCTTATTGGTCTCTTCTTGGCTTTTCATTTGATGGTTTGTGAAAGGAAATGGTGGTGACCATTTTCTTTAAGTTTTTTTTTCCATTCTATTATGATATATTCTTTCTTGCATTTTTCTCTCTCCAATCTCATTTTCTTTCTTTGGGTGGGCCGGCCACTTGTTTGAAGAAAAGGAGGGAGAGAGAGGTTGATTGGTGATATGTTTATTCTTCATCTCATTTCATGCTTTTATGCTTGCAATAATCCCAAGCTTCTCTCATTCATTCATTCTCCTCCTCAAATCCCTCCATCAAGGCAACTTCCATAAACCCCAAGAGACAAGCTTCTACTCTATTTCTATAGCAAGCCTTGGACGCGTCGGCTAGCCAACTTCGCGCCCGAGTTGCCTCGGTCATGAGGTGGGAGCCCGTAAAAGATTCCGGCTGCGTGGTGCCCTTTCCGACGAGCGAGGAGGTGACGGAGATTCCGCGGGAGATCGGAGCGGAGACGAAGACCGAAGGACACGGATCGCTTGGTATAGCATCTCTACTCTTTTCTATTTAGCTAGCTAGCTAGGTTAATGGCCCGATCCGGGTGGAAAGTCCGCGGTGGTGCCGTTTTGCAAAGTTCGCAAAGTTTTTGTTTTCCGCGTTTCCGGCGTCGGGTCGACGGCCGGGGCGCCCCCGCGGGCTTACACCCAATTCCTCTATACGGCCGCGGATCCGCGGCCAATAGGGGGTATTGGCCGCGGATCCGCGGCCATGTAGGCTCCTTGCTGGGTCAAATTTTGTGGGCAGTTTGGTACTTTTATCTTATACCAGAATGTTGCCCTAGGTTTCCATTTCCCCGCCTATAAATACTCCAGAACTGAGCCAAGCCAAAGTGTCATTCTTTGTTCTTCTTTCTTTTTAGGATTTAGTCTTTTTCTTCTTCTTCTTCATTTCTTTTTCCATGAAAATTGTAGTGAGAGCTTTTTGAGTGGGAGATCAATGAAGATGAGGGTTTTTTGTATCATTCTCTTTTGTTTCTTCTTCCCCTTGAGATTCTTGCTTTCTCTTGATCATTCAACCTCTTCATTGAGCTTGAATGGTTAAGGGTTAGTTATTGATCTCAAGGGTCGTATTTTCTTATGGAATTAGCGCTTCATTTCACATGCGTTCTCTACCCTTCCCTTGATCTTGCAACCTCTTGATTGAGCTTGCAAGTTTAAGGGTTGGCTATTGATCACATGCTTGTCTTGAGTTCTAGTTTCTTTTTCTTTTTATCGCTTTTTATTACTTGCTTATTATTATCCTGCTTTACTTTCTTGCAATTTATATTCATGCACTTAATTACTTGTAATCTTTTCTTTTCTCTTTTCTTTTCTTTGTTCTTTTCTTTTGCTCTTTTTGGTTCTTTTTGTGAATGTTGTATTTATTGTTGTTGTTAAGAATCCATATGATATTGTAAGTTAACATTTCTTTGCTCATTTCCTTTTCCCGTTATTTTCCATTGAAATCCGCCCAAAGCATACGCAAGCGCTCCATTAGGCACCCTACCCTAACAAGGTAACGGTGATTCCTAACCGAGACCGGTTGCGTTCGGTTTGGCCGGAGGCGAAAGCAAGAGACAAGAACGGACGGACAAGGGTAAATAAGCCGGATTCCACGAATACCGCGCTTAAATCCCCTAATCCACATTGTTGCCGATTGCTCTAGCTTCAATTGGTCAAGACTCGGCTCAAAGGTTTTGAGTACGGATTTCCTTAGCTTACATTATCGTATCTTTTCTTAACAACTTTATACTTGCAAATATTACACATAGGTTAGATTGAACAAACACATACAAATTCTTTATTGACTCGTCTAAAACAAGAAAGGACATACAACCATCTCCCTGTGGATCGACCCGTGCTCAACCGGCTAGCTGCATAGCGACACCGTCCTGATCGCGGTAAACTTTAG
The DNA here is from genome assembly GCA_030015575.1 of Agapanthus africanus. Taxonomy (NCBI): domain Eukaryota; kingdom Viridiplantae; phylum Streptophyta; class Magnoliopsida; order Asparagales; family Amaryllidaceae; genus Agapanthus; species Agapanthus africanus. Next base: position 4,838,667 of record JASDDO010000024.1, read on the forward strand.
AACTTTGAACTTCCGACACGCCAAAAGCGTGCGATCACGTGTCATCTCAGACACGTAGGTAAATACTGAGACTATAGCTCCCCTTTTGGAAATCCCTTCGATAACTATCAATGCATGCAAAATATATCCAGGTATTGTCCTCTGACTAGTCCTGCTCAGCTACTAAAACAAATATTAAATATCATAAAAACGCACTGCTCCAAAAATCAATCCCAAAATGTGCATAAGAATGCCGCGTGTGTCTGGTGTGCACGGAAATCAAAATCCATGAGTGTGCAATACATGTGCACAGAAACAACATCTAAGTGCAACGGGTGTGCACGAAACACTTGTCAGAGGCAACGGTGTGCCTGACAGCAATATCAGGTGCATCTGATATGCACCAAGAATCCCAATTTAGTGTATCTAGTGTGCACCTAAATCGCATCTCATATCATGCACCCAACATGCGCGAAAATCCAAATCAGGTGCATCCATCATGCACAAATAAAATCTAAATTATGTGCATCCAACATGCACGAAATCACATAATCCAGTATCAAGCGCCGAACATGCGCAAAATCCAATCCAAGCGCGTAAAATACGCGCAAGAGTCCAATCAGGTGCATAAGGTGCATAAAACAAATATCATGTATCACAATCAAAATCGACGGTATATAACAATTCTCAATCCAAATCAGGTATACCGTGGTATAAAATCTCATAACCATGTACATCAGCATGCACCAAATCTGATCAAAACATTAAAAGTGTATGAAATCTATGCCGAAGCATAAGTCAAATCATATGTATGCTCTAGGCATGAAGTCAAAATCAATATCTCAAATAACATCAAATCGAAGTCCTGTGCAATTGTGGTGCAAAAATACGTATCACTGCATTGCAAGCATATGTGAACTATACCGAGTGCAAAAATCAAATCGAGTGCGTACCATATACACAAAATCAACCCAACTGTATGAAATCCATGAAGTCATAAGCATGTGCAGCCAAGGCACAAAACGATATTAAGTGCAATAACTGTACACAAATCATAAATCAACACAACGGTGTATAAAGCATATCTCAAGTACAATAACTGCGCACAAAATATAAATACCCAGTAGGTGCAACCATGGTGCACGAAAACAAATATCATGAAACTCGTTCATCAAAACTCAATCATGCGAATAAATCGTCTAAAATACCGAAATCAAGTATGGCGGATAGTCCCGCTCAAGCATATCCTCTAAGAATCTCTGGCCAACTGTCGTGGTCACTCATAACATGTCCCGTCGATGATGCCGAACTCTAGCCTGCTGGGTGTGCACAATATGACCACTCCTGGGTCCAAGTCTTCTCGTAAAATATTCCAGAAAGTTACTGTTGAGGTCTCTCCCAATCTCGTTTCTGCCGAACTGCCCGGAAGTTATCATCTTTTACTATATCTGTTTCTTATTCCGGAACGGCTGCATACTCATCACGACTCCTTCTCGAAGATATATCCATAAACAACGCCTCTCATGCATGTCACATCTCTGATGTCGGCGGAGTGGAACGTCATCTCATCAAGATCTCGTACGAACCTCTTACTCCACTTTTCTCTAATGTCGACTGCTTCGGACTCGTCTCTTCATGGCTGCATGGACTGTGCTCCAACGGCTATACTCGTATCTGGAGTCTCCCAAGCAATGCATCCCATCATATGATATCCGAAAGATGTCGAACCATCCGATCGACTCGTCAAAACCTCATAATCCCCCAAGAGATCAACATTTTGGGTACAGTTTTATCATATCGAGTACATGCCACAACACATATGGACTAACCGTAGAAGGGCAAACCAAAGCCTCATTAATGGCATCACGGAACTGCCGCAAACTCGAAGGTTCAAAGGCTTTCACATGGTCATTATGTCGAGTTAGGGTTTTATTCTTCTAGAGGGTCCGTAGAGTTACTTGCATGTTTTCTTCAAATACTTTAAACTTTGAAAATGGGTTTCTGACATTCGATCGTCTCTATCAACTCCCAACGTATCCGTGTGAAGTCTCTTCAAGCTGGAATCAATCGATCTGATGACCTCGCATCGGGGTAAGCGAACGAACCACACGTCCTAGTCATTCATCCTCGGGTGACTAGCGACCATCTATCATATCTCTGAGTATAACTCATACTGCAATAGCTCCAACATCTGGGGCGATATCTCGTCGTTCGGAACAACAATTGGTTCATTCGTTTGCACGCTAAATAGTGCCTCAATCATCATGAACAAGCGATACATCAATGGTCATCAAAATCTGGCTGGCCTCTATCAGTGGCTCAATCCTCTGGTGCTAATCTGCACGTCCGAGAAATCTCATAACAGTGATCCATCAAACGCTCATAGCGCGAAAACACAAAAAAAACAACGCCTCTTTATGCAATCGTATACCTGGAATCACTCCCTGGTCAGTCCTCGTCCGTGACGAGCTCATGCTGACCGAAACTCTAGCTGTAGCTCTCTCTGCCCGTGTAATCGTGGCAGCAAAACCATAAACCGATATCAATGAGGATAGATCATGAATGAATATAATGTTGTGCAAGGAAATGTACATCCTAAGGTTTTTTAAGCGGAATAGCGTATCGTAAGTATGCAGCGGAACATACATATGGTACGTCACTCTCCTGAAGTCATCTACTCCATAAATCAAGGTCAACCTATGCGACGAAAGTTCGGGTCTAATACCCCCTCGACTAAGTCTATGTTCCGTAAGGTCAAGCCTAGATTCCGTATATATACAAATGCCCTAGGCTCTGCATAGTCAAACCTAGACTTGAACCAAGGTTAACCTAGCGCTCTGATACCAACTTTGTCACGACCCGAAATGGCACGTGACTGGCCCTTGAATCATATGAAGTCTATAGGACCCCATCTAATTCAAGTAAGCTAAAAACCCAAAAATCTAAAACCATTTTAGGTAAGAAGAACTTATTTTAAAACGAGTGGTTTTAATAGCATAAGCCGAATTATGCGTTTTTAAAATATCAAGTCTTTTCTGAAAAATTCGGCAGAGTTTCCTTTGTAAAAACTGGCCCCAAAAGGGGTACAACATGAATAGTATACGAAATGATAAAAAGGCATCCCCAAACGGGAGCTAGCTCTTCGTCAATCGATGGTCACAACCACACAAGCAATATAATATACAACGCCGAAGGGCGAGGATCAAAACTGAAAAGGAAACTCAAATCAACATGAAATCCATAATAATACAACGCGCGACTCTAAAGTCGAAATAATACTACAACCGGTCTCTAAGTCTGAAATAATATACATGTCTGGTTGATGGAGTTACTAGATACAATGAATAAAATAATGTACAATGGTGATTAGGATACAAGTGAACCCACCTACCAAGCAAATCACCCGGAAAGGAAGCAGTGTGCCAGCAAAGCCGTAACGAAACCTGTACGGCAAAACCTGCAAGAAACTGTGGCACAACGGGGGTGAGTTGCCAACTCGTGAGTAGAAAATATCACCGAGCAGAAATCGTATGTATGACACAATCCTAGTTCAATTTGATCAATAATATATATAGCCTCAAAAGATAAGTCTAAAGAAAGAAAAGGTGGCAAGGGTAAACATATATACATAAGTGTAATCCCATATGCTCGTGTCAGTGCCTCAGGTAGCAATATATCATATGTATGAGGTATGAATGTAATGTAATGAAATGAGTGAGACAACTGTTTTCTTTATTTAATGAGATTTCTGTACGTATGAATCGAGTATCATTAATGAAATCAATAGAGAAATCCGTGTCAAGTATCGACACAAAACATAAATCCCAAAATCTCAATATCTTAGGCTCCGGCTACCCGGACTGGCTTGTATCATCAAATCTCAAAATCTCATATCTCAATATCTCAATATCTCAATACCTCGGGCTCCGTCAGTCCGGATCGGCCCGTATCATAAATCACACGACCACGAACGGTATCCTCCGGATATCCGACGCGCCAAACAATCACCAGTAGGCAATCTGCCCCTGCCGGACTCATCATCCTCCATGAAATCACTCTTGCCCCGGGGTACCATACCGGGTCCACCATGTACCCGAGACGGTTCATACGTCTCCTCGAATCGGGTCTCGAAATCCATCTCATAACCTAGAAAACATCATGGTGGACGACTCATACATCACGAGAAAACCGCACTTTTTATTTTAAAAAGAGAGAGAGAGAGAAGTTTATATATATTCTTGCGGTTTTCCCCCAAATCTAGGAATCTCATGAAAATCCGAAATCCAAGAATCGACAGTAAATAAACAATGAATATCGACATAAAACTCCATAATACTGTATAACAGTGAATAATAATATGCATGAACTTGCAAGTAATAAGTGCAATGTCTAACCTGGCATATAAAGCAAGTACACTAATATCATGTCGAAACTATCAGCTAACAAGCTATGTCAATGAAATAATATTCTCTAAAGTGTACGTGACATGGAAATTACCGATGATGATGTGTGTGAGCCGGCAAGTAAGTGTATGTGGAACATACGCATCATCGGTATTGGTGTTGGTGTCCTGACAGCATGATCTCAATAATGGCATATGAAAACACAATATAAGCATGAAATGCGATGCGAGCAGCAATAATATGCGGGAGCAGAATAATAAACACAATAATAACGAATCTGTATTTATATAAATACGAGTCATACAGTTTTGCCATTTGAAATAATACGAATCGTGGTGTTTTGAAAATAAGGGCTACGGTGCTTTTAAGAAAAGATACGTCCTTTGAAATATCCGTAGAATCCCTTGGCCTGTCTTTAAAATACTCAAGATTCATTAGTTTTGAAATAGGTATGTCTCGAGTCTAATCTATCATTTATAAGTAAGTACAAGCTGATCGAAAGGTAAGGAAACTGTCTAACATCCGAGTCGATACATATATATAACGGTCGGTGATCCCGCCTCGACAGTATTGTCACGCCCCGCTTCCCAGAGTACGCAAAATTGGGCACGTGACATAGCCAACCATGCTACCTGTGGGTAGGACGCATCCGTCCACAGTCACATTACGGTTGTATAGATATCAAGAACAGTAAAAAAATAAACTAAACTAATACATGTCCAAATCCATAATAACAAGAATCAATAAACAATAAGTGCGGAAGCTAATGATCCAATACAATGAATAAACAGTACGTCCCATAATGCGGGCTCACATCTGGAAATGAAAAGCAATAAATAAATCCTAAGGACTCACTGTTCAGCCTGCTGGCTGAAACACTCCTGCTCGGTCGACGACAAAGGTACGGAATCTGGGCCATGCAAAACCCAGACGTCAGCGCGTCATGATATCAAGTATATAGCATAAACATGGTAATAAACAATGCAAGTATGAACATGAATAAGCAACAATAAGAGATAACAAGCAGGGTAATATGTAATGGTGACTAAACTGTCCTATCAGGTTTTCTACTCTATAGTCTTTGAAACCAATTGATGAATCGTCGATGTAACTCAATAGTATCCCATGCATGCCCGGGACCACGGTCATGATCCTCGGGGCTGAATCCGAGACGTGCCGCTAAGCAGTAAAGGTAGTAGGATAGATGAGTGATGTCAGCATCAACACTCCGGAGCTGGCCAAGCCCGTAAGACTGATCAGAACAAGTATCGAACTGTTGAGTTACAAGTCGGTTTCACCTTTGATTTCCCATACCCCCAAGCTATGTATGTCAGGTCAGGTATTCAGTTGTCAAGGACTAATGCCAACGCAAGATCCAGTAAGAGTAGGTCTGTCTGGATAGACAGCGGGAAATGGTCAGGTTTGTCGGCATTAGGCATGAAATCAGGTAACAGGTCAGGTTACTTTCAACAGGTCTAGTCGATATGCACAGGGTGTCATGTCCGGTATATCAGTACAAGTGTCATGTGTATCAAGATCGGTCAATATGTAATGCAATCAGGTGTGTGCTCGCAACAGGTATGCAATCAATAATGAACAGTAGCAGGAAACAGTAAATAACAATATTAATCTAGGTAAACACAGTGATGTTTCGTATTCTCTTATTAATCCGGTTCACGCACCTTTGAGGTGCAATAGCCACAATACGAAACAATATCGATAATATACGTAATGGAGTTACATGAATTTGAACTAAGCATAATAATTGTCTCATGAGTGATTTTAACAAATGAAGTGGGGATGATCTACTTGGTTTGATTAGTTAAGTATGAATTAATAGCAGACCGGTTAATACGAGCAATGATTTCATTGATTTAAAGTTACGGATAATTGTGACTAGCCATTCTGAGTTATAAAAGGTATCGATGTTATAATAGTTGTGTGGTTATAATATGATGATTAAGTTGTAGCATGTTAGAGCAAGTATTCGGATACTTGCCTCGGCGGTTCCGCAAACTGAAACACGGATGCGATGTCGGCAGAAACTGCGATATGAAAGCACGGCCCACGGATCGAGTCCCAACAGAGGTCAACGGGATCACACGGACCAGGGGGCTTCGCTGGAGCGTCGGGTTCGCCAAGACGGCGCGATCGGGTTCCGGCAACGACAAAAGGGAGCGAAATTAGCAAAACGATAGGATACAAGCGACTACAACCAGCAAGGGGAATGATTTGCACAAAGGAAGGAAAGGGGGCACTTACAGAGAGGTATACCAGGTGACCCCGGCGAGCTCGACGGCGCTGGAACGCCGGCGAAGCAACGGCAGCGGCTGTAGCGAGGGTTGAAGGCTTCGGGGTGCGCGGGATAGGGTGCTGCGGCGAGCTGGAGGAAAGGGGGTCGGCTCTGGTGGTCGAGGGGAAGAAGTAGGTGGTCGGAGGTGGCGTCGACGAGGTTGCCGACGCGCTTCTCCGGCGAACAGCGGAGGTTAGGCGAGGGGTTAGGGCTCGTGTGGGTGTTCCGGCGAGGGGAGGAGGACAGCGACGATGAGGTCGGGTCGAGTAGGGTGAGAGGGTGCTGCGGGAGTCATCGACGACGATGGGTGGCGTCGACGGCGAGGTCTGCAAAAGTGGAGGTGAGGTCGGGAATGGGTGCAGGCGCAGGAGAGAGGAGGAAGGAGGGAGGAGGAAGGTGCTGTGAGGTCGACGGGATGGTGGCGGCGACGGCGAAGTCGCGGGGAAGTCGGCGATGGGATCGCGAGGGCTAGGGTTAGGGTTTCTCGTGGTCGCGACGGATGCTCGAGGAAGGCGGCTGCATGCATGGGTATGTATAGGGGAGGAGAGAGAAAAGATTGAAGAGAGAGATTTGAGCGAGGGATTGAGGGAAGAGAGAGAGAGATAGGGAAAAGGAGGCGGGGCCCACGAGCTCGATTGTGAGCTCGTGATTGGCTGAAGGGAGGTGAGAAATTATTTGGAATAAGATTTGAATGGATTTGGCCGTTGGGAATTATTCGTATAAATATATATTAGTTTTATAAATTAAATTGAAACGGGCCCTTTTTGGCGCGAAATGAAATATTTTCAAATCGCGCCCGGGTTGCGCCCAAATGTTCCAAATTCAAATTATATGATTTTAAGCGGGTTCCAAATTTTGAAAAGAGGTGTTTAATGATAAAAATGCATGCCCCCAAGTCGGACACTTGCACGCGCGCGTAGACGTCCAAACTTGCCTGTTTTAGCCAAACGGAACGGAATCTCGACACGCGGACGCTACCACGCGACTAGTGGCGACGAGTAGGCTAACATGGACATCTTAAATTTCATTTTCGGAGTTAAAATTTGTTATGTGCCAAAATGACTTAACCGGGTAAAATTTAGCAATAAACACCAAAAAATCAGGAAAATTGGAATGAGCAATATATAACCCTCAACTAGTAATATAAATAGTATTATTGGGCTCGGGTGTTACATCATACCCAACTACAAAAAGAATTTCGTCCTCGAAATTCCAAGAATACAAGATAACTAACTACTGGAAAAGATGAGGGAATCTCTGCCGGATCTCGTCTTCTCGCTCCCAAGTAGATTCTCCCTGCGATCGGTTACCCCAAGAAACTAGCACAAGAGGGATAACCTTGTTCTTAAGAACCTTTTCTCTTCGATCCTTGATCTCGACTGGTCGCTCCTCAAAAGTCAGGTCCTCCCGAACGGTCAACTCCGAATGATCCAAGACATGAGTCTCATCACGAACATACCTCCGTAGTTGAGACACATGAAACACATCGTGAACTCCTGCTAATGACGGTGGTAACGCCAACCGGTACGATACCTCTCCAACACGTTCCAATATCTCGAAGGGTCCAACGAATCGGGGACTAAGCTTTCCCCGACTTCCAAAGCGAATCACCCCTCTAGTTGGTGATATCTTCAGGAATACCAAATCACCCACGGCGAACTCTAGAGGTCTTCTTGACGTGTCGGCCCAACTTTTCTGTCTGTCTTGAGCTGCCTTCATATGCTTCCTGATTGTATTCACCTTCTCGACTGTCTGTACCATCAAATCTGGTCCTAGTAACCTTCGTTCACCCACATCATCACAACAAACCGGTGAACGGCACTTACGACCATACAATGCTTCAAACGGGGCCATCTGAATAGTTGCTTGGAAGCTGTTGTTGTACGAAAGCTCCACCAGGTGTAGATGATCTTCCCAAGAACCTTTGAAGTCCAACATGCAAGCCCTCAACATATCTTCAAGGGTCTGGATCGTTCTCTCTGATTGTCCATCGGTCTGAGGATGATAAGCTGTGCTAAACTTCAATCGAGTCCCCAAACTTTCTTGTAAACTCCTCCAAAAGTGCGACAAGAACCGAGTGTCCCGATCGGACACGATGCTTACCGGTACTCCATGCAATCTGACAATCTCCTGCATGTACCGCTCTGCCAAAGTCTCTGTCGATTGACCAACCCGAAAAGGAATAAAGTGAGCTGCCTTGGTCAACCGATCGACAATCACCCATACAGCATTGTTGCCCTTTGGACTCCGCGGCAAAGCCGTCACGAAATCCATGGTTATATGTTCCCACTTCCATTGAGGAATCGGAAGTGGTTGCAACAAACCAGCAACCCTTTGGTGTTCAGCCTTGACTTGCTGACACACCAAGCACTTAGCCACGAAGCGAGCAATTTCCCGTTTCATACCTTCCCACCAGAAATGCTGTCGAATATCTCGGTACATCTTTGTCCCTCCTGGATGTACAGAGTAAGCTGAACTGTGTGCCTCCTTCATAAGCTCTTCACGCACATCTCCTTTTGGCACACACACACGGCTACCATATCTCAACGAACCATCTTCATAGATCAGTAAATCGGTTCGCAGTCCAGCTCCAACCTGCTCTCGAAACTTTTGCAGTCTAGGATCCTGCGATTGCGCCGCTTTAATCTTCTCAACTAAGGACGATTGTACTTGTAACTGCATCAACTGTCCTGTAGCACGCGGTAGCACAACCTCCAAGTCAAATCTCCGAAACTCCTCAATGATCTCCCTTTGTGCGGTCAATACCTGAATGGCTGGCAACCGACTTAGCGCATCCGGCACGACGTTAACTTTTCCCGGATGGTACTTAAGATCAAGGTCGTAGTCGGCCATCAACTCTAACCATCTGCGTTGCCTCATGTTCAACTCCTTCTGAGTGAATACATACTTCAAACTTTTGTGATCTGTAAAGACTTCGAATCTCTCGCCCAACAGGTAGTGTCTCCAAATCTTCGGGGCGAAGATCACGGCTGCAAGCTCCAAATCATGGGTCGGATAATTCTTCTCGTGGGTCTTCAGCTGTCTCGATGCGTAAGCGACGACTTTCCCATTCTGCATTAAAACACATCCCAATCCTTTTCCAGATGCGTCGCTATGAATCACCAGTCCTCCTGAACCATCCGGTACGGTTAGGATAGGGGAGGTTATCAACTTCTGCTTCAACGTCTCAAAGGCCAATGCACATCCATCTGTCCAAGCAAACGGTACCTCCTTACGCGTGAGCTTGGTTAACGGCTCAGCTAAACGAGCGAAGTTCTCCACAAATCTTCTGTAGTAACCGGCGAGTCCAAGAAAACTTCTTATCTCTGCAACATTCTTTGGAACAGGCCAATCTCGAACTGCTGCAATCTTCTCGGGATCAATGGCGATTCCATTGCCCGACACAACATGCCCCAGAAACTTCACTTCCTCCAGCCAGAATTCACACTTACTCATCTTCGCAAATAACTTCTCTTGTCTCAGGGTTTGCAGTGCGATCCTTAAGTGCTCAGCATGCTCCTCCGGACTCTTCGAGTACACCAGAATATCGTCAATGAATACCACAATAAACTGGTCCAAGAACGGTGAAAAGATCCTGTTCATCAAATCCATGAATATTGCCGGCGCATTAGTCACTCCGAAGGGCATCACTAAGTACTCGAAATGCCCATACCGAGTCCGAAACGCCGTCTTGCAAATGTCTTCTGCCTTCACTCGGACCTGATGATATCCTGATCGCAAGTCCAGTTTCGAGAATACCCTCGCGCCACTAAGCTGCTCAAAGAGTTCTCCAATGCGAGGGATCGGGTACTTGTTCTTAATAGTCACCCGGTTCAATTCTCGATAATCAATGCACATCCTTCTCGTGCCATCCTTCTTCTTTACTAAAAGAACTGGAGCTCCCCATGGCGAGTTGTTGCTTCGAATCCATCCCTTCTCGAGTAATTCACCCACTTGTTTCTTAACTTCTTCCAATTCCACCGGTGCCATCGGATAAAAGATTTTGATACTGGCGCTGCACCAGGAATAAGGTCAAACGCAAATTCCACATCTCGCTTCGGCGGTAAGCCCGAAATATCTTCAAACACATCCATAAAGTCACGGACAACTGCCGGCTCTTCATTACTTTCCACTACCATAGCCGCAAGAACACTGTTCGTCGGCCTAGCCCTAAACTCGACTGGCCCGACAGAATTGCTTTCTCCAATGAAGGTAAACTTAGGATGTCCAGGAATCTGGAATTTACCTTCCTTGCCCTACAGTCCATGTGGGCGTGGAAAGTGCCAAGAAAATCCATCCCCAAAACAATCTCATAACTGCCCGTATCTATCACCAAGAAATCTGCAAAAAGCTCTCGTCCGCAAATAACGACTGTACAATCTCTACATTCCTTACTAGCTATGATTTTCCCATTCCCAGTGTGTATGTCCCAAAAACTAGACAGGGTCGTGCAGGTAATCGAGTGTGCAGTTATAAATTTGGACGACATAAAACAGTGGGATGCTCCGGAATCAAATAATTCCAATGCGGGAAAACCATGAACGAGTAAAGTACCTGAAACCACTTCTCCCGATGCCTTAGCTTCCTCGGCTGTCAATGTGAACGCTCGAGCCTGATTTGGTCCTTGATTCGACTGTCTCTGCCCTTGGAACGGTCTCTGCGGAGGCTTCGACGGACAAGCATTAACGGTGTGATCTGCCGCTCCACATCTCAAACAGAGTCCCAGCCTCAAACGACATTCCCTTCGCACATGTCCGGGTTTATGGCAGTGGCTACAGATCACGCTCCCCTTTCGATCACCCACAATCATTTTCTTCATCGGTGCTACGCTGCGCCTGTTCACTGGAATACTTCTACGTACCGACGTTTGGTTCAGTGCAAAAGCCGGTTCCAGCTCGATCTGTTCCTTTAGACTCTCCAGCAATCCCCTTATCACTCCACGCCTGGCGGCTAAGACCGCACTTCTTTGGTCCATCTTCAAAATACTCAAGATTCATTAGTTTTGAAATAGGTATGACTCGAGTCTAATCTATAATTTACAAGTAAGTACAAGCTGATCGAAAGGTAAGGAAACTGTCTAACATCCGAGTCGATACATATATATAACGGTCGGTGATCCCGCCTCGACAGTATTGTCACGCCCCGCTTCCCAGAGTACGCAAAATTGGGCACGTGACATAGCCAACCATGCTACCTGTGGGTAGGACGCATCCGTCCACAGTCACATTACGGTTGTATAGATATCAAGAACAGTAAAAAAATAAACTAAACTAATACATGTCCAAATCCATAATAACAAGAATCAATAAACAATAAGTGCGGAAGCTAATGATCCAATACAATGAATAAACAGTACGTCCCATAATGCGGGCTCACATCTGGAAATGAAAAGCAATAAATAAATCCTAAGGACTCACTGTTCAGCCTGCTGGCTGAAGCACTCCTGCTCGGTCGACGACAAAGGTACGGAATCTGGGCCATGCAAAACCCAGACGTCAGCACGTCATGATATCAAGTATATAGCATAAACATGGTAATAAACAATGCAAGTATGAACATGAATAAGCAACAATAAGAGATAACAAGCAGGGTAATATGTAATGGTGACTAAACTGTCCTATCAGGTTTTCTACTCTATAGTCTTTGAAACCAATTGATGAATCGTCGATGTAACTCAATAGTATCCCGTGCATGCCCGGGACCACGGTCATGATCCTCGGGGCTGAATCCGAGACGTGCCGCTAAGCAGTAAAGGTAGTAGGATAGATGAGTGATGTCAGCATCAACACTCCGGAGCTGGCCAAACCCGTAAGACTGATCAGAACAAGTATCGAACTGTTGAGTTACAAGTCGGTTTCACCTTTGATTTCCCATACCCCCAAGCTATGTATGTCAGGTCAGGTATTCAGTTGTCAAGGACTAATGCCAACGCAAGATCCAGTAAGAGTAGGTCTGTCTGGATAGACAGCGGGAAATGGTCAGGTTTGTCGGCATTAGACATGAAATCAGGTAACAGGTCAGGTTACTTTCAACAGGTCGAGTCGATATGCACAGGGTGTCATGTCCGGTATATCAGTACAAGTGTCATGTGTATCAAGATCGGTCAATATGTAATGCAATCAGGTGTGTGCTCGCAACAGGTATGCAATCAATAATGAACAGTAGCAGGAAACAGTAAATAACAATATTAATCTAGGTAAACACAGTGATGTTTCGTATTCTCTTATTAATCCGGTTCACGCACCTTTGAGGTGCAATAGCCACAATACGAAACAATATCGATAATATACGTAATGGAGTTACATGAATTTGAACTAAGCATAATAATTGTCTCATGAGTGATTTTAACAAATGAAGTGGGGATGATCTACTTGGTTTGATTAGTTAAGTATGAATTAATAGCAGACCGGTTAATACGAGCAATGATTTCATTGATTTAAAGTTACGGATAATTGTGACTAGCCATTCTGAGTTATAAAAGGTATCGATGTTATAATAGTTGTGTGGTTATAATATGATGATTAAGTTGTAGCATGTTAGAGCAAGTATTCGGATACTTGCCTCGGCGGTTCCGCAAACCGAAACACGGATGCGATGTCGGCAGAAACTGCGATATGAAAGCACGGCCCACGGATCTAGTCCCAACAGAGGTCAACGGGATCACACGGACCAGGGGGCTTCGCTGGAGCGTCGGGTTCTCCAAGACGGCGCGGTCGGGTTCCGGCAACGACAAAAGGGAGCGAAGTTAGCAAAACGATAGGATACAAGCGACTACAACCAGCAAGGGGAATGATTTGCACAAAGGAAGGAAAGGGGGCACTTACAGAGAGGTATACCAGGTGACCCCGGCGAGCTCGACGGCGCTGGAACGCCGGCGAAGTGACGGCAGCGGCTGTAGCGAGGGTTGAAGGCTTCGGGGTGCGCGGGATAGGGTGCTGCGGCGAGCTGGAGGAGAGGGGGTCGGCTCTGGTGGTCGAGGGGAAGAAGTAGGTGGTCGGAGGTGGCGTCGACGAGGTCGCCGGCGTGCTTCTCCGGCGAACAGCGGAGGTTAGGCGAGGGGTTAGGGCTCGTATGGGTGTTCCGGCGAGGGGAGGAGGACAGCGACGACGAGGTCGGGTCGAGTAGGGTGAGAGGGTGCTGCGGGAGTCGTCGACGACGATGGGTGGCGTCGACGGCGAGGTCTGCGAAGGTGGAGGTGAGGTCGGGAATAGGTGCAGGCGCAGGATAGAGGAGGAAGGAGGGAGGAGGAAGGTGCTGTGAGGTCGACGGGATGGTGGCGGCGACGGCGAAGTCGCGGGGAAGTCGGCGATGGGATCGCGAGGGCTAGGGTTAGGGTTTCTCGTGGTCGCGACGGATGCTCGAGGAAGGCGGCTGCATGCATGGGTATGTATAGGGGAGGAGAGAGAAAAGATTGAAGAGAGAGATTTGAGCGAGGGATTGAGGGAAGAGAGAGAGAGAGAGATAGGGAAAAGGAGGTGGGGCCCACGAGCTCGATTGTGAGCTCGTGATTGGCTGAAGGGAGGTGAGAAATTATTTGGAATAAGATTTGAATGGATTTGGCCGTTGGGAATTATTCGTATAAATATATATTAGTTTTATAAATTAAATTGAAACGGGCCCTTTTTGGCGCGAAATGAAATATTTTCAAATCGCGCCCGGGTTGCGCCCAAATGTTCCAAATTCAAATTATATGATTTTAAGCGGGTTCCAAATTTTGAAAAGAGGTGTTTAATGATAAAAATGCATGCCCCCAAGTCGGACACTTGCACGCGCGCGTAGACGTCCAAACTTGCCTGTTTTAGCCAAACGGAACGGAATCTCGACACGCGGACGCTACCACGCGACTAGTGGCGACGAGTAGGCTAACATGGACATCTTAAATTTCATTTTCGGAGTTAAAATTTGTTATGTGCCAAAATGACTTAACCGGGTAAAATTTAGCAATAAACACCAGAAAATCAGGAAAATTGGAATGAGCAATATATAACCCTCAACTAGTAATATAAATAGTATTATTGGGCTCGGGTGTTACAAGTATCCCATACGATACCCTAATATAATATGACATCCTCTGTTCCCCGCCGAAACACGGAGACGCAACCGCGTAGGGTCCATCTTGCATGAATTTCGGGGCAGATGTTAATTCGTGCTATCCGTCCACCTCTCTGAAGATGCCAAGTTGATTTATGGCACCATGTATCGAAGGTTTAAACGGATGCGGCCGATATAGCAGACTTCGTCAGATTCCCCCTCATTTGAGGGGTTTTTGATTGTGGGGACGCTCTTCCCTGCAGGCACAAGCTCCTGCAGTTAATTACGCTACCGCATCGCGGTAACAACTTTCTCCATCTCCAGATGGTCACTTCGTGTCGTGTGTTTGTTTGTTTTTTGTTGCCCGTAGATTGTATACGGAGACTAATTTATGTTGTTGCCCGTAGGGCGTGGATTAGTCCAAATCCGTATCTTCTTAGATTTGGGTTTGGGGGTTGGGTTTAAGAATACGTTAGTCTCATTTGTGACTAAGATCAACTTAAACGTATATTAAGGATACATTAGTCTAATTTTAGACTAAGATCAACTTAACGGGATCGTTTAGATCCAACAAAAGAGCATTTGGACTATATTGTTTAGTTTAGGGACATTGCGGTCGATTAGTTTAAGGACATTACGGTCCAGCATTAGTTTAAGGACATCTTGGTCCAAGGTTAAGGACATCATAGTCCATGAGTTTAAAGACATCACAGTTAAGGTTAAGGACATCATATTCCGTGAATTTAAAGACCCCACAGTCAAGATTAAGGACATCATAGTCCATGAGTTTAAGGACCCCACAGTCCCGTTTAGAGACGTCATAGTCTATGAAGTGTGTGGTTGTCGGGACCCGTCACCTCTCTGAAGACGTTGAAGGATTACAACGACAAATATCAAAGGAGTGAAGAGATGTACCCTCGAACCAAAGTTGATTTGGGGATCTGTGGTCCAATTGGAACTAAGATCAATTAATTAGATTATGAGCACATTAGCTCAGTTAAATCTGAATTGAGGATTTATGGCCAACTTGGGCTAAGTCCAATTAGATTAGAAATATTGGCCTTTTGTTGGACCATTAAACATTTGTCTGGGTTCAAACCCCCATTATCTGGCACTGCTAAACAGGGATTCTGGCAACATTTTATCCTTTGTTGAGTGCTGAGCACTCATATGCCATATAGGATGTTCAATTTTGGAAGGTAAGGATGTACTTGAGACTAAGTAAAAAGAGAAGTCTTGCCTCTGAAGGACTTAGCCGATTTAGGCTAGGATTGATTTGAATATAGTGTTAAACACTAACATATATTTGATGGTCACGTGTTCCCACGTGATGCGCTGAAAATAGTGTTAAACACTAAGGACAAAACGCTCAAAATAGTATTAAATACTAAAATTGGATTGGTCACGTGGGGCCATGTGATGCCTCTGAAGTGGGGACCAGTCTTCCTTTATTCTATTCTCAAATTTAAGAATAAGTGTTAAACACTTTTAGCTTTCACGGCCGTCATGTGTGGGCACGTGATAGGCACTCATGCGCTGATTTATTAAGGTGTTTATTAGGGGCCACGTGAGGACACGTGAAGGCGCCCTAATTAGAATCTGCCTTTGCCGTAGTTCTCTTTGTTTTGGAGGTCACGTGGGAGCACGTGAGGCATTGCCTCTGGGCTAATTCCTTCTTATTTCGGAGGATCTTTTTAGGGGTCACGTGGGGGCACGTGACCTAGTTTTATTCCTTCTTTTCTGATCACTGAGGATTGGAGTCACGTGTCATCACGTGACCAGGTTCTTTACGTGCATGGAGATCTTTCAAGTTTTTTTATTTTAAGAATTAAATTCTCTGTAGGGTTAAAACCCTAATTATGTTTTTAGGGGAATTAAATTCCTATATATGTGGAAGAATTAAATTCTTATATAGGGTTAAACCCTAGTTCTGTCTTGGAGGAATTAAATTCCTATGAAATTGGGAGAATTTAATTCTCATGCAGGGTTGAACCTAATTTTATTTGGAGGAATTGAATTCCTATGAAATTGGGAGAATTGAATTCTCATATAGGGTTAAATCCTAGTTTTATCTTGGAGGAATTAAATTCCTGTGAATTTGGGAGAATTAAATTCTTATATAGGGTTAAACCCTAGTTTTATCTTTGGGAGAATTAAATTCTCTAGACTCAATTCTCCCTCTAAATTTTGGATCTGCATGGCAGAATCTTCCCGATGAGAATTAAATTCTCAACTTATGGGAAGATTTGCTTCTGTAGATATTCAACCAGAAGAAGAACTAAGTTCTCTTGCAGAAGAGTTAAACTCTTAGATTGAGAATTAAATTCTCTTTTAGTTTATGGAGCTTTGATCCCTTTCCCCTTTCTCACCTAAGGTTTCTTTTCTTGAGAGTTAAATTCTCCTTTCTTTTCTCTCTGCTATTTTTCTTCAGAAAATTCCAAGATCCAAAAATCAATCCCCCTCTCATCTTTTTGGCTCCTATTTATAGGAGAAGGAAAAGAATCAATTTTTTTAGTGAATCTTTCATTGAAAGATTTTGGTTGTTTTTATAACCAACATGATCTTTTAGATCACTCAGTGAATTTTATTCACCATTGGATTTTTAATCCAGAAGATATTCTGTCTGTTATTTATGGTGAATTTTAGGGAAATCTTTCCTTGTATAAAATCTTTACATAAATTGGTGATTTTTAATCACCATTGGATTTTTAATCCAACGGTGCTCCACTTTACAGAGCATAATCTTTTTTGTTTGGAAAGATTTAAAGAAATACTTTCCCAGTTAGGATCTCTGATTTCCCTTAATTAAAATTTGATTCTATTTAGCTCAAAAGGCTTTTAAAGCTCATCACGTGTTGGCACGTGATCCCAATGTTTGGTCGTTGAAATAAAATTTAATTCTATCAATTAAAGAGTTAAGGGACCTGTCACGTGTTAGCACGTGACCCTCCTGATTAAACATTTTATTCAGAATTTAATTCTGCCTTTTAGCAGAACTAAGGAATCATCACGTGTCAGCACGTGATGCCCCATTGGGGTTTTTCCTTAGTGACTTATTATACTTTATTAATCCTTTTCAGTGGGTTTAAAGGTCCATCACGTGTGGGCACGTGAATCCATTAATTGATTGTTTGATTAGAATTTAATTCTATTAATTAAAGAGCTTAAGATCCTATCACGTGTTGACACGTGACCCCCTTGATTAACATTTTAAACAGAATTAAATTCTGCTGTTTTAACGAGTTAAGGAATCATCACGTGTCATCACGTGACCCTTGGTCACGTGTAGACACGTGATGCCTCATTGGGATCTTTCTTTTCCGTTTTATCATGCCTTTTAATTCCTTCAGTGGTTTCTTTAAAGGCTCATCACGTGTGGGCACGTGACTCCCGTAATTGATTGCTTGATTAGAATTTTACTTCTATAATAACAGAGTCCCAGGAAACCATCACGTGTCAGCACATGACCCTTGGTCACGTGTGAGCACGTGATACCCCATTGGGGTATTTCCTGATATTTTATCAGGGAAAAAATGCCCCCACAGCGTTTTTCTCACGTATCTGCACGTGAGTGCAACGCTGTTACCTTTGTGACCGTTGGATCTGTCTAGGGAATAGGGGAGATGAACCGTCCCCATCACATCCTATAAATGTAGGAGTCCCTTCAGAAGTGCCTCCACTTTCCATCTTCTTCTTTTCCTGTTCTTGCTTTGAGAATTTAATTCTCTCTTTCGGAGCTTAGTTCTCTGTTATGTATGTACAATGCCGCTTTACCTTCCAATCAAGGCTTGTGCTCACGTGTTGCGCATACGGGGCTCTGTTTGATGAGGACGTTTCATTTCCCTGATCTGATTTCAATGCGTCATTGCTTTTCATTTCCAACGCTCTCCCCTTTTTCCGGGTTTTGAGAATAGTTCCACCATGCACAACATTTTTTGTGTATAGCATTAAATGCTCCCCTTTATAACCTGAAACCATGCCTTTCTTCTTTTCCTTACAGAGAAACCCATTTATACCTTAAGGTGATCATCTTTGAGAAACCGATCAATTGCTATAGCTTGCAATTGTCCCCACGCTCGTCGGCAACCATGGGAGGTGCCTATTGAGGAGCTAATCCCTCGCTTTGCTGCGCGGTTGGTAGATCCCCTCCTCATCGACGCTCAATGTGACGCGGTGATGTATGAGCTTCTGACTCGTCGGGGCTCTCCTCTTCCCATGGGCTCCATTTGGCTCCGGATGATCTTTCTGTGTATGCTAGCCGACATACCCCCTCATCCGGCGGAGATGACTTCGGCGATCCTTGACGCGGCGGAGGACAAGCTCGAGTGCTTTCACGAGGCTTGTCTAATCACTCAAGCTCTGAAGGATCATTCAGTTCATATACTGAGTCAGATAAGGGCCCGACGGGCCATCATGTCCGCTTTCGCTGATGAGCACGGCGCCAACCGATGAGGAGCGACTACTCGCGAAAATCGTCGTTTTGACGTGCTGGAGAAGGCGGAGAGGGAGCTGGAAAATTTTGTGTTTTTCTTTGTTTACCCTTATATTTCCGATCCCTTGTTTGGTGATCTCTTTCCTTTAGAGTAATATTAATGTATTTTCTCTTATCATTAATCGTTAAATGTTCTCTGTTGGCTTTTTCTGCTTGATGTGTATTTGTACGTGCATCCCACCTATGTTCATGAGCTTCATAATTGACCCCTGGCAATTTTCTTTAAGTTCGAACACGAAAACTTTCCTTTTTGCCAGAAAGAGAAAATAGCTTGTGTGTGTTTTTGATCGAGGATTGGCGTCGAATGGAGGTCTGTTTACATGATCTCAAGTGCACACGCCTTCCCTCATAGGTAATGGCTGCAAAGACGAGCTTGCGGGGGCTGATTGAACGGTGCGCCGCAAATGGCCAAGATCACTCGTGCGTATGAACTTTGGCGAGTGCTTCAAGAAGTTATCAGGGAGGTGGTAGCTATTGATAAAGCCGCCGTTTTTGTAGGGTTACTAGGCACTATCACAAGGGTCTATAAGGCATCAACCATGCCCGATTCAAAATTTAGACGTGCCGAACAACCCTAACCAAGATCTTAGACTAGAGATTAGGTGAAACAAAAAGCAAGTAAATAACTTTACTTCTAAGAGTTAGGTATTACAACCTTTGTAGTCCGTTCTTTCACTTCTAAAGCTCCATGTTGAGGTCCCTTCACTGCGATCATCGAGTACCCGGACTCTAGAGAGGCTCCATGAAGAGAAAGATGTAAGCTTGCTTCCGATCTTCGATAACAAAGATGATCTACCTTGAAGAACCTCAAGCCTAAGTTTTTGCTTCACTAATCAAGTATTAGCAAGCAAACACCCTAATCTAAGCGGTTAGAATAGATGAGGATGATGAAGTAGGAATTTAGCTCTCATTTGTTTTCAATTTCTCACTCATTTTCATTACTAATGAAAAAGCTAGAAAGCTTTTCATCAAGAAGGAAGAAGAAGAAGAAGCTAACTCTTTTGTGATGAATAATGAATTAATTTTGGTTAGAAATACAACCATGGGTTAAGTATGAAGACTTAACACATGTAGAGAGTTAACTATGGTGAAGGGTTGGGTTGGGTTAAGCAAATATCTACACAAAATATCCAAAGTCAAAGTCAAAACTTCAAGAAGTTTCTTGAAAGCTTCATGCAAGCTTAACCCTAATCCAAACCTTAACCACATTTAAACTCCACAAATCTTGTTGCATTTATAACCATAACATGTTACAATATTATATATCACATATACAATATTTATTGTAACAAAATAAAATAATACAATTAACATATATCACATATATATCAATATATTACCCGAGTGAGAAAATGAATCTTTAAGTGAGCTAATATTAGTTAATATAATTTAATATATCAAATATATAATTATACATTAAATTATCGAATCAACACTTGATCCGATAATTCGGCCATTTCACAAATAACCGACTAATATAATCTGTATCAGTTCATCGAATCAACACTTGATCCGATGACCCGGCTATATCACATATACCCGGCCGATATCACATATCGCGAGAATCTAGTACGGTATCATATACTCGTATTATTCTCGGTCCCGCACATATCACATATTTGCTCCTACTCCGTTTTGCCTGAGCTAGGAAACCTCTGTGTAGGACTCTAAAGAATCGTTAATACGCCGGCAGTAGGTGATGAGCATATCAAACACCCACAAGCTGCAAGCTGTCAGCTAAACATAACAGCCACTCAGGTATTGAGCAATCAGAAAATCAACAAGCAAGCCTGTACTTTCTCCCGTAAATCCAATCAGTAACACTCCCGTACAGTCCGGTCTCTTCGTCTGATATGTCGCATATCTCGTCTAGGGGTGGTATACGTCAGACCCCAGTATCTTGATAAGTCGTGTCGATATGAGGTCCATAACAGTTCGAGAAACTACTGATAACACTTACCAGTAAATCTCAGCAATCATGGCCATAGATTTCCACTTATAGCCAATCGAACACAGCGCAACATCAACTCCCTATACCGGGATAGACGAATCCCCTCCTATCGCTCATTGCCTCCATATGATTCGGGACTGTACCCAAAAGCCACCGTTTTGCACGCCCTCTTGGACGTGGTATGATGGAAATCAAAGCACAGTGAGAATCACACTCTATGACGATCTCGGGTCTACAGACTACTCTGTACCAGTGTCACCAGAGAACTGCCATCTGACGTGAGGTATAATACCATCTGGGAGTTCTCGGCGAGTCCGTCCAGTGTACCCATTCTCCACTGAGCACCTGTATACCTTCTCTGATGTCAAACACCAATGGATATGGGATCATCCATCGCCCATCATATGGGTCAAGAAGCGCATACGGTAGTCTACTCTGGAGTATCGATGCCTTGTCTCGGTACTCCCACGACTAGGAACATTTGAAGGATGTACTTGGCGACTACTCTGTCCCCACTAGTATGATCTGCATCATAGTCTTGGTAGTCAAGTACTCATCCTAAAGGCTTTATCAACATGTAACATAGAGACAATCAGAGTACATGCTAAAATAAAGAGTAACCAGATAGCATACTATCATGTCGAGCAAGAAAGTCCTCCCTATATATGTCCAAGCATCCACTACAATATACATCGTATGTACAGTAATGGCCTCTAGGGCATACATATAACTAACAGTTTTTACTCGTGAAATGGTCGAAGCCCATAAGGTTTCTGAAAAAGAGCTTGAAGGCCGACTTGCCTCATACCAGGTCCAATAGGCTCAAGCGGAGGCCTGTCTTTTGACGATACTAAATCATGAAGCCGAGGCCCAACGAAAAAGGGGTAAACTGGCAAACCTGCTAAATCGCCTGCCGACTTGAGGAATTGTATATATATTTTTTCATTCTTCCTTTGTACATACTCCTGAATGAGAGTATATTTTTTTTGTTCTTTTACGAATTGTACTTTGTATTCATTTTGATTCATGAATAAAAGATATATTTTTCTTCACGATGGTGTGTCCCTAAGTGTATTCTTTGGATAGTCTATTTCGATTTCTTTGCAGGGCAACGATGGCTTAGGATTCAGGGTTAAGATCTGCCTCCTAAGACTTTTCAACTTTATGAGCCGTGAGGGTCTCATAAAGAATTTTCTCCCTACGGGTCGAGAGGATCCCGTAGGTGTAATTTCTCCTTAAGAATCGTGAGGATTTCTAAGTGTGTTTTCTCTTGAAAGTCGTAAGGATCTCACAAGATAGTTTGCTCCCTTACGAGCCGTGAGGATCCATAAGTGATGGGTGAGATTACCATTATCCGCATTTTATGCAATCAGGAGTTGCTCTGGATGCTTCCCACGGGGTCGATTTGACATAGCCGTGTTCTGCGAGGACCAGGATCTGCTCTGGACGTTTCCCACAGGGTCATAATTGACCTAGGCCGTGTTCCACGTGACCAGGAATTTGCTCTGGATGCTTCCCACGGGTCATAGCCGTGTTCTGTGAGGACCAGGCTCCGCTCTGGATGCTTTCCACGGGTTCATAGCCGTGTTCTGTGAGGACCAGGATCTGCTCTGGACGTTTCTCACAGGGTCAGGATTGACATAAGCCGCGTTCCCCGTGACCAGGATTTTGCTCTGGATGCTTCCCACGGGGTCATAGACGTGTTCTGCGAGGACCAGGCTCCGCACTGGACGTTTCCCACGGGGTCAGGATTGATATAAGAAGCATTCCACGTAACCAGGAATTTGCTCTGGATGCTTCCCACGGGGTCATAGCCGTGTTCTGTGAGGACCAGGCTCCACTCTGGACGTTTCCTATGGGGTCAGGATTGACATAGGCCGCGTTCCACTTAACCAGGAATTTTGCTTTGGATGCTTCCCACGGGGTCATAGCCGTGTTCTGCGAGGACCAGGCTCCGCTCTGGATGCTTTCCACGGGTTCATAGCCGTGTTCTGCAAGGACCAGGATCCGCTCTGGACGTTTCCCACGGGGTCAGAATCGACATAGGCCGTGTTCCACGTGACCAGGAATTTGCTCTGGATACTTCCCACGGGGTCATAGCCGTGTTCTGCGAGGACCAGGCTTCGCTCTGGACGTTTCCCACGGGGTCAGGATTGATATAGGCCGTGTTCCACGTAACCAGGAATTTGCTCTGGATGCTTCCCACGGGGTCATAGCCGTGTTCTGCGAGGACCAGGCTCTGCTCTGGACGTTTCCCACGGGGTCAGGATTGACATAGGCCGCGTTCCACATAACCAGGAATTTTGCTCTGGATGCTTCCCACGGGGTCATAGCCGTGTTCTGCGAGGACCAGGCTCTGCTCTGGATGCTTTCCACGGGTTCATAGCCTTGTTCTGTGAGGACCAGGATCCGCTGTGGACGTTTCCCACGGGATCAGAATCGACATAGGCCGTGTTCCACGTGACCAGGAATTTGCTCTGGATGCTTCCTACGGGGTCATAGCCGTGTTCCACGTGACCAGGAAGGGTTGACTTTATCCGCATTTCACGGAGTCGGGGTTTGACTCTCGGTCATCTGTCCACCGCCGAGTCATAGAACTGGGAGTTGCCGCGGTTCCGCTTTGCTTGATATTGTGTCGAATGTTGAGATGATCTCCAGGCTATCTGTGCACCGTCGAGATTTGTCTTCTTCTTCCAATGAGGCCTGGGGAGGAAAGGTGTGATTCCCTCTTTGTTTGTACCCCTGGATTATATACAGGGATTGATGTGATATCACCTGTAGGGCATAAATTTCATTTTTTATTTCTTTCCGCGATACTCTATCATTTCAGCTTTTATATCGCGAAGGTCGCGATTGCCCAATCATTTCGGCTATTTTTTCGCGGTGCCCAATCATTTCGGCTATTTATTTTATTTTTACTCGCTGCTTTTTATTGTGAGTTGCCCAATCATTTCGGCTATTTTGCATGCATATATTTTTACTTGCTGATTTTGTTTGCAAGTTGCCCCATCATTTCGGCTTATTTCGTATGCATGCGTGGCTCGCTAGCTTTTTTGCCGTAAATTTTGGGATTTGACACTGATTTCGGCATCATCATCGCTACAACTAGGACATTGCCAGGAGCGAATTATCATCTGCCTTCATCGATGTCGAACAAAGGTGGCTTAGTAGACAGGGTTAGGATCCTGTCGAATAAGGCTTTTGACTTCATGAGCCGTAAGAGTCTCATAAAGGTATTTCTCCTTATGAGTCGTGAGGATCTCATAAGTGCATTTTCTCCTTAAGAATCGTGAGGATTCATAAGAGTATGGTCTCTTATAAGTCGTAAGGATCTTACAAGAGTTCTTTCTCCTTATAAGTCGAGAGGGCTTACAGGGGGGTTCACCATGCAAACATATCCCTAGTCACGGATGAGACTTTGTTGGGGAAATATTTATTCGCGCCCGTGGATTGTATACAAGGGTCAACATTGAGCCGCTTTTAGGGCAGTATTGGAGGTTGTAGTGGCCGCTTAAGAACAGGTTCAGATCCCTGTAGCTTAAGACTTTTGAATCTTATGAGCCGTGAAGGTCTCATAAGAGGGTTCTCCTTACGAGTCATGAGGATCTCGTAAGTGTGTTTTCTCCTTAGGGATCGTGAGGATTCCTAAGTGTGTTGCTCCCTTGTGAGTCGTAAGGATCTCACGCAGGTGGTTTCTCCTTACAGGGTCGATAGGACCTTGCAAGTGTTTTTTTAACGAGATTGCGCCATTTCGGGTTTTCACAAAAACTCGCCGGTAGCCCTGCTGTTTTTACTCACGGAGCCTTTTCGGGGTTTCATCCGTGCCTATTTTACTTATGGACATACCATTTTCTTTTTCTCTTTTTTTTATTCTTCTTTTTTTTATCAGCCTTGGGATGCTGCCATCCACAGTAGTTTATCGACGTCTCGGTCAACAGCTAGTTTTTAGGACATAGTGGTCCATTGTTAGTTTAAGGACGTTTCGGTCCGTCGTTAGTTTAAGGACGTCTCGGTCCGTGGTTAGTTTAAGGACGTTTCGTTCCATTGTTAGTTACTACTTATAGAGTTTGGGCTTAGGAAGATAGCGAGTAGACATAGACATCGTCATCTATCGTTGACCTAGGCCGTGACTCATCAGGCGTCGACCGTTTATCGGCCGGAAAGGTCTTTCACCATGCATGTCCATGAGTAGATAGGCTCCACCCTGGTAGACTTTGTCTATGATATAGGGCCTTCATAATTCGGCTCGAATTTTCCCCGCATGGCACGATTGGGGATCATGGGTCTCTTGACCACTAACACGAGTTTGCCTTAGCAAAATGTTCTCGTCCTAGTCAATCTTTCATATGAGCGCGTCATCTTTGTTTTATAAGCCTCTAGATTTTGTTGCGCCATGATCCGGGTTTCATCAAGGGCATCGAGCTCCTCAAGCCGAAGGTGAGCATTCTTTTCATCTGTTAGCTCGTAATGAACCGCCAGTTGTAGAGAGGGCAACTCTATCTCAAGAGGGAGCACCGCTTCTGTACCGAATACCAATGCATACGGCGTTGTGTTCGTGTCCGTTTAGAATGTAGTTCGATACGCCTAGAGAGCTTCATGCAGTCTCTCATGCTAGTCCTTCTTATTTCGAGACACCGTCTTTTTCACGATCTTCGTCAAGGTCTTATTAAAAGCCTTAGCTAGACCGTTAGCTTGAGGATTATAGACTGAGGAGTATCTCCAGTCTATATTATACTGTTGTGCGAAGCGGCTGATCTTGCGGCTTCTGTAGGCTGGCCCGTTATCGGAGATGATCCGTCTCGGAGTTCCAAACCGATAAATGACGTGTGTCTTGAAGAAATGGAGGATATTCTCCGTCTTCACTTCCCTCAGCGGTACTGCTTCTGCCTATTTGGAGAAGTAATCAGTTGTCGCCAAAATGAATCGATGTCCTTTAGACGATGTTGGTTCGATGGGGCCGATTATGTCAGTTCCCCACATTTCGAACGGCCAGCTAGTCATTGTCGGATGTAGTGGATTCGGATGCTGGTGGATAAAGTCCCCATGGATCTGGCACGAGTGGCATTGCTTTGCATACTCGAGGCAGTCCTGAATTATCGTGGGCCAATAGTAGCCCATCCTTTTAATCTTCAGCTTCATGTTCGGCCCGGCCTGGTGAGAACCGCAGAGTCCATCGTGAGTTTCTTGGACGACTCTCTTTGTCTCTTCAGGTCCCAGGCATCTTAGCCACAAAGAATCGAATGATCTTTTATACAGAGTATCATTAACAAAGGTGAAAGATAGAGCCCGCTTCATGAGCTGATGTTTTGAGGACGCATCTTCAGGTGTTCGACGGGATTTGAAGTAGTCTATAAAAACTTCTCTCTAATCCATAGCCTTTTCCTGGTATTTTATTTATAGGGCTGTCTGCTCGGTCGCTCCCTTTTCCTCGGACGATTCCGGAGATATTTCTAACGGTGCAAGAACCCGACGGCTTTGCACAATGATCCTCACGTCATCGAGGTTCTCGTCGGCCAGTTCTTTAGCGAGCTTGGCTAATGCATCCGCCTTGCTATTTTCCGCGCGCGGTATGCTTTCCAAGGCGTAGGAAGGAATTTCAATTAGCAGTTGCTGTACTCTCTCGCCGTACTTCACCAACTCTGGCTTGCATGTTTGATAGTCGCCGTTTACTTGACTAACGACTAGTTGGGATTCTCCATATATGAGGAGTTTTCAATTCCCATGTCGATAGCGATCTCGAGACCTGCTATCAAAGCTTCGTATTCGGCTTCATTATTCGTCCTCGGCTCTGTTAAGGAGAAAGCAAAGCGCATTATCCCTCCTTGTGGAGTCACGAAGATGAGGCCTACCCTTGATTTGACTATGGGGGTGCTTTGTTTGTGCTTCTTCATGGAAGATGCTCCATCGAAGTAGAGTTCCCATTGGGTATCATTCTCTCTTCTCCCCCCGTTGATCGTGTCAAACACATGTTCATCTGGCAATTCGTAGTTCAAAGGAGAATCGGCGGGTATCGGATGCTCAGCGAGGAAGTCGGCGATGGCCTGGCCTTTCACTGCCTTGAGGGGACGATAAGTTATCGAGAACTCCATTAAGAGAAGGGCCTATTTAGCAAGCCGTCATGTTAGTATGGCCTTCGACATCAAATACTTGAGAGGATCCACTTTTGATATGAGATGGACCTCATGTGCCAACGCATAATGTCTGAGCTTCGTTATTGCGAAGATCAACGCTAGGCAGTGTTATTCAATGGGAGAGTAATTGCTTTCTGCCTCCAGGAAAACTCGACTCAGATAATAAAGGGCTCTCTCTTTCCCTTGGTCGTTCTCTTGCGCCCATAATGCGCCTAGCGAACCTTCGAGGGCTGTTGTATACAGGACGAGAGGTTTTCCTTTAATGGGAGCGGCCAGTACTGGTGGATTCTGCAGGTACTGTTTGATTTCATGAAGTGCGCTTTGGCATTTATGATCCCAAACGAAAGAGGTCCATTTCTTCATTAGGTGCCTATAAGGCCGGCACTTGCCGGAGAGATTGGCTATGAATCGCCGGATATACACGAGCTTTCCTTGGAGAGACCGCAGTTGCTTGAGAGTCTTTGGCGGAGGCATTTCCATAATCGCCTTGATCTTTGACGGATCTATCTCGATGCCTCGGTGTCGGATGATGAATCCCAGGAACTTACCTGAGGAAACTCTGAACGCGCATTTGAGAGGGTTCATTTTCAAGTTGTATTGCCGAAGGCGTTGAAATACGATCTTCAGATGCTCTAGATGTTCCTCGTATGATTTGCTTTTAACTACTGTTGGGGTAAAAATTTACACCCCGGTTGACCAAGTCAAAATCAAAGTCAACCCCAAGCCAAGTAGGCCCAAGCCCAGATCCAGTGGGCCCATGCCCGGGTCGAGCCCAAACATGAAGCGGCCGGCCTCCCCCCATGCCAAGATAAAATTTTGTAATAAATAATTTTGTTGCATTTTATAGGCATAAAGCCAAATTTTTGTAAAGCCCATGGCTTATGTATAAAAGGAAATGGCACATGAGCCATGGGATAGGCAAAATGCCATTTTGTGAAGCCCAAGGGGCTATGTGTAAAGTGTATAGCCTATAAAGGCAAAGATAATGAAATATCTAAACAACTTTTTCTCTCTCTAAAAATTTTTTTTCCAGATCTGAGATCTTTCCTTCTTCTTCAAGGTTCTAAAACCTTCTTCTTTCTCTTGAATTAAATCAAGAGTTTTACTCTTCTTTTTATAAAACAAATTAGTTTTTCACCACAAAACCCACAAAGGGGAACTTGGATCTATCATTAGATCTCAAAAAGAAGAGATTTTTAGATCTCACATCTCTTGAGCCAGCCAACAGAGGAGGAAGAAGAACCCATTTCCCCAACCAAAACATTCTTCTTTTTTCAGGAGTTTAACTCCACTAATTTCTCTTTCGAGAGTTTTTGGGGCTAAAAGCCCTCTTTTCCTCTCCAGCGCACTGTGCCCGAGCGCAAAGCGCCCACGTGCCGACACGTGGCGCGCACGCTTGCGCTCCAGCGCACAGCACTCATGCGCAAAGCGCCCACGTGCCGATACGTGGCGCGCGCGTGATTGGTAGAGATTTTACGATTAAAAATATAATTACTGCAATCAGAAACGGCGTCGCTTCGCAGCTAGCCGGTGAGTACGGGTCGATCCACAGAGACGGGTAAATTTCTTTAAAGTGTTTTAACGAGTTGATTCTATTTGTAGTTTTGGTAGGTTTATAAAAATCTAAAGACTGGATTTAATTAATTTAATTAAGAATCTTGCTAGGGTTAGGATTAGGGGAAGTTTTGGAAATTAAAGATTTTTCTCACCGCTTTCAATACCTTCCTTTTTTAGATCTATTAGGTGTTAAGTTAATTATCAATAAATTGGATACAAATCTTTTGGGAAGATGTTTCTTCCTCTAGATTTGTACCCTACCTTTGTTGATAATTATCCTAACCCTCACGGAAAACGCGCGGAACCGGCCCTTTATACTACGGTTCATCGTTACCTCGAAGGGTAGGATGCCGCAGGGAGCGGTTGTGCTCGTATGCGTGAAGTTCCAATTCATTAGGTGAAGGTGGCATTGAAAGGGGCAAGAGATTTCATCTCTCAACCCTTTCCCTAAGGCTAACCCTAACAAGCGAGGAGACTACTCGCTCATTAGGGGATGAGAAGACATTATAATTAAAAGAGATAAAAGACTTACTAGGTTGACGGCTCCCTTCAAACAAGAAGAACAGATCTGAAATTTACTCCCAGAAATTCTGAATTTTATTGATTGAAAAGAGGCATGAGAAAATACAAGGTCTTGGGTTCTATTTATAGGACATAGAAACCCTAGGGCAACAATTGCACCGCATGTCTAAAATTACAAATATACCCCCAGAAAATCTTTTCACAGCCGCCAGAGAGTTATGGTAAAAATTCATTTGCGCACGGGCTTCAACTAGCCGCGGATCCGCGGCCTTGGTGGGCTTTGGGCCGCGGATCCGCGGCCCAATGATGGGATCATCATTTTCTTTTTCTTGGGCTTGGTCTGTTTCTTCTGGGCTTCTTGGTTCTCTATTCATATTTTCAATTGGGCTACTGCATTAATTCCAGATCGTCAGTGAACACTTAACAATGGATCTTTTAACCGACTTGCTTGCAAATTTGGATCTTTTGTTGTCTCGTTGATGGTGAACCGTTCTTCTGCTGGGCTTTACTAAGATCCTCCTAATTGTTGGTCAAAAGTCCTTCTTTTGTGTCGTCTTTTGTGTTTTTCACTGTTTTTGCTCTAAGAACCTGTAACCTGTAACATGTAGCAGACATGGGTCAAAAGCACCTGTTTTTATTGTAAAATGCATAAGAATGGGGAATACAAAATGCAATATTATGTTATGAACAAATACCCCCAAACTTATCTTTTGCTCGTCCTCGAGCAAACTTATTGTTTTATTCTCTACAAAAAAAACCTAACCGCACTTTCGCAGGGAACGCGAATGCACTGAGCTCGTGCAATAAGCCTTTAAACCTCTAGGTGTCCCTAGTAGGAGGAGTGTTGTCTCCTGAGAGTTTTCAGCGGATTACACCCACAAAATCCTATCAATTTGGCTCATTGACTTTTGTTCTCCAATTGGGTCTTCTAATAAGGAATTCTATTATCTTCTACTTGTAAATTATCCACCCATATTCTTCACGCTTCCTCATTATTTAACTTAAGATTATATATGTTATGTAGAATTACTTAGCTTTCGGCATTTCTTAAGTCTTCCTTCTAGGGTTACATCTCCACTTAGGAATTTCTATCAACTCTACTAAAAATACAAGTTCTATTCTTCATTCGTTTCTCTTATCTAAACTCTAATCACATATCCACACGTGTGTGTAAATATCACCCCTACACTTGGAAATTCAAATCAAGCAATCGTACTCCCGTCCATTGTCCAAAGCACTTGTGAATTTTCACTTTCGCATCCTTCATGCGACTGTTAATACTTCTTGAGGTACCAACAACCGATTACAAGATGCGTTAGCGTTTTAAAGCATACTTCCTAGTCTTTGTAACACCCAAGGCTTTAGCAGTGACTCCCAAACCAGTTGGTCTAAGGCACTAGGTGATGAAGCACCCTCGCTAAATATTTTTCTATTTTTACAGCCTTAAGTAATCACAAAAACCAGTGTTCATTTTTTTTATTCACTTCTTTTTTTTTTCCTTCTATTTTCTTTGTACTAAGGACTTTAGACAAGAGCATTTCAAGGTCTCCTCTACTATTCCAAGTTTCAAGGTGCGTGATTGTGCAAATTGTAGGGTATACATTTTCAGAATCTAGACTTAAGCTAGGAACTATTTTTCAAACTTATACTCTAATAAGAACATCAATACTCTTCCCTCATTTTGACTTAGCCCAAGAAGTGAACCCAAAATTTGCCTATTTCTAAATAAACTACAAAAACATATACTTTCTACCGTTAAACTTTAAGAAAGGTTATTTTTAGGGTTTTTAATTTACTAAGTCTAAGATCTAGTTGTTCCTAACCAGTTAACCTATTTTTCAAACTCAAGTCAAATAAGCCAAAATTGAATACAGTAATTTTTATAATTTTTGAAATTTTTCAAATTTTTATGGATTTTTCTGTTTTCTAATTTTTTTGTATTTTTCAAATTTTCAAATTTTTATGATTTTTTTATATAAAGATGCAAATGCAAAAAATATATACAAATGAATGCGAAGGAAGAAGACGTACCGAGCGTACCCCCAAACTTGAACTTGACAGTGTCCTCACTGTCATGCTAAACCAAGAGGGTCAAAATACCGATACTCCCATGTTTACAAAAATATATACAAAAAGACCCTCCCCCAAGCTTCATTTAAACTATGTTAGACAATACTACCCAACTTTGCATCGGCCAAAAGTCAACACCAACCATTTGAAAAATTTATCAGTAAAGAATAAGTTGTGATGGTCCGCAAAGAATTGGTGAAGATAGAAGTAGTGGTATGGGAGGTGTGGAGGCAAATATACAGGTGATGGTGATGCATCGATACGAGAATGTAAATGATCAGCAATCAGTGGAGTGTTGGCATTCTCGTACCTTATTAAAAGAAATGGGAGTATTTCAACTTCTAAGGGAGGAAGTTGGCTCACCACAATACCCCCAAGATGTTCCTGTGGGTCCTCTATTGACATGGCATCATTCATCAATTGTGTATGATATTCACTTATTAGGAAACTGATCTCCTCGATGTCCGCCATAGTCCAACTGAAAACTTGCCACCTATCTTGTAAGATTTTTAAAATAGCGTTCTCTTGCTCGAAGGCTAGAGAGGCTGATATGATAATGGGAAAAGTCTCATTCTCACCTATGTAAGCATATCTACGGTGAGACGGCAAGGGCATGAGTTCGAATATCTGAGGCGAAAGAACCATGGCGGAATCTACCTCGAACTCAAAGGACTCTAACACAGGTTCGAAATCACTGCAAACAACCGATTCGGATGGTTCGACTGACTCATCCAAAAATTCAAACGACTCATATTCGGGCTGTGAGTTGTCGTCATCCGAAAAAGTGAAACATTCATAATCAGCATCGGTTGTGTCAACGGTAGTAGGCTCAAGGAGGGACGCACTAGTGGCGTCAAGGCTGTTTTCATCAAATAGAAATCTTTCAAGCTCGCAGTCCTCCTGCGTGATTTCGTGAATAGAGCAAACTTCTCGTGTACTAGTTTTAGGCACGGGGGGCAGACTTCCCATCTTATAAATATTGAACTCACTAGACCTCTTTCCGAAGGATAGAGTCATGGAGCCATTGCGACAATTTATTACGGCATTGGAAGTGGCCAAAAATGGTCGACCAAGAATCACCGGAATTTGGTTTCTTGGGTTAGCAACAGGTTGTGTATCCATAACGATAAAATCAACGGGGAATATGAATTCCCCGACTTTGATCAACACATCCTCTAGTTGTCCCCTTGGATAGGTGATTGATCGATCAGCCATTTGGAGAGTGCAACGAGTGGGTTTCAACTCTCCAACCCCTAATTGTTCGTACACGGAGTAAGGAATCAGGTTAACACTAGACCCAAGATCTAAAAGTGCTCGATTAATTTGCTTATCCCCAATTGTGATGGAAATCGTAGGACAGCCGGGGTCCTTTCGTTTCTGGGGTAAGGTTTGATGGTGGTTAATAGCATTGCTCACTGCACTAGCCACTAGCACTTTCTTGGGTACTTGAGATGCCTTTCTCTTTGAAGTGCATAAGCCCTTTAAGATTTTCGCATATGAAGGGACTTGTTGGATAGCATCCAAAAGAGGTATGTTTATGCTAACCTGCTTAAATATCTCCACAATCTTTTCCACTTGTGTATTTGGTTTATTAGGACTCAACCTGTTTGGAAATGGTGCATTTTGAAAATTAGTTGAGTCAAATGTTTGTGGAGCAGACTGTGGATTAGGAACGGATCCCGGTGTAGATGTGTTCGTGTTGTGAGAAATGGGTCCGTTCGAGTCAGGAGAAGTAGAGCCGTGTGAAGGGTGGAGAATAGGCTCTAAAGGAAAAGGTGAAGAAGGAAGTGAAGAAAATGAAGAAGGGGAAGAAGAACCACCGGCGGGGATGTCATCACTAGTTTCCATATTATTTTGCAACTCTCTTCCGGATCTCAACGTGGTCACCGCATTTATATTGTGATTGTGATATGCGTTTTGTGCGTGACCGGGATTGGGCAATGGTTGAGATGGAAGCTTTCCCTTTTCTCTCTCGCTCAACGCAGCAGTTAATTGTGCAATTTGTGCCTCAATAGATTTGATACTTTGATCATGTGAGGCATTGTTATTCATTAAAGATTGAACATAACTTTCAAATCTTGCTGCGGAATCTGTAGTTTGCTTGAGAAATGCTTCAAGACTTTTCTCGAGCGAGCTAACCTTATCATCATTAGGTTGAACCAAATTGTTCGTTTGATTTGTATAAGGTTGTTGTTGGAAAGGTTGCTGGTTTTGAGTTTGTAAGGGTGCTTGTTGTTGTTGTGGAGGAGCTCTTTGAAAATTGTTATTCCCTTGGACTTGTTGATTTTGGTTCCAAGCGAAATTTGGGTGACTCCTCCACCCCTGATTGTATGTCGAAGAGTAAGGATCGTTTCTTTGTCTTTGCTGGAATGCAGCATTGACTTGATCCTGCCCTTGAATGGGTGCATTATAAGGGCACTCTTCGGTGAGATGTGATGGATTAGAACAACAAGCACAAACAGTTCGTGTGGGTAGAGTAGGGACAGGAGAAGTCGATGAGATTTTGGTCTCAATGGCTTCTAGCTTTTTCATAAGTGAGGCCATCTCGGCCTTCATAGCAATTGACATATCTATTTGATGTATGCCTGCCCTAGATTGACCAACTGAAGAAGATGATGTGGTCTTGGTACTCTCCCACTGAATTGTTTGCTCACTTAGGTCCTCAAGAAACTGCCAAGCTTCGTCGCTAGACTTGGAGAGAAAATGACCTTGACAAATTGTTTCTAGCAACTGCTTCGTTGCTGCGTTCAATCCCTCGTATAATGTTTGGCAAAGTTGCCACTTTTCTATCCCATGATGAGGGCATTGAACAAGTAGGTCTTTAAATCTCTCGAAGCACTTCCAGAATGGTTCGGACGGAAGCTGTGAAAATTGTATAATTTCGTTTCGGATTCTAGCAGTTTTATGATGAGGGTAGAACTTTTTCAGAAAAGCTCTCACAAACTCGTCCCAATTTCTAATGGAGTGTGATGCGGTGCTGTATAGCCACTTCTCGGCTAGGTCACATAAGGTAAAAGGAATGACCCTTAGCCTTATTGCGTCATCACTTAATTGGGTTGTCTTCATCATGCCGCAAACGTTTTGGAATTTATTAATAAAAATATATGCATCTTCGAATTCCAAACCATGAAACTTAGGCAGCATATTGATGAAGTGTGGTTTTATCTCAAAGTTGTCCCCATTAGCCGGTGGGAGGGAAAGACAAGTGGGAAGGGCGGTGCGGACGGGGTAGAAGAGATCCTGGAGCGCGACTCGTGCGGGCGCTACAACAGGCGGGAGATTCGGGTTATTCGCACCTAACGGAGGCGGAATCATTCCCGTCGGCAAGGTATAGTTGGGGTCGTGTCCCGACATACCTTCGAAAGAAGAATTTGAAGATGGAGGTAAGGAGAAGGAGGGAACGTCGACGAAGGGTTCGTCGAAGGGTTCGTTGGTCGGTACCAACGAAACACGGACTAATCGGGCGTTAGTATCCCTAGTCCAAGATGACATACACTAAAGGGTAGTGCAGTCAGAAAACAGAATGTGAAGGTAAGAAAACGAACTTTGAGAAGAAGTGGTGTAAGTGAGTGCAAAGATTCTTTAGCGACAAGTTGCAAGTTTTGAAAAGATTTTCCTTTTTCTTTTTAAGTGAGCTTTTGCAAAAAGATTTTGAAAAGAGACTAGTGACACAACTGCAATTAACCACACATGCACAATCAGGCCTAAGTCTAGGGTCACCTAGGTCCGCTAGACAGCTCCTAACTGTTCCAAAGGGCTAGAGATAGAACCTCAAACCGTCTCTTCACGGACAAGTACGGCCAGGTAAGTGGGAAGGAACCACCACTACAGTGGGCCTAATTAAAAACCACTAGCCTAGTCACCGCAATGTCGGTTAGGATAAACGGCCGATGCCTATACTAGTCCTCTGTCCTATTGAGCTCGACGTCCTTAGGGCTGAGTCTAATATTTTTTAGATTAAAAGTGGTCAATGCAGATGCTTTAAGTGATTTCTGGGGTCCTGGGAAGGGTAATGAAATCCCCACCCAATCTGAATTGGTAAATAGCCCCTTAAAGTCAGATTAAAGTATGCAAAGCATTAAATCACTTGCAATCAATTTGCTTTTAAGCGCGGCGCAAAGAATCCTGCAGAAAATCAATTATTGGAAGGGGGAAGAAGATTTTTTAGCGCAAGAACCCTGCAGAAGATTTTTACAGAGAGATATATGGGAGATTGCAGAGGAGAGAGAGAGAAATCAAACCAGCAAGATTTGGTGCGATGACGTGGCAATGTGTGCGCGGATCCGCGGCGGTAGGCCCCAATGTGCGGCGGAAGCGCGGCGTTCTGGTGGGATCGCGCTCTGGAAATTTTTGCACTGTTCTGTAATTACAATTGCTCTCTGTTCTTATGCTCCAAATTTTGATTTGCCCTCTGTAAAATTCCAGATCCGTGAAACCTGCAAAGATTCACAAAGAGTACCCTTCAAACAATAAAAGATGATATTTTTTTATATTTTTGATTTTTCAGATTTGATTGGTAGGGATTTTACGATCAAAAATATAATTACCGCAATCAGAAACGGCGTCGCTTCGCAGCTAGCCGGTGAGTACGGGTCGATCCACAGAGACGGGTAAATTTCTTTAAAGTGTTTTAACGAGTTGATTCTATTTGTAGTTTTGGTAGGTTTATAAAAATCTAAAGACTGGATTTAATTAATTTAATTAAGAATCTTGCTAGGGTTAGGATTAGGGGAAGTTTTGGAAATTAAAGATTTTTCTCACCGCTTTCAATACCTTCCTTTTTTAGATCTATTAGGTGTTAAGTTAATTATCAATAAATTGGATACAAATCTTTTGGGAAGATGTTTCTTCCTCTAGATTTGTACCCTACCTTTGTTGATAATTATCCTAACCCTCACGGAAAACGCGCGGAACCGGCCCTTTATACTACGGTTCATCGTTACCTCGAAGGGTAGGATGCCGCAGGGAGCGGTTATGCTCGTATGCGTGAAGTTCCAATTCATTAGGTGAAGGTGGCATTGAAAGGGGCGAGAGATTTCATCTCTCAACCCTTTCCCTAAGGCTAACCCTAACAAGCGAGGAGACTACTCGCTCATTAGGGGATGAGAAGACATTATAATTAAAAGAGATAAAAGACTTACTAGGTTGACGGCTCCCTTCAAACAAGAAGAACGGATCTGAAATTTACTCCCAGAAATTCTGAATTTTATTGATTGAAAAGAGGCATGAGAAAATACAAGGTCTTGGGTTCTATTTATAGGACATAGAAACCCTAGGGCAACAATTGCACCGCATGTCTAAAATTACAAATATACCCCCAGAAAATCTTTTCACAGCCGCCAGAGAGTTATGGTAAAAATTCATTTGCGCACGGGCTTCAACTAGCCGCGGATCCGCGGCCTTGGTGGGCTTTGGGCCGCGGATCCGCGGCCCAATGATGGGATCATCATTTTCTTTTTCTTGGGCTTGGTCTGTTTCTTCTGGGCTTCTTGGTTCTCTATTCATATTTTCAATTGGGCTACTGCATTAATTCCAGATCGTCAGTGAACACTTCGCAATGGATCTTTTAACCGACTTGCTTGCAAATTTGGATCTTTTGTTGTCTTGTTGATGGTGAACCGTTCTTCTGCTGGGCTTTACTAAGATCCTCCTAATTGTTGGTCAAAAGTCCTTCTTTTGTGTCGTCTTTTGTGTTTTTCACTGTTTTTGCTCTAAGAACCTGTAACCTGTAACATGTAGCAGACATGGGTCAAAAGCACCTGTTTTTATTGTAAAATGCATAAGAATGGGGAATACAAAATGCAATATTATGTTATGAACAGCGCGCTTGCGCTCCAGTGCGCTTGCGCTCCAGCGCCCAGCGTTCATGCGCAAAGCGCCCACGTGCCGACACGTGGCGCGCGCGCTTGCGCTCCAGCGCGCAGCGTTCATGCGCAAAGAGCCCACGTGCCGACACGTGGCGCGCGCGCTTGCGCTCCAGCACGCAGCGTTCATGCGCAAAGCGCCCACATGCCGACACGTGGCGTGCGCACTTGCGCTCCAGCGCGCAGCGCTCATGCGCAAAGCACCCACGTGCCGACATGTGGCGCGCTTGCGCCTGAGCGCACAGCACCTAAGCGTACAGCGCCCAAGGTGCTGCCCCACGCATCCTTTGGATGCCTTTTCCCTTTTTTATATATAACATATGCATACACATGTATAGATACACACACACTCCACAATACTGTCCTCCCCAAAAAATTTTGGGCTGGGGCGCTGCCCCGCACCCCGCAAGGGGGCTGCTAGCCCCCTTGACCCCGAGCCCGCTATCCGGGTAGCGGGACCCCCGTAAAAACTCTGCGTGGCTCCCGATATATCCAAAACCCTCTTTCAAAACAAAACACATGTACACTGCACATTGAGTTCGCATGACCAGTTTAACCCGTTAATCGGAGGTTCCCTCGCTCCAAAGGCGAGGGGTAATTAACGGCAGCTTAGTCCGCGGCTGCCGGAGATTCGGATCCCCACAATCATTAAACCCCAGTCTACCCTAGGCAGGGGGAATCTGTAGGACGCCTGAGACGCGTGCGCGTATTCCCATCTCAATGGGGTGACGAAAAACACCCTACAGATTCTGGCATGCCCGGTGGGACCAATCTCTCATCCCATATTTCGGGTTAAACGTTCATGCGAACTCAATCAATATGCATATCGATTGCCTATACTAAAATGATGTTCTTTTTTCCATGCAGCAATCAACCTTCGACGACAATGTCTCCCCAGACGAATTCAGCTTCCAACGTGACCCCGATTCCGTATGTGGTCAAGATCAACGCTCGTGTGGTTCTCCCCGTGAGCCTCAGTCGACAGTGGGAGGAACCACCCCGCCAGTTTGGCTCCGTCATCATCTTCCCTGCCGGAAGCGCTCATCTGGCGGAGATCCCGGCGGAACAGGTGGCCAAGCCGGTCTCAAGGGGTAAGAGACCGAATGTCGTGATCGCCAAGGCACCACAACCGAAACTCAAGACGGTATCTGAACGATTCTCTGGTGCTCCAGCGGGGTGCAAGAACTTCGGTACAAAGGGCAAAATCAAATGTTGCGGACGAGCTCAGGCGATGACTCCAACATATGCACAATCGAGCGTATCTCCAAGGCCCTCCATCGCCCGGTCTGCGGCGTCTTCCCAAAGAGCTGAAGTCTGCCAGGTGCTTAGAACAGAAAAGTTAAGGCAGAAGCGGCTCAGGTATCGAGCCAACAAGAGGGCCAAGGCTTCAGCCAAATGGAATCATGTGAAGTTCCAAGTGCAGGGTTGCCCCGCGACGACGGCTGAGTCGGACGTAAGAATCAGCAATTCCTTCGAGCCTCTGAAGTGGGTTCAGAAAAATGCCATGACCGCCAGAATCAAGAAGACAGCGGTCCGAACGATTCTACAAAGAGACGTGTCCCGGCCCCAACAGAAAAAGTATGACACTGTCTCTACAAGAGTCTATCAAGCACTCTGTGCCGCACGAAAGCAGCGGGGTAAACCCAGAAAAGAAGCGCCAGCACCATTCAAGAACCTGGTTAGGCCAGCCGACTTCAATCGACTACCAGCTACCGAAGCAAGGGGGTCAAGACAACGATCCGTGAAATCAGCCGCCAATGATAGAAAGACGGCTGGATATATCATCCATACGGTCTATATGGCGGGCGGGCGCCCCAGCGACAACCTTCGCAGCAAAAGCAAGGATGGGGCCACCACATCCCAAGCCCAATCTAGCCTGAATGTGGTTGCCGCCGCCCAAGAACAGCCGCCCCCGCTAGATGAAGAAAACCCTCTCGATGAGGATGATAGGCAGAAAGACCACTCGGTCCATGCAGAGTCAAGCTCGGACAGCGAGGAAGAGCCGACTTTCCGCCCCAGGACTGCGGAGCAAGAGCTGCTTCAAGAGCTTCGAAAACAGCTCAGGAGCAAAGATAAAGAGACGGCCAAGCTCTATTCGAAGATTGACGACTTAACGAATGTGGTGATGCAGATTACGGCTCAAATTGCTCGAGCGCCTCCCAATCAAGTGCAAGCCGCTACTAATCAGCCAGGTGATGACAATCCGAGGCAACCAATGCTTGTTCCTTTGGGACCGAGACTAGTCGAGCCACATGAAAGCCGGCCACACTCCGCTTCTGGGGACGCCTTGGCCCCAGATAGCACTATCCCGCTAACACAGGATCGGATAATGGATTTGGTCACCAGCAAGGTTAAAACATTGGTGGCCGAAGCTGAAGCTCAGAAAGAAATCGGCAGTAGTGGGCGGCCATACCCCGCGCAGTACGATCTGATTGAGTTCCCAAGCGGCTACGTCATTCCTAAGTTCGGAAGATTTGATGGAACGGGGAATGCAAATCAGCAAGTCGCCCACTTCAAAGCATCGTGCGGAAATACAGGGGGCAATGACGCGCTCCTTCTTCGTCAGTTTGTCAACAGCCTGACCGGCGTCGCCTTCGACTGGTATGCGAGTATACCGGATGGGTCCGTCATTACCTTTGCCCAAATGGAGTCCCTGTTTCGGCAAAGGTTCATGAGTGTCAGTGATAAAATCTCCATTGCCGACCTTGTGAGGACCAAGCCGGGGAAGAATGAAAGCAACACCGACTTTATCGCTCGATGGCGTAATCTCACAGTCAAGTGCGAATCGCCGCTGGAGCAGGACCAGTCCGTCAGCCTTCTTATTGGGAACCTCAGCAAT
Organism: Agapanthus africanus; assembly: GCA_030015575.1. NCBI lineage: Eukaryota > Viridiplantae > Streptophyta > Magnoliopsida > Asparagales > Amaryllidaceae > Agapanthus > Agapanthus africanus. The sequence continues at coordinate 4,878,799 of JASDDO010000024.1, forward strand.
TGGATGGTCCCATTCTTGTGTACGGTGGGCCTCAAGACATTTCAGGAGCTAACCAAGAAAGTCCAAATGCTGGAACGCTCAAAGCAAGAGTCCCCGCCGGATTCTCAGAGAGAGAAAACTTGGAAAAGCAAGCGGGACGACAACCGTAGAAGCGGGAGTTCCAGCAGTACCAATGTCTTCAATGCGTCCGACAATGAAGAAAAGCGAAGGGCGGCCGAATCCAAAACTAACCGGTCTCGAAAGCCATTGCTGGGAGGAGATGGGCCCTCCCTAGAGGAGAAAAAGAACAAGGTTTACTCTTTCAGAAGGGACAAGGTCCGCAAGATATTTAAAGATGCCTTGAACAATGGCCTACAATTGCCGGAGTCGAAAAGACCCCAAGAAGCAAAAATGACCGACAATCCTCCGTATTGCCCGTACCACCGAGTAGTGAGCCATGCGATCGAGGATTGCTATATCTTCAAAGACTGGGTCGAGAAGCAGTACAAGGCTGGAGAGATCGAGCTGTCCAAAAGCGTGTTGGTGAACAATCAAGTTGCGACCGCCAACTTTATACAGACAGAAGTTGAAGCCTTCTGGGAGCAGACAGCTAAACCCGCTGCCCCGACAAACGAAACCGACTCATCACAGCCTCCGTGGAGTACGCACATATCTAATAAGACGAAGAAGATGCTAAAGCTGCTTCAGAAAGAGCCCAGGATGGAATGGGAAGGACAGAAGAAGCCTACCAGTCCAGCTGCCAATGCGGCTCCTTCAGGCTCAAAATCCAAGAAGCTCAAGAAGAAGAAAAGTGCAGCTCGGCGCGAAAAAGAGTCTGCAGGGAGACCGACCATTCAAAAATATATCGATTCCCTCGAAGAATATGAACAAAAGGAAAGAACATTGATTCAATTAAAGGAGTTCTTCCCTGTACAAGCGGCTGAAATTCTGGAGGAGTTAGAAGAAGACTCTAATGAAAAGATCCCAGTAGTGACTTGCTACGCCATCCATCTTGGCAGTGACTCGAAAGAGGAGTTCTGTTTTCCCGAAGAGGATGAGGAGCTCGCCACAACGGCCAATCAAATCCAGCTTAGAAGCGGCAGGGCTCTACCGCCAAATCAGGGCAACGCCCTAAAAGGGAAGGAAAAACAAGTCGCTAATGAAGAAGATGGCAGAGAACCGGTTGATGAAAACATAAGTCCTTCCTCGATGGACTATAATGTCTTGGCACTTCTCCGGAAGCTTCCATCTCTCCTGAGCATCTACGACGCCTTGGTCCTATCTAAGGAGCTTAGAGATGTTCTTATTCACGCTCTACAAAACCCCGAGCGGTATCAGGCTCACTTTGCGGAAATTAATATGAAAGAAGCTCAGCATGCTTTGCATGCCGCCGCAGTCACATTTAAGGATGAAGACTTGCTACTGGGAACGGCTGAGCATAATCGGCCGCTTTACGTGACCGGGTACAGCGACAGAGATCGAATTAATCGCATATTGATTGATCCAGGGTCCTCAGTGAACATCATGAACTTGCAGACGCTGAAGAGTTTGTCAATGGACGTCCGACACCTGTCAAGGGAAAGGATTGTCATTCAAGGCTTCAACCAAAATTGCCAGCAAGTTCTGGGGTCCATAGCTCTGCCAATCAAATTCGGGGATCTGCAAACTGAAGCTAAGATATACGTGATCGACGCCGACACGTCTTATAAGATTCTCTTGGGGCGGCCGTGGCTCCACGATTACGGCATCATTCCGTCAACTCTCCATCAATGCATGAAGTATACTAAAAATGGCGAAGAAAGACGCATTGACGGAGACATCCAGCCGTTCGGTGTGCATGAAGTCCGCTATGAAGATTCTCGGTACTTTATGAATCACCAAAATGCTAAGCCACAACTGACTGAGGATAGACCGGCCCCGAGACTCAAAAGCAAATCTGCGCCGGCTATCACTTTCAAAAGCAAAAACGCCCAAGCACGCCCGCATTTCGGTAGCGACACTGATGAGTCCGACGCTGGAAGCCCGTCCTTCCGTAAAACTCGCCCGCGTTTCGGCAGCGATACGGACGAATCTGTTACTGAAGGCCCATCTAGCAGCAAAGTCCGCCCTCATCTTGGTAGCGACACTGAAGGGTCAGAGGAAGAGGACCTGCCATGCAACAGCGATGCAGATTGGACCCCTATGCAACAAGCGAAACTACGAGAGACCTTTGAAGTTGCAGAAGGGTCCCTAGCCGTCACAAGGGTACCAGAGCAAATGTACAAAGAGCTCGATGCATTATCAATTTCCACAGTGGACCAGCTGAAAACTTTCTACGTTCCCGGGAGGAAAAGTGGACAGAAGGGCATCCTATTTTATGGGTCAAACCCCGTTGTGCACCCGGATGATCTTTCTGTCGTGTGCCTTCCCTATGAGAGAGGCATAAGAGCCGTTCTCAATCCCAGATACTATGAGCCCGAGATGCGGGAATACTTTAAGAAGTGCGGATGCCGGTTATATCAAACAGAGTCCGAAGCAAAGTTTTACGAAGGGCTATGGCATCCGTCCCAGGTCCGAGCACTCATCGATGGACGAATTCCAGATAGACGGGGCATAGGCTACATTCAACCTGATTCCAAAGCGTGCTACATGATCCATGTTGGTGAGGCCAGCGAAAGATCAAATGATGACGACGAGATAGCCGAGCCAGAAGAAGCTCCTCAAGAGCTCGAAGATGGCGGACAAGCAACCTTTGACGAGCTAACCGAGATTGACTTAGGAACGCCCGATAATCCAAGGCCGACCTACATCAGCTCGCTCTTGTCAAAGGAAATGAAAGCGCAGATAATTGCCCTGCTGCATGAGTTCGTCGACTGCTTCGCGTGGACATACAAAGAAATGCCTGGCCTTTCCCCTGAAGTGGCCGTACATGAGTTGGCTATATCTCCTGCTGCTAAGCCAGTCAAACAAGCTCCTCGAAGAATGAGAAGGGACTAGAAGAAAAGGTCATCGAGGAAACTAAGAAGCTCGTCGATGCCGGCTTCATCAGGGAAGAGAAATACGCGGACTGGATCGCATGCATAGTCCCAGTGAAGAAGAAAAATGGGCAGATCCGAGTTTGTGTCGATTTCAGGGATCTCAACAGGACATGTCCTAAAGACGACTTTCCGCTACCGGTCATGGAAATGATGGTCGATGACACCTCAAATTACGAGTTGTTCACCTTTATGGATGGCTCGTCTGGATATAATCAGATCAAGATGTCGCCTGAGGATGAGAAACACACAGCATTTCGAACCCCGATCGGAATATATTGCTACAAGGTAATGCCGTTCGTACTGAAGAACGCAGGTGCTACATATCAAAGGGCAATGACTAATATCTTTGATGACCTAATCCATAAAGTCGTCGAATGCTATGTTGATGATCGGGTCGTCAAAACTAAAGCCAAGGCCGACCACATCCAAGATCTTAGGACCGTTCTCACCAGACTGAGGGAATACGATCTGAAGATGAATCCTCTGAAATGTGCTTTTGGAGTGTCGTCGGGAAAATTCCTGGGTTTTATAGTCCGGCATCGAGGGATCGAAGTTGACCCATCAAAGATAAAGGCCATCATGGAGATGCCCCCTCCGAAAAGTCTGACGCAGCTAAGATCTTTTCAAGGCAAACTTGCTTATATAAGGAGGTTTATCACAAATTTATCGGGGAAATGTAGGCCCTTCTCAAAGCTCATGAAGAAAGGAGCTCCTTTTATCTGGGATGCCGAATGTCAAGCAGCGTTCGAGAGCATCAAACAATACTTGTTGCACCCTCCAGTGCTGGCCGCTCCCATTCCAAATAAACCGCTGATTCTCTACACTGCCGCGCTAGATGAGTCACTCGGTGCGCTCCTTGCCCAGAATAATGAGGAGGGAAAAGAAAACGCCCTCTACTACCTCAGTCGAACTCTAGTCGGGACGGAACACAACTATTCCCCAATCGAGAAGCAATGCCTGGCTCTGATATTTGCTGTGAAGAAGCTGAGGCACTATCAGCTTGCTCATCGGGTTATGCTGATCTCCAAGGTCGACCTGCTCAAACACTTGATTACCAGAGCGAGCCTAGCTGGCAGAATGGCAAGATGGGCTGTTATGCTACTCGAGTTTGACATAGTTTATACTCCTCAGAAAGCAGTAAAAGGCCAAGCTCTTGCAGACTTTCTCGCTGCTCATCCCATGCCAGAAGGGTCGCCGCTAAATTATGAGTTACCCGACGAACAAGTGCTGCACCTCGAGGAAGATGGGCCATGTTGGGAGCTCTACTTCGATGGAGCCTCATCAATAAGGAGCTCCGGCAGATCAAGCGTCCCGGAGGTAAAAGCGGGGATAGGATTGGTATTCATCACGCCATCAATGGGAACCCTACGACGTTCTTTCGCTCTCACCGAGCCTCGAACGAACAATGAAGCTGAGTATGAAGCTCTGATAGCTGGTTTGGAGCTCGCCATAGAAATGGAAATCCGTCGGCTACGGGTTTACGGTGACTCCCAGCTTGTCGTCAACCAAGTAAGCGGCAATTATAAGATATACAAACCCGAGTTGGCTCGGTACAGAAGCCGAGCGGTGGAACTCATGAAACGGTTCACTCATATCGAACTAACGAGAGTCCCTAGAGCGTTGAACGGAAAGGCTGATGTACTCGCTCGCTTGGCCAAGGAGCTGGCTGATCCTGACATGGACGAAATTCTGATCACAGTCAGGAGCCGGCAAATTCTACCCCCAGTCTCTCTACGAGAAGAGGAAAGCGCGGAACAGAAGAGCAGTCCTGCGGAAGAAGCTTCGATCATCCAAGACGAGCCCGATTGGAGAGAACCCTTCATAGAGTACCTCCGATACGAAAAGCTGCCCGAAGAAAAACCTGCGAGGATTCAGCTGAAGAAGAGCGCTCTCCGATACGTGTTTGTAAATGACACGCTATACCGCAGGTCATATGACCAACTCTGGCTCAGGTGCCTGTCATCGGCCGAAGCCCAAAAAGTCATGAAAGAAGTTCACTCAGGCGTTTGCGGTGCTCACCAATCTGGCCCCAAGATGCGACTGCAAATTAAACGGCTTGGGTATTATTGGCCCACCATGATACGGGACTGCGGAGAGCATGCAAAGAAATGTTATATCTGCCAAATTCATGGTGATTTTATTCACAAGCATCCCAATCCATTGCATCCTACGGTGGCGTCGTGGCCCTTCGAAGTCTGGGGCACCGACATTGTTGGCCCAATTGATCCTCCGTCATCCAAAGGCCACCGGTTCATACTGGCCGCAACTGATTACTTCTCCAGATGGGCTGAAGCTGTCCCTCTAAAAGAAGTCAAGACAAAAGATATTCTGACATTCTTCCAACACAATATTCTATACCGCTTTGGTACACCAAGAAGAATCATTTCTGACAACGGGCCTTCTTTCAAGAGCTTCAATGTCTCAAGGTTCGCTACTCAGCACAACATAGACTGGAGATATTCCTCCATCTACAATCCAAGAGCCAATGGGCTAGCCGAAGCCTTCAATAAGACTCTATGCAAGCTCCTGAGGAAAAATGCTTCAGCCAACAAGAGAGACTGGAATCTCAAACTTCACGAGGCGTTGTGGGCATATCGTACCACGCACCGTACTCCAACACAGTCCACTCCATACTCATTGCTCTTCGGAGTGGAGGCGGTCCTCCCTCTCGAAGTCGAAGTTCCAAGTTTAAGAATGGCCGTTCAGCATGAGTTGACGGAGGAGGAAAATGTGCTCCTTCGACTTGAAGAGCTCGATGCCCTCGAAGAAAAGAGGCTCGCGGTATAGCAAAATTTGGAGCTATACCGAGCCCAAATGTCACGGGCCTATGACAAGATAACCCGTCTCCGCGCTTTCAAGAAAGGTGAATTGGTGTTGGTCCTCAAAGACCGATTATCCCCAAGCGACATGCCAAGGGAAAATTCGAGCCAAATTGGGAAGGACCATACGTCATCGAGAAAGTGTTCGACGGAGGATCCTACGAACTAATAAGTGTCGAGGGAGAAAGGCCCATGCCACCCATCAATGGCCGATATCTCAAGAAATACTACACATAAATGCTCCAAGTCGCAGGCGAATTGAGCACATCAGCCCTACGGTCTGGATCAGACATCCTGCAAAACCGTATACAATCCACGGGCGTAAATGACCCCTATCTCTCCCAAATCCTGCCGGTGAGACTAATTTTAAAGTCCCACCAGCGTAAGAAGAAGGAAAAAAAACGGTATGTCCACAAGCAAAACGGGCACGGATGAAAACCCGAAAGGGCTCCGTGAGTAAAAACAGTAGGACTACCGGCGAGTCTGCGAAAACCAGAAAGGGCGCAAACTCGTGAAAAGAGATGAAATACACTCGCAAAGTCCTCTCGACCTTGTAAGGAGAAAACCCCTGTGTGAGATCCTTACAACTCACAAAGGAGCAACACACTTAGGAATCCTCACGATTCCTAAGGAGAAAATACACCTGCGGGATCCTTACGACTCGTAGGGAGAAAATGCTTTTATGGGACCCTCACGGCCCATAAAATTGAAAAGCCTTAGGTGATAGGGACCCAAACCTGTCTCCTAAGCCATCGTCCCCCAATGGGCAACGGCAAATGATGAGTCGCTCCTGGCATTTCGCTTCAGTGTTAGCGGTGCTGATGCCGACCAAAAACCCAAATCCCAAGTCCTCCAAAGGCAAATGATGAGTTGCTCCTGGCATTATTCCAGTGCAGCAATGCTGATGCCAAACAAGATCCAAATTCCAAGTCCCCAAACGGCGAATGATGAGTCGCTCCTGGTACCACATTCCAGTACAGCGATGCAGACGCCAACCAAAATCCGATTTCTTAAAATTCTCCTGGCCCTACGGCGGGTCCCCAAATTGACCATCGTATACAATCCACGGGCTCAAATAATTCTCATCATACCCATGCCCCACCATAATCACCAGTTACGCGGCCGGTCTCCGCTTTCGGAATGATGCTCCATTGATAAGACCCACTCATGTGTCCTCACGATATATGAGGAGAACAAACCTTTGCGGGATCCTTACGACTCATAAAGGAAAAACACACTTAGGAGTCCTCACGACTCCTAAGGAGAAAATACACCTGCGGGATCCTTACGACTCGTAGGGAGAAAATGCTTTTATGGGACCCTCACGGCCCATAAAATTGAAAAGTCTTAGGCGATAGGGATCTAAACCTGTCTTCTAAGCCATCGCTCCCCAATCCCCAAATGGCGAATGATGAGTCGCTCCTGGGACCATATTCCAGTGCAGCGATGCAGACGGCAACCAAATTCCAAATCCCATACCCCAACGGCGAATGATGAGTCGCTCTTGGTACCATATTCCAGTGCAGCGATGCAGATGCCGACAAAATCCCGAAATTTTTTCCGGCCCTACGGTCTGGATCATACATCCTGCAAAACCGTATACAATCCACGGGCGTAAACCAATCCCAAAATCCTCTCAATGACAGATGATTCGCTCCTGTTACCATATTCCAGTATAGCGATGCTGATGTCAACCCAAATCAAAATCAACGAGTCAACATCCACTCCGACACCGCAGAAAGCGGAGCAAGTCAGAATCCAATCTCGACACCGCAAGAAGCGGAGCAAGTCAAGTTTACCCCTGACACTGCAAGAAGCAGAGCAAGTCAAATCAAGAACCGACCGTCCACGTCACTAAAAGGGCAGCACCGACCGTCCAAGTCGCAAAAAGGGTAGAACCGACCGTCCACGTCGCTAAAAGGGCAGCACCGATCGTCCAAGTCGCAAAAAGGGCAGAACCGACCGTCAAAGTCGCAAAAAGGGCAGAACCGATCGTCCACGTCACTAAAAGGGCAGCACCGACCGTCCAAGTCGCAAAAAGGACAGAACCGACCGTCCACGTCGCTAAAAGGGCAGCACCGACCGTCCAAGTCGCTAAAAGGGCAGCACCGACCGTCCAAGTCGCTAAAAGGGCAGAACCGACCGTCTAAGTCGCAAAAAGGGCAGAACCGACCGTACACGTCGCTAAAAGGGCAGAACCGACCGTCCACGTCGCTAAAAGGGCAGCACCGACCGTCCAAGTCGCGAAAAGGACAGAACCGACCGTCCAAGTCGCAAAAAGGGCCGCATCGACCGTCCATGTCGTAAAAAGGGCAGTGTCAGCTTCCCAAAAGGTGGGAACCGAATCAAGTCGCCTCCATGTAACAGAAGATCCATCAATTTCATGCACACGACCCACATATGTGGTGTGCATTTATTGATGGGGGGCAATTTGTTGGGGTAAAAATTTACACCCCGGTTGACCAAGTCAAAATCAAAGTCAACCCCAAGCCAAGTGGGCCCAAGCCCAGATCCAGTGGGCCCATGCCCGGGTCGAGCCCATACATGAAGCGGCCGGCCTGCCCCCATGCCAAGATAAAATTTTGTAATAAATAATTTTGTTGCATTTTATAGGCATAAAACCAAATTTTTGTAAAGCCCATGGCTTATGTATAAAAAGAAATGGCACATGAGCCATGGGATAGGCAAAATGCAATTTTGTGAAGCCCAAGGGGCTATGTGTAAAGTGTATAGCCTATAAAGGCAAAGATAATGAAATATCTAAACAACTTTTTCTCTCTCTAAATTTTTTTTTTCCAGATCTGAGATCTTTCCTTCTTCTTCAAGGTTCCAAAATCTTCTTCTTTCTCTTGAATTAAATCAAGAGTTTTACTCTTCTTTTTATAAAACAAATTAGTTTTTCACCACAAAACCCACAAAGGGGAACTTGGATCTATCATTAGATCTCAAAAAGAAGAGATTTTTAGATCTCACATCTCTTAAACCAGCCAATAGAGGAGGAAGAAGAAGAACCCATTTCCCCAACTAAAACATTCTTCTTTTTTCAGGAGTTTAACTCCACTAATTTCTCTTTCGAGAGTTTTTGGGGCTAAAAGCCCTCTTTTCCTCTCCAGCGCAGTGCGCCCGAGCGCAAAGCGCTCACGTGCCGACACGTGGCGCGCGCGCTTGCGCTCCAGCGCGCAGCACTCATGCGTAAAGCGCTCACGTGCCGACACGTGGCGCGCGCGCTTGCGCTCCAGTGCGCTTGCGCTCCAGCGCGCTTGAGCTCCAGCGCGCTTGCGCTCCAGCGCGCAGCGTTCATGCGCAAAGCGCCCATGTGCCGACACGTGGCGCGCGCGCTTGCGCTCCAGTGCGCTTGCGCTCCAGCGCGCAGCGTTCATGCGCAAAGCGCCCACGTGCCGACACGTGGCGCGCGCGCTTGCGCTCCAGCGGGCAGCGTTCATGCGCAAAGCGCTCACGTGCCGACACGTGGCCCGCGCGCTTGCGCTCCAGCGCGCAGCGCTCATGCGCAAAGCACCCACGTGCCGACACGTGGCGCGCTTACGCCTGAGCGCACAGCACCTAAGCGCATAGCGCCCAAGGTGCTGCCCCACGCATCCTTTGGATACCTTTTCCCTTTTTTATATATAACATATGCATACACATGTATAGATACATACACACTCCACAATACTGTCCTCCCCAAAAAATTTGGGCCGGGGCGCTGCCCCGCACCCCGCAAGGGGCTGCTAGCCCCCTTGACCCCGAGCCCGCTATCCGGGTAGCGGGACCCCCGTAAAAACTCTGCGTGGCTCCCGATATATCCAAAACCCTCTTTCAAAACAAAACACATGTACACTGCACATTGAGTTCGCATGACCAGTTTAACCCGTTAATCGGAGGTTCCCTCGCCCCAAAAGTGAGGGGTAATTAACGGCAGCTTAGTCCGCAGCTGCCGGAGATTCGGATCCCCACAATCATTAAACCCCAGCCTACCCTAGGCAGGATGAATCTGTAGTACGCCTGAGACGCGTGCGCGTATTCCCATCTCAATGGGGTGACGAAAAACACCCTATAACTACGAGGTTGCCGATATAACATTCGACGATTTCATGTATGAGGTCATCGAAAATCTTCGTCATGACCCTCTGATAGGTAGCGCCGGCGTTTTTTAGACCGAAGGGCATCACCTTGTAGCAGAATATGCCCAAAGGGGTTCGGAAAGTGGTGTGCTTCTGGTCCTTAGGATCCATCTTTATCCGATTGTATCCAGATGATCCGTCCATGAAGGAGAAGACTTCATGAGTGGATGTGTTATCTATCATCAGCTCAGTGACTGGTACTGGAAAGTCGTCTTTTGGACAAGTTTTCTTGAGATCCCGAAAGTCCATATATATGCGCACTGTCCCATTTTTCTTCATTACTGGAACAATGTTGGCGATCCAGTCAGGGTATTGAACCTCTTGAATGAAGCCAGAGTCGATTAGCTTTTTGACCTCGGCGTTAATGCTCATTTCAAGCTCGAGCCGCATTCTTCTTGGCGCTTGTTTGATCGGTTTGACGTCCGGGGATATTGCTAATTTGTGGACAGCAATCTCTGGATCTAGCCCTGGCATCTCGGAATAGTTCCATGCAAAGCAGTTTTTATGCTGCATGAGCACGTCTTTTAGCGTAGCCATCTTTTCTTCAGACAGTAGCTCACTGACGAATGTCGGTCGCGGGTCACTTGCCGTCCCCAAATTAATTTTCTTGAGGTTATATGTAGTAGCATGTATTCCATCTTCCAGCTCTTTCGGCGCCAGTGGAAACTCTGAGATCACCTCGTCATCATTGTTTTCGAAGCACCAGGGGAGGTCATTCATATTCTCGGGCTCTTCTTTTGACAATGTTATCACGTGACAAGTACGAGATCGTTTCCAAGATCGATGTTAATCTGGTTTTACTCTTGCTATACGCGTCGCTTTCGGTTCATGCTTCTGTGGCGGGCTTATCTTCTAACTGCTGGATAGAGCGAACCTGCCCTGTTGATATTGGTCTTCGACCCAGTTCTTGAAGGTGAAGCGGTTTTCAAGAGGATTCCCTATTGCTCGGTGATAAGAGCAATAGTCTGGGTGAGAGACCTCGTTGGCTTGCTCGGGGTGTTTGGACTCCGGAAGTTTCATCATTTGATGCTTTACGACGAGATCGAATATCTTCCTTGTCTTATCTTGGGGAACAGAATATTCCCGGCCCATCTTCTTTATAAGGTACGGATCCCGGCAGCTCGACTCTTGCTCACGTGGCTTCTTAGACCCGCTTGGCTGCCGTCGAACGTTTTTTCCGTTCTTTGGTTTATTTTTGCCTCTGCGCCGGGTCTTTTGTATGACGGGCTGGCGAAGAGGAGCATTGTCATTCTCCGCGGCCTGCTGAAGGAGGCGCTGCGTTCTGGCTTTCTCGTAAATGGCCATCTCGCGGTTATGGTCATCCCGGACCTTTTGACCCGCTTCCTTGATCAATTTGTCCATCCGTTCTTTAAACGACGGACTCAGCGTTTTGGTGACAGGACCTTGTTTTGGTTCAGGATCAGCGTCTTTTAACAGAATGTCTCCTTCTTCATCAAAGTCATGTATGACGTAGCTGCCATGGATTCGCTCTCATTTTTTTGATTGAACATATCCAAGCCCGATCGTTTCCATTCTCCTATTGGGCAACTTTCGCTGAGTTCCGGGGACATCCCAAATCCTGTTGTAGAACCGAGCTTGTCGAGCGGTCTTTTTGAAGGGTACACCTTGGCTCTTCAATAGCCTCTTCAAGCCTTCTGTGTAATATCTAGGCAGATGGATGGGCTGGAGCCTGTCAAGTGTAGAATCCGCGCCATGCCAAATTTCTTTTCCCACTTTGGTTTCCCCAGATCGGTAGAATAGGATCGCCTTTTCACCCTTTTGCCCGGGGGGGGACATAGAATGTTTGCAGTTCTTGTACACTATAAGAACTAAGTGCATTGAGCTCTTTGTAATGTTCTTGTGGCACCATGGCAATTTGCAAACTTTGATCTTCGTCGGCGAAGATTTGTATTGACGGTCGAGCAGAGAATACAGCATTGACCTCATCTTCCGAGTTGCTGCCGAAGATCAACATAGGAGTGGACGGTCCCGGCTTGTTGCATTAGGGCGGACCTGAATAAACTATTTCTTCCTCCTCCTCAGTATCACTCCCGAAGACTGGAATAGTGGTGATGGCTTTGTTCTTCGGTTTGTAACATCTTTCCGTGTCCTCGAAATCTGGTAAGAAGTATTTTGCATCTTCGTACTTTCAGACTTCGTTTACGGAGAATGGGTTTAGCTCTCCTGTTACGGTATACTCGAGACCATCCTTGAAATACTTCATACACTGATGTTGTGTAGAAGGGATGATGTTGTACTCGTGTAACCAAGGCCTGCCGAGCAAAGCATTGTATCATGTCTTGGCATCAATAACATGAAACTTAATGTCTGTGATAAGCAGTCCAAAGCGTAGTGTCAATATTATAGACCCAAGCGTTCGTGATGACTGACAGTCAAAACCGGAGATTGTGATTTTATCACGAGCGAGGTGCTGAACGCTCATGCAGATTTCCTTCAACACTCTCACATTGAGGAGATTGACGGAGGACCCATTATCGACCAGAATTTTGCCTATCTTGATATCATGACAGTATCTGGAGACATAAAGGGGATGGTTATGCTCGCACGTCCCGAGGAGAAGATCTTCATTGCCGAAAGTGATATCGGCCGTGTGCACTTCTTCCAGCTCGTCCTTCATCTTTTCTTCGGCGAGGAAAGCTTGGAATTGTTCAGGCTCTTACAACGCCTTGATCAAAGAATCTCTTGCCTCTTTTGATAACAAGAGGGCATCGAGAATGCTTAGCTGTGAAGGTAACGTTCTCAAGTGTGCTAGAACGTTGTAGTCCACCTTACTTTTCTTTGGCGGGTCCGTGGCGGTCAGCTCTTTGACGACTCGGTCATCTAGGGCGATATCCTCAGGGACTTTTTCTTTTCCCTTATCTTTTCTATTCGTGGGTCCAAAATTCTTTTCGGGCAGCGTACGATTGCGCAGCTGAATATTTTCACAGGTCTTCGGTTCTACCTCTTTTCCCGAAGTGGACTCTTTAAAGAGAGGTCCAAGAGCCATTTCTTCGTCAGAGTCGCTCCCAAAGGTAAGAACTTGCGATCCCCCAGCGTCGACTATGTGACAGTTGCCGGTAGTTCTTTTACGCTCCTCGGTCGTATTTCTTTGCTCCCGACGAGTTTTGCGTTTCATCCGCTTGAAATTTTGCCGGTGAGCAACATATCCCTGCCACCATCTTTTAAAAGCGTTGCAATCTTTGGTGGGGTGCGCAATCTTTCGATGATATAAGCAGTAGCTAGGATGCATTTGCGCTTCACTAAGAATGTTTCCTTCGGAGGGTGGCAGCTTCATTCCCATTGATATGGCTTTGGCGGATCTCTTCCTCGTCTTGAACCTGCTTTTATTCGTGGTGGATGTACTTTGATTTGGCGGGAGTGTTTCAACTCGTTCGTCCAATCGCCGGCGCTTGGCTTTTTCAAATATGCCCATCTCACGCTCTCGAGCAGCTTTGCTTTTAAGAAGAGCTTCATTCAGGAATGCATCAATCATTTCGTCTGATAGCCTTAGAAGTTCCGGCTCGAGACCTGCCCCCAGTTTTTCTGTGTAAGGAGATTCTCCATCGTCTATCGACGAGTGAGAGATCACATGGCAACTTGCTACGTAATCTTCAGATTCATTCTACGAGTCTTCTCCATCATCTCCGTCCTCAAGGACGTGACTGAGAAATTCTTGGAGTGTGATTGGAGTCCGCGCCTTCTGGTTATATTCTTCCAGCGTGTCAATCTGCTTTTGCAGGTCCGTGCGCTTGTCACCAGGCTTCACGAGCCTCTTGGATTTCTTCTTTTTCTTCTTCGAAGGCTTTGACGCCTGGGTGTGAGCGCTTTGAATATCACCGTCAATTTTTGGAGTTGGGCGCGGTTTCAGCATTCTTAATAATCTCGGGTTCCAGCGGATTCTTCCACCTGATCGCCGGACATGTTTGGAGATCTTTTAGCATTCTTTTAGTTCTGGCCGAAATAGCGACTTCCCATGGAGCTTCTTTCATGAAAGAGCATGATGCCCCCGGTGTGCCTGTCATCTTGGAAGCGTGTGGCTGTGGTGGGTTCACCTTCCAATTATCGAACAACGCAAACTTGCCTTGTTGATATTGATCCTCGATCCATCCCTTAAAGACGAAGCAATTTTCAATTGGATGGCTTACCGTTTGATGGTAAGGGCAATAATTGGGACCATTAGCCTCGCCGGGTTGCAGTGGTCGTTTTGGATTCGACAGATTGATGAGCCTGTTACGCACCGCCAGTTCGAACAGTCTCTTCGTTTTGTCCTGAGGGAACGAATAAGGACGCTTCATTTTCTCATTATAGTATCGCCGTCTCTCTTCTAGTTGATCCGTTAGTTTCGGGGTACTGGGCTGCTGTTGAGTATTTGCAACGAATGTCGCCTTCCCTTTACCCTTTTCGTTCTGCAGCTCCGGTTTTGGAGGAGACGGTCTATGACCCATCTGGTCCATTTGGACCAGTTTATCGATCAAGGCTTGGAACGTGGTCGGTTTGAAGAACATCATGAATTGGGAAATAGTTGCCTGAGGGTCCAGAGTGCCCACGAACATGCCCACTGCCGGCGGTTCCTCGATGCGCTGCTCACATTTTGACCATAAATTTTGCCACCGTATTGCATATTGTACCCAGGTTTCGCCTGGCTTCACCCTGGCGTTAATTTATGCGGTAATCGGGGTTCGCTCGCTAGCGCTCGCGAATCTCTGTGTAAACAGCAGTTCCATTTCCGCAAATGTCTTGACGAAGTCGTTTGGAAGTTCGGAATACCACTCGAATGCCGTCTCTGACAAGCTACCAACAAACTGGCGGAGTAGAAGTTTATCATCATCTCCGGTGTTGCCGCACAAGGCTCTGAATTGAGCGACGTGCTGATGCAGATTTCCCGTCCCTTTATACACATGAAATTTAATGATCGTATATCCCGGCGGGTACTTTATTTGGTCATACCAACCTGGATATGGTCGTCCTGTTTTAACAATTTGACCAGCTGCTTCATTTGCCTGGTAAGCTCGTATTTGCTAAGCAATGTAGTCATCCAGAGCGGCCTTGGAGATGGTCTCCTCTTTGGCTGCTGAAAGAGTCGGAGGAGGGTTCGATGTCTCCCCTCTGTCGTCTTCAATGATGATCGGGGGGTCTTCAGCTGGAGGTTCTGGCTATAACATCATCCTAGCCATGTCTTGGAATAAGAGAGCCATTCTTTTTATATTGGCTGGTTATTCCGCAGCCTCTTTTTCTTTCCTTTCGAGCATTCTTCGGAGGAACTCGGTATCAGTTTCTTGTTCCCGACGCTGCTCCGAGATTTCTGGATTGTCATTTGGCCCAGTAAGCACGGCCATTGCAGTCAGCATCTCCTGAAGTTTCTGCTGCTGTTGTTCCCGAGCCTTCATTATCGATCGGGTAAGCGGTCGATGACCCATGGAAGCACGGCTTTCCTCTTTTCCGGAAGCCATATAAACAGTATGCACCATCATGCCCCTAGACTTTGGGCGTTTGGGCTCAACGTCTTTGCGGTTTGCTGCATTCACAGGGGCTTTCTCCGTCCTCCTTTTCTTATATGAGCGGTTGACGTTGAGGGAGCCGTTGCAGTGGGCACCCAAATAGCTGTTTCCTTTTTTGGCTTGACAGGATGGTTCTCTTCTCGTTGGACCTTTATCTTTTTCTGTCGGCGAGAGTAATCTTGATCAATTACTGAGTCCCGAACCTGTCGCCAGACTTTGTAAATTTTGGAAGAAAGCCGCTGAGGGGGTTGTTCTGGCTTCGCCTTCGGTGCATTCTCTACGGGTGGAGGAGATCTCTTCAGCACTACAGTAGGAGAGTTCCTGCGCACCTTGTTAAGCAGTTCAAAGCTGTTCCCGGTTGGAACAGCAGCATCGATCTCCACCGTTGGAGCTGGTGGAGTAAATCCAAACGGAGAGCTGCCCCCAGCCTTCCGTACGCGGCGCCAGTGACGACGGCGAGCATGTCGCGCAGATGGTGTTGGTTCATCTATGGGGATGGCTTTGTCATGCCCCTTGTTCTGGTGAGGCGCTGCTAGTACCAGCCTCTTGAAGACCGACGTCCGTTGAGCAGCAGTATCCAATCTGTCAAAGACAGACCTTTGAGCAGGAACGGGGGCCGGAGTGGCCAGCCTCGTAAAGACCGATCCTTTGACGGGAGAAGCTTCTTTAGTGACCTCGAGAGCAGGAATGGCTATCCGTTTTGGGATCGCCGCTTCAGGGATCGTGGGCTTCTTGAGGGCCCATTAGAGTTCAGGCTCAGTCTATCGAAGACTGATGCTGTCGGCTTGGCATTGGATGACCCGTTGAGAGGGACCATGGTGGTAGTGAGCCGATCAAAGATCGACTTCTTCTGCGCTTCTTGCGCAGCGGGACGTTAATGCTCACTGGTGGGAGCATGGTCCTGAAGAACAACCCGGTGGTAGCCTGCGTTACCTGCTTTACCGGTATTGTGAACAGGGAGGCCACCTGGGGCCCATAAGTTACACCTCCAGATGAGGCGGAACGGGAGTTGCAGTGGCAGCTGGAGCATTTTGTGCAGGTAGACGCCATTGATTTTTCGTTTTCTGCACGGAGCAAAACACCAAATCTTAGTACCTCGAACCCAAGGGCAACCATTAGCAAACCACGATTCGTTCGCGAACACGACACACGAAGTGTGGAGTGGAAAGAAGAAAAGGTCCCACCGGGCGTGCCAGAATCTGTTCCCTACCGAAACACGGAGACGCGACCGCGTAGGATCCGTCTTGCCTGAATTTCGGGACAGATGCTAATTGGTGCTATCCGTCCACCTCTCCGAAGATGCCAAGTTGATTTATGTCACCATATATCGAAGGTTTAAATGGATGCGGCCGATGTAGCAGACTTCGTCAGATTCCCCTTCGTTTGAGGGGTTTTTGACTGTGGGGACGCTCTTCCCTACAGACGCAAGCCCCTGCAGTTAATTACGCTACCGCATCGCGGTAACAACTTTCTCCTTCTCCAGATGGTCACTTCATGTCATGTGTGTTTGTTTTGTTTTTGGTTGCCAGTGGATTGTATAAAGAGACTAATTTATGTTGTCGTCCATAGGGCGTGGATTAGTCCAAATCCGTATCTTCTTAGATTTAGGTTTGGGGGTTGGGTTTAAGGATACGTTAGTCTCATTTGGGACTAAGATCAACTTAAACGTATGTTAAGGATACGTTAGTCTAATTTTAGACTAAGATCAACATAACGGGATCGTTTAGATCCAACAAAAGAGCATTTGGACTCTATTGTTTAGTTTAGAAACATTGCGGTCGATTAGTTTAAGGACATTATGGTCCAGCGTTAGTTTAAAGACATCTCGGTCCAAGGTTAAGGACATCATAGTCCGTGAGTTTAAAGACATCACAGTCAAGGTTAAGGACATCATAGTCCGTGAGTTTAAAGAACTCACGGTCAAGGTTAAGGACATCATAGTCCATGAGTTTAAGGACCCCACAATCTATTTTAGAGACGTCATAGTCTATGAAGTGTGTGGTTGTCGGGACCCGTCACCTCTCTGAAGACGTTGAAGGATTACAACGACAAATATCAAAGGAGTGAAGAGATGTGCCCTCGAACCAAAGTTTATTTGGGGATCTGTCGTCCAATTTGGAACTAAGATCAATTAATTAGATTATGAGCACATTGGCTCAGTTAAATCTGAATTGAGGACTTATGGCCAACTTGGGCTAAGTCCAATTAGATTAGAAATATTGGCCTTTTGTTGGACCATTAAACATTTTTCTGGGTTCAAACCCCCATTATCTGGCACTGCTAAACAGGGATTCTGGCAACATTTTATCCTTTGTTGAGTGTTGAGTACTCATATGCCATATAGGATCAATTTTAGAAGGCAAGGATGTACTTGAGACTCAGTAAAAAGAGAAGTCTTGCCTCTGAAGGACTTAGCCAATTTAGGCTAGGAATGATTTGAATATAGTATTTAACACTAACATATATTTGATGGTCACGTGTTCCCACGTGATGCGCTGAAAATAGTGTTAAACACTAAGGACAAAACGCTCAAAATAGTATTAAACACTAAAACTAGATTGGTTATGTGGGGCCATGTGATGCCTCTGAAGTGGGGACCAGTCTTCCTTTGTTCTATTCTCAAATTTGCGAATAAGTGTTAAACACTTTTAGTTTTCACGGCCGTCACGTGTGGGCACGTGATAGGCACTCATGCGCTGATTTATTAAGGTGTTTATTAGGGGTCACGTGAGGACACGTGAATGCGCCCTAATTAGAATCTGCCTTTGCTGTAGTTCTCTTTGTTTTGGAGGTCACGTGGGAGCACGTGAGGCATTGCCTCTGGGCTAATTCCTTCTTATTTCGGAGGATCTTTTTAGGGGTCACGTGGGGGCACGTGACTTAGTTTTATTCCTTCTTTTCTGATCATCGAGGATTGGAGTCACGTGTCATCACGTGAACATGTTCTTTACGTGCATAGAGATCTTTCAAGTCTCTTTATTTTAAGAATTAAATTTTCTGTAGGGTTAAAACCCTAATTATGTTTTTAGGGGAATTAAATTCCTCTGTATGTGGAAGAATTAAATTCTTATATAGGGTTAAACCCTAGTTCTGTCTTGGAGGAATTAAATTCCTATGAAATTAGGAGAATTGAATTCTCATGCAGGGTTGAACCCTAATTTTATTTGGAGGAATTAAATTCCTATGAAATTGGAAGAATTGAATTCTCATATAGGGTTAAACCCTAGTTTTATCTTGGAGGAATTAAATTCTTGTGAATTTGGGAGAATTAAATTCTCATATAGGGTTAAACCCTGGTTTTATCTTTGGGAGAATTAAATTCTCTAGACTCAATTCTCCCTCTAAGTTTTGGATCTGCATGGCAAAATCTCCCCGATGAGAATTAAATTCTCAACTTATGGGGAGATTTGCTTCTGCAGATCTTCAACCAGAGGAAGAACCAAGTTCTCTTGCAGAAGAGTTAAACTCTTAGATTGAGAATTAAATTCTTTTTTAGTTTATGGAGCTTTGATCCCTTTCCCCTTTCTCACCTAGGGTTTCTTTTTTTGAGAATTAAATTCTCCTTTCTTTTCTCTCTGCTATTTTTCTTCAGAAAATTCAAAGATCCAAAAATCAATCCCCCTCTCCTCTTCTTGGCTCCTAATTATAGGAGAAGAAAAAGAATCAATTTGATTGGTGAATTTTTCATTGAAAGATTTTGGTTGTTTTTGTAACCAACATGATCTTTTAGATCATTCAGTGAATTTTATTCACCATTGGTTTTTTAATCCAGAACATATTTTGTCTGTTATTCTTGGTGAATTTTAGGAAAATCTTTCCTTGTATAAAATCTTTTCATAAATTGGTGATTTTTAATCACCATTGGATTTTTAATCCAACGGTGCTCCACTTTACAGAGCATAATCCTTTTTGTTTGGAAAGATTTAAAGAAATACTTTCCCAGTTAGGCTCTCTGATTTCCCTTAATTAGAATTTGATTCTATTTAGTTCAGAAGGCTTTTAAAGCCTATCACGTGTTGGCACGTGATCCCAATGTTTGATCATTGAAATAAAATTTAATTCTATCAATTAAAGAGTTAAGGGACTGTCACGTGTTGGCACGCGACCCTCTTGATTAAACATTTTATTCAGAATTTAATTCTGCCTTTTAGCAGAACTAAGGAATCATCACATGTCAGCATGTGACCCTTGGTCACGTGTGAGCACGTGATGCCCCATTGGGGTTTTTTCTTAGTGTCTTATTATACTTTATTAATCCTTTTCAGTGGGTTTAAAGGTCCATCACGTGTGGGCACGTGACTCCATTAATTGATTGTTTGATTAGAATTTAATTCTATTAATTAAAGAGCTTAGGATCCTATCACGTGTTGACACGTGACCCCCTTGATTAACATTTAAACAGAATTAAATTCTGCTGTTTTAAAGAGTTAAGGAATCATCACGTGTCATCACATGACCCTTGGTCACGTGTAGACACGTGATGCCTCATTGAGATCTTTCTTTGCCGTTTTATCATGCCTTTTAATTCCTTCAGTGGTTTCTTTAAAGGCTCATCACGTGTGGGCACGTGACTCCCCTAATTGTTTGCTTGATTAGAATTTTACTTCTATAATAACAGAGTCCCAGGAAACCATCACATGCCAGCACGTGACCCTTGGTCACGTGTGAGCACGTGATACCCCATTGGGGTATTTCCTGATATTTTATCAGGGAACATCCTCGAGTCAAGAGTGTGGATCTATCATCAATATATAGCTCGTATGGTAAATCCGTCGTACGGCCTCCCAAAACTGGGTACGGGTCAAATATCACATCTATCACATTATCCATCTGGTATCCTCTTATCACATATCATGATCCGGGGTACTGATCTATGTCTAGTACAAAACTAATACCATCTATGTATATGCATGCGTGTGTATGAAAACACCATGTCGAAAGGACCCACTAAAACATCATGTCATATCTCAAATAAGAACCCTGTCACATCACCGATCTCACGGCCTCAAACCCAATCTCATCGACTCATCTCCAATCCCAAGTACTATCCTCATCATCCAGTATATGTATATGTATATATATATACATAGTCCCATACCCATGTGTGTGTGTATATATATATACATATCCCCATATACGCACAGTAAAATAAATGTATGCATGTGTGTGTGCGCATGTGGGTGTAACAACTACTCTAGGGTTTCGCAACTAACACTAAACTAATCCATTAACAAATAACCCTATCATGATAAACAATACTCATATCACACACACACACACACACACACACACATATCATACAACTTCGAACCGAGGGGGTGCTATACGCCATCCGCCCGACTTTCCCTGTAAATATATATCTACTCACATGCTCTTGCTTGCCGATGTTGATGTCGCTATGCTCCTCCTTGTTGCTCCGAACTCACTCGAGGGTATCTACATGTATACCACAAGTCAACGTAAATGGAAATAGCGCACGAAAACCAAATCGGCACGCGTATCGTTCATAGGTCAAAACCCATGGTCTAAGCATGCAAAACACGATCAGTAACCCTAGTCGTTGACGTTCAAACGCCACACGACGGAAACACAAATCCAAATACTAAATTCAAATTCATTAAAAGCCGCAAAACAATTTCAGAAACCTTGAAAATTAGCTCCAGATTTTACCCCATGCCAAATTAGCCAAAGTTGCATATGCCAAGGGTCTATTTTACAGGAGATAAATCCCTGGAATAAGCACGAACCCAAACAGAAATGCCCAGGCCGCAAATTGCGGCCTAAAGGGATAAATTTGTGGCCAAGTGAAGGAATTGGGGTCCTGGGTTTTGGTGGTACACTCCAGGTTGCCTGCACATCACTCCGTGTTTGCTAAAAAAATTTCAGAGGCTCCGGGTGATAGCAGATACCATAATACATCAAAATTTCCTTAAAATCTGCCGATGTCGGGGTTTTCAAAGTTTGGGTTTGGGGTTCTACTCTCGGGTTTTAGTCCAAAATGTTATCGCTAAAGGGGGTTTAAGGTCACTACTAAGTCAATTACACCATCTCAAATCAAAATCCCTTCAAACCCTAATTAGGGATTTTCAAAGTTCACCAAACCGCATCAAAACACCTCTAAACTTGTATGGGTACTAAGGTAATGGAAATACAAAGCTAATGGTGCAGAAATTATCTCATTTGGCAACTCAAGAATTTTCTTGAGTTGCCCCAAGTGCTCAAGATCCATCCTTTCTTAGTCCAAAGTGTAGTTAGAAGGTTTGTGCACATTTTTAATGAAGTGGGGATGGAGTTTTGGGATGTTTTTGATGATGAAGTGGGGTTTTTGAAGAGGAGTGTAGAGAGGTGCTGCCATGGGCTGAAGAGGGAGAGGATAATGATGAAGATGGTGAATGAAACAAAAGGCCAAGACTAAGGTTGACCCCCTCACCTCTCTCTCTCTCTTATGCCCATACCCTCTTTCTTTATTGTTTTCTTTTCTTTTCTTTTCATTTTCCTTTCCCTTCTCTTTTCTCATAATAAAAACCCAAACCATGCATGATAAAAGAGAAAGCATGAAAGAAAAATGTAACAAGTGCGAGAAATGACTTAGTGCATGTCATGTGCACAAATTCGGTTTAAAGCATGATTAGCGATTTTTAATCGCGATTAGCACTAAAATAGTGTTAAATAAATCATAGAATTTCATAATTTGCATGAATCACATAAAGCACTCTCTTTTCAGTAATTTCCATAATTTTTCAAAAATTTTCCTATTTATCGGTATTTAATTATACCGTCATATTAAAATATTCATTATATTTATTATTTAATTATAAAAATCCCCAAAAATAATATTTTATTTTTCTGAAATGTTACAGTCATAAGCCTATTGTTTACTCAACATATTAAAACGGTCATCACTTGCTTGTCATGTTAATTTAGTTTAATAACTAGAAGAAAACCGAAGAACCTGGATACTCCGATAATAATGTTAACTACCTCTTTGCTAAAATCTTTGTACACTTTGGTCAGGATAATGACCTATCTTGACCCTTTTTTAATATTGGACATGCAAATTTAATCACATTGTTATGCTGCCTAATTGTATACCAATATTTTGTCATATCAAGCCGAAGTACTGCCGAATTTTAAAATTAGATATGCTATAATAAATTTTTAATGATAAATACCCTAAAGTTTCCAAATATTCTATTTTCACATAAATATCGTAAAGTTTCTAAATGTCACATTTTTACATAAATAACTTAAAGTTTCAAATACACGTAAATACCTTAAGCTTTCCAAATACTATATTTTAACATAAATACCCTAAAATTACCAAGACTGGTATTTTTAAATAAATACCCCGACTTTTTAAAAAGTCTTATTTTAAATAAATACCATAAACTTCTAAAATCATATTTTCGGCTGATTCTCCACTTAGTTGATCAAAATTAATTAGAACAACTGGTGGGCTTACGTGGTATCCTATCTCTTGAGCCTCGGAGTTTTAGAGATAAGGCACCATGCACCTGTACCCCTATTACTATATGTCACACTATCTGATAAGGTTAGGTTTAAACATGTGAATCCTAGATATAGAATACTTATTTATGGCTCCGATATACGATCACGTCCCACTTCCCAAAATACGGAATACAAGAGGGGACTAGGCCAGCCATGCTACTATGGTCAGAGAATAATCCCGCCGTAGTCACACTTCGACTTCTAGCATTACATGGTAGTCAGTAAATAGTACTTGAGTAACGGAAAATCACAGTTCACAATTTTATTACATTGCAAATAAAGAGTTTGAGATACATTTATTTTGCTGAATAAAATAAGCTAACCAACAAAACAAGTGCTGAAAGAAAGGGAAATAGCGCCGGTGATGCAGTCTAGATCTCCGTGATCTCGAATGGCAGGTCCTGCTCCTTGGCTGGATCCATTTCGTCCTTTGAACATGCACACTCAGATCGTCAGGACGACACATATAGCAGTAATTATATAAATGCGTAGAATGTTATTATACGCGAGAAGTACAACGGAATGCAGAACATGAGTATAATAACCATCAACTAAATATGAATAGTGCAATATGAGTATCATGTCAGTAAACTAGGCAATGCGTATGTCACTACTTATCGGTCACTAAGTCAATGAAATCAAATGGTGGAAAGGATGCTCTTGTTTAACAAGGGTCTCGTGCATGCCCGAGACTACGGTCCGCTGTGCCCGGGACATAACCCTGTCTGCCGTGCCACTGGGCCCACGACCTAATGTATATATATGTATATCACTAATAGTGAATGATCATCCTCTAAATCACCGTACCTCGCTAAATACGAGTTCAATTCCATCTTGATTTCCTTATTTCCCCGGATTATAGTATGCATTCAGGTATTAGATAGGTTGTGAAAAAATACGTATCGCTGCCACTTTCAATCACTTTTCCACTTATCAATATCACTGTCGTATTTGTCACAACACAATCACTAACACTAATATATATCGACAATGCAAAACAGTCGCTAGGTCTCAATGTGAACGATCACTATGCAGCAGGTATAAATCAAACACGAAAATATGCAGAAATGCACTGAACATGTATTCACTATTTTATGACGACCAATACTATACAACCTGCAAAATTTACGATAAATCACACGTATAGAATCGACCAAAATAATATAAAGGACGTGCAAAGCACACTTGATTATCTAAAAAGTAAAATTTATTTCATGTCAATCGGAATTCAGGTTAGGGAATTATCATCATTTTAAGGTAGAAACTGATTGCTGGAATTCCAGTTTCAGAACTGGAAGCCCAACTTCACGCGCGTTTTCTCAGTGATTGTGTTCAGATTCAGGTGTTGTCCCAGTTGAATTAAATATAGTTCTATCTGTTAAGTTTCTAACGCATCAAACGGATTATCATTATCATTTCTGTATTAAAAGTTATGTTCTGTTTAATGTGATGGTGTAGGAAACATTACTGCAGAAACTGCAGAACACAGCGACACTCAAAAATACAAATTTAATATCAAACGACGGTGAAACAGCACGGGACCAGATTAAGATGTTATCTAACTAGATTATCTACGTGACCATATGGGGATCCGTGCATTTTCAGTTTAAAACAGGGACGTACAGGTGTTCAAAGTCAAGCATTCCAACGAAATGCTGTCCCGGACTGCAGTCCAGTTCCGCATTCGCAACCAATTATCATTACAGAAATCTATAAATGTTGAGAATTAAACTATAGAGGGTTTTAGGTTATCGATTCGTCTTCGATATGAGCCATAGAACGTTACGTTCCAATCCATATTGAATTTACAATGATTTTATTGAGGTAACCCGCGTGGTAAAATTCAGTTTTAGTGTCGTCTTTAGGTCTAACATAGATATTTTCTTTTTCTTCATCAAATTCCTACACGACCTCCACTAACAGAAAAAGGGGTTTGACGATCATAAATTTCGGCAATTTAAGATAGAGTTTTCATTCATGTATCGTGTCCAACGCATAAGATATGTACGGGTACCAATCGGAACACCGGTTTGCAGTAATCGATCCAACTAGATGTTATTCGGTTAGACTACAAATGGTGTTGACATGGTAAAATGCAGCCTTATTTATATCATATGTTGCTTCACTTATATCTTATGTTGTACCCGTTTCGGGGCTGGTTTTTACAAGGAGGTGCTGCCGAAATTTTTAAGAAAATATTTTAAACTTTAAAGATTTTTACTTGAGATTTCCAAATATTTTTAACAAATGTTTTCATCACTTACTACTTTTGATAGTTTAGATTTCTGGGTTTCGGCTTACTTAAATTGCGTTACGCCTGTAGACGTTATGTGATTTAAGTGCCGGTTATGTGCCAAATTTTGGGTCGTGACAGACATGACCGGGAGTGCCCTTGTCGCATTTCCGTGATTATGGGAATATATGGAATACTCTATGATATACGAAGGTCTCTTTTGTTACTTGAACTCCTAAACCCAAACATTGCAAAACATCTTAAATGACATGATACACCGGAATAAACTTGCATGCCACAGCACTGTACCGTTTATCATAACTTGTTTCATCCGAAATGCATGTACCTTATAAAACCAAACTAAATTAAGCTAAACTATTGTTAATAGTTACTGGACGACACCTTCACCTTTACACTTGCGGTATGATCTTACATTATACCTTACTTTCACCTTTTTGCACATAACCTTTTTGAGAATTCTACACGCATTTAACTCGACGACGGACTTCCTTTTCTTCTATCTTTTCCTGGAACGTGCGTTAGATGAGGACGAAATACATGATGAAGATGAGACATGTGATAGACGCAGAAATGGAAGTCACTGAAGAGAACCACACGGAGCTGTTGACCTACTATTAGAATTAGTTTCCTTTCCTTTTCAGTTGCCTATCCGTTTAATACTTGCTTTATTTTCCTTGCTTCATTGATGAAATAGAACTTTGATGTTGCATTTAGCTTGTAATAAATATTGGTTAATGAATAAAATCTTCGTTTTTATTTTGCTAGTTTTTGTGTACTCCTACATTACTATACGCTTAGCGTAAATGTATCGAGGAAAGTCTATTTCTCGGTATAATTACGTTACGGGACTCGTCGCGTCTACGCTTCCGTATCTTGAGAAGCGGGATGTGACAGTAAACTTTAACATCTATTGAATTTTAGCCTTTTTTTCCTGTTGACAATGACTTCTGGTTTCACCTTTTTAAACATGATAATAAGATGATTGTCAATAGATAAATTGGAATTGTTGGGCTGACAAGGCACTCGATCTCTCACTTCTAAATAAAAATTTGTTATCATGTACAGAATTATAGAGGTCTCTCAATCAGCATTACGGATAACAGACCATAAACCTAGAAAATGATACCCGTTTAAGGTAACTCGATCAACCCAACTAAGGATGTTATAAATCTTACAATTTACGGTCTTCCACTCTTGTTTATTTATTTATTTATTAAACGCTAATAATTTTGGGGCACAAGCACACGTGGGACAATCGAAAAAGGGAGAGAAGTTGTAATAATTGGCGTGAGGTATGTCCTGCCCATGACTTTGATGCATAGTCATGCCACGCCCACAATTATTCGATTTGATATTTATGTCCATTTATATATTTATTACTATTACTAATTTTTGTGTGTGTATGTAGCTGAATTTATGTGTGTATATATGTAGCTGAATTGATTAAACAAGAGCGACAAGTCGTGTGGATCGCGGTAAGAAACATTTTATATATATATATGGAAAGTTGACATTAATCAATAACTTATATGTTAAAGAGCCTTAATTATATAGCATACAAACAAATGAGGTCCGAAAATTCCATTGTCTCAAAATGACACCTTGACGAAAAATAGCTACCAATCGAGACCGGTTCTAACAAGCAAGCAAGACAACTGAATAAATTTCACTTGACCCGAGGGCTCTTTTTACTTGATTTCATTGTCACGATTAGTTCTCTAAACCAAATCAATCACCATCGACCATATAGTTTATTAGTCAGAGCATCAAATACCCTGATTAAGAAATTTGGTTTGATCAATTAAAACAGACGATAGGGACTTGAGATGTACGATAGTTTTATCGTAGCAAGTTAAACCCTTGTCAAATGACTTTCTTTGCACGAGATCGTGGAGTCCGTGAGATCGAAAAGGTTACATAGCAAGAAACGCCCTCAGAGTTTATCTTGTGCGGCATTTATACCCCACAAGCAATTTCTTGCCGCAAACTGAAGGAAACATATTTAATTTTAAATAAAAATCAGATTTTTATTTAAAATTAAATGCGTACCTTTTCTGTATTTCGATCACATCGATGAAGTGTTCTAATTGAAGTCCACCAAGTTTTGTTGAAGATGAACACGCCCATAGATTGATAGGCATCCATCTAATATTTGTAAGAGGAATATATTTTTGTGAAATTCTCTTTTTTTATGGCATACCATTTCCTTTTTACATATGGTTGCGGTAATATACCTTAAGCCCAAATATTTGATACAACAACAACAACAACTGAGCCTTTTATCCCAAGCATCTGGGGTAGGCTACATGAACCAACATGAGAATCATGCCGGGTCCAGCACATGAATCCTCTGTCTCCACTCACTTCTATCGAACAATATACTTTCATTGAGTCCTTTGGCAACCATATCGTTTCATATCACCTCCATCCACGTTTTCTTCGGTCTCCTTTTTGCCCTTTTGCCATTGCCCATATCGAGAGTATCTATTCGTCGAACCGGTGCTTTCATAGGTCTGCGTCGCATATGACCAAACCATCTTAGCCGGTTTTCCCGCATCTTCTCCTCCACAGGTGCTACACCAACTTTTGCACGAATATCCTCATTTCGCACCTTATCTTTTCTAGTGTTACCGCACATCCAACGAAGCATGCGCATATCCGCTACGTGCATCTTCTGTGTATGATGCTTCTTAGGAGCCCAGCATTCTGTACCATATAATAAAGCAGGCCGAATAGCGCTCCGATAAAACTTCCCTTTCAATTTTAACGGAAAGTTACGATCACACAAAATCCATGTTGCACTCCTCCATTTCAACCAACCAGCTTGGATCTTTTGATTAACATCACCATCGATCTCCCCATTCTTTTGGATGATGGAATCTAGATATCTAAACTGGTCGCTCAGTGATATCTCTTACCCTTCCAATGTTATACCAATATGGTTTTGACTTCTCTGGCTGCTAAATTTACAGTGCATATATGCTGTCTTGGACCTGCTCAATCTGAATCCCCGAGATTCCAATGTTTGCCTCCATAATTCCAATTTGGCATTAACCCCTACTTTCGTCTCATTTACTAGAACAATATCATCAGCGAATAGCATACACCAAGGTACCTCATCTTGGATAGTTCTAATAAGCTCATCCATCACGATGGTAAACAGGAATGGACTTAATGCAGATCCTTAATATAACCCAATAGTAATCGGAAAATCACTCGTTAAGCCACCGCAAGTTCTGACATTTGTCACTACTCCATTGTACATATCCTTGATTATGTCAATATACTTGACAGGGACCCCTTCTTCATCATTGTCCCCCATAAGACCTCTCTAGCTATCTTGTCGTACGCTTTTTCTAAATCAATAAATATCATATGCAAATCTCTTCTCCTCTCTCGAAAACGCTCGATAAGTTGACGAAGTAAATGAATAGTCTATGTCGTCGATCGTCCAGGCATGAACCCAAACTGGTTCTCTGTTATCTTAATATCCTTCCTTAGCCTGTGTTCAATCACTCTCTTCCAAAGTTTCATGGTGTGACACATCAGTTTTATTCCACGGTAGTTTGAGCAACTTTGAATGTCATCCTTGTTCTTGTAGATAGGTACAAGGATATTTTTTCTCCATTCATTTGGCATCTTTTTTGTCTGCCAAATTTTATTAAACAGATCTGTTAGCCATTTAACGCATATTTCTCCTAAGTATCTCCAAATCTCGATAGAAATCCCGTCAGGACTAACCGCTTTTCTTAAACCCATTCTGTTCAAAGCTTCTTTAACCTCAGGAAGTCTTATTTTACACATGAAATCACGGTTTATATCTTGAGATTGAACGACAAGTCCATCCAAATTCTTAGTAAAGCTCTCATTAAACAATTTGTCAAAATAATCTCTCCATCTTTTCTTAATATCCTCATCTCGAACTAAAACCTTCTGATTTTCATTTTTGACACACTTCACCGCACATAAGTCTCTAGTCTTCCTTTCCCGCATCCGAGCAATCCGGTATGTATCATTTGCAGCCTCTTTAGTGTCTAATTTCTCGTACACCTCTTTATAGACCTTAGATTTAGCTTCCCGAACAACTTTCTTAACTTCCTTTTTAGCCATTTTGTACTTCTCAAATCTCTCCACATCTCTACTTTTCTTCAAATCTTTATAAGAATCCCGTTTACTTTTAATAGCAGCCTTTACATTTTCATTCCACCATGATATGTCCTTAGATGGTGGAGCACCACCTCTCGACCCACCAAGTAGATCTCCAGCTACCTTTTTGATACAACTAGCCATTTTGTTTCATATTTTGTCTGGATTATTTTCCGACTGCCAATCCGCTTCTTGTATTGCACGATCTATAAAAACCTTTTGGTTACCTTAGATTTAAGCCCAAATATTTGATGTGGGACTAAAAACCCACATCTTAATAATATAACAGTTATATTATTAATAATACTCTTCTTTAATTTGGCCGTGTCTAAGTCTTCCACCGAAAAGCTTATCGGTGAGACCAATTGGGTCTCAAATTAAAAAACAACTATTAATTAAAGTATTCATAATTAATTAATTAATAGTTTTAATTTAACAATCAAATCCATATCTTGTCAATTGTTCAAAAAAGGCTCTATAATAATGTGAGAGGAAAATAAATATCAACTTATATGCAATCCCCTCTGACCTCAAGTTACTTAATCTTTTAAGTCATTAAATGAGCATGGCATGTTCATCCAATTGCTCAAGCCTAAAGTTTCATTTTCAATGAACACAAATTCATTTCGAAAATAAATATTACTATAATAATATAATTTTGTAAAACATTTCTCAAAGCATCCGTCGACGGGATTTTTGTGTCTTCATGAGAATGAACAATAAACTTATTCTCATCAAAATGAGAATGTCGGATTCTATCTAGACATCCATTGTCCATATCAAAGCTTACTTAAATGACAGATCGAGGACAATAATGTTATCAAGTCAAAGAGATTATGTAACTGTTTAAATTCTCTATCTTATAGGCGACATATCCTAGAAAATTCAAACACAGTCATGTACTACATGTATCACAATACGTGCTCATGACACACAGCTGGAGAATCTCTATTCTTGGTGACCGAGACATATCACCACATCTAACATGTCAGTGTTATGCATGATGGTTTGTTATAAAATTAGTTATCCCATACCAGTTATAGACTAATTATTCATTTAAGAAATTACTAGATTAGACCATGTCTACATACAAGTGACAAATCACAGTGCATGATTTAACAATAAGATTTTTAGAGATATTATAACAATTATAAATACATATGATCCAGATATGTTTGCTTTGATCTTTAATGTAAATATGTCATAGGAAGTTGCTTCTTGATCCATACATGAGATAATCTCTTTTTCTTTTTCGCCTGGATGTCAACGTAAAAGAAGAGTTCAATGGAACAACTATACAAAATATACAGGAGATTAATTATATTTATAAAATAAAAATAAAGTACCCTGAATATACCCACTCGATAAGACATGGTTAGAATTAGCCGTAGCGGCTGACCCAATCTCATATTGAAACACGACTTGTCCACGGGTTTGGGTTTGGATCCACACGGCCTGCACCGGCCATGCATTCCATATTCAACTCTCTTATAAAATTTTGTAAAATGTCAGAGAAAAATTGTTCAATTCCCTTTTTCATTTATTAAAAGTATCTAATAAAGATTTTTTTTAAAATATTTTATTAAAAGCCTTTAAAACTTCTGCTCTCTTTTTTTCCTTCCTTTTCTTCCTTTTTGGGGATAGCTACAAATTTCTACTGGTTAACTAAAATTCTTAACCAACTCTTCAATTTTTTTTTAAATATTTTTTTTTCAAGAGTACAAATATTTGCATGCCTGCATCCTATATGCAAGATGTTATTAGTGTTCCATGTGTTTCGGGTCCAACATTAATCACTTTTGACTCTTCTTAGCAATTATCCAGTCTACTTATTTTATTATATATGTGTATATATTAATTAGGAGACATCGGAGAATAAAAAAAATAAAATAAATAAATAAATAAATAGTCTGCAGGGATTGCCAAATTGAAGCATCAATATCTTTGATCAACCCATTCACATTAAACATACAATATTGACTAGCAATTATTAAGGTTTTCTCCATCTCCATGCAAGTTAGTGGTGTCATCGATCTTGCAATTACCAAGCCTGCCTTTGTGGCGCCAAACTAGGCTAATTAATTATGGCCATGGCGTCGGAAAAATACGTCCTGTTTCTCCCAATCAGAGCAAAACTCTGTTTGAAATTCAAATTTCAAAAAAATTGAAATAACGCTTCAGATGCAGCGCCAAGTGCAC
Source organism: Agapanthus africanus (assembly GCA_030015575.1). Taxonomy (NCBI): domain Eukaryota; kingdom Viridiplantae; phylum Streptophyta; class Magnoliopsida; order Asparagales; family Amaryllidaceae; genus Agapanthus; species Agapanthus africanus. The sequence continues at coordinate 4,910,341 of JASDDO010000024.1, forward strand.
CGCGTCCTAAGCAACGCACCATGTGTGCGCTAGCACTAGACGCGCCCTAGGTAACGCACCATGTGTGCGCTAGCACTAGACGCGCAGCGCAGCGCGCCACGTGTTAAACACAGGTGCGGTAGCGCAAGGCGCGCTGCGCTCTGAGCAGCGCACCACGTGCAAAGCATGGATGCGCTAGCGCTGGAATTAAAAATCTTCTCACCGTTAGATCAAAAGATCTAATTATAATGATAAATCATTAATCAGAATTAAATTCTGTTATGGAAAGATTTTTTTAATCTTGTTAAAAACAAGAAGATTGCCTTCTGTAAAACAGAAGCACTAAGATCAAAGATCCAATGGTGGGGAAACATCTCCAAATCAATCAGAGAAAGATCTCTTTAACTGATTCAACAAATCAGCCTGCCCTATATAAAAGCCCCAAGACTTCAAGTCTGAGATAGAGAAACCCTCCCATAAATTTTGAGAAATTAAAAGATAAAGAGAAAGCTCTTACATAAAGATATTTCTTCAAGGTAAAGATGATGGGTGATGAACACAGAAATGAAATCATCTCATGGAAAGAAAAATTTATTTCTTCAAAAAGATCATAGATCTTCAAGCCAAAAATTCTTTCATAAAAGAGATCAAAAGATCTCATCATAAAATAAAAGAAGAACATAATTCTTCTCACAGATCATGGATCTATAAAGGCAAAGCCTTTCATCAAAATAAGAGATTGAAAATCTCTCCGGCAAAATAAGAACTGTTGTTCTTAAATCTTGAGACAAAGTCTCTTTTAAAAGAACATAAATTTGTTCCTAGATCATAAAATTGATCAAATACGCCTTACGCTCTTGAACTGCGCTTCTGCACTTCCTGAATCGGCGCTCAGCGCCAAATACGCCACATGTCAACTACGTATGCGCCAATTAACAATTTGCGCTTTGCGCTTCTGAAATAGCGCACTGCGCTCATGGGCTGGCGCTCAGCGCCAAGCGCACCACGTGTCACTCACGTGTGCGCCACTAAATTAGCGCTCAATGCTCATAAATTGGCATCATGCGCTCATCATCTGGCGCCTAGCGCTGAGTGCGACACGCGTCCCTCACATGTGCGAGTGCGACACGTGTCCCTCACATGTGCGCTACTCAGCAGAAGCGTATTGCGCTCTTTAACTGGCGCAAAGCGCCTGGCGCGCCACGTGCTGCGCTGACAGAACATAAATTGTTCTTTAATAAGCCCAGAGCTCTGATGAATGCTCAGCATTCAATACAAGATAAGAACATTGTTAAAAGGGGCAAGCCCAAATAAAGGCTCAACAGCCCAAAATAAAAATATTAAACATTTATTGGACTTAGCCCAAGATTGGCCATAAGTCCTCAACTCATATTAATTGAGCCCATCTGCTCATGAATATTTCAACAGATCTTAGTCCTAAATTGGAATACAGATCTTTCAACCAACCCACACCGGTTCAAGGGTACATCTCTTTACTCCTCTGATATCTGTCGTTGTAATCCTTCAACGTCTTTAGAGAGGTGACGGGTCCCGACAACCAAACACTCTATGGACTGTGAGGTCTTTAAACTCACGGACTACAATTTCCTTAACCTTGGCTGTGAGGTCTTTAAACTCACGGACTATGATGTCCTTAACCTTGACTGTGATGTCTTTAAACTCACGGACTATGATGTCCTTAACCTTGGACCGAGATATTCTTAAACTAACAATGGACCGTAATGTCCTTAAACTAATCGACCGCAATGTCCTTAAACTAAACAATAGAACCCAATTGCTCTTTTGTTGGATCTAAATGATCCTGTTAAGTTAATCTTAGTCTAAAAATTAGACTAACGTATCCTTAACATACGTTTAAGTTGATCTTAATCTCAAATGAGGCTAACGTATCCTTAAACCCAACCCCCAAATCCAAATCTAAGAAGATACTGATTTGGACTAATCCACGCCCTACGGGCGACAACATAAATTAGTCTCCGTATACAATCCACGAGCAAGTAAAAACAAAACAAACACACACGACACGAAGTGACCATCTGGAGAAGGAGAAAGTGGTTACTGCGATGCGGTAGCGTAATTAACTGTAAGGGCTTGCGCCTGCAGGGAAGAGCGTCCCCACAATCAAAACCCCCTCAAATGAGGGGGAATCTGATGAAGTCTGCTACATCGGCCGCATCCGTTTAAACCTTCGATACATGGTATCATAAATCAACTTGGCATCTTCGGAGAGGTGGAAGGATAGCACCAATTAGCATCTGCCCCGAAATTCAGGCAAGACGGACCCGCGCGGTCGCGTCTCTGCGTCTTTCGGCGGGGAACAGATTCTGACATGCCCGGTGGGACCTTTTCCTCTTTCCACTCCACACTTCGTGTGTCATGTTTTTTCCCGTGATCAGATAATCGCGGTGTGTATGTTTTTTGGTTGCCCTTAGGGGAGTGGATACTGAAGTTGGCGTTTCGTCTCTATGAAGAATGGCATTTGCTCCCACATTAGTAACTCAGGCTCTGTCATATCTGGAAGAGTCAAGTATGAGCCATTTGCAGCCTCAAATCTCTGCAATTCGGCTCTTCAAGAAATCAACGGGCTTCTCTTTGGGTCGATACTCCCACCTCCCACCCTCGGTGCCTCAACGCCGATGGAGGAAGGCCAGAGGAAGTCTGTCTTCCACAGGCAGGCTCCCCAAACAGCAGTTTTGCCGATGGAATCAGTCCTTAAACAACTGGCATATGCCAAGGACCAAGGTCGACGCACGGGGCAGAATATTCAAGCTCTTTAAGGAAACAGAGGGCAGGCTCGGCAAAATCCTGAAGCTGATTAAATCCCGGCCGTAAGAAATGGTCGACGTCGATATCAGCGTCATACAAAATGAACCGGGGGCAGATCCTGAGCCAGAACTTCTAGGACCATCGGACGAAATGATCGATGCATTCCTAAACGAAGCTCTTTTGAAAAGTAAAGATGATCGGGAGCGCGGGATGGCCATATTTGAAAAGGCCAAATGCCGGCGACTGGACGAAAGGGTCGAAACACTCTCACTAGATCAAAGTACATCCGTCGCAAATAAAAACATGTTCAAGACGAGGAAAAGGTTCGCTAAAGCCATATCGATGGGAATAAAGCTGCCACCCTCCGAAGGAAATATTCTTGGTGAAGCGGAAACACATCCTAGCTATTGCTTATATCATCGAAAGATTGCGCACCCAACCAAAGAGTGCAAAGCTTTTAAAAGATGGTGGCAGGGATATGTTGCTCACCGGCAATATTTCAAGCGGATGAAACATAAAACTCGTCGGGAGCAAAGAAGTACGACCGGGGAGTGTAAAAGAACTACCGGCAACTGTCATATGGTCAACGCCGGGGGATTGCAAGTTCTCACCTTCGGGAGCGACTCTGACGAAGAAATGACTCTTGGCCCTCTCTTTAAAGAGTCCACCTTGGGAATAGAGGAAAAACAGAAGACCTGTGAAAATATTCAGCTGCGCAATCGTACGCTGCCCGAAAAGAATCTTGGGCCCTCGAACAGTGGGTCAAATAGAAAAGATAAGGGAAAAGAAAAAGTCCCTGAGGATATCATCCTTGATGACCAAGCCGTCGAAAAGCTGACAGCCAAGGACCCGCCAAAGAAAAGTAAGGTGGACTACAACGTTCTGGCACACTTGAGAAAGTTACCTTCGCAGTTAAGCATTCTCGATGCCCTTTTGTTATCCAAAGAAGCAAGAGATTCTTTGATCAAGACATTAAAAGAGCCCGAGAAATTCCAAGCTTTTCTCGCCGAAGAAAAGATGAAGGACGAGCTGAAAGAAGTACACACAGCCGATATTACCTTCGGCGATGAAGATCTCCTCCTTGGGACATGCGAGCACAACCGTCCCCTATATGTCTCCGGATACTGTCATGACATCAAGATAGGTAAAATCCTGGTCGACAATGGGTCCTCCGTCAATCTCCTTAACGTAAGGGTGTTAAAGGAAATCTGCATGAGCGTTCAACACCTCGCTCGCGATAAAATCACCATCTCCGGATTTGACTCCCAATCATCATGGACGCTTGGGTCTGTAATATTGACACTACGCTTTGGGCTGCTTGTCATGGACATTAAGTTTCACGTCATTGACGCCAAGACATGCTACAATGTTTTGCTCGGCCGGCCCTGGTTACACGAGTACAACATCATCCCTTTTACACAACATCAGTGTATGAAGTATTTCAAAGATGGTCTTGAGTACACTGTGATAGGGGAACTACACTCGTTCTACATGAACGAAGTCTGAAAGTACGAAGATGCAAAATACTTCCTGCCAGATTTCAAGAACACAGAAAGATGTCGCAAACCGGAGGATAAGAACAAAGCTATCGCCACTGTTCCGGTCTTCGGGAGTGATACCGAGGAGGAAGAAGAAATAGTTTATTCAGGTCCGCCCCAGTGCAACAAGCCGGGACCGTCCGCTCCTATGTTGATCTTCGGCAGCGACTCGGAAGATGAGGTCAATGCCGTATTCTCTGCTCGGCCATCAATACAAACCTTCGCCGATGAAGATCAAAGTTTGCAGGTTGTTATGGTTTTGCCTGATTGATCTCAAAAACTATCTATTAACCGCAATCAAGAACGGCGTCACTTGGTAGCTAGCCGGTGAGTACGGGTCGGTCCACAGGGATTTTGTGAATTTCCTAGTTGCTCAAACGAGTTAATTCCGATGGGAGCCGGATTGATTAAATCTAAAAACTAAATTAATCTATATCTAAATCTTACTAGGGTTAGGTCTTGGTTAAGTTTGGAAAGTCTATAAATCACACCGCTTTCTATACCCATATGAAGATCTAATTAGGTGTTATGGAAATTATTAATAAAAGGGATTAGAACCATTTGGAAAGATGTTTCTTCCTCTAGGTTCTTGTCCTTCCTTTAGAAATCCTTACCCTAACCTCCATGGAAAACCATCACAACCGGACCTTTATACTACGGTATCACCGCTACCTCGATGGATAGGGTGCCCTAAGGAGCGGTATGTGCATGTATGCATAGAGTCCTATGAAAATATATGACGGGCAAGAAAGGGGATGGGAGATCTTCGTCTCTCAAACCTTCCCCAGATCTAACCCTAACAAGCGAGGAGACTACTCACTCATTAGGGAATTGAAGAACATTTATCTAGGGCAGAGAATAAAAGATTAACTGGGGCAAGGAATTAAATTTAACTAGGGCAAGAATAGAAAATTAACCTAGGGCAGAAAATAAAGAACTTACAACTTGATGCTCTCCAAAAGAATTCTGAAATTTATTAATGAAGGGAAGTATCAAAAGAATACAATGATTTGGGCTTCTATTTATAGGAGATAGAAACCCTAGGTTACAATTGATTCGCATGTCTACATTTACCAAAATATCCTTAGGAAGACCTAGTCAAAGTAGACTTCCATGGTTTGGTAAAATTTTATGTCTGGAAATTTTGGAACTGATTCGGGCTTCTTGGGCTTTTTATTTCTTTGGATCTTTATTCAATTTGGCTTCTCTATTTCTTCCAGATCTCCAGTGAACAATTGCAGTGGACTTTTAACCGTTTGCTTTGTAATCTTGGACCTTGCGTTGCCTTGTACTGATCTTTTGTGTAGGGTTGATTAAGATCCTTCTATTTGTTGGTCAAAAGTCCCTTTTTTGTGTCGTCTTTTGTCTTTTTCACTGTTTTCGCTCCAAGAACGTGTAACCTGTAATATGTAGCAGACATGCGTCAAAAGCACCTGTTTATTTATAAAAAGAATAAGAATGGGGAATATAATAATACAATATTATGGTGTGAACAAATACCCCCAAACTTATCTTTTGCTCGTCCTCGAGCAAACTTATTTTTTATTCTTTACAAAAAACCTAACCGCACTTTCGCAGGGAATCGCGATTGCATTGAGCACGTGCAACATGCCGTTAAACCTCTAGGTGTTCCTAGTAGAAGGAGTGTTGTCTCCTGAGGGTTTTCAGCGGATACTACCCACAAAATCCTATCAATTCGGCTTATCGACTTTTATTCTCCAATTCGGTTTTCTAACAAGGAATTCTATTATTTTCGACCCGTAAATTATCCACCCATATTCTTCACACTTCCTCATCATCTAACTTAAGATTATATATGTTCTCTAGACTTACTTAGCTTTTGGCATCTCTTAAGTTTTCCTTCTAGGGTTCCATCTCCACTTAGGACTTTTTATCAACTCTATTAAAGATACAAGTTCTATTATTCACTCCTTTCTTTCATCTAAACTCCAATCACATATCCCCACGTGTGTGTATAAATCACCCCTACACTTGGAAATTCAAATCAAGCAATCATACCCTTATCCGTTGTCCAAAGTACTTATTAGTAGGTGAATTTTTAATTGAATTTTGCTTACACATCCTTCATGCGACTGTTAATACTTCTTGAGGTACCAATGACCGATTACAAGATGTGTTTGCACATTAAAGCGTACTTTCTAGTCTTGCAACACCCAAGGCTTTTTAGCAGTGACTTCCAAACCAGTTGGTCTAAGGCACTAGGTGATGAAGCACCCTCGCTAAATATTTTTCTATTTTTTTAGCCTTAAGTAATCACAAAAAACCAGTGTTCATTTTTTTCTTTATTCACATTTTTTATTTTTCTTTTGTTTTCATTGTACTAAGGACTTTAGACAAGAGCATTTCAAGGTCTCCTATACTATTCCAAGTTTCTAGATGCGTGATTGTGCAAATTGTAGGGTATACATTTTCAGAATCTAGATTTAAGGTAGGAATTATTTTTCAAACTTATACTCTAATAAAATATCAATATTTTTCCTTTGTTTCGACTTAGCCCAAGAACTGAACTCAAAATTTGCATATTTCTAAATAAACAACAAAGACATATACTTTCTACCGTTAAACTTTAAAGAAGGTTATTTTTAGGGTTTTTAATTTACAAAGTCTAAGATCTAGTTGTTCCTAGCCAGTTAACCTTTTTGTCAAATTCAAATCAATTAGAACAAATTGAATATATTGATTTTTATAATTTTTGAAATTTTTCAATTTTTATGGGTTTTCAAATAAATATGCAAATGCAAAAATATGAGCATATGATTGCGAAGGAAGAAGACGTACCGAGTATACCCCCAAACTTAAATTTGACAGTGTCCTCACTGTCATGCTACACCAAGAGGGTCAAAATTGCCGGCACTCCCCTGTTTATTTATTTACAAATTTTTTATATATATTTTTTAATGTTTTGAAATTTTTTTAAATATTTTTTTTATAGAAAAAGAACAAAATATATATATACATATATACAACAAGGTTTCCCCCAAACTCAAGCTTGGCCTTACACAAGCCAAAGGTTAGCACCAACCATTCAAAAATTCTATCGTGGTAATGGTAGAGTTGGTGAAAGAATGGAGTGGGAAGAAAAGAAATGAGAAGTACACGAGACCGTGAGGAGAGAAAGGGATAATATGGTCTCGGTGGAGGAGAATGGCGGAGGGGAAGAAGAAATGGTAGGGGTTCTACTTCTTCGAGTGGAGGTTGATTAATCATAAAATCCGTATCATTTAAGAATGCGAGTTCGTCGGTGAAAATATCTTCGAAACTTTCCTTGAAGGTCCAATTGAAAAGTATCGAACTCAAAATATCGGATTGTGATTTGTTCAGTTGATAAAACTGCACATTTGTATTACATTTTTCCTACCATTTTCATATTAAAAAAAGGACTTTATTATAAAATATTATACATATGAGGGTTTATGTGTAAAAACAACATTTTCTATGTGTTAATATATTTTAATTAGTATTTGGTAGGAAAATATATGCAAATAAATCTATTGACCAAATCCTAGTAGAACTAAGTCTACTAAATATTATTTGAGATTATTGTGCAGAATTTTCCAAGTTGTTATGCAGAATTTATCAAACAAATCAAGTTGTTGAAGAAAACTTGCCAAATTAAGAAGCAAAACTTGGAGACCAAGTCTGGAAGTAACCGAGAAAAGATTTTTGAATTCTGAAGGTGCCTAGGATTGCCACATGTCATGAGATGCAAGCCCAAAAATTTCAGTCGAGAGATCTCAACCTTTAAGCTCGGATCCGCAGCCAAACCCCCCTGGGCCGCGGATCCGCCGCAATTATAGGGATTCAGAGCACAAGATTTTGAGAGATCAATCACTGCTGAATTTTACCAAGTTTCCAACCTAAAGATTCTGGCTTTGCACTATAAAAGGGCACCGAGAGCCTCTTGGAAAAATTATCAAGCCGAAGAGATCACGAAGCTTCAGACGCTCACGCATCCAGGCTGATCATCGACTGTTCGACTACCTCCTTAGGAAAGATCGAGAAGCAACTAGTTTTGTAATCATTTTCTACGGATTAAAATGTAGTTTGTTCAAGTCGATTAATAAAGGTAGTTATTTTATTTAATTGTTTTTGCATCTTACATTATGTTTTTCCTTTTTGTCTTTTCATCTTCTTCTCCCAACATGCACGAGTAATTCTTCGCTTGTTAGGGTTCGTAGGATTAGGGTAGGCTAATGGACGATGAAAATAACTAAACCCTTTTTAAGTCCTATAAAGTTTAGGAACTTTATCAAAAGAATCATTAACATCCTAATCGGGCGCGCTAGCAATTCTTTGCTAGTTCCGACCGCGATTAGAGATTAGATTAATGATTGTTTTGGTAAAGGCTAGATATGAACGGAGTTCCGTGTCGAGATAAGGGTTAAGAGTGGGATTCCTTTTCCCTCCAGAAACCCTAATCTACACGCATCACCGTCGTTCTAGTTCTAAATCTATTAATGGATAAAAGGGTAACTTTTAATTAATCGTCCATAACTACTAAATCCTAACGAACCCTACAAGCCCTCTTATTATATTAATTACATCTTTAAAATAATCTAGATCTATATTTTACATTCTTGTTTAACGTAGATCTTGAAATCTTTCTATAAAATTCTTTATCCCTCCTCTCTTTCTCAACACATCTAAAGTAAAAGTAAAAGGTTCCACGTTTCCCAGAGGACGACCCGTACTCATCTCGGTCTAGCTACGTGCGATACCGTTATTGATTGCGGTTAACAACTACAAGCAAACACTTTTTCGTGTCAATCAAATGGCGCCGTTGCCGGGGATACGTGCGTAATTTTTTATTTTTACTATTTGTGTTGAATTCTTAGACGATTCATATCATTATTAACACAAAAACTGCAAATTGCATATTTAACGATTTGTGCGTGAATTTTGCGAGGGAATCTGGAGTCACGGACTTAAGGAAACAGGAGATCTAGGGTTTCACACTTCTCTGGTATCTTTCTTAACTCCTTCTCTCTCCTCTCAAATCCAATAAAATCTATTTTCTGCAGGATTCTTTGCAAAAATTGCTCCGCTAAAAAATCTTTTTGCAAAAGTTTTGTGATTGGTTTTGTTTTGCATATTTAATACAGACTTTAAGGGGCAAAGACCAAATCAAGATTAGGTGGGGATTTCATCACCCTTCCTAAGCCCCACAAATCACAGACTGAGCATATAGATCAACCCTTCATTAATTTAAAAAATATCTAGACCAGACTCTAAGGACTGTCGCGCTCAATAAGGATAGAGGAAGGTCGTGGGTAATCTATCGTTTATCCGCATTACTTTTGTAGTTCCTAGGCAAGTGTGACAAAAGCTAGTGGTTTTCAATTAGGCCCACGGCATGGTTCCTTCCCACTTACCTGGCACTTACCTGGCTATAAGGGTAGTACGGAGGCGGTAGAGGATTGATCCTGTGGCTTGTCCTTTGGAAGTCTAGAAGCGGTCTAGAGACTGGACCTAGGTGACCTTAGTTCTAGGGTTGCTTGTGCATCTTAGGGTGATTTGTCCTGAGTCCCACATTTTTCAAAACAAGCCAATTTTAAATCACACACACGCTGCCACTTGCACTAAACCCGCTTAGTGCATGCTCGGCTGGACACGGGATCCTAGTGCCCGTTGTTCCCCCAATCAGAGCAAGGCTCTGCTTGAATTTGAAAATTCAAATTTTGAAGCAACGCTTCAGTTCCCATGCGCTGCGCGCAACGCGCCACGTGTCAGAAGTTGACACGGCAGCACAACGCCCAAGACAGTACGTCCAATCAGAGCTAGGCTCTTTAAAAAATATAAGCAACCTTCAACTGCGCAAGCGCACGGCTGCGCGACACGTGTCTGCGCAGTTGCGCAAGCACAATTTGCGCGCACGGCTGCCCGACACGTGTCTGCGCAGTTGCGCAAGCCCAACTGCGCAAGCGCACCGCTGCGCGACACGTGTCTGCGCAGTTGCGCAAGCGCTGTTGCGCAAGCGCACCGCTGCGCGACACGTGTCTGCGCAGTTGCGCAACCGCACCGCTGCGCGACACGTGTCACACGCTGGTGAGTTGCGCAACAACAGAGTGAAGATTTAAGGATATTTTTTCTGTTCTTGTTTAAACAAGAAGATTTCTTCTGTAAAACAGGGGCCTTTGGATCAAAAATCCAACGGTGGGGAAAATTCCCCAAATCACTCAGAAAAGATCTTTTTAACAAATTTAACTGATTTTTGAGCACTATAAAAAGGACCCCAGACCCCATTTCAAAGGGAGAGACAATTGAAAAAAAAGAAGAAGAAGAAGAAGAGAACTTCTTGAGAACACAAAGAAGAAGGTAAAAACCTTTGAAATAAGAGAAAATTCTCTTAGGAATAGATCATTGATCTAAAAGACAAGATCAGTGATCTTCAATAAATAAATAAATAAATAAAAATAATAAAAAAATAGTGCCTTGCACTTGCTAGGGAACCTCTGGTTCTCTGAGATAGAAAGAAAGAAAAGATTTTCTTTTCTTTGATCTAAATTTAGATCATTAAAAAGTGCTCTGCACTCATTTTCTTGAATCTAAAAGATTCTTGGTGCTTTGCACTATTTGAAGGGCCAGGCCCAAATCAAAAGACCTAGCAGGCCAAAATAAATTGCAAAGCAATAAAAGGGCTGAGCCCAAATAAAATTGATGCTCTGCATCATTCATAAAGAACAGAGCCCAAAACAAATTCATGCCCTGCATCTTTTCTGGACAAAGCCCAAATAAAAATAAAAGGAAATGCAAAAGCAATGTTGGACATTTTCTTTACTGGACTTAGCCCAATCGTGGCCATAAGTCCTTAAATTAAATCGGCTGAGCAAAATGGCTCTCCTAAATCAATCTATATCCGGTTCGAGGGTACATCTCCGAACTCCTTTGACATCCATCGTTGTAATTCCTCAACGACGTCAAAGAGGTGACGGGTCCCAACGGCCACACACCTAATAACGGAACGAAACGTCCATAAACTAATATCGGACCGAAACGTCCCTAAACTAATATCGGACCGAAACGTCCCTAAACTAATAATGGACCGAAACGTCCATAAACTAACATCGGACCGAGATGTCCCTAAACTAATATCGGACCGAAACGTCCATAAACTAATATCGGACCACCACGTCCCTAAACTGGCACAATAGAGCCTAAATGCTCTTTTATCGGATCTAAACGATCCCGTTAAGTTGATCTTAGTCTCAAACTGGACTAACGTATCCTTAACAAACGTTTAAGTTGATCTTAGCCCCAAACATGGCTAACGTATCCTTAAATATTCAAATGGATTATAAAACTCCCAATCAACTCTGGTTCGAGGGTACATCTCCGAGCTCCTTTGATACATGTCGTTGTAATCCTTCAACGACGTCAAAGAGGTGACGAGTCCCGATAGCCATACATTAAATTAATCACTACGTTGAGTTGATCTTAGTCTAAAATAGGACTAACGTATCCTTGACGAACGTTTAAGTTGATCTTAGCCGCAATGCGAATAATGCATCCTTAGACTGAAAACACCAAACCCAAATCTAAGTAAATACGGATTTGGACTAATCCACGTCCTACGTGCGACGGCATTACTCAGTCTCCGTATACAATCCACGGGCAACCACAAACAAAATGAACACACACGATACGAAGTGAAATTCTGGAGAAGGAGAAAGTTGTTACCGCGAGGAGGTAGCGTAATTAACTGCAGGGGCTTGCGCCTGCAGGGAAGAGCGTCCCCACAATCAAAAACCCCTCACCCCAAGGGGGAATCTGACGAAGTCTGCTACATCGGCCGCATCCGTCTAAACCTCCAATACACGGTGCCATAAATCAACTTGACATCTTCGGAGAGATAGACGGATAAAACCAAATAGCATCTGCCCCGAATCTCAGGCACAGACCTCCTAAAGTCTAGGCCGCCGTTCGGAGGGGAACAGATTCTGGCACGCCCGGTGGGACCTCTTCCTCTTTCCACTCCACACTTCGTGTGTCGTCTTCGCGAACCAATCGCGGTTCGTTAAATGGTTGTCTTCGGATTTCAAGTTACTAAGATTTGGTCTTTTACCTGGCGCAGAATTCAAGATTCAATGGCCTCTAGCTGTACCAACTGCTCGAAATGCCGCTGCAACGGACGCTCCACCTCACCGGGAGGCGTAGCATATGGACCCCAAGCGGCTTCCTTCCTTACTCTGCCGGTAGACCAGGTGACCCAAGCCACCACCGGCTTGTTCTTCGGGACTATGATCCCACCTGCAAGCTTTTCTGCACCAATACCTGCGCCGGAAGTGGGTAAAAAGTCAGTCTTCAACCGGCTCACTGTTTCGACAGCCTCTGTCAATGGGTCGCCCACTACTAAACCGACAGCCTCCGTTTTCACCAGGCTAGGTCAGAACTATAAAGTGGCCGTCCCAAAGAGGGCAACGGCCGCTGCTTCGGAAGTCGTTAAAGCGGCTTCTCCCATCAGAGAGTCGGTCTTCACAAGATTGACGGTTCCTACTCCTCTCCCAGCTGGTAAAAAGGCATCAGTCTTCGACAGGCTGACATCGGCAGTTACCCCACACTCAAACAGGGGCAACAAGAAACCATCTCGATTTCCGAGCCAGTCCCAACGACTCGTCGTGCGCGACGTCGCCATTGGCGACGAGTGAGGAAAGCCGGGGGCAACTCCCCCTCAGGGATAACTCCACCCGCTCCAATGGTGGAAGTCAACGCTGCTGTTCCAATTGGGAACAGCTTTGAACTGCTGAGGAGAGTGCGTAAGAACTCTCCAACCGCTACCTTGAAAAGATCTCCTCCACCTGCGGAGAGAGTTCCGGAAACAAAACAAGAACAGCCCCCTCAACGGCTATCATCAAAGATATACAAGGTTTGGCGGAGGGTTCAAGACTCTGTGATTGACCCAGATCATTTTCATCGCCAGAAAAAGGCAAAGGTGGAAAAAGATAAAAACCGCCCCATTAAACAACAGGGGGCAACAATTGCTAGGATGCCCACTTCAACGGCTCCTTTAACCTCGATGGCCCACAAAAGAAGGAGGCCAGAGAAAGCTCCCGCGTCATCGGCAAAGTTTAAAAGCGGTAAACCTAAACGCCCCAAGTCAGGGGGCATAATTCTTCATACGGTTTATATGGCTTCTGGAAAGGAAGAAAGCCGTACTTCTATGGGTCACCGACCGCTTACCCGATCAGTGACTAAGGCCCAGGAGCAGCAACAAAAGCTCCAGGAGATGATGACTACAATGGCTGTACTCACGGAGCCAAAAGAGAACCCTGAGACGTCCTTAGATGAACGCCAAGAAGAAGAGACTGACGCCGAGTTCCTCCGCCGAGTACTGGAAAAGAGAGACAAAGAGGCTGCTGAACAAGCAGCCAATATACAGCGTATGGGCCTCCTCTTCCAGGACATGATAGGGATGATGATACAACAAGATCCCCCGACTGAAGAACCCCCGATTGTCCTTGGGGATGATAGGGGAGAGACATCAAACCCTCAGCCCGTTCTATCAACGGCTAAAGAGGATACAATCTCTAAGACTGATCTGGACGAATATATAGCCCAGCAAATAAGGGTTCATTACGCGGCCGAAGCAGCCGGCCATGTCGTAAAAACGGGGCGACCGTATCCAGGCTGGTATGACCAAATCAAATACCCGCCGGGTTACACAATTCCCAAGTTTCATGTCTACAAAGGGACCGGCAATCCCCATCAACATGTTGCCCAGTTCAGGGCGCTTTGCGGTAACACCGGCGGCGACGACAAGCTTTTGCTTCGCCAGTTTGTTGGAAGCCTATCAGATACGGCGTTCGAATGGTATTCTGAGCTCCCCAACGACTCTATTAAAACCTTTGCGGAGATGGAGCTGCTCTTCACCCAACGTTTTGCAAGTGCCAGTGAGCGTACCCCGATGACGGCACTGATTAATGCTAGGGTAAAACCCGGCGAGACATGGGTTCAGTACGCTATACGGTGGCGTAATCTATGGTCAAAGTGTGAGCAGCGCATAGAAGAAGCTCCGGCGGTGGGAATGTTTGTTGGAACCCTTGATCCACAAGCAACCATCTCGCAGTTCATGATGTTCTTCAAGCCGACTTCCTTCCAGGCTTTGATTGACAAACTGGCGCAGATGGACCAGATGGGCCATAAACCCCCTCTCCCAAAGCCAGATTCCCGAACTGACAAAGGAAAGGGAAAAGCGATCATTGTCGCTAATGCTCAACAACAACCGAACGACTTGAAGCCGGTTGCTCGTCCAAACAATACGCGCCCTTTCGTACCCCTTGTGGATAGGATGGGACGTCCTTATTCCTTTCCCCGCGATAAAACGAAGAGGTTATTCGAGCTGGCATTACGCAACAGACTCATAAATCTGCCAGATCCAAAACGTCCGTTGCAACCAAGTGACGTCAACGAACCTAATTACTGCCCCTATCATCGAGTGCTAGGCCATCCGATTGAGGACTGCTACGTTTTCAAAAATTGGCTTGAAAACCAGTATAGACAGGGAAAATTTGCGTTATCTGACAAATGGAAGGTGAATCCCCCGCAACCCCACACCTCTAATGGGACGAATACGCCGGGGGCAACATGCTCTGTCATTGAAGAAACTCCGTGGGAGGTTGTATTATCATCAAAAACGAAGAGGATGCTAAATGATCTTCGGACATGTCCGGCGATCAAGTGGAAGAGCCCATTGGAACCGCAGGTCGTTGAGGGGATGTTAAAGCCACGTCCAACTCCAAAGACCAATGATGGGGGTTCAAGCACTAGTAGCCAGTCGTCAAAGTCTTCGAAGAAAAAGAAGAAGGCCAAGAAATCGGTGAAGCCTAGCGATAGGCGCACGGACTTGCAAAAGCAAATTGACGCGCTGGAAGAGTACAACCAGAAGGCGCGGACTCCCGTCACATTGCAAGAGTTCCTCAACCACGTCCTCCAAGCAGAAGATGAGGGAGGTAGTTCGTCAAATGAATCTGAAGAACATGTAGCAAGTTGCCATGTGATTTCCCATTTGTCCACAAGCGATGAGGAGAGTCCTCGCGCTGAAAAGCTGGGGGCAGAGCCTGCACTAAAAATCCTGGAGCCGTCGGATGAAGCGATTGATGCATTCCTAAATCAGGCGTTTTTAAAGGGCAAAGCTGATCGGGATAACGAAGCGGTTATATTCGAAAAGGCCAAACGCCAGCGCCTTAGCGAAAGAATTGCGGTACTCCCGCTAGAACAAAATACACCCACCACAGATAAAATCAAGTTCAAGATAAAGAAGAGATTCGCTAAGGCTGTGTTGATGGGTATGAAGCTACCACCCTCCGAGAAAAACAATACGGGTGAAATGGAAAACCACCCCTCCTATTGCTTGTACCATCGGAAGGTGTCGCATCCCACCGAAGAGTGCAAAGATTTCGGTAAGTGGTGGCAAGGATATGTTACTCATCGGCAACAGTTCAAGCGGGAAAAGCGCAAAGCCCGCCGAGAGCAGAACGGAATGATCAAAGTGCTTGATAAAACTAGCAGTGGTTGTTGCATGATTGACGCCGGGGAATCACAAGTACCTGTATTTGGGAGCGATTCTGATGAGGAGCTAGAGCTTGGCCCCCTCTTTAAAGAATCCACTTCGGGAAAAGAAGAAGGACCAAAGGCTTGCGAGAATATACAGCTACGCAACCAGACGTTACCCGAAAAGAATCTCGGACCCTTAAACAAGAAAGACAAAGGGAAAGAGAAGGCCTCTGAAGACATCGCCTTGGATGATCGAGTTGCGGAAGAGTTAACTGCCAAGAACCCGCCAAAGAGGAATAAAGTGGATTACAATGTCTTGGCACATCTGAGGAAGCTACCCTCACAACTCAGCATTCTCGATGCCCTGTTGCTATCAAAAGAGGCGAGGGATTCTTTGATTAAAGCCTTACAAGAGCCGGAACAATTCTAAGCATGCCTGGCCGAGGAAAAGATGAAGGATGAGTTGGAGGAAGTACATACGGCTGATGTTACTTTTGGCGATGAGGACCTTCTACTTGGGACTTGCGAACACAATCGCCCTCTCTATGTTTCGGGATACTGCCATGATATAAAGATAGGCAAGATTCTGATCGATAACGGGTAGTCTGTTAACCTACTCAACGTGCGGGTGTTGAAGGAAATCTGCATGAGCGTCCAGCACCTTGCTTGGGACAAGATCACCATATCCGGGTTCGACTCCCAATCGTCAAAGACTCTTGGATCTGTGATACTGACGCTACGCTTCGGATTACTCGTCATGGACATTAAGTTCCACGTCATAGATGCCAAGACATGCTACAACGCTTTGCTCGGCCGACCATGGTTACATGAGTACAACATCATCCCTTCTACACAACATCAGTGTATGAAGTATTTTAAGGATGGTTTCGAGTATACCGTGACGGGAGAACTGAACCCGTTCTCTGCGAACGAGGTCCGCAAATACGAAGATGCCAAATACTTTTTGCCGGATTTCGAAGACACGGAGAAGTGTCACAAGCCAGAAAATAAAACTAACGCCACCATCCCTGTCTTCGGCAGTGATACCGAGGAAGAAGAGGAGAACGTTTATTCGGGTCCGCCCCAACATAACAAGCCAGGACCGTCCACTCCTACATTGGTCTTTGGTAGTGACTCGGAGGATGAGGTCCATGTCGTATTCTCTGCTCGACCTTCAATACAAGCTTCCGCTGACGAAGAGCAAAGTCTGCAAGTCGCCATGGTGCCGCCTAAACATCATAAAGAACTGAACGCACTTAATATCTACAGTGTAGAAGAGCTGCGGAAATTCTATATCCCTCCCGGGCGAGAAAACGAGAAGGCAATCCTATTCTACCGTTCTGAAGAAAACAGGGTGGAAAAAGAAGTTTGGCATGGCGTGGATCCCACGCTCAACAACCTTCAGCCTATCCGTCTTCCCAGATATTATACCGAAGGTTTGAAGAAACTGCTGAAACGCCAGGGGATATCCTTCAAACAGACCGTTAGAGAGGCCAAATTCTATGACAGGGTCTGGAATGTTCCCGGGACCCAACGCAAACTGCCTAACGGGAGAATGGAAACAAAAGGGCTTGGGTACATCCGGCTAAAGAAACGAGAGCTAGTAAATAGCTGTTATGTCATGTATGACTTCGATGAAGATGCGGACGCTCAATGGGAGGACGCTAATCCTAAGCCAGTAAAAGTTCCTGATGAAAAAGTGCCCGGTCCATCATTTGAAGAACAAATGGACAGGCTTATAAGGGAACTGGTCAAAAAGTCCGAGATGACCACAATCGCGAGACGGCCATCTATGAGAAAGCCAAGACGCAACGCCTTCTCCGACAGGCCGTGAAGGATGAAAAGGCCGCTCCTTGTCAACCTGCTATAAAAAAGGTTCGACGCGAAAACAAAAACAAGTCAGAGGACAGAAAAGACGCTCAACAAACACAAGGCAGAGCTAAGAAACCACGTATCCGAAAGTCGAGCGTTACTGACTTAGCCCTCATGAAGAAAATGGGCCGAGCATACTCATTTCCTCGGAGCAAAACAAGGAAAATACTTGATCTTGCTCTAAAACATCAAATGCTTACACTGCCAGAGTCTAAACACCCTGAGCAAGCAGGCGAAGCCTCCAACCCAAATTATTGCTCTTACCATCGAGTAGTAGGGCATCCGCTTGAAGATTGCTTCACCTTTAAGAATTGGGTTGAGGACCAATATCAGCTTGGCAAATTCTCGTTGTCTGACAACTGGAGGGTAGCGCCGCCGCAAAGGCACGAACCCGAAAACACAAGGATAGAACCAACTCCGCATTGGGATTGGCAGAAAATTCACACCTGTCGTATGATAACGATATTAAAAGAAGAGTCCGAGAATGTGGACAGCCTTCCCTGGTGCTTTGAAAACAGCAATGACGAGGTGATCTCAGAATTTCCCCCAGCTCCGAAAGAACTGGAGGATGGCATACATACCACTGCGGATAACCTCAAGAAAATTGAGTTGGGGACGATAAACGATCCGCGACCGACGTTCGTCAGCGAACTGCTGTCCGAGGAAAAGGTGGCTGCGTTAAAGGACGTCCTTGTACAGCATAAAGATTGCTTCGCATGGAACTATTACGAGATGCCGGGACTTGATCCAGAAGTTGCTGTACATAGACTGGCAATATCCCCGAGTGTCAAGCCGGTCAAACAAGCGCCGAGAAGAATGCGGCTTAAGCTCGAAATGAGCATCAACGCGGAAGTCAAAAAGCTGATAGACTTCGGCTTTATCCAAGAGGTTCAATACCCTGAATGGATTTCTAACATCGTCCCAGTGATGAAGAAAAATGGGACAGTGCGCGTATGCATAGACTTCCGGGATCTTAATAAAGCTTGCCCGAAGGATGATTTCCCAGTACCAGTCACCGAGCTAATGATAGACAATACGTCCACGCATGAGATTTTCTCATTCATGGACGGCTCATCAGGATATAATCAAATAAAAATGCACCCCGAAGACCAGAAACATACGGCTTTCCGGACTCCTTTGGGAATATTCTGTTACAAGGTGATGCCCTTCGGTTTAAAGAACGCCGGTGCAACCTACCAAAGGGCCATGATGAAGATTTTCGATAACCTTATACACGAAATTGTTGAATGCTATATCGACGACCTCGTTGTTAAAAGAAAATCATATGAGGAACATCTCGAGCATCTGAAGACCGTATTTCAACGTCTTCGACAATGCAACTTGAAGATGAACCCCCTGAAGTGTGCATTCGGGGTTTCCTCGGGCAAATTCCTGGGATTCGTCGTTCGACACCGAGGTATCGAGATAGATCCGTCCAAGATCAAGGCAATCATAGGAATGCCTCCGCCGAGAACTCTCAAACAACTGCGGTCTCTCCAAGGAAAGCTCACGTACATACGACGATTTATAGCCAACCTCTCAGGAAAGTGCCGTCCTTACAGCCACCTGATGAAGAAGGGAACCCCGTTCGTCTGGGATCAAAAGTGCCAAAGCGCACTAGACGAGATTAAACAGTACCTGCAAAACCCTCCAGTGTTGGCTGCTCCAGTGAAGGGAAAGCCTCTCATTCTTTACATGGCCGCCCTTGAAGGTTCTTTGGGCGCATTATGGGCACAAGAGAATGACCAAGGGAAAGAAAGAGCACTTTACTATTTAAGTCGAGTGCTGCTGGGGGCAGAAAGCAATTATTCCCCCATTGAAAAACACTGCCTGACGTTGATCTTCGCAATAACAAAGCTTAGACATTACGCATTAGCGCATGAAGTCTATCTCATTTCAAAGGTGGACCCTCTCAAATATCTAATGTCAAAGGCCATATTGACAGGACGACTCGCTAAATGGGCCCTACTCTTAATGGAGTTCTCGATAGCATATCGACCACTCAAAGCAGTAAAAAGCCAGGCCATCGCCGACTTCCTTGCTGAGCATCCGATACCAGCCGACTCTCCTTTAAACTGCGATCTTCCAGACGAACATGCGTTTGATGCGATCGATGGTGATAATACCCGATGGGAGCTTTATTTTGACGGAGCATCTTCCGTGAAGAAGCGCAAACAAAGTACCCCTATAATCAAATCGAGGGTAGGACTCATCTTTATAACTCCACAAGGAGGGATAATGCGCTACGCGTTCTCCCTGACGGAACCGAGGACAAACAACGAAGCCGAATACGAAGCTCTGATAGCAAGCCTTAAGGTCGCCATTGACATGGGAATTGAAAACCTCCTCATATACGGAGATTCGCAACTGGTCGTTAGTCAAGTAAACGGCGATTACCAAACATGAAAACCGGAGTTAGTAAAATACGGTGAAAAGGTGCAACAACTGCTAACCCAAATTCCCTCCTATACTTTGGAGAGCATACCACGCGCGGATAACAGCAAAGCGGACGCGTTGGCTAAACTCGCTAAAGAAATGGCTGACGAGAACTTCGATGACGTTAGAATCATGGTACAAAGTCGTCAGGTGCTCGCCCCCGCAGAAATACCTTCGGAATCACCCGAAGAGAAGGGAGTGACTAGACAAGCGACCTTGCAAATAAAAGAACATGAGAAGGTTGAGGATTGGAGGGAAGTCTTTATAGACTACTTCAAGTCCCACCAAATGCCCGAAGATGCGTCCGCAAGACATCAACTCATAAAACGAGCTCTGTCCTTCGCCTTCGTCAATGATACTCTCTACAAGAGGTCATTCGATTCTCTGTGGCCGAGATGCTTAGGACCGGACGAATCGGAAAGAGTCGTTCAGGAAATTCATGAAGGAATCTGCGGTTCTCACCAAGCAGGTCCAAAGATGAAGTTGAAGATCAAACGGATGGGCTATTACTGGCCCACGATGATTCAAGACTGCATCGAATATGCGAAGCAATGTCACTCATGCCAGATTCATGGGGACTTCATCCACCAGCACCCAAATCCGCTGCATCCAACGGTAGCTAGCTGGCCATTCGAAATGTGGGGGACTGATATAGTCGGCCCCATCGAGCCAGCATCGTCTAAAGGACATCGTTTCATCCTAGCAACGACTGACTACTTCTCTAAGTGGGAAGAAGCAGTACCATTGAGAGAAGTGAAGACGGAGAATATCCTCCATTTCTTCAAAATGCACGTCATATATCGGTTTGGAACTCCGAGGCGGATCATCTCCGATAACGGGCCAGCTTACCGAAGTCATAAAATCAGCCGCTTCGCACAGCAGCATAACATAGACTGGAGATATTCCTCAGTCTATAATCCACGAGCTAACGGTCTCGCCGAGGCCTTCAACAAGACCTTGACGAAAATTATAAAGAAAACAGTGTCCCGAAATAAGAAAGACTGGCATGAGAGACTGCAAGAAGCTCTTTGGGCGTATCGAACCACGTTCAAGACAGCTACAAATACAACGCCATACGCGTTGGTGTTCGGTACGGAAGCAGTACTCCCTCTCGAGGTAGAGTTACCCTCTCTACGAGTGGCAGTCCATTACGAGCTGACGGACGAAGAAAATGCTCATCTTCGGCTTGAGGAGCTTGACGCCCTTGAAGAAACACGGCTCATAGCGCAACAAAATCTGGAGGCCTATAAAGCAAAGATGATGCGCTCATACGAAAGATTGACCCGACCGAGGACATTCCACCAAGACAAACTCGTGCTAGTGGTCAAAAGGCCTATGATCCCCAATCGCGCCAAGCGGGGAAAATTCGAGCCGAACTATGAAGGCCCGTACATCATAGATAAAGTTTATCAGGGTGGGGCCTATCTACTCATGGACATGCACGGTGAAAGGCCTTTCAGGCCGATAAACGGTCGCTTCCTAAAGAAATACTACGCTTAATGAGCCACAGCCTAGGTCAACGATAGATGACGACGACTATGTCCGCTCGCTATCTTCCTAAGCTCAAACTTTATAAGCAGTAGCCAGCTTCTTCATGATGGACCGAAATGTCCTTAAACTAATGGCAGACCGAAACGTCTTTAAACTAATACCGCAGCATCCTTAGGCTGACGAGATAAAAAAAAATAAAATAAAAATAAAATATGAAAATAAAATAAAATAAAAACGGTATGTCTATAAGCAAAAAGGGGCACGGATGAAAACCCGAAAGGGCTCCGTGAGTAAAAACAGCAGGGCTACCGGCGAGTGTTCGTGAAAACCCGAAAGGGCGCGACCTCGCAAAAAAAAAAGAAAAAAGAAATAAAAAGAAGAAATAAAAAGAATAAAAAAAAAAAGAAGACGGTATGTCCTTAAGCAAAAAGGGGCACGGATGAAAACCCGAAAGGGCTCCGTGAGTAAAAACAGCAGGACTACCAATGAGTGTTTGTGAAAACCTGAAAGGGCGCAACCTCGTTAAAGAACACTTACAAGATCCTCTCGACCTTGTAAGGAGAAACCACCCGCGTGAGATCCTTACGACTCACAAGGGAGCAACACACTTAGGGATCCCCACGGTTCCTAAGGAGAAAATACACTTGCGAGATGCTCACAACTCGTAAGGAGAACGCTCTTATGAGACCCTCACGGCACATAAGATTTGAAAGTCTTAAGCTACAGAGATCTAAATCTGTGCTTAAGCAGCCCCCACAACTTTCGATAATGCCCTACAAGTGGCTCAGCATTGACCCTCGTATAAAATCCACGGGTGCGAATAAACATTTCCCTAACTAAGTCCCATCTGAAACTAGGGATATGTTGCATGGTAAACAACCCTTATAAATCCTCTCGACTTACAAGGAGAAAACCCTCCTGTAGGATCCTTGCGACTTACAGAGGAACAAAATACTTAGGAAACCCCATAATTCCTAAGGAGAAAATACACCTACGAGATCCTCACGACTTGTAGGGAGAAATACCTTTATGAGACCCTTACGGCTCATGAAGTCAAAGCCTTAGTCGACAGGACCCTAACTCTGGTCGCTAAGCCACCTTTGTTCGACAGCGACAAAGGCAGATGATGATTCGCTCCTGGCATTATCCCAGTTGTAGCGGTGCTGATGCCGAAATCGGTGTCCAGTTTCAGGTTCACGGCGAAAAGCCAGTAGACCGTACATGCATACGAAATAGCCGAAATGATGGGGCAACTTGCAATAAAAAAAAAAGCAGCAAGTAAAAATATATGCATGAAGAAATAGCCGAAATGATTGGGTAACTCGCAATAAAAAACAGCGAGTAAAAATAAAATAAAAAGCCGAAATGATTGGGCACCGCGAAAAATAGCCGAAATGATTGGGCGATCGCGACCTTCGCGATATAAAAGCTGAAATGATAGAGCATCGCGGAAATAAAACAAAAAAATAATAATGATGATAAAATAACTTTGGCCCTACAGTTAAGATCACATCGATCCCTGTATACAATCCAAGGGCGTAAACAAAGAGGGAGCCATACTCTCCCAACAAATTCCTCGACTCACGGGTACAAACACTCCTTGACGAGAGACTCCTGATCCGCGTCGACCTGCAGAGCCACCAGCGCCTCCATGGGAATCCTCGACTCGTTTCAAACCCCAAGGAAACAAATAATCCTTGGCGCTCGGGAAACAAATAATCCCTAGCAAATCCCTCGACTCACGGATACAAACACTCCTTGACGAGAGACTCCTGATCCGCGTCGACCTGCAGAGCCACCAGCGCCTCCGTGGGAATCTTCGACTCGTTTCAAACCCCAAGGAAACAAATAATCCTTGGCGCTCGGGAAACAAATAATCCCTAGCAAATCCCTCGACTCACGGATACAAACACTCCTTGACGAGAGCCTCCTGATCCCCGTCGACCTGCAGAGCCACCAGCGCCTCCGTGGGAATCCTCGACTCGTTTCAAACCCCAAGGAAACAAATAATCCTTGGTGCTCGGGAAACAAATAATCCCTAGCAAACTCCTCGACTCACGGATATAAACACTCCGTGACGAGAGCTTCTTAACTTATGTCAACTGTTCCGCTACAACTGCAAACAGATCCCCGATTCGTCTCAATTTGCAAGAAAAAGTCTCAGACAGCAAGGATTGAAAAGCTTGCTTTTTGAGCAATGGGGCCCTGCAAGTCAATCCAAACTGGTCTCTTGCATACTATTCACGGGTCTCACTCTCCAAAGTCGAATTTCGACGAGGAGGGAAACAACCACTTACGGATCCTCTCGATTCGTAAGAGGGAAAATTCTCTTATAAGATCCTTACGACTTATAAGAGAAAACCACACTTAGGAATCCTCACGATTCCTAAGGAGAAAATCCACCTATGAGATCCTCTCGATCCGTAGGGAGAAAAGCCTCTATGAGACCCTCACGGCTCATAGAATTGAAAAGTCTTAGGCAGCAGATCTGAACCCGCGGCCTAAGCCATAGCTATTTCTTAAGAAGGTTAGGGATACTCGTCCTAATCATCCGTCAATCATGGTTACTAAGGTGGCATACTGATAATAAAAGAAAGAAAAGACGGAGAAATGACACAAGACATTACAAAAATGTGCATCTTTTATTCATAAATATTGATCGAGTACAGGATACATTGTGCTAAAGAATAAAAAATATATACATATACTTTACAAAGACAAATGGTACAAGGGGAATTATTGGGAAGGAAGCGTCTTGCATAGGTGTAGCAATTGCTCGCGTATGTCCTTCCATGCCTTCTCTTGGTCAGCTACCACCGCCAGCTCTGCTTCCACTTGGGCTCGTTGCTGCAAGACCGACGCAAGCTGCTCCCTGACGACCTGATAGGCAACTTCCAGACTTGGGATATTGCGCTCAGCTACGTCAAGCTTCCGCTTCAAGTTTAGCCCATGGGAGATGCGCTCCAAGAGACCCTCAAAGATAGTCTTCACTTGGGCAGCATTTGCCTCAACCTCAGCGCGCAGATGGGCCGTTTCGTTCGAGGTCTTTTGGCATTCCCTTAGTCTTAAAGCTGCTTCTTGCTCTAAGTGGTGGGAGTACGAAATGCTTTGCTCGAGCCAAGTTGTGCGTTGGGTGCTCAGGGCTAAAACTTCGGGAGAAGGGCGCGTCGACTCCAGCCGGTATAGACAGGCCTCGATCTCCCTGCAGTGATTAACCCAAGATCCGACGACGCCTTCGTTATGAAAATTTACGAGCGCCGCCAACATTGGATTAACCTCCGCAGCGAAATCTACGGCAGAAGGGAGAGCATCCATGTTGAGCTCTTCGATGTACCCGCTAAGCATACCCAAACTCATCACAGCACCCTTTGAAGACGGGCGTTTCAAGAAAGGGCCTGCCGGTGGAAGGACGCGAGACTCAAAAGGGACCGAAGCCGGAACAATAGCTGCAAAACAAAACATGGTTAAACGATGGTTCAGAAGATGTTGAAGGGTTACCAAAAAAGGAAATTTACTATACCGGCTGCAACGGACGGTAAAGCCGGAAGGGCCGGTGGCACAGCAGGTTTTGCATCCCCTCCTTCGATTTGTGGCACTGCAATAAAGAAAAGGAAAAGTCAGAAATTATCCCATTGTTAGAAAAAAGGGGGTAAGTAAAAATATTATAGTGAAGGTATACACACCGGCGCCACCAGAAGGAGAAGCGAGCTCGGATGGGAAAGAGAAGTGTGGGAGCAACACTTGATATAAATGATCGAAGAGCACTCCTGCAAAGGCACAATGGTATAACGTTGGTACAAAGCTACATTTTTGAAAGATTAATGCATGAGTCGTGAATCCATACCTTCCAACATCCGTGATGGTACAAGGGAAGGCGGGGAGCTGACCACCGCCAAAGCAGTAGTCGACGGTGCCCCCTCGAGCAAAGGAGCATCGGCACTGGCCGTACCTGCAAAGACAAGCTTGTTAGAAGAGATCGCAAGATATATAAAAAAAGAGGGGAACGCTGGTGACAAAAATTTTACCTGACAAGCTACCAGCAGAAACTGAAGCAATCCCCTCATCCATCGACATGAGACCACCGCCCGTAGCCTCATCACCCGACTCGATGGGAACCGTTGTTGTGCTCGCGAGCCCGGGAGACGGCAAGGAACCATACACGGGGAGGGCTATGATCGGAGTATTACCAGATTCCTGAGAAAGAGCGGTTCGCTCCTCCTCAAGAATCGTAGCCGCCTCACCCGATACTCCCCCGGTTTCTGCGGTCACGATTGTCTCGTCCATCGGCACCGTGACGTCTCCAGCCTCAAGCGCCTCGACTTCTACTGCCTTCGGTTCGACAGTCACCTCATCTGCCGCCACTTCAGACGCGGCATCAATGACCTTCTCGGCGGCGGATCCTTCAACTTCTGTTTTAGGCACCGTGGCCCCGACGACGGTGCCCACCGTCGGCTCAGGTTCGGCAGGTGCCGCTTCCGCCGTTTCCTGAGGTCCGACGGTCTCCGCCTCCCCCTCAGTCGGACTTGGTCCTGCAAGATGGAATGCATATGAGCCAATGGCTTTATAATAACAACAAGGTTCTGAAAGAGATGCTACCTGAAGGGGATTTATTGTTTGCACTTCGGGCCGCGCGCGCCACTTGCCTATAAGCAGTAGACAGGGCGACAGGGGCCTCTCCAGAAGGAGTGTCAGCGCGAGGAATGGTACTGGGACCCGCTCCCGTGGCCAAAGCAGCTCTGCGCGCCTTTGCTTCGCGTCTCAACCGCTTCCGATTCTCCCGAGCCGTTGAGACGGATGCCACTAAGGCTTCTCTAACTGAGGCGTCCTCGTCCGTGAATAGGGATGCCTCCAAATTTTTCAGGGCATCCTTCATCGTTTTGTCAAGCCGAGGCTCTTGCGGCAACTTTGACGAAGCCGGGACCTCAGTCACAGACTCGGGAAGGACCCCTGCGTCAATTAATACAACCCCTGCAAAGAAACAAAAGAAAGTAAGGTTGAATATCATAGAGAGACAACAAACTTTCCTTATGAAAGAGAAAGGGGTGAAACATACTAACGCCTGCTAGGGCACGCTTCTCCTCCTCCTCCTGGAAGGTTTTCAAGGATGCAGCAATAGCCTCTTCAGTGGAGACACCTGTTGAAAATGGAGCAAATGTTAGTTAAATATAATAATACAAAGCGCGATAAAACGACAAATAAAGCGTCTGATGATTACCGGACTCAGCGAGTTTACTTAACATCGCTTCAAACCTCGCCGATCGCTCCGAAGCTGCAATGGCGGCAGCTAAATTGGTGTCCGCAGGATCTACCACGAAACCCTCATTGCTGCCGTATTCACATATGGCCTCGGCGGGAGGAGCCGCAGGATTTAAGCTGAGGATCGCGTCGAGGGATAGGGTGGACTTCTTCTTGTTCTGCCCGCCAGCTTTAGATCCACCCGGAGCAGCTTTGCGCATGGCAGTCACTTTAGGGCGGCGAGTCCCGATATCCGCTCCTGCGCCAGACTCTGGCGATACCACTTTAACCGTCTTTGTGGGAGCACGGGGCGCCGGTGGTGCATCCACCGTAGTAGGCAGTGGCAATCCACGCGGGGGGGCCAACACGCGTGGTCGGTCAGCTCCGGCCTCTTTTAGCGGAGGGACGACCGGGCGCCTTGGCTGCAAGGGAGCCTTGCGATCACCGCCAGGAGGCGCACCCCTACGGTCAACCAGCAAGCGTTTCTCTATTAAAATGATTGGACCCATAGCATGCGCATACCAGGCTACATACGGATGGATTATTTTAGGAACACAGCTAGGCTCACTGATAAAAAAATAGGATCCCGTATTAAGCCGGACGAAATGATGCATCGCATTCCTTATCCCCTCTGGGCCGACCGCGGGTGTTTCCCGAAAGGCCTCCATCGGGATCCTTTGATTGTAACTCGATTGTCGGGCAAATCGATGTGGGTTATACCTCATAAAGAGAGCCGTCTTATTCTGCCTAAATACTGTTAGTTATATGTATGCCCTAGAGGCCATTACTGTACATAGGATGTATATTGTAGTGGATGCTGGGACATATATAGGGAGGACTTTCTTGCTCGACATGATAGTATGCTATCTGGTTGATCTTTACCTTAACGTATACACTGATTGTCTCTCTGTTACATGTTGGTAAAGCCCTTAGGATCTGTACTTGACTACCTGGACTATGATGCGGATCATACTAGTGGGGACATGGTAGTCCATAAGTACATCCTTCAAAGTCCCTAGTCGTGGGTATATCGAGACGGGGCATCGATATACCAGAGTAGACTAGCGTGTACCTTCTCGACCCATAAAGATGGGCGATGGATGATCCCATATCCATCGGTGTTTGACATCAGAGATGATATACGGGTGCTCAGTAGAGACTGGGTACACTGGACGGACTCGCCGAGAACTCCCAGATGGTATTATACCTCACGTCAGATGGCAGTTCTTTGGTGACACTGGTACAGAGTAGTCTGTTGACCCGAGATCGTCATAGAGTCTTGTGTGGTTCCCACTGTGCTTTGATTTCCATCTTACCACGTCCAAGAGGGCGTGCAAAACGGTGGTTTTTGGGTACAGTCCCGAGTCACATGGAGGCAATGAGCGATAGGAGGGGATTCGTCTCTCCCGGTATAGGGGGTTGATGTTGCGCTGTGTTCGATTGGCTATAACAGGAAATCCCTGGCCAGGGTTGCTGAGATTTACTGGTAAGTGTTACCAGTAGTTTCTCGAATTGTTATAGACCTCATATCGACACGACTTATCGAGCTATTGGGGTCTGACGTTTACCACCCCTAGGCGAGATATGCGACATATCAGACGATCAGACCGGACTGTACGGTAGTGTTACTGGTTGGATTCACTGGAGTGTTAGCGGGCTTGCTCGTCGATCTTCAGATCGCTCAATACCCGGGTGGCCGTTACGTTTAGCAGACCGCTTGCGGCTTGTGGGTGTTTGATATGATCATCGCCTGCTGCCGGCGTATTGACGAGTCTTTAGAGTCCTACACAGAGGTTTCCTGGCTCAAGCAAAACGAAATAGGAGCGCATATGAGATATGTGCGGGACCGAGAATAATGCGTGTATGTGATACCGTATTCCATTCTCGCGATGAATGTATCGATTAGGTTATATGCGATATACCCTAGTTATCGAATCAAAGGTTGATTTGATAAGCCGATACATTATATACTAGTCGGTTGTGTGCGACATGACCGGGTCATTGAATCAAGTGTTGATTTAATTATTTAATGCATAATTATATATTTGATATATTACTTTACATTAACTAGTATCGGTTCACTTTAAATGGATTTTCTCACTCGGGTATGCGCATTACATATGCGATATGATTTTGTGCATTTGATTGTATCATGTTTGATGATACATGTTTACTTGGTTAAGTGCAAAGAATTAAACCATGGTTAAAAGAATGGTTAGGGTTTCATTTCCTTTATTTATTTATTCATTTATTTATTTGTTTATTCATTTTGGAAAAGAGGAGAAAAGAATGGTGGCTTAATTTGGAGTTTAGTTGAAGCTTCATGAAACTTTGATCAAGTCAACCATTCTTATCTCATCCTTAACCCTAACCATTCCCACTAACCATGATTCATTATCTACACTTGACTCTAGTTAACATTATGATAAGTTTTGATTTTTCTATTGTTTTAATTAACTTATCATATATTTCTTTCTTCTTCTTCTTCATGAGCAAGGAAGAAAAAGCTTTCTTCATCAATGGTGATTGATGATAAAGAGTGAGAAATCCAAATCTAAAGTCTACCCATTTCCTATTTCTTCATCCTCTACCTCTTTCCAAGTAGTAGAGTGTGTTCTCTTCACAAGTTTTTGGACTTGGTGAAGTCGGAGCTTGATTTAGCGATGCCTCGACGTAGATCATCTTCGGCACGTCGTCGATGACCTAGCCCGCTTCTTCTCCGATGAAGCCGACGCAAGAGCCCGGATTTCGGATTTGTACAGCGGAGATGACTTCTTCATGGAGCTATGGAGGTGGACAAACGGATCTACAAAGGTTGTATATCCGTATCCCTTAGTTAACTGTTAACTAGATTACTTTTTCGCCTAGTTTTCTAGCAAACGATCCGTAGTCGGGTCTCAAGGCACCTAGAATTTTTGTAAATGGCATGTTCGATGCCTTGTGAGACCTCATTAGGGTGCCTAGGAACCCTACAAATACTAGGTAGCCCGGCCGAATGGAGTAAAGGTGAAGGATTTTCCGAGCCTTCAGTACAGAAACCCCGCCCTTAAAGTCGTCACGCAGCGACACCACTGACTTAGCGGTCTCGGAGCCTATGGTGATGACCTTATCCACAGAAGAGGTCTTCGCTCCGACTAGATGTGAACGCAGGAGCAGTCCCCTAGACTCCCGCGGAGGTGCAACCATAATTGAAGCCCCGACCAACCGCATGATTCTTGGGAGTCCGTATTTCTCAAAGAATGGAGGAGTCTTATGGGCACCAAATACCCCTCGCACATGCAGCTCCATCCAACAAATGAAGTAGTGCATCGGAAAGTTAGCAGGCTGTACCCCAGGCTCATTAGCGTCCGCCGCTACGCTAAGTCCATTATAAAGGTAAGCCAGCCCGGCAATCCCTACCGATAACTGCAAACCAGCCGCCATTCGATGCGCCGGGTAAAAGACGGAGGACCGCATGAGGCGTGGATGCATGGAAGCGCGAAGCTGCATAGCCATAGACCCAAGAACCCTATGAAAAAAGTCTCCTTGTCCATGCCAGGAACGGCGATCTCTGAGAAAGGGACACTGGCAGTGCCGGGGAGATAAAAATCTCGCTGCTCATTTTCCGATGAAGGTCGGCGGTCCAAGCCGAAACCAAAGGGGTCAGCAAGCTGAGCAAACTTTTCGCCCTGCTCTGATAGGAACTCCGGGCGGATAAAACGAGTGATGAAATCCGCGAAACTGACGCCCCGGTCGCCCGATTCCAAATAGAGTTCCTCATAAATCTCCAACACCTTCACCAAGCCCGGGTGCTGATGCTGAATGGCATTTTCCGGAGTTAAGTCAAATACAACCTGCTTGGTGGCAAAGACGTACTCATCAGGAGGAAGCAGCTCTTCGTAGTGCTCCCCCCTCACTGGTAGACCTGAAATCTCAACAAATTCTTCCAAAGAGATGGAGACTTCCCTATCCGCTGTCAAGAAGGTGTGGGTGGGGATATTCCATTGTTCAATAAAGGCCTTTATCCACCACGTCGGAGGAGAGGGATACTCGAAAAGCGAAACGTAGACGGCCGAATATAAACCAATCTTCATTAGATGAGTCCTTTTCGCCGATAAGATGTACCGGGCCCATTGCAGGTATCCGGCAAGCGGTCGCGGGATCAGTCCAATATTATAAGCCTGTCCCCAAGGGCGTGCTTCACCCTGACAGATTCGCCTCCCCAAGATGTCTATCGCCGGCAGCGGCTGCACTGGGATGGCACCAATGGCAGGCTGGAGGAGATCGTCAGAATTCCAATTTTTAACCTCCACGGCATACTCCACCGGGGGCTTGTCCGCATAAGGAATCGTAACTATGGGCTCAGAGGGCGAAGCGGAGCTGAAGCTGCGGCGGCCTTGGATGATTTGGCTGTACCACCTTCCCCACAGGTGAAGTCTCTTGCACTCAGGATCGTGATCTCTAATCAAGGCGAACACCACCCGGTCCACTGGTGCATGTGGGAACCCTCCTTCTGAGCGAACAAAAGGGAAAGACAAATCTTCAGACATGTTCCCTGTAAAAAAATAAAATAAATAAATAAATATAACCGTTAGCGTTCCAATGCTTCACATGTCAAAGTCCTAGATCACACTACAGTGCAGTGAGTAGGGGACCAAAGGGGGACCCACAAAATCTAGATGACGGCGCATCATTTGATAAGACAGTCCCATCATTGGATGAGACTGTCAGTCAATGAAAAAGACCCCCAAAAGAATATCCCTATTGGGAGGAAATCCCTAGAGACAAGGAGAAAATCTCCTCTTTTTAGAGCAAAACTCTGTCACAGAGTGACATTTGTCAAACTCTGGTCTCAAAGGAATAAAACTTCTTAAAAAAGAGCCTAGCTCTGTAGTAGTAATGAAAAATTATAACTCCTAAGAATTAAAATTTTTGGGATCTTAAAGATCCATGAAAACTTTTAGGAGTTCTCTATTTGATCTATGAGCAGGGCTCTGTTCATGGGTTAAAACCCAGGAACAAGATCTCTGTAAATTTTTGAGAGCAAGGCTCTGTGGATGAAACCCCAAAGGGGTCTTCTTTAGATCAAAGATCTATGAGTGCAAGGCTCTGTTGAAGAAACCGCAAAGGGGTTTTCTTTAGATCAAAGATCTATAAGAGCAAGGCTCTATTAATTAAAATTAATTTAAATTAATTTAAATTTTTACCTAAGAGTGATTCTAAGTTCTGAACTTCAAAGTTCTTAGGAAGAAGCAAGAGCAAGGCTCTGAGAGTTTTTAAGCAAGAGCAAGGCTCTGAATCAAACTTCTTGAAACGGTAAAAAAATTTTAAGGACCAAGGGTCCCATTTATAGACGCCTGCGTCTCTTCACCTGACCTCTATGATCCAATGGTCGGGATCTTGCCACCGCTGCACTCACGTGCGCGCCACGTGAGCGCAATGATGGGGGGGCATTTGTTCCCCCAATCAGAGCAAGGCTCTGCTTGAATTTGAAAATTCAAATTTTGAAGCAACGCTTCAGTTCCCATGCGCTGCACGCAACGCGCCATGTGTCAGAAGTTGACAAGGCAGCACAACGCCCAAGGCAGTACGTCCAATCAGAGCAAGGCTCTTTAAAAAACATAAGCAACGTTCAACTGCGCAAGCGCACGGCTGCGCGACACGTGTCTGGCAGTTGCGCAAGCCCAACTGCGCAAGCGTACGGCAGCGCGACATGTGTCTGCGCAGTTGCGCAAGCACAACTGCGCAAGCGTACCGCTGCGCGACACGTGTCTGCGCAGTTGCGCAAGCGCTGTTGCGCAAGCGCATCGCTGGGCGACACGTGTCTGCGCAGTTTAGTTGCGCAACAACGGAGTGAAGATTTAAGGATATTTTTTCTGTTCTTGTTTAAACAAGAAGATTTCTTCTGTAAAACAGGGGCCTTTGGATCAAAGATCCAACGGTGGGGAAAATTCCCCAAATCACTCAGAAAAGATTTTTTTAACAAATTTAACTGATTTTTGAGCACTATAAAAAGGACCCCAGACCCCATTTCAAAGGGAGAGACAATTGAAAAAAAAAAGAAGAAGAAGAAGAGAACTTCTTGAGAACACAAAGAAGAAGGTAAAAACCTTTGAAATAAGAGAAAATTCTCTTAGGAATAGATCATTGATCTAAAAGACAAGATCAATGATCTTCAATAAATAAATAAATAAATAAAAATAATAAAAAAATAGTGCCTTGCACTTGCTAGGGAACCTCTGGTTCTCTGAGATAGAAAGAAAGAAAAGATTTTCTTTTCTTTGATCTAAATTTAGATCATTAAAAAGTGCTCTGCACTCATTTTCTTGAATCTAAAAGATTCTTGGTGCTTTGCACTATTTGAAGGGCCAGGCCCAAATCAAAAGACCTAGCAGGCCAAAATAAATTGCAAAGCAATAAAAGGGCTGAGCCCAAATAAAATTGATGCTCTGCATCATTCATAAAGAACAGAGCCCAAAACAAATTCATGCCCTGCATCTTTTCTGGGCAAAGCCCAAATAAAAATAAAAGGAAATGCAAAAGCAATGTTGGACATTTTCTTTACTGGACTTAGCCCAATCGTGGCCATAAGTCCTTAAATTAAATCGGCTGAGCAAAATGGCTCTCCTAAATCAATCTATATCCGGTTCGAGGGTACATCTCCGAACTCCTTTGACATCCATCGTTGTAATTCCTCAACGACGTCAAAGAGGTGACGGGTCCCAACGGCCACACACCTAATAACGGACCGAAACGTCCATAAACTAATATCGGAACGAAACGTCCTTAAACTAACATCGGACCGAAACGTCCCTAAACTAACATCGGACCGAAACGTCCATAAACTAACATCGGACCGAGACGTCCCTAAACTAATATCGGACCGAAACGTCCCTAAACTAATATCGGACCACCACGTCCCTAAACTGGCACAATAGAGCCCAAATGCTCTTTTATTGGATCTAAACGGTCCCGTTAAGTTGATCTTAGTCTCAAACTGGACTAACGTATCCTTAACAAACGTTTAAGTTGATCTTAGCCCCAAACATGGCTAACGTATCCTTAAATATTCAAATGGATTATAAAACTCCCAATCAACTCTGGTTCGAGGGTACATCTCCGAGCTCCTTTGATACATGTCGTTGTAATCCTTCAACGACGTCAGAGAGGTGACGAGTCCCGATAGCCATACATTAAATTAATCACTACGTTGAGTTGATCTTAGTCTAAAACAGGACTAACGTATCCTTGACGAACGTTTAAGTTGATCTTAGCCGCAATGCGACTAATGCATCCTTAGACTGAAAACACCAAACCCAAATCTAAGTAAATACGGATTTGGACTAATCCACGTCCTACGGGCGACGGCATTACTCAGTCTCCGTATACAATCCATGGGCAACCACAAACAAAATGAACACACACGACACGAAGTGAAATTCTGGAGAAGGAGAAAGTTGTTACCGCGAGGCGGTAGCGTAATTAACTGCAGGGGCTTGCGCCTGCAGGGAAGAGCATCCCCACAATCAAAAACCCCTCACCCCGAGGGGGAATCTGACGAAGTCTGCTACATCGGCCGCATCCGTCTAAACCTCCGATACACGGTGCCATAAATCAACTTGACATCTTCGGAGAGATAGACGGATAAAACCAAATAGCATCTGCCCCGAATCTCAGGCACAGACGTCCTAAAGTCTAGGCCGCCGTTCGGAGGGGAACACCCGTCTTGTCCGCGTTCCTGCTATCGACGCCGAAATCGGTACTTCTTCATCTTCTTTTCCCCCACCACACACCACATCGACCGTGATGGATGACACTCCATCTAATTATAACACCACGCTGCCACCGCCCGTAGGTAAGCAGAATCCACCGCGCATCTCTCTCCAAGAGAGATGCTACCCTATTCGTGGTCCCCTTCCTACTTGTCTATCTCTTCCACCACTTAACGGGGATAATTTCGAAATTAAACCCCACTACATCAACCTGCTGCCAAATTTCACGGGCTTGAGTCGGAAGACGCGTACGTTTTCATCACCAAATTCAAAAACGTATGCGCAATGATGGGTACTTCACAATTGACTTTAGATGCTGTGCGCTTACGTCTTCTCCCATTCACATTGTGCGACTTGGCAAAAAAATGGTTTTATAATACTGCCGCACACTCTATCACTAATTGGGATGAATTCGTTGTAGCATTTCTTAAGAAGTTTTACCCAAATCATAAGACTGCCCACATTAGGAGCGAGATCAACCAGTTCACCCAGCTTCCCAATGAACCATTTTGGAAGTGCTTTGAACGTTTCAAGGATCTGCTTGTCCAATGCCCCTATCACGGAATACAAAGATGAGATTTATGTCGGATTATATATGAGGGCATTAATCCAGCGACAAAGCAGATGCTTGAAACAATGTGTCAATGCAATTTCATGTCTAAAGATGACGGTGAAGCATGGAAATATCTGGAAGATCTCGCAGAAAGCACTTTGCAGTGTGAAAGCGTAAGACCACCTTCAACTAAGAGAGGTATTCACAAGCTCGATATTTCTATCGCAGTAAAAGCCGAAATGGCAGCGATACAGAAGAAACTCGATGCTATTGAGAACAAATTTTCATCATTCTCCCTAAATCAGGTCATGCTTCCTAAGACCGTCTGTGGTTGCTGTTCGGATCCTTCACACTTAACGGAAGAATGTCCTATGAATGCATCGTTTCAATCTAATGCTTCTTTTCAGCAGCGACCTAGAAACGACCCTTATTCTTCCACGTACAATCAAGGATGGAGGAATCATCCTAACTTTGCTTGGAATCAAAACCAACAAAGCAATTATCAAAGACCTCCTCCACAGCAACCACAACCACAGAATCAGCCCCCTTTTCAGTCACAGAATTTCCAAAATCCGGCCAACATTTCTACACCACAAGTGGCCTGTACTGACAACTCACTTGCACAAACTTTGGATATGTTCATGAAACAATCCATGCAATTGTCGGCTGAGATGACGTCTTCTATTGATACCCTAAAGAAAAACTCCGCCTCCCATGGTGAGAGTATTAAATCAATAGAAAACCAAATCGCACAGTTAAACGCCGCAATGAGTGCGAGAGAAAAATGGAAACTCCCATCTCAACCCATACCTAATCCTGGCCACTCACAAAGTTATAATGTGAGTGCTGTTACCACGTTGAGGTCGGGAAAAGTGCTGAATAACCGAGTGGGTGAGCAATGTGATGATAGTGACACCAATGATACCCCAGCTTCTTCTTCTTCCCCTAATTCGTCTAGTCTCCCACCTTCACCCGAGCCTATTCTCCGTTTTCCCCAAGGCTCGAACCCTTCGCCCATTTCGCCAAATCTATCTAAGTCGATTCCTACTCCAGTTTTGGGATCGAATCCGTCCCCACAATCCTCTCCAATGTTGGACCAAACCCTTATTGATAAAGCACCTTATTCAAATAGGTTAAGGGGCAACAGACCAAGTCCACAAATGGAGAAGATTGTGAAAATTTTTAAGCAAGTTAACATAAACATTCCTCTCCTAGATGCTATTCAACAAGTTCCGTCATATGCGAAAATCCTAAAGGACTTGTGCACTAGGAAGAGAAAAGTTCAAGTACCTAAAAAAGTTTTCCTTGCGAGTAATGTGAGCACGGCTTTTACACAACAACTACCCAAGAAACGAAAGGACCCCAGAAGTCCTACAATTTCAATTTCTATTGGGGGTAAAAATATCAATCGTGCTCTACTCGATCTAGGTGCTAGTGTTAACTTGCTTGCGTATTCTGTTTATGAGCAATTAGGGATCGGAGAGTTAAAGCCTGCGCATTGCACTCTTCAGATGGCCGATCGATCTATCACCCAACCTAGGGGTGAGCTAGAGGATGTGTTAATCAAAGTCGGGGAATTCATATTCCCTGTGGACTTTATTGTTTTAGATACACAACCTGTGGCGAACCCACGCAATCAAATCCCGGTGATACTCGGTCGACCCTTTTTGGCCACTTCCAACGCAGTAATCAATTGTAGAAACGGCTCTATGACCCTATCCTTTGGAAAGAAGTCAATTGACTTAACATTTACAAGTTGGGAAGTGAACCCTCCGAACCCTATGCTCATGTGTGTTCTGTCGAATTAATGGATGTCGACAGCAGCGAATTTGATCAACCTCATAATTCTGACTTTTTTCATATGTCGTTGTTTGACACGGACTCTTCCACCGAGTTGTCCGGATCAACATCTAACACTGATGAGGAAATTTTTATAGAGTCTGACGATCACCCCATTTTTTCTGATGACATTATTCTTCGGGATATCGATGAAAGATTTGAGGAAATTTTCGCTGATGAACTCGCATTTTTACAAGACACGGGTGTTGAGATGAATCAACTCCAAGATGAAGAAATTGGACCTCCACCCCTTCTTTTGGACAATCTTGATAATGCGAGTAATCCATCATTACTATCACTGTGTCGTCTCTCCAAATTGAGACGCAATCCTTTTCCATTACACCTCTTATCACCTCCCCACTTCTTCACGTCGAAAGGTTATATGTTCTTCCACCAACCTTGGTGCTTCATCGATAAATTTTTTGAATGGTTGGTGTTGACCTTCAGTCTTTGCAAAGCTTGGCATTGACCAATAACCTTACCCCCCTCGTGTGATTTTAAAAGATTAATATTGTTTAACTCAAGTTGGGGGGGTATATTTTGGCTCTTGAAAGAAAAAGAATTTTTATAAATTTGTGAGCCTAAAATAAGTTTGGGGGAGGATTTTCACTTTCATATATTCTTGCCCCCATTAATAATTTCCTCCCAAGTCTACAGGTTTTTGAGCTTAACGGATGACATCAGTGAGGACACTGCTGTAAACAGGTTTAGGGGAGGTTTGTGCTTATACTTTGCATTATACTATATTAACGCACAAAAAAAATTTTGATAATAAAAGAATAGAAAGTGAAAAATTACATCCAAAAGATAAGAATAGTTTAAGAAAACCAAGAAAATTAGAAGTTTTCTTAAACGAACTAGTAATAAGTAGTTATGAGCTGTTGTCCCAAGGGTTAGTAAGATGAAGGAAGTCACTAATCTGAGGATAAAAATTAGTCTAAAAAATAGTTTCTATTCTGGAAGCCAAACATTTGAATGTTGATACCCTACTATATGCACTTACACACGTCTTAAAACTTGGAATAGTAGAGGATACTTTGAAATGCTCTTGTCTAAAAGCCAAAGTATGAAGGAAATGAAAAAAAAATGAAGAAAATATAAAAATGGTGAAAAGAAAAAAATGAACACTGGTTTTGTTATCGCCAAGGCAGTAATAAAAAAATATAGCGAGGGTGTCTTTTCACCTAGTGCCCTAAGGCCAACTGGTCTGGGAGTCACTGCTAAGCCTTAGGTGGTGCAAGACGAGGAAAATATTATCACCTAGTCAGCAAGTACATGAGTAATCGGTCAGTTAGTACCTCAAGAAGTATTAACGGTCGCATGAAAATGTGTGAGCAAATCTAAATATTCATCAAGTTAAAAAGTACTGAGGTAGATGGACAAGAGTATGATAGCTTGAATTGAATTCTCCGAGTGTAGGGATGTCCATTTCACACACGTAGGATTATATGATCAATGTTTGGATGAAAGGTAGGAATGAAGAATAAAGACGATGTTTTATTGAGGGATGATGTGATTTCTAACATTTTTCATGACTATTAAGATAGGGCTCATGACAACTGAAAAGCTAGTATAGTTGGAAACTCTTATTTTCAAAGTCTTTCTTTTATGGTTCTTATCTTTATATGTAAATTTCACCCTCTCTCTTTTGTTATAGGATTTTGTGGGTGTAATCCGCTGAAAACCCTCAGGAGACAACACTTCTCCTACTAGGGACACCTAGAGGTTTAACGGCTTGTTGCACGTGCTCAGTGCAATCGTGTCTGCCTATGAAAGTGTGCTTAGTTTTCTCCTTTCTTTTTTCTCCTCTTTAATAAACTAGTTTGCTCGGGACAATCAAAAATAAGTTTGGGGGTATTTGTTCAGTTGATAAAATTGCACATTTGTATTATATTTTTCCTACCATTTTCATATTAAAAAAAGGACTTTATTATAAAATATTATACATATGAGGGTTTATGTGTAAAAACACCATTTTCTATGTGTTAATATATTTTAATTAGTATTTGGTAGAAAAATATATGCAAATAAATCTATTGACCAAATCCTAGTAGAACTAAGTCTACTAAATATTATTTGAGATTATTGTGCAGAATTTTCCAAGTTGTTATGCAGAACTTATCAAACAAATCAAGTTGTTGAAGAAAACTTGCCAAATTAAGAAGCAAAACTTGGAGACCAAGTCTGGAAGCAACCGAGAAAAGATTTTTGAATTCTGAAGGTGCCTAGGATTGCCACATGTCATGAGATGCAAGCCCAAAAATTTCAGTCGAGAGATCTCAACCTTTAAGCGCGGATCCGCGGCCAAACCCCCCTGGGCCGCGGATCCGCCGCAATTATAGGGATTCAGAGCACAAGATTTTGAGAGATCAATCACTGCTGAATTTTACCAAGTTTCCAACCTAAAGATTCTGGCTTTGCACTATAAAAGGGCACCGAGAGCCTCTTGGAAAAATTATCAAGCCGAAGAGATCACGAAGCTCCAGACGCTCACGCATCCATGCTGATCATCGACTGTTCGACTACCTCCTTAGGAAAGATCGAGAAGCAACTAGTTTTGTAATCATTTTCTACGGATTAAAGTGTAGTTTGTTCAAGTCGATTAATAAAGGTAGTTATTTTATTTAATTGTTTTTGCATCTACATTATGTTTTCCCTCTTTGTCTTTTCATCTTCTTCTCCCAATATGCACGAGTAATTCTCCGCTTGTTAGGGTTCGTAGGATTAGGGTAGGCTAATGGACGATGAAAATAACTAAACCCTTTTTAAGTCCTATAAAGTTTAGGAACTTTATCAAAAGAATCATTAACATCCTAATTGGACGCGCTAGCTGCTAGTTCCTACCGCGATTAGAGATTAGATTAATGATTGTTTTGGTAAAGGCTAGATATGAACGGAGTTCCGTGTCGAGATAAGGGTTAAGAGTGGGATTCCTTTTCCCTCCAGAAACCCTAATCTACACGCATCACCGTCGTTCTAGTTCTAAATCTATTAATGGATAAAAAGGGTAACTTTTAATTAATCGTCCATAACTACTAAATCCTAACGAACCCTACAAGCCCTCTTATTATATTAATTACATCTTTAAAATAATCTAGATCTATATTTTACATTCTTGTTTAACGTAGATCTAGAAATCTTTCTATAAAATTCTTTATCCCTCCTCTCTTTCTCAACACATCTAAAGTAAAAGTAAAAGGTTCCACGTTTCCCAGAGGACGACCTGTACTCATCTCGATCTAGCTACGCGCGATACCGTTATTGATTGCGGTTAACAACTACAAACAAACACTTTTTCGTATCAATCATGATTCATCAACACTTGATATTATTAAAGGAAGATTAGAAGAACCAAAGAAAGTTGGAATACAAATTTGAGGGTGGGGATGGAGCGTATAAATTAGCACAATTTGTAATGACCGATGTGTAAAAAGCGATTGTGCTAATCTATCAACCCGCGAAAAAATGTGATTAAATCCCTCAAGAGTCGTGAGCAAACATGGGTACGTCGAACTAGGTATTGGAGATGAAAGCGTAACGGTCTTTTGCACAGTCGGAATGATTGGAAGGACGGAAGGAAGTGAGTGAGGAAGGGTATCAGTTAAGGATTCAGGAGGGTGTATTGGAAAATTCGACACATCAAACGAAAATGGTTCAACCTCAATATTATCCTCAGTACTATCCTCATAATTCTCCTCAATATTTTCCTCAAAAATTTGCTTATCCATGCCAATATCATCAAAATCAAGACGCATATGAAGTTCGGAAGAAACATTTAATGACTCGGGATGATGAATTGGACATAAAATTAAATCGACAGGTTCATCATCCGAAATATTCCCGGCGTCTATATCCTCAATCAAGTGAAAATCAATTTTTTCTGATACCTCATCAAAAGCATGGATATTTATCGATTTAGGTTCTAGAGTGGAGGTGTAAAGATCGAAAGGATTAAGTGTGGTTTCACACGAAAGGGGTTCTTCACAATCTGGCAAATCAAGAACTACAAATTCACACAACTCGTCATTTTGGACACATGTTTGAAAATTGGAGTTGTTGGATTCAATTGGGTATGGGTAGGTTTGATTTGGAAATCCTCTCAAATTCTCACTCTGTCCAACCGCCTCCTCATACATTGAAAAATTTGGAGCTAGTTGGAAACTAGCTACCGGTTCACTAGGTTGCATAAGGGCGGCCACGGACGCTTCCACATTCCTAACCATTTTGTTTGTTGCTAAAATATAAGCTTGCAACGACTGTTCCAAACTAGACATGGGTGGTGAAGGGGTTTCGGTAAAAGATTCGAAACTGTTTGGATACGTGAAACTCCCAAAAGGTTGTGTAGAAACAGAGTCTAGTGAAGATGGGAAAGTCGGGTAGGACTGGTAGGAATTGGATGGTTGGACAGGATTAGGATCAACTTGTGGATAAAAAGGTGGATGGACTTGTTGATCCCTAGAACTAGATGTGTGGAGAGGGGTGAAAGATCGGCTACGAGATTGAGCAATATGCTCAGCAATGGACATCGGTTTAGGAGTTACAGCTGGACTCGAAAAAGTGATATCAACATATTAAGGTGGTAAAGGTTGACTTGGTTGACACAAAGTGGGTTGTAAAGTAAAACTGTTTCTCCTAGAAGCTTCTATTTGATCTTTCAAAGAAATTTTGGGCATGGAGGGATCTACTTTAAATCGACCGAAACAATTGACGTACGGAGCAAAGTTAGGTTCGGGATACCAAAGTTCGGCAAGAGATTTGTGATGTGGGGTACCCATGATGTTAGAAGGAGAAGAGAAAGAAGGTGGGTGTAAGTGGGGTGCA
Organism: Agapanthus africanus; assembly: GCA_030015575.1. NCBI lineage: Eukaryota > Viridiplantae > Streptophyta > Magnoliopsida > Asparagales > Amaryllidaceae > Agapanthus > Agapanthus africanus. The sequence continues at coordinate 4,952,154 of JASDDO010000024.1, forward strand.
AGGATTTCTTAGCGACAAAATTTTGCAAGTTTTTAAAAAAAAATTCCTTTTTCTCTTTATTTAGAACTGTTTGCAAAAAGATTTTCGAGAAAAGAGCTAAGACACACTTTCGATCAACCAAAAATGCACAATCAGGCCTAGATCTAGGGTCACCTAGGTCAGCTAGACAGCTCCTAACTGTTCCAAAGGGCTAGAAATAGGACCTCAAACTGCCTATTCACCGCCAATTGCAGCCAGGTAAGTGCCAGGTAAGTGGGAGGCTCCCCGCTACAAGTAGCGGTCCTAATTAAGTAACCACTTGCCTTAGACATACTTGCCTAAACACCGCAAAGTCAGGTTAGGATAAACGGTCAATGCCTATAACTAGTCCTCTATCTTATTGAGCTCGAAGTCCTTAAGGCTGAGTCTAGTATATTTTAATTAAAGATTGGTCAATGCAAATACTTTATGTGATTTCTGGGGTCCTGAGAAGGGTGATGAAATCCCCACCTAATCTGAATTGGTCAAAAGCCCCTTAAAATCCGATTAAAGATATGCAAAACAGTAAATCACTTGCAATCAAATCTTTTTTGTGAATTTCAAGGTTTGCAAGTTTTCTAATTAAAATTTTCCTTTTTCCGCTTGCTCTTTATTTGGAAAGATATTTTTAGCAAAAAGATTAAGGATATGCAAATCAGAAAAGATCACTTGCAATCAATTAATATTTTAAGCATAGCGCAACGAATCCTGCATAAGATTTGTTATTTGGAAGGGGGAAGAATTTTAAGCGCAAAGAAATCCTGCAGAAGATTTTTCAGAAGAGATATCAGAGATTTGCAGAGGAGAAGATCAGAATACTTACAGTTTTTTTTCACCGCGCTTCTGCTTTTTTTTTTTTCCGACCAAAACGCGGCGGTTCCGCTGTCGCAGGCAGGTCGCGCAGCGGTTCTGCGGTCGCAGGTAGGTCGCGCGGCGGTTCCGCGGCCGGAATGGGGCCGCTGGCGTTTTTTTTTTTTTTTGCACCAGATCGCCGCAGTTGCCTTGTAGACTTGGTCCTCCAAATTTCTTATGTTCCTCAGTTGTTATGATCTTCTGTTTGTTCAGATTTGATATTTTCTGTTTTGATCTCTGGAGATTTCCAGATCCGAACTTGATTGTAAATCATGCAAAATTCAAACAAAGATACCCTTCACAAAATAACAAAATGATAAATTTTTATATTTTTTGTGATTTTTCAGATTTTTATGATTTTTTGAATTTTGATTAACCCGAAATTGCAAAAAGGAAATTACTACGCCATCCCCGGCAACAGCGCCATTTGATTGATCTCAAAAACTATCTATTAACCGCAATCAAGAACGGCGTCACTTGGTAGCTAGCCGATGAGTACGGGTCGGTCCACAGGGATTTTTTGAATTTCCTAGTTGCTCAAACGAGTTAATTCCGATGGGAGCCGGATTGATTAAATCTAAAAACTAAATTAATCTATATCTAAATCTTGGTAGGGTTAGGTCTTGGTTAAGTTTGGAAAGTCTATAAATCTCACCGTACCCATATGAAGATCTAATTAGGTGTTATGGTAATTATTAATAAAAGAGATTAAACCATTTGGAAAGATATTTCTTCCTTTAGGTTCTTGTCCTTCCTTTATAAATCCTTACCCTAACCCCCATGGAAAACCATCACAACCGGGCCTTTATACTATGGTATCACCGCTACCTCGATGGATAGGGTGCCCTAGGAAGCGGTATGTGCATGTATGCATAGAGTCCTATGAAAATATATGACGGGCAAGAAAGGGGATGAGAGATCTTCGTCTCTCAAACCTTCCCCAGATCTAACCCTAACAAGCGAGGAGACTATTCACTCATTAGGGAATTGAAGAACATTTATCTAGAGCAAAGAATAAAAGATTAACTAGGGCAAGGAATTAAATTTAATTAGGGCAAGAATAGAAAATTAACCTAGGGCAGAAAATAAAGAACTTACAACTTGATGCTCTCCAAAAGAATTCTGAAATTTATTAATGAAGGGAGGCATGAAAAGAATACAATGATTTGGGCTTCTATTTATAGGAGATAGAAATCCTAGGTTACAATTGATTCGCATGTCTACATTTACCAAAATATCCTTAAGAAGACCTAGTCAAAGTAGACTTCCAAGCTTTGGTAAAATTTTATGTCTGGAAATTTTGGAACTGATTCTGGGCTTCTTGGGCTTTTTATTTATTTGGATCTTTATTCAATTTGGCTTCTCTATTTCTTCCAGATCTCCAGTGAACAATTGCAGTGGACTTTTAACCGTTTGCTTTGTAATCTTGGACCTTGCGTTGCCTTATACTAATCTTTTGTGTAGGCTTGATTAAGATCCTTCTATTTGTTGGTCAAAAGTCCCTTTTTTGTGTCGTCTTTTGTCTTTTTCACTGTTTTCGCTCCAAGAACCTGTAACCTGTAATATGTAGCAGACATGCGTCAAAAGCACCTGTTTATTTATAAAAAGAATAAGAATGGGGAATATAATAATACAATATTATGGTGTAAACACCGCCCAAGCATCATAAATAACTAGACGCGCTTGATACCTACAGTGTGGAAGAACTGCAGACATTCTACGTCCCTCCCAGGCGAAAAGGTGAAAAGGCGATCCTATTCTACCGATCTGGGGAAACCAAAGTGGAGAAAGAAATTTGGCATGGTGCGGATTCTACACTTGACAGGCTCCAGCCCATCCGTTTGCCTAGATATTACACAGACGGACTAAAGAGACTCTTGAGACGCCAAGGTGTACCCCTTAAGCAGACTGCACGACAAGCGCGGTTCTATAACAGGATCTGGAACGTTCCCGAAACTCAACGAAAGTTGCCCAACGGGAGAATGGAAACGATCGGGCTTGGATATGTTCAATCCAAGAAACGGGAGCTATTCCGTGACTACTACGTCATACATGACTTTGATGAAGAAGGAGATACTCTATGGGAATATGCTAACCCTGAACCAGAACGAGCTCCCGCCGTGAAAATGCCCAGTCCGTCGTTCGAAGAACAAATGGACAAGCTTATAAGGGAAGCAGGTCAAAAGGTTCGAGACGACCATAATCGCGAAATGGCCATCTACGAGAAAGCCAGGACGCAACGCCTCCTTCAACAGGCTATGAAAAATGAAAATGCTCCTTCTTGTCAACCCGTTGTACAAAAAGCCCGACGCAGAGGCAGAAACAAACCAAAGAACGGGAAAGACGTTCGACAACGACAAAGCGGGTCCAAGTAGCCACGCGATCAGGAATCGAGCAGTCCGGATTCGTCTCTTATAAAAAAGATGGGTCGAGCATAAACATGCACATCCGGTCTTTAATACTACGGTATCACCGTTACCTCGAGGGTTGGGCGCCGTAGGGAGCGGTATGTGTATGTATGCATGGAGTCCTAATTATGAATATGTGATGGGCAAGAATGGGGTGAGAGATTTGCATCTCTCAAACCTTCCCTATTCCTAACCCTAACAAGCGAAGAACTACTCGCTCATTAGGGGATCTATGAAAAACATGATTTTTATGAGTTTTTGATTTAAGAGATTAATTATCTAACTACGGCAGATTAATAAAAAGTTCTAATCTAAATTAAACTAGGGCAGAGAATAAATTAAACTAGGGCAGAAAAAAGAATTAAGAACTAGAGCAAAATAAAAACTACTTACAAAATTGATGCTCTCAAAACTTGATAGAAATCTGAATTTTATTCAATGAAAATAGGCATGCCTCAAAGAGAGGTTTAGGGCTTCTATTTATAGAGTATAGAAAACCCTAGGGTTGCAATCGACGCACATTTGCTTTTACAAAAATACCCCTAGAAAGCCTAGTCAACGCGCCGCCAGCCTCTATGGAAATTTTTTCACCGACACGGGCCATACACGGCCGTGGAACCGCGGCCCTAAACCAGGTTTGGCCGCGGTTCTGCGGCCAAGTAATGGGCTTGTGGGCTGGTTTTTTATGTGTTGCTTCTTGTTGTGTTTGTCTTCCTGTTTCTTTAGTTGGTTCTTCAGAATGTCTTCTAGTTCTCTTCCAGATCTTCACAGTGAATAATGTCGTGGACTTTTACCGTTGCTTCGTGTCGAAGTCTTGAACCTTGCGCTGCCTTTGTGCTTTTTGAACTTGTTCATTGATCTTCATTGTCCCCCAAAATGTAGGCATGATCAAGATTCCATCATTTATCGGTCGTAGTCTCACTTTTGTATTGTTTTTTGTCTTTTTCACTGTTTTTGTTCCGAGAACCTTTAACCTGTAACTATGTAGCAGACATGGGTCAAAAGCACCTGTTTATTTGTAAAATGAATAAGAATGGGGTCTATAAGAATGCAAAATTATGGTATGAACAAGCCTCCTCCGTGATCTTCGTGCCAAAGACGATCCACCCGAAGTTCACTTGTCCAAGCTATCTCTTTACTAAACTCTTTAGTGGAGGAAACACACTACACTTGATTGCTAATTAAGTGTAGGATGGTGAAGTAGGGGTGCAAAGCTCACTAGGATTTGTTACAAAACCATATGTTTCACATCACATGTGAGGGTTTATGGTTTGTAGAAGAGAAAGAAGATGTAGAAAGCAAGAGAGGAAAAATGGCTATGGCAAAAATAATGAACTCATGTGTAGAATGAACTACACCCTTGCTCACTTATTGAAGTATGGTTGAATTTCCAATAAATTTATTCAACCATACTTCAATAGTGTTGCAAGACTAATAAACAAAAGAAAAAACCCATGCCTTACCCATTCTATAAATATCTCCACAATTTACACCTCATTTTCTATTTTCTAAAAATAGAAAATTCATGCCATGCTTCATATATATATATATATATATATATATATATATATATATATATATATATATATATATATATATGAGAATAATGGAAGAAAGATGCCATAGGAGGGAATTTTCTCCTATGGCGTCGAAAAGGTACACTCTCCTTCATTTTTTTCCGACGATCGGCACACATCATCTTCATCGTTATCATCTAAGATGTGGGTATACCAAATTTCAAGCGATTCTACAACTTTTCACCGTTGATTTGTGGTTCAAAATTAACGGTTTGCCGACAACAGAACTTTTTACATTGCAAAATCAACGGTGAAAAAGTAGTAGAATCGCATGAAATTTGGTGTACCCACATCTTAGATGATAAAGATGAAGATGATGGATGCCGATTGCCGGAAAAAATGAGGGAGGGCGTACTTTTTCGACGCTATAGGAGGGAATTCCCTCCTATGGCATCTTCCCTCTATTAACCTCTCTCTCTCTATATATATATATATGTGTGTGTGTGTATTAAGAAACATAATTAGTGAACTAATAATATTAGTTAACATATAATTATATCAAATATAAATATATATCAAATTATTAAATCAGCACTTGATTTAATAATCCGGTTATATCACATATAACCGACTAATATCATTTATCTATATATCACATTATCAAATCAACACATGATTCGATAATCTGGTTATATCACATATAACCAAACCGATAACAAATAACCGCCAGATTAGAATACAGTATCACATACTCGTATTTAATCAGGCCCTCCGCACATATCAGCATATGAGCCCTACTTCGTTTCGCTTAAACCAGGAAACTTCTGTGTGGGACTCTGAAAACTCGTCAATACGCCAGTAGTAAGTGATGATCACATCAGTCAGCCATAAGCCATAAGCGGTACTAGCTGGACATAACGGCTACCCAGGTATTGAGCGATTAGAAAATCAACAAGCAAGTTTGTCCAAACTCCTATGAAGCCTATAAGTAACACTTACCGTACAGTCCGGTCTCTTCATCTGATATGCCGCATATGAAGTCTAGGGGTGGTAAATGTCAAACCCCGGTAACTTGATAAGTCATGCCAATGTGTGGCTCATAACAGTTCGAGAAATTACTGATAACTCTTATCAGTAAATCTCAGCAACCCTGACCAGGGATTTACAGTTATAGCCAATCGAGCATAGCGCAATATCAACTTCCTATACCGGGAGAGATGAAACCCCTCCTATCGCTCACCGCCTCCATGTGATTCGGGATGTTCCCCGCTGAAAACGCGGAAAGACGCGATAAACGTCTTGCCTGAATTTCGGGATAGATACTAATCGGTGCTATCGGTCTACCTCTTCGAAGACGCCAAGTTGATTTATGGCATCGTGTATCGAAGGTTTAAACGGATGCAACCGATGTAGCAGACTTCGTCAGATTCCTCCTCATTTGAGGGGTTTTTGATTGTGGGGACGCTCTTTCCTGCAGGCGCAAGCCCCTGCAGTTAATTACGCTACCGCATCGCGGTAACCACTTTCTCCTTCTCCAGATGGTCACTTCGTGTCGTGGGTATTTGTTTTGTGTTGGGTTGCCCGTGGATTGTATACGGAGACTAATTTATGTTGTCGCCCGTAGGGCGTGGATTAGTCCAAATCCCTATCTTCTTAGATTTGGGTTTGGGTGTTGGGTTTAAGGATATGTTAGTCTCATTTAAGACTAAGATCAACTTAAACGTTTGTTAAGAATACGTTAGTCTAATTTTAGACTAAGATCAACTTAACGGGATTATTTAGATCCAACAAAAGAGTATTCGGACTATATTGTTTAGTTTAGGAACATTGTGGTCGATTAGTTTAAGGACATTACGGTCCATGGTTAGTTTAAAGACATCACGGTCGAGGTTAAGGACATCGTAGTCAGTGAGTTTAAAGACCTCACAGTCAAGGTTAAGGACATCGTAGTCCGTGAGTTTAAAGACCTCACAGTCAAGGTTAAGGATGTCATAGTCCGTGAGTTTAAAGACCTCACAGTCAAGGTTAAGGAAATCATGGTCCATGGGCTTAAGGACCCCACAGTCCATGAAATGTGTTGTTGTCGGGACCCGTCACCTCTCTGAAGACGTTGAAGGATTACAACGACAAATATCAAAGGAGTGAAGAGATGTACCCTCGAACCAAAGTGGATTGGGTGATCTGTAGTCCAATTTGGAACTAAGATCAATTAATTAGATTATGAGCACATTGGCTCAGTTAAAACTGAATTGAGGACTTATGGCCAGTTTGGGCTAAGTCCAATTAGATTAGAAATGTTGGCCCCTTGTTGGACCATTAGACATTTGTCTGGGTTCAGCCCCTCATCACTTAGCAATGCTAAACAAGAGTTTGAGGGCTCTGATAACATTTTCATTTGCGGGCAGCTTCCAAAGCATCTTCATGTGTCAGAAATTTCCCCGTGGCTAGAGCAGCCTGAATTTCTGTGTCCAAACCTTGTTGAAATCGACGGGCTCTGATCTCGTCCGTCGGTATCAAGTGTGCCACGAATCTGCTTAACATAGTGAATTCAGCGTCGTATTCATCTACTGATTTGTCCCACATCGATCCTTGTTGTAGATGAATGAACTGCTGCTCCATGGCAAACCTGGCAGTCATAGGGAAGTATTTCGCGTCGAACTTCTCACGAAAAGTCTTCCATTCAATAGGCTGTGCAAGACGGCTTTTTTCCGCCTTCCACCAGTTGCGAGCATTATCCGTGAGTTGTAGTTTCGCCACACGGACCCAAGCTATATCTGGCACTTGTGCTGCTGCCAGATCATCTTCTATGTTTTGTGCCCATTCTTTAGCTTCAAGAGGGCTTCCTTTTTCGGAGAACTGCTTCGGATGTAATGCCCTGAATTCCCCAGGAGTATCAGTCTCAGGATGGTTCAGGAGTTGTTGATGTCTATCGAGAAGGCTGTGGATCGCCTCAAGTAACATTGTTTGCTCGGTAGGTGGTGCAGGAACAGCAGGTGTGAGGGGTAGTGCTGGAGGTGTGTTGTTGACGTTGGTGCTGGTGTTGTTCGGGGAATCCATAACCCTGAAGAAAAATTTGGGTTAGGACAGATTCAAGTATATGAAATGATAAGATTCAAGGAATATGGAATTGCAAGATTCAAGAAACATGAATTGTAAAGAATTTTTTAGTTGCTGGTCCTTGTATTATATTGCTTAGGTTGTTCACGCAGAACAGAACTGCATGATAGGGATTCATACAGCTCTGACCTGCATGGGCCACCAACAAAACCTGTCATGCCCCGCTTCCCAGTGTACGGCGAAGGAGACACGACGAGGTCCACTACGTATATACTCAGAAGTACATATGCTAAGCGTATCAATATAAAAGAAAATACACAAGGTGTAAGGTATAATAAAAACAACAACTTTTATTTATTAACATTCTTTTGTACAATGCATGAAAAGGAAATACAACTGAAATAAAACGATGCCTAAACAATGGCATAACAGGAAATGAAAAGTACTGAATGGAAAATGTACAATGAAACTAGAGCTCTGGTTCTTCAGCAAACTGCTCCAAGTCTTCTGCAGATGGCTCGATCTCTGTCGAGTCCAAACCACCTGACGACATTCAAAGACGAAAGAAATAGAATGTCGTCAGCGAACAGATCGCTCGGTAAGTCCTAAAGATAAGGAAGAAGTAGAAAAGAAGAAAGAGAGAGAGAGTAGCTTTTAATGTTGTATTATATTGTTGTAATGTTGTATTAACGTTGTTGTTTGTACCTTGGTACAGAATAATGCCAGTATATACGTGAGGGGTCTCTATATGCTAGAGACCAGGGCAAACGGAATATAGAGTACAAGGCTCCGTTAGAAGGCCCGAAACAACGGCAATTGGATTCATGTTAGGTGTCTTAAATCTGACCGTCTCGTGCCACTTTTAACATCTTCCGTACCAATCTACCCCTTAAATCCCGCGATGTCTTGTTTGTATTGTTATCTTGTAAAATTGTATTGATTGCATGATTGATTGACTGACTGACCGAAACCATGATATCAGGAAATGGTTGTAACCGTGGAGTCATGTAAATGGAATACTGAGAATCATGTAAAAGGAATATATATATCCATGGTTCGGTTCTGTCAAGTTGTATAAATTGATAATTATATTCATGGATTCATGTGTTCATATTGAATTGGAATCTTGTAGATTATAGATTGACTTAAATCATATTCAAGTCAGATTAATCAGACTCAAACCCGAGTCAGACAATCAGAAATGTGAATCGAAGTCTTATAATTGCTAGGGTCCTTAGGGTAATTTATAAAACTTGAGGGGTTTTTATGTAAAAATACTTTTATATACTTTTCAAAATACACCTCAAGTATTTATTGTTCGTCTTTAGAGATGTAATGAAGGTGGATTTTATGTTGTGAAATTTCTAGTGAAAATGTCATAGTTTTATAAATAAGGGTATTTATCTGTAATATTGATTATTTGAAGTTCATGGTATTTTAGTGTAAACTTTATTCTTGTGATTTTTAGAAAAAGGTGGAAAATTTATATTATAATAAAATAGGTATTTAAATGATAAGTATACATATATTTATACAAAAATAATTTTAATAAATATTTTATATTCCAAAAATCTCATTTTCTTAAGATGTCATATTTTAAACCTTTCGAGACCGAATGCTCTTTACGGAGGTCTGAATCTCGCACTACTAAGCCCGAGGGTGCACGATAAACCGTACTATCCCTAACGGGTTCCCCAAATGTGGGTTCTAGCGGCGCTTTGCAAAGATTGTAAAATACTAATCCTTAAGAAAACGGTTTTATAAAGTAAAATGTATTTATTTGCAAAGTGTAATTTCCGTATTTTAGATTCTAGGGTTTCCTAAGCCAACTAGCCTATTTCTAAATAGTCTAAACGACAAGTCGTTAGAAGCCTCAAATCGCATCTTCACCGCCAATTGTGGCCAGCTAAGTACAAGTGAGGAAGGAGGGATCCGCTCACGAATCGTGAGACGGGCCTTTTAAAGTTACCTAAGCTCACTTGCCTAGCCTAGACACCACAAAGTCAGGTTTAGATAAACGATCGATGTCCACAACTTATCGTATTTCCTAATGAGAGGTATTTGTTTAAAAGCGTATCAAATCTAAAACTTTTAAGAATGATTTTATTAAAAATATGGTATTTAAATGAAAGTTTTGTTTTATCGTATTCTAAGTTCTTGATGATTTCGTTTAGGGTTGTATTTGCGTGTGTATGGAGGTAGGTCATTATCTCGTGCTCTACTTTAAATGTATAGTAAGGTTAAGGGGTTAAATGTGAAATTGAAACATGATGGTATTAAAGTGAAAAAATACGGTAAATTGGAAAGGTTATCATTTCATGTGAGAAAAAATGTTCAAATTGATTTTTAAAAGTTTAATAGTCAAGATAAACATGTTTAGGCATGAATGTATTGGTTAGAAGTGAAATTTTATAGAAGACCGAGTCGAAAATCGGATTTGTTCCGTTTCCGTCGGGTTTCGTAATTTCGTATTTTAAAGAAATAGAAAGGGGGATAGAATGGGACTTACGGGTTTTGATTACTCAAGAGAGTGAGGGGGAACTAGAGGAATCGTCGGTGTGTTGTGTCGTCGCCGATAGCTCCTAAAACGTTCGCCGGAATTTCCGCCGGAATTTCGTTGGAGCTCGCCTCGAGCTTGTTTTCAAAGTACACAACTCTTGAAAAAATTTTGAGAGAGTGGCTCAAGATTTTGGGGGTGAGAGGGTAGTGTGTAGGGTTGGTATTTATAGGGTTAGGCTAGGGTTAGGGTAGATGAAAGGTTAAAAATAAAAATGTGATAAAATGTAATAAAAATGTATTAAAAGTGAAGTAATTAGGGTTTTTTAAGAGCTCTGGAAGTGGTCTGAGGCTGAAATTTTGCAGGTGCATAGGGAATATGAAAAGACACAACTTTCATGTTGTGGCCGTCGCCGGAATCGGCCGACTCGGGGGTGACTCGGCCGTGAATCGGTCGGAGTACTGAGTCGGCCGAGTCGAGGCCGAGTTGGCCGATTCCCGTCAGAGTCCTGCGGCCAGGATCCCCCCCGACGATTCATCTAACTTATGGAAGTGTTACATCTTTGGGTGTAGTGAGGTTTCTGTGAGATATGCACGTGTAAACTCTTGGTATTCTAAAGGTTTTTTAAAAAATCAATATTAAAAATAATGTGGGGTATGAGATTTGAACTCTGGTGGCTTGGTTCAACAGTGCAAGGTATTACCAATGAGCTACAAGCTCCTTCTTGTAATTATGGTGTGAAATAATTACTTAAAGTGGTGACAGCACCATTAAATACCCTAAGTATACTTTAATTTTAAAACAATTTTATGTATACTAAAAAAGATGGAGTTATTTAAAAACAAAATAATTACTTATATATTGTGCTCAGGTTAAAATACTCTTTTATGGATTTCGAAAAAAAATTTGTATAGAAAAGTTTATAGGAAAATTAGGATTGTTACAGTTAAACTCTTAGATTGAGAATTAAATTCTCTTTTTTGTTTTATAGAGCTTTGATTTCTTTCCCCTTTCTCATCTAGGGTTTCTTTTCTTGAGAATTAAATTCTCCTTTTTTTTTCTCTCTGCTATTTTCCTTCACAAAATTCCAAGATCCAAAAATCTCTCCTCTTTCTCCTCTTCTTGGCTCCTATTTATAGGAGATGGAAAAGAATCAATTTGTTTAGTGAATCTTTCATTGAAAGATTTTGTTTGTTTTTGTAACTAACATGATCTTTTAGATCACTCAGTGAATTTTATTCACCATTGGATTTTTAATCCAGAAGATATTCTGTTTTTTATTCTTAGTGCATTTCAGGGAAATCTTTCCTTCTATAAAATCTTTCCATAAATTGGTGATTTTTAATCACCATTGGATTTTTAATCCAACGGTGCTCCACTTTACAGAGCATGATCCTCTTTTGTTTGGAAAGATTTAAAGAAATACTTTCTCAGTTAGGGTCTTTGATTTCCCTTAATTAGAATTTAATTCTATTAACTCATAAGGCTTTTAAAGCCCAGCACGTGTTGGTACGTGATCCCAACGTTTGACCATTGAAATAGAATTTAATTCTATCAATTACAGAGCTGAGGAATCTGTTACGTGTTGGCACGTGACTCTCTTTTATTCAGAATTTAATTCTGCCTTTTAACAGAGCTAAAGGACCATCATGTGTCAGCACGTGACCCTTGGTCACGTGTGAGCACGTGATGCCCCATTGAGGTCTTTCCTTAGCTATTTTGTTACATTTTTGTTTGATTAGAATTTAATTCTATAAAGTAGAGATCACAGGAAACAATCACGTGTCAACACGTGACCCTTGGTCACGTGTGAACACGTGATACCTCATTGAGGTATATCCTGATTTTTATCAGGGAACACGGCACTATACCCAAAATCCACCTATTTGCACGACTCCTTTGAGCCATGGTAGAAAAGAAATCAAAACACGGTGGGAATCACACAAGACACTATGACGATCTCGGGTTTACAGACTAACATATACCGGTGTCACCAGAGAACTGCTATCTGACAATATATATAATACCATTTAAGAGTTCTCGGCGAGTCATGTTCAGTGTACCCATCCTCTAATGATCACCTGTGTACAATCTTTGATGTCAAACACCAAAGATAGCGAGCGAACATATGCGTCGTCATCTATCGTTGATCTAGGCCGTGACTCGTCAGGCGTAGTATTTCTTTAGGAATCTACCGTTTATTGGCCGGAAAGGTCTTTCACCATGCATGTCCATGAGTAGGTAGGCTCCACCCTGGTAAAGTTTGTCTATGATATACGGGCCTTCATAGTTCGGCTCGAATTTCCCCCGCTTGGCACGATTGGGAATCATGGGTCTCTTGACCACTAGCACGAGTTCGCCTTGGCGGAATATTCTTGGCCTAGTCAATCTTTCATATGAGCGTGTCATCTTCGCTTTGTAAGCCTCTAGATTTTGTTGCGCCATGAGCCGGGTTTCATCAAGGACGTCGAGCTCCTCAAGCTGGATGTGAGCATTTTCTCTGTCTGTTAGCTCATAATGAACTGCCACTCGTAGAGAGGGTAATTCTATCTCGAGGGGGAGTACCGCTTCTGTACCGAATACCAATGCGTACGGCATTGTGTTCGTGGCCGTTTTGAATGTAGTTCGATACGCCCAAAAAGCTTCATGTAGTCTCTCATGCCAGTCCTTCTTATTTCGAGACACCGTCTTTTTCACGATCTTCGTCAAGGTCTTATTGAAAGCCTCAGCTAGACCGTTATTTCGGGGATTATAGACTGAGGAGTATCTCCAGTCTATGTTGTGCGAAGCGGCTGATCTTGTGGCTTCTGTAGGCTGGCCCGTTATCGGAGATGATCCGTCTCGGAGTTCCAAACCGATAAATGCCGTGTGTCTTGAAGAAATGGAGGATATTCTACATCTTCACTTCCCTCAGCGGTACTACTTCTGCCCATTTGGAGAAGTAATCATTTGTCGCCAAAATGAATCGATGTCCTCTGGAAGATGTTGGTTCGATGGGGCCGATTATATCAGTTCCCCATATTTTGAACAGCCAGCTAGCCATTGTCGGATGTAGTGGATTCGGATGCTGGTGGATAAAGTCCCCATGGAGCTGGCACGAGTGGCATTACTTCGCATACTCGAGGCAGTCCTGAATTATCGTGGGCCAATAGTAGCCCATCCTTCTAATCTTCAGCTTCATCTTCGGCCTGGATTGGTGAGAACCGCAGAGCCCATCGTGAACTTCTTGGATGACTCTCTTTGCCTCTTCAGGTCCCAGGCATCTTAGCCATAAAGAATCAAATGATCTTTTATACAGGGTATCATTGACGAAGGAAAAAGATAGAGCCCGCTTCATGAGCTGATGTTTTGAGGACGCATCTTCAGGCATTCGACTGGATTTGAAGTAGTCTATAAAGACTTCTCTCCAATCATCAACCTTTTCTTGGTCTTTTACTTGTAGAGCCATTTGCTCGGTCGCTCCATTTTCTTCGTACGACTCCGGAGATATTTCTGCCGGTTTAAGAACCCGATGGCTTTGCACAATGATCCTTACGTCATCGAGGCTCTCGTCAGCCAGTTCTTTAGCAAGCTTGGCTAATGCATCCGCCTTGCTATTTTCCGCACGTGGTATGCTTTCCAAGGTGTAGGAAGGAATCTGAATTAGCAGTTGCTATACTTTCTCTCCGTACTTCACCAACTCTGGCTTGCACGTTTGATAGTCGCCGTTTACTTGACTAACGACCAGTTGGGAGTCTCCGTATATGAGGAGGTTTTCAATTCCCATGTCGATAGCGATCTCGAGACCTACTATCAAAGCTTCATATTCGGCTTTATTGTTTGTCCTCGGCTCTGTTAAGGAGAAGGCAAAGCGCATTATCCCTCCTTGTGGAGTCACGAAGACGAGGCCTACCCCTGATTTGATTATGGGGGTGCTTTGTTTGCGCTTCCTCATGGAAGATGCTCCATCGAAATAGAGTTCCCATTGGGTATCATTCTCTCTTCTCTCCCCGTCGATCGTGTCAAATGCATGTTCGTCTGGCAGTTCGCGGTTCAAAGGAGAATCGGCGGGTATCGGATGCTCAGCGAGGAAGTCGGTGATGGCCTGGCCTTTCACTGCCTTAAGAGGACGATAAGTTATCGAGAATTCCATCAATAGCAGGGCCCATTTAGAGAGCCGTCCCGTTAATATGGCCTTCGACATCAAATATTTGAGAGGATCCACCTTCGATATGAGATGGACTTCATGTGCCAACGCGTAGTGTCTGAGCTTCGTTATTGCGAAGATCAACGCCAGGCAGTGTATTTCAATGGGAGAGTAATTGCTTTCTGCCCCCAGGAGAACTCGACTCAGATAATAAAGGGCTCTCTCTTTCCCTTGGTCATTCTCTTATGCCCATAATGCGCCCAGCGAACCTTCGAGGGCTGTTGTATACAGGACGAGAGGTTTTCCTTTAATGGGAGCGGCTAGCACTGGCGGATTCTGCAGGTATTGCTTGATTTTGTCCAGTGCGCTTTGGCATTTGTGATCCCAGACGAACGGAGTTCCCTTCTTCATTTGGTGACTGTAAGGACGGCATTTACCGGAGAGATTGGCTATGAATCGCCGGATATATGCGAGCTTCCCTTGGCGGGGGAATTTCCATAATCGCCCTGATCTTTGACGGATCTATCTCAATGCCTCAGTGTCGGACGATGAATCCTAGGAATTTGCCCAAGGAAACTCCGAACGCACATTTGAGAGGGTTCATCTTCAAGTTTTATTGCCGGAGGCGTTGAAATACGATCTTCGGATGCTCTAGATGTTCCTCATATGATTTGCTTTTAACTACGAGGTCGTCGATATAGCATTCGAAGATTTCATGTATGAGGTCATCGAAAACCCTCGTCATGGCCCTCTGATAGGTGGCACCGGCGTTCTTTAGACCGAACGGCATCACCTTGTAACAGAATATGCCCAAAAGGGTCCGAAAAGCAGTATGCTTCTGGTCTTCAGGATGCATCTTTATCTGATTGAATCCTGATGAGCCGTCCATGAAGGAGAAGACTTCGTGAGTGGATGTGTTATCTATCATCAGCTCGGTGGCTGGTACTAGAAAGTCGTCCTTCGGGCAGGCTTTATTGAGATCCCGAAAGTCCACACATATGCGCACCGTCCCATTTTTCTTCATTACTGGAACAATGTTGGTGATCCAGTCGGGGTACTGAACCTCTTAGATGAAGCCAGAGTCGATTATTTTTTTGACCACAGCGTTGATGCTCATTTCAAGCTCGAGCCGCATTCTTCTTGGCGCTTGTTTAATCGGTTTAATGTCCGAGGATATTGCTAATTTGTGGACAGCAATATCTGTATCTAGCCCTGGCATCTCGGAATAGTTCCATGCGAAACAGTCTTTATGCTGCATAAGCACGTCTTTTAGTGTATCCACCTTTTCTTCAGACAGCAGCTCACTGACGAATGTCGGCCGCGGATCACTTGTCATCCCTAAATCAATTTTCTTGAGGTTATCTGCAGTAGTATGTATTCCATTTTCCAGCTCTTTTGGCGCCGGTGGAAACTCTGAGATCACCTCGTCATCATTGTTCTCGAAGCACCAAGGGAGGTCACCCATATTCTCGGACTCTTCTTTTGACAATGTTATCGCGTGACAGGTATGAGATCTCTTCCAAGACCGATGTTGATCTGGTTCTACTCTCGTTATACGTGTGGCTTTCGGTTCATGCTTCTGTGGCGGGCTTACCCTCCAACTGCTGGATAACGCGAACCTGCCCTGTTGATATTGGTCTTCAACCCAGTTCTTAAAGGTGAAGCAGTCATCGAGAGGATGTCCTACTGCTCGATGATAGGAGCAATAGTCTCGGTGGGAGATCTCGTTCGCTTGCTCAGGGTGCTTGGACTCCGGCAGTGTCATCATCTGATGCTTTATGATGAGATCGAATATCTTCTTTGTCTTGTCTTGGGGAAAAGAATATTCCCGACCCATCTTCTTTATAAGGGACGGATCCCGACTGCTCGACTCTTGCTCGCGTGGATTCTTAGACCCGCTCGGCTGCTGTCGAACGTTTTTTCCGTTCTTTGTTTTATTTTTGCCTCTACGCCGGGTCTTTTGTACGACAGGCTGGCGACGAGGAGCATTGTCATTCTCCTCGGCCTGTTGAAGGAGGCACTGCGTCCTGGCTTTCTCGTAAATGGCCATCTCACGGTTATGGTCATCCCGGATCTTTTGACCCGCTTCCTTTACTAGCTTGTCCATCCGTTCTTCAAACGAAGGACTCGGAATTTTGATGGCGGGTCCTTGTTTTGGTTCAGGATCCGCGTCTTTTAACAGAATGCCTCCTTCTTCATCGAAGTCATGTATGAAGTAGCTTCCATGGACTCGCTCTCGTTTTTTGGATTGAACATATCCAAGCCCGATCGTTTTCGTTCTCCCGTTGGGCAACTTGCGCTGAGCTCCGGGACATCCCAAATCCTGTTGTAGAACCGAGCTTATCGAGTGGTCTGTTTGAAGGGTACATCTTGGCGCCTCAACAGCCTTTTCAAGCCTTCTGTGTAATATCTAGGCAGACGGATGAGCTGGAGCCTGTCAAGTGTAGAATCCACGCCATGCCAAATTTATTTTTCCACTTTTGTTTCCTCAGATCGGTAGAATAGGATCGCCTTTTCACCTTTTCGCCTTGGAGGGACGTAGAATGTCTGCAGTTCTTCCACAATGTAGGTATCAAGCGCGTCTAGCTCTTTATGATGCTTTAGCGGAACCATGGCAACTTGCAAACTTCAATCTTTATCAGCGAAGGTTTGTATTGATGGCCGAGCAGAGAATGCGGCATTGACCTCATCTTTCGAGTCACTGCCGAAGATCAATATAGGAGTGGACGGTCCCGGCTTGTTGCACTAGGGCGGACCTGAATAAAGTATTTCTTCTTCCTCCTCAATATCACTCCCGAAGACTGGAATAGTGGTGATAGCTTTGTTCTTATCCTCCGATTTACGACATCTTTCTGTGTCTTCGAAATCTGGCAGGATGTATTTTGCGTCTTCGTACTTTCGGACTTCGTTTACGGAGAATGGGTTCAGCTCTCCTGTTACGGTATGCTCAAGACCATCCTTGAAATACTTCATACACTGATGTTGTGTAGAAGGGATGATGTTGTACTCGTGTAACCAAGTCCGACCGAGCAAAGCGTTATAGCAGGTCTTGGCGTCGATGACATGAAACTTAATGTCCGTGACAAGCAGCCTAAAGCGTAGTGTCAATATTACAGACCCAAGCGTTCGTGATGAATGAGAGTCAAACCCGGAGATGGTGATTTTATCACGAGCGAGGTGCTGAACGCGCATGCAAATTTCCTTCAACACTCTCACATTGAGGAGATTGACGGAGGATCCATTGTTGACCAGGATTTTGCCTATCTTGATATCATGACAGTATCCGGAGACATGAAGGGGACGGTTATGCTCGTACATCCCGAGGAGGAGATCTTCATCGCCGAAGGTGATATCGTCCGTGTGTACTTCTTCCAGCTCGTCTTTCATCTTTTCTTCGGCGAGGAAAGCTTGGAATTGCTCGGGCTCCTGCAGTGCCTTGATCAAAGAATCTCTTGCTTCTTTTGATAGAAGAAGGGCGTCGAGAATGCTGAGCTGCGAAGGTAGCTTTCTCAAGTGTGCCAGAACGTTGTAGTCCACCTTGTTTTTCTTTGGCGGATCCTTGGCTGTCAGCTCTATAACGGCTTGGTCATCAAGGATAATATCCTCAGGGACCTTTTCTTTCCCCTTGTCTTTTCTATTTGACCCACTGTTCGAGGGCCTAAGATTCTTTTCGGGCAGCATACGATTGCGCAGCTGAATATTTCCACAGGTCTTCGGTTCTTCCTCTTTTCCCGATATGGATTCTTTAAAGAGAGAGCCAAGAGTCATTTCTTCATCAGAATCGCTCTCGAAGGTGAGAACTTGCGGTCCCACAGCGTCGACCATGTGACAGTTGCCGGTAGTTCTTTTACGCTCCTCG
Organism: Agapanthus africanus; assembly: GCA_030015575.1. NCBI lineage: Eukaryota > Viridiplantae > Streptophyta > Magnoliopsida > Asparagales > Amaryllidaceae > Agapanthus > Agapanthus africanus. The sequence continues at coordinate 4,970,488 of JASDDO010000024.1, forward strand.
GTCGTATTTCTTTGCTCCTGACGAGTTTTGCGTTTCATTCGCTTGAAATTTTGCCAGTGAGTAACATATCCCTACCACCATCTTTTAAAAGCGTTGCACTCTTCGGTGGGGTGCGCAATCTTTCGATGATATAAGCAGTAGCTAGGATGCATTTGCGCTTCACCAAGAATGTTTCCTTCGGAGGGTGGCGGTTTCATTCCCATTAATATGGCTTTGGCGAATCTCTTCCTCTTCTTGAACCTGCTTTTATTCGTGGAGGATGTACTTTGATTTGGCAGAAGCGTTTCAACCCTTTCGTCCAGTCGCTGGCGCTTGGCTTTTTCAAATATGACCATCTCCCGCTCTCGAGCAGCTTTTCTTTTAAGAAAAGCTTCTTTCAGGAACGCATCAATCATTTCGTCTGATGGCTCTAGAAGTTCCGGCTCAAGACCTTCCCCCAGTCTCTCTGTGTAAGGAGATTCTTGATCGTTTATCGACGAGTGAGAGATCACATGACAACTTTCTACGTAATCTTCAGATTCATCCGACGAGTCTTCTCCATCATCTCCGTCCTCAAGGATGTGAATGAGAAATTCTTGGAGTGTGATTGGAGTCCACGCCTTCTGGTAATACTCTTCCAGCACATCAATCTGCTTTTGCAGGTCCGCGCGCTTGTCACCAGGCTTCACGGGCTTTTTGGTCGTCTTCTTCTTCTTCGAAGACTTTGACGGCTGGGTGTGAGTGCTTTGACTATCACCATCAATTTTTGGAGTTAGGCACGGTTTCAGCATTCCCTTGATAATCTCGGGTTCCAGCGGATTCTTCCACCTGATCGCCGGGCATGTTTGGAGATCGTTCAGCATTCTTTTAGTTTTGGCTGAAAGAGCGACCTCCCATGGAGCTTCTTCTACGAAAGAGCATGATGCCCCGGTGTGTCTGTCTTCTTGGGAGTGTGTGGCTGTGGTGGGTTCACCTTCCAATTCTCAGACAACACAAACTTACCTTGTTGGTATTGGTCCTCGATCCATCCCTTAAAGACGAAGCAATCTTCAATTGGATGGCTTACCGTTTGATGGTAAGGGCAATAATTAGGACCATTAGCCTCGCCGGGTTGCAGTGGTCGTTTTGGATTCGGCAGATTGATGAGCCTGTTACGCACCGCCAGTTCGAATAGTCTCTTCATTTTGTCCCGAGGGAACGAATAAAGATGTTTCATTTTCTCATTATAGTATCGCCGTCTCTCTTCTAGTTGATCCGTTAGTTTCGGGGCACTGGGCTGCTGTTGAGTATTTGCAACGAATGTCGCCATCCCTTTACCCTTTTCGTTCCGCGGCTCCGGTTTCGGAGGAGACGGTCTAAGACCCATCTGGTCCATTTGGGCCAGTTTATCGATCAAGGCTTGGAGCATGGTCGGTTTGAAGAACGTCATGAATTGGGAAATAGTTGCCTGAGGGTCTAGAGTGCCCACGAATATGCCCACTGCCGGCGCTTTTTCGATGCGCTGCTCACATTTTGACCATAGGTTTCGCCATCGTATTGCGTACTGCACCCACGTTTCTCCTGGCTTCATCCTGGCATTGATCAATGTCGTTATTGGGGTGCGCTCACTAGCACTCACGAAACGCTGGGTGAATAATAGCTCCATCTCTGCAAAAGTCTTGACGGAGTCGTTTGGAAGTTCAGAATACCACTCGAATGCCGTCTCTGACAAGCTGCCGACGAACTGGAGAAGTAGCAGTTTATCATCGCCTCCGGTGTTACCATATAAAGCCCTGAACTGGGCAACATGCTGGTGCGGGTTTCCCTTTCCTTTATATACACGAAATTTAGGGATCGTATATCCCGGCGGGTACTTTATTTGGTCATACCAGCCTGGATATGGTCGCCTAGTTTTAACAATTTGGCCCTCCGCTTCATTCGCCTGGTGAGCTCGTATTTGCTGAGCGATGTAGTCATCCAGAGCGGTCTTGGAGATGGTCTCCTCTTTGGCTGCTGAAAGAGCCGGAGGAGGGTTCGATGTCTTCCCTCTGTCGTCTTCAATGATGATTGGGGGTTTTCAGCTGGAGGTTCTGGCTGTAACATCATCCCAGCCATGTCTTGGAACAAGAGAGCCATTCGTTTTATATTGGCTGCCTGATCCGCCGCCTCTTTTTCTTTCCTCTCGAGCATTCTTCAGAGGAACTCAGTGTCAATTTCTTATTCCCGACGCTACTCTGAGGTCTCTGGATTTTCTTTTGGCCCAGTGAGTGCGGCCATTGCAGTCAGCACCTCCTGAAGCTTCTGCTGCTGTTGTTTCTGAGCTTTCGTTATTGTCCGGGTAAGCGGTCGATGTCCCGTAGAAGCACGGCTTTCCTCTTTTCCGGAAGCCATATAAAAAGTATGCACCATCATGCCCCCAGACTTGGGACGTTTAGATTCGAAATCCTTGCGGCTTGCCGCATTCACGGGGGCTTTCTCTGGCCTCCTTCTCTTGTGAGCAGTTGAAGTGGAGGGAGCCGTTGCAGCGGGCACCCAAACGGCTGTCGCCTTTTGTGGCTTGACAGAATGGTTATCTCCTTGTCGAGCTTTAAGCTTCTTTGATCGGCTAGAGCAGTCCTGGTCAATTACTGACTCCTGGACCTGTCGCCAGAATTTGTAAATTTTGGAGGACATTCGCTGAGGGGGCTACTCCGGCTTCTTCTCTGGAGCCTTCTCCACAGGTGGAGGAGATCTCTTTAGCACTGCAGTAGGAGAGTTTTTGCGCACCCTTTTTAGCGGTTCAAAGCTGTTCCCAGTTGAAATGGCAGCATTGATTTCCACCGTTGGAGCTGGCGGAGTCAATCCAGAAGGAGAGCTGCCCCCAGCCTTCTGTACTCGGCGCCAGCGACGACGGCGAGCATGTCGCACAGATGGTGTTGGTTCGGCTATGGGAATGGCTTTGTCATGCCCCCTGTTCTGGTGAGGCGCTGCTGGTACCAGCCACTTGAAGACCGACGTCCGTCGAGCAGCAGTATCCAATCTGTCAAAGACAGACCTTTGGACAGGAACGGGAGCCGGAGTAGCCAGCCTCGTAAAGACTGATCCTTTGACGGGAGGAGCTTCTTTAGTGACCTCGAGAGCAGGAATGGCTATCCTTTTTGGGATGGCCGCTTCAGGTATCATGGACTTCTTGACGGGCCCATTGGAGTTCAGGCTCAGCCTATCGAAGACTGACTCTGTTGGCTTGGCATTGGATAACCCGTTGAAGGGGGCCGTGGTGGTAGTGAGCCGATCAAAGACCGACTTCTTTTGCGCTTCTTACGGCAGCGGGATGTTAACGCTTACTGGTAGGAGCATGGTCCCGAAGAACAACCCGGTGGTAGCCTGCGTTACCTGCTCTACCGGCATTGTGATCAGGAAGGCTGCCTGGGGCCCGTAAGTTACACCTCCAGATGAGGTGGTACAGAAGTTGCAGTTGCGGCTGGAACATTTCGTGCAAGTAGACGCCATTGATCTTTCATTTTCTGCACGGAGCAAGACACCAAATCTTAGTACCTCGAACCCAAGGGCAACCATTAGCAAACCGCGTTTTGTTCATGAACACGACACACGAAGTGTGGAGTGGAAAGAGAAAAAGGTCCCACCGGGCGTGCCAAAATCTGTTCCCCGCCGAAAACGCGGGAAGATGCGATAAACGTCTTGCCTGAATTTCGGGGAAGATGCTAATAGGTGCTATCCGTCCACCTCTCCGAAGACGCCAAGTTGATTTATGGAACCGTGTATCGAAGGTTTAAACGGATGCGACCGATGTAGCAGACTTCGTCAGATTTCCCCTCATTTGAGGGGTTTTTGATTGTGGGGACGCTCTTCCCTGCAGGCGCAAGTCCCTGCAGTTAATTACGCTACCGCATCGCGGTAACCACTTTCTCCTTCTCCAGATGGTCACTTCGTGTCGTGGGTGTTTGTTTTGTTTTGGGTTGCCCGTGGATTGTATACGGAGACTAATTTATGTTGTCGCCCGTAGGGCGTGGATTAGTCCAAATCCGTATCTTCTTAGATTTAGGTTTGGGGGTTGGGTTTAAGGATACGTTAGTCACATTTGAGACTAAGATCAACTTAAACGTTTGTTAAGGATACATTAGTCTAATTTTAGACTAAGATCAACTTAACGGGATCGTTTAGATCCAACAAAAGAGCATTCGGGCTCTATTGGTTAGTTTAGGGACATTGCGGTCGATTAGTTTAAGGACATTACGGTCCATGGTTAGTTTAAAGACATCACGGTCGAGGTTAAGGACATCGTAGTCCGTGAGTTTAAAGACCTCACAGTCAAGGTTAAGGACGTCATAGTCCGTGAGTTTAAAGACCTCACAGTCAATGTTAAGGACATCATGGTCCATGGGCTTAAGGACCCCACGGTCCATGAAATGTGTGGTTTTCGGGGCTCGTCACCTCTCTGAAGACGTTGAAAGATTACAACGACAAATATCAAAGGAGTGAAAAGATGTACCCTCGAACCAAAGTGGATTAGGTGATCTGTAGTCCAATTTAGAACTAAGATCAATTAATTAGATTATGAGCACATTGGCTCGGTTAAATCTGAATTGAGGACTTATGGCCAGTTTGGGCTAAGTCCTGTTAGTGTATATACCATAGGGGCCATTATTGTATCATACTAGCTTGTATATTACTTAATGGAAGCTTGGGATATTCATAGTTATATTAACAGTCTTGCTAAACATGGTAGTATGCTACTTGGTTTTATCTATCTTAATATGTGTACGTATTGATAGAGCCCTTAGGATCTTGCTTGACTACCAGCGTTGTGATGGCAGTCACACTAGTGGGGGCTGGGTAGTTTACAAGCACATCCTTTTTTCAGGTCCCTAGTCGTAGGATTATCGAGACAGGGCATCAATACTCTGGAGTAGACTAGTGTGTACGCTTCTCATCCCAGTTGGGGAGATGGTCTGTCCCACAGCCATCAGTACGTCATACTGGAGATAGTATATAGGTGCTCGTTGGGTTACAGGTACACTGGACAGGACTCGCAGGGAACTATTGGATGGTATTATACCCATCGTCAGTTAACAGTTCCTAGGTGACATGAGTACAGCATAGTCCGCAGACTTGACACTGCTACTTCGCATCGAGTGTGTCCCACTGTTCTTAGATTGCTACCCTACCACGGCTCAAAGGAGTCGTGCAAACAGGTAGCAGTAGGGTGCAGTCCCGAGCACTTGGAGGAAGTGGCGGTTAGACAGGATTCTTCTCTCCCGGTTGATATCGCGTTGTGTCTGGAGAGCCATTACGCAAAGTCCCTGGCCAGGGCAAGCGAGATTTACTGGTAGGTTTTCCAGTAGTTTCTCAAGGTGTAATGGGCTTCGCTCCGACACGACTTATACCGCTTTTAGTGGACTGATGCTTGCCGCCCCCTAGGCCCGATATGCGATATTCCTAGACGAACAAACCGGACTGTACGGAGATTGTCACATCAGGCTCAGTAGGAGTTCGGGTGGGTTTCCTCATCGGCCTTCTTATCGACATGTACCTGGGGACCGTTACGTACAGCTAGTGCCGCTTGTGGTCTGTGGTTAAACCCACTGCCAGCGTAGTAGTCGAGTCTTTAGAGTCCCACACAGAGAGTTTTCCTGCTCTAGGCGAAACGATATAGAGTTCGTATGGTTTTACGACAAGGGTTCGGACGCATACGTGTTTAAACGCACGTATGATGTTCGGACAGTTTTTACTAGCCGGCTTTGGTTTAAGCCAGATTCTAGTATCGGATTATTGGATTTATACAGTCTAAAGTTTTTCCGTGTTTTCACGGATAGGAGGGGCGTTCTCGTAATTTGGAGGGAAGCTTCTAGAAGGATGATGACTTGAGGGTTTAGGTGGCATAAGTATTTATTGATTTAGTGACTCATTTGTGTGATTCATTCATGTAATTAATGATGCATTAAATGGTTTATGACTCATGTAATGAATCACACATAATGAATAAATGAAGCATGATGATTAATCATTTTATTTATTTATTTTGATAAATGATTATGCTTCATATATTCAAGAAGGATCATTATTTCATTATCATTCTCATCCTCACCTTCTCTCTCCTTAAGCTCTCTCTCTTCAAACCCTAATTCTACCCTCTCATATGTTGAGATCAAGGATTAGCAAGACTAATTAATCCATATCCATACTCTATATCACCTAGGTTACTTTGATTAGCAACTAGAGAAACCTAGTTACCTCAAGATTAGAGGCAAAGCTTAGATTAGAAGCTCTCGGGTGGATCGTCTATTACATAGAGGAGGCCGACGAGGAGGTGGATAACGAGAAGAAGAAGGACACTGTTCATTAGGTATAATCTTCTTCCATAGTAGTTAACAATTCCTATGTTTGTGTTAGTTATAGTTTAGCAAAGATCCTTTCGGTTAGTCGATGTTGCTTCAAACAAAATGATTGTTTTTCATATTTCCGCCTTCCCGCAAGTCGTGGGGTGTACAACGTCGACTTACAAGTCTAGAAATGTTGGCCCCTTGTTGGACCATTAGACATTTGTCTGGGTTCATCCCCTCATCACTTAGCAATGCTAAACAAGAGTTTGAGGGCTCTGATAACATTTTTGTCTTTGACTGAGCATTAAACGTTATAGCTCTGGGTTTACTCTGCATGTCATATGAAATGATCAATTTTGAGATTCAGTTGAAGGAGAGGCTTGCCTCTGGAAAACTTAGCCAATTTGGCTAAGATTGGCTTTAAAATAGTGTTAAACACTAGAGGACATCTGGTGGTCACGTGTCATCACGTGATGTATCTAAAACAGTGTTAAACACTGGAGACGAAATGCTCAAAATAGTGTTAAACACTAGAAAGGAAGGGATCACATGGGGGCACGTGAAGGCACCCAGAGGTGGGACCATATCTCCTTTACTTTGTTCTCAGAGCTGCAAATAAGTGTTAGAAACTTTTAGTTTTCATAGCCATCACGTTTGGGCACGTGATGTGTACTCATGCATTGATTTATTAGAATGTTTATTAGGGGTCACGTGAGGACACGCGAGAGCGCCCAAAGCCAGCATTGCCTTTGCTTTTGTTTTCTTTATTTTGGAAGTCACGTGGGAGCACTTGAGGCGTTGCCTCCAATCTTTTCCCTTCTCATTTTGGGAGATTTGTTTAAGGGTCGCGTGAGGGCACGTGACCTAGTTTTATTCTTTCTTTTCTGATCACTGCGGATTGGGGTCACGTGTCATCACGTGACCAAATTCTCTACGTGCATAGAGATTTTTCAAGTCTCTTTATTTTAGGAATTAAATTCTCTGTAGTGTTAAACCCTAATTGTGCTTTAGAGGAATTAGATTCCTATGTATGTGGAAGAATTAAATCTCATGTAGGGTTAAACCCAGATTCTGTCTTGGAGGAATTAAATTCCTGTGAGTTTGGGAGAATTGAATTCTTATGCATGGTTGATCCCTAATTTTATTTGGAGGAATTAAATTCTTATGAAATTGGGAGAATTAAATTCTCATATAAGGTTAAACCCTAGTTTTATTTTTGGGAGAATTAAATTCTCTAAACTCAATTCTCCCCCTAAGTTTTGGATCTGCATGGCAGAATCTCCCCGATGAGAATTAAATTCTCAACTTGTGGGGAGATTTGTTTCTGCAGATCTTCAACCAGAGGAAGAACTAAGTTCTTTTGCAGAAGAGTTAAACTCTTAGATTGAGAATTAAATTCTCTTTTTTGTTTTATGAAGCTTTAATCTCTTTCCCCTTTCTCATCTAGGGTTTCTTTTCTTGAGAATTAAATTCTCCTTTTTTTTCTCTCTGCTATTTTCCTTCACAAAATTCCAAGGTCCAAAAATCTCACATCTTTCTCCTCTTCTTGGCTCCTATTTATAGGAGAAGGAAAAGAATCAATTTGTTTAGTGAATCTTTCATTGAAAGATTTTGTTTGTTTTTGTAACTAACATGATCTTTTAGATCACTCAGTGAATTTTATTCACCATTGGATTTTTAATCCAGAAGATATTCTGTTTGTTATTCTTGGTGAATTTCAGGGAAATCTTTCCTTGTATAAAATCTTTCCATAAATTGGTGATTTTTAATCACCATTGGATTTTTAATCCAACGGTGCTCCACTTTACAGAGCATGATCCTCTTTTGTTTGGAAAGATTTAAAGAAATACTTTCCCAGTTAGGGTCTTTGATTTCCCTTAATTAGAATTTAATTCTATTAACTCATAAAGCTTTTAAAGCCCAACACGTGTTGGCACGTGATCCCAACGTTTGACTATTGAAATAGAATTTATCTCTATCAATTAAAGAGCTGAGGGACCTGTTACGTGTTGGCACGTGACCCTCTTTTATTCAGAATTTAATTCTGCCTTTTAACAGAGTTAAAAGACCATCACGTGTCAGCACGTGACCCTTGGTCACGTGTGAGCACGTGATGCCCCATTGGGGTCTTTCCTTAGCTGTTTTGTTATATTTTTGTTTGATTAGAATTTAATTCTATAAAGTAGAGATCACAGGAAACAATCACGTGTGAACACGTGACCCTTGGTCACGTGTGAACACATGATACCTCATTGAGGTATATCCTGATTTTTATCAGGGAACACGGGACTGTACCCAAAATCCACCTATTTGCACGACTCCTTTGAGCCATGGTAGGAAAGAAATCAAAACACGATGGGAATTACACAAGACACTATGACGATCTCGGGTTTACAGACTAACATATACCGGTGTCACCAGAGAACTGCTATCTGACAATATGTATAATACCATCTAAGAGTTCTCGACGAGTCATGTTCGGTGTACCCATCCTCTAATGATCACCTGTGTACAATCTTTGATTTCAAACACCAATGGCTATGGGATCAACCATCGCCCCCATACAAGGTAAGAAACATACACACTAGTCTACTCTGGAATATCGATGTCCTATCTCGATATGCCCTTGACTAGGAACAATTAAAGGATGTTCCTGTGGACTACCCAGTTCCCAGTAGTATGATCTGCATCATAGTCCTGGTAGTCAAGCATACACCCTAAGGCTTTATCAACATGTATCTGAGAGACAGTATAATAATATTAAGTGTACATATTAAGATAAAGAGTAACCAGATAGCATACTATCAAGTCGAGCAAGAAAGTCATCTATATATATGTTTAAGCATCCACTATAATATATATCAATGTACAATAATGGCCTCTAGGGCATACATATTCCTATATATATATATATATATATATATATATATATATATATATATATATATATTAAAAATATCTGAACTGAGCCCGGCTCAAGTTTTGCTTTTTTTTATTTAAAATTCTTGGTTAAACCGGCCTGCAGGCCAAGGCAGGCTCGGCCTGTGCCTAGACCCGCATGCCCTGCTTGCAGGCGGGCCTGGGCCTGGGTCTGACATAAAAAATGTAATATCTTTTCTGGATTTTTAGAAAATTTGAAGAAAAAAATTTTTAAAATCCGGAAAAAATATTATTTTGTTTTCCGGAAATATTTTTTGTTAAAAAATATTTGGACCTCTGCCAAAATCCAAAAACAATATTTGGTCCACTACCGAAATCCAAAAAGCAAATCTCTCAAGTTTTATTCAAAATTAGGGTTAGGATTTGAAAATCTTGCGATCTAACCTCTATAAAATCCCACCAAAAGAGGAAAAAAATAAAAAATTTCTTCTACTTTTTACACAAAAAAAGATCCAATCTTTTAAATAAAATTACTCATATTTTTGTTCCATGTACAATTTCACATCACGAAATGAATATACATAAAAAGTCCCACTCAAAAGAATAAATCTAATATGTGGTGACAAATGATGCAAAAATTGATAGATCTATAAAGATCTATAAAAAACGATAACTTTAAAAATATAGATCTATCATAAAATAATTATAAAAAAATTTGATCAAAGTTTAGATTAAAAAAAAACAGAGCTTTTGAGTTGCAATTTTTTTTAAATAACAAATCTATAAATCTATGAATGCGAGCATGTATGGCTCTGATACCAATGTTCATTTCAAATGCGTAGATACAATACAAACGATCAAAGCAGCGAAAATAATATGTATCTACTCTAAAGATTTACCGATATATTTTATTCGAATGGTGAGATTGTTATCCTCGTCCACGTCATGTTGTAGATCCGGTCTCTTACGCCTCTACGCAACGGCCGGAGGGAAACAACATTTTGAAGAAGCGAGAATCCCCTACGTGATCTCCCCATAAGCCAACCATGGTAGAATAAGATGAAGAAGGGGAAGACGGCTATCTTGATTTTCTCTCAAGAAAACTCTCTGTAAATATTGCATGTCTCATATAAAACCTAGTGATGATGCTCGATATCGGTGATCTCCCAGATCGTAACACGTGGCAGATGACGTGTCCCAGAGTATGCAAGAAAGGGCCTACAACAGCCGACCAAACCACCCCTATGTTTGTCCTACAGAGCAGACGCTAGCTCGCCTCCAAGCGCCAGCACAATTGGCCTCCTCGGCCTCACAGCTCGTTCTCGAGCTACCGTAGAAACTAGATACCTCGGCTCTCCCGCTCTTCCGCGAGCTCTCCCGCCGAGGTCTTCTTCCTCGGTCTCATCGACCGACCAACAGCACCGCTTGCAGGCATAACCGCCATCCCACGAATCTCTCCATGCACGAAACATCCGCCGGCCACATCCCACGTTCCACGCCACCACGATCCCCCATTAACGAGCCTGTCTCACCATTAATGGGAGGTCCCACTCATCACGCAGGCGTGACGTCGGGAGCGTAACGGTCGGCGTGATTCTCACGCCTGCTGCACCTGCTGCCACCGCTACTTAAACCCCTCTTTCAGACGGTCAAGGTAAGCCAATTCTACTCCACTAAGCCGTTACTCTGCTCAGATCTCTAGACTAACTTGATCGTCAGAGGGTCCTCGGTGGTAAAACCACCCCGGGACTTCCCTGCAGGTAGCTCGGCAACCACAACCTCAACCCATTGAGATCCACACGCTTCAGGAGCGATAGCCTCCAGTTCCAATCTCAGCCACACATCGCAGCCATCCGCAGATCAACGGGAAGCAACATCTGAAGGAGATACCACCCTCCATCAGCTGGCGCCATCTGTAGGAATCTAGAGTCCACAAAAACAAAAGTTCGCCTTCCGATCTCACTCTAATGGCGAGCAATCATCAAGATGATCTAAGCGCCAACCGCCGCCTCCCTCTCAATGGTGGCACAGACGAGCCTCCTCCGCCGATTGCCATTAACGCCCTCACCGGCCAGATAGACCGACTCGCATCCTTCGTGGAGGCGCTCATCTGTGTCCAAAATGCAGGGAAAAATCCCCGGGTCGTCGCTCCCCCTCCTCGGGACCAGGACCCCTACGGGGGACGAGAAGACTCAGCCCATGTCGGCACGGCCGACCGCCGCCTCGCTGCTACCCACGGCCGCAGATCCCCCAGGCCAGTATGTTCTAAGACCCGCTAGGCGCCCAACAGCTCGACACCGAGGTCCGTCGCTAGAGCGTCCCGCCCCGAGATCTTTCGCGCGCCTGTCCCTCCTGAGAAAATGTCGGTCAGCTCGCCTATCACCAGGCATGACCGACACCCCCCCCGACGAGGCCGTGCAGACGGGGCTCGCAAGGCAGCTCAAGAGCCACCTCACCCGGGGATTTGAAGAACCTCATTGAGAGAAACTACGGCCGAGGCCAGACGCAGACCGCCAACAGCAGGGGCCCAGGATCAGAATGCGCCAAGTCGTCGGGGTACCATGGCCGACTCGACGCCCTCGAGAAGAAGATCGAGAATCTGCATTGGGAAGGTCATCGTTCGAGCGACGGGGCTAAGTATGCCGCCGACTCTCTCACAAAACCATTCACCGAAGAGCTGATCGCCGTCTACTTCTCCTCCCACAACAAGCCACCAAAGGTCTCCCTCTTCGACGACAAATCTGACCTGAAGGACCACTTGGATGCGTTCACCACGGGAATGAGCTTCCAAGACCACTCCGATGCCGCCCTATGCCGAGCTTTCCCGGCCACTCTCATCCGTGCCGGGCGAGACTAGTTCCGAGGACTCGAGCCGCGCTCGATATCAACCTTTGACGAGCTGGCCACACAATTCCTCGGCCACTTCGTCAGGAACAGGCGGCAGAAGCGCACAGTCGACCACCTCTTCACGATCAAGAGTGGGGACAGGGAGACGTTCAAGGCCTACGTCACCCATTTCTACAATGCCTTTCTCGAGGTCCCAAAGTGTAGTAACCTAGTTCATTTATACCATTTCCAGTTCCCGTATTTACTTATCTGTGGTATTGTCTTGATTTATCATGTTTTGGATGCGAAGGGTATTTTACATTTTACATTGCATTCGACCCGACCCGCTTGCTTGAACCTGTTTGATTCATATTTATGCATTACCTTGACTTGTTACATAGACACGTGCATCTCATGTATACTGCATACTGGCATTTTTATCTGGCATTGCATTTTTTACCATATAACATTTTAAGTCACTTAAAATAATTTAAAATTACATAACATGGCTTGCTTGATACCCCTAACCCCGTGGTAGCAGCATCCGCGCATCTTGTTCTCGTTCCGTTCAATAAAACGGACGTGTTTGGATGGCTACGCGCACATACGTGTATCCGTTCTTGGGGGTAGGCATTTTCGTTACCTGAGCATTCGTTTTGAATTTTGAAAGTCGCATATATTTTTCATATTTTAAATCTGAATTTTTAGACCCGACCCGGGTGTATTTTGGAATATTGTATATCCCGCCTAATTTCAAACTTATTTAATATTTAATATTTATTTTAAACTTATACCTTTAAAATTTCGTTAACTGATAAATCTTTTAACAAACAAATCTTTTTAAATTTTAAATCCAAAATCCTAACTCCTAACCAATCAGATTCTTCCTCTCTCTTTCCAGCTCTCTCTCTCTCGCTGTCCCGGTGGCCCCACTCCCTCTCTCTTTCTCTTTCTTTTTCTCTTCTTTTCTTTCTTTCTTTCTCTCCTTCTCTCTCTTCCATATACAGCCCACTTTATATCTCCTCACTATTCATCTCACACTCTCTCCTCTCGATCTCACTCTCTTTCTCCTCTCTCTGATTCTCTCTCTCTCTCTTCTCACTTCTCTCTTTCTCCCCTATATATAATAATACACGTCTCTCTCTCCTCTTCCTTCTTCTTATCTTTTTCTTTTCCCCGCGAGCCTTCCCCTCATGAACCCAAAACCCTAGCTCTCCTCCTCGTAGCCGTCTTCTCTTCCATCGCCGCCTCGCCATGTCCCCGACATCATCACCCTCGTCTCCACCTCCACTTCGACACCAACCCAGAAACCCCAGCACCTTCCCTTGTCACCGAGCACCCTGCACCCCGCGATGAGATCCCACCGAAATCCTAACCTTAACCCTAGCTTCGACCATCCTCGTCACCTCGGACTCGCCTCCTCTCCATTTTCTTTCTCTTCTTCCCCCAAGGCCCTCAACCTACTGCAAACCACCAACTCAAGAACCCCGGCTGCAACCCTCATCCTTTCCCTTCCTTCGCCTGCACGCCTCGCCTCGTCGCCGACGATCCTTCGACCTCGCCTTCACCTTCTATCTCTCTCCTTTCTCCTCTCTTCCTCTCCCTTGCACCGAGCCCGACTTCAAGAAACCCTAGAACCCAAAAAAGACTCACCCATTGCCTTGTCGTGACTCACTGCCTTGGCCGATCCCTCACCTTCGGCGACCCCAGTCATCCCACCATCATTATCATCTTCCTCTCGCCTTCTTCTTTAACCCAGAGCCTTAAACTAGACCTCCCTCTTCTTTTCTTTCTTCTCCTTCTCCTTTTCTCTTTTCTTTCTTGATCTTGTATTTTTTTTTCCGGTGATCGCCGGAGACCCGTTGCCGTCGTCACCCTCTGTCTTCGCCTTTGTACCAAACCACAGAACAGCCACAAACTTCATCTCTTCTTCTCTTTCTTCTTCTTCTTGTTTTTCCTTCTCTTCTTGCTTTCTTGTTTCTTGATCAATGTTTCCGATCACCGCCGGAGCCGTGTTCGCCGCCGCCTATCCGGGCGACCCAGTGGACATCCCTATCCAGCATGGTCCATTCTTGCATTGCTTGATTCAGTCCCGTGTGCGCCGTATGTGCATTGCAACTTTTACAGAAGTTGGACATTGCAGCGCATATCCGTATCGTGATCCATCGAAACAAGTTAATCTTGCTACATGCTATATAATTCATTTTATACCTATTTAAATATATATCATACCTGTAGTTTAAATCTAGTACCCCATGTTTAGTTTTATAACATGTCGATGTTCCGTTTGCATCCGTTTATGTCATTTTAAATCTAGATCATGAAAACTAATCTTGTTGCATACTAGATTACATTGTACTGCATCCATATCAATATTTACATCACATATTGCTTAATTGTGCATCCCACATTATCATTTTACAGCTTTACTAATTACGGATACCCGTTTGCATCCATCTCATTTGAAATATATAGAACTGCATCCATAGATCATATTAATACATAACACTGTGATATTAACACTCCATGTTTAATAAACTGCATCCTAATTAGTATTGGAACTATAAATGTAACCCTAGTTGATAATGGTGCATCCATATCTTTGAATTTATATCTATTGGCATACCACATCATATTATTCCATTTTATTGTCATACTGATACCCCATACCTGTTTTTGTGTACCCATGCTTATTACAGTTTGATTATGAGCACCCACTCGACACTTGTGCACCCCCTAACATGATTTGATACACTACTGCTTGACACGACTCAATACATGTGCACTACTTAACATGATTGGATCCATGTATACTACCTGACATGACCTGATGTGTCACAGCTTGACCTGTTACCTGATCTTGTTACTAATGCCAACAATCTTGACCTGTTGTCCCTACGGACATTTCCTGTTGTCTATTCAGACAAACCAGTACTTGCTTGATCCTGTGTTGGCATTAGCTCCCGATTTATCAATACCTGACTTGAACACATAACTTGAGGGTACGGGGAAATCAATGATAAAACCTGACTTGTAACTCGACAGTTCGATGCGTTTACTGATCATTCTTACGGGCTAGGCCAGCCCCTGGATGATGCTGCTGACATCATTCATCGTTACATACTACCTTTTACTGTCTAGCGGCACGTCTCGGATTCAGCCCGAGAATCTTGACCGTGGTCCCGGGCATGCACGGGATGCTATTGAGTTACACTGATGATTCATCAAATTGATTTCAAAGACTTGAGAGTAATTAACCCAGTAGACCAGTTTAGATTACTCACTGCACATCACCTATGCCTTACCCTTCAATGTCCTTATTTACTTTACTGTTATACCTTTATTACTGTTCATACTCGTGCCTGCATGTCTTGCCACCCCCTGATTATATTATCATTGATGTTATGACGCACTGACGTCTGGGTTTTGCATGGCCCAGATCCTCTACCTTTGTCGCAGGCTGATCAGGAGTACTTCCGCCGTTAGGCCGAGCAGTGAGGATCCAGTTGGTATCCAGTTTTACTTTTCAGGTGTTTTGTTTATTGGATTTATTGCTTCCGTATATTATTTTATTCTTGACTCGTTTATTTTGGCTTATGGACATGTGTTAGATAGTTTATTATTGTTCTTGATATCTCTACATCCGTATTGTGACTGTGGAGGGATATTTCCTATCCACAGGTAGCATGGTTGGCTCTGTCAAGTGCCTGTCTTAGCGCACTCTAGGAAGCGGGGCGTGACACATCACCGGGAAGAAACGGTCATCACAGCTCTAAGGTCTGGTCTTAGGCACAAGGATTGGTTACGCTCTTTTTCAATGGCGCAACTTAAGACCATGGCCGAGGTAAAGGCCTAGACCGAGCGCGAGGTCCAGCTCGAGTCCGAGGTAAACGCAACCCTCCCCCGAGCAGAGCAAGCCGACCAGAAAAAGAGGGCCAGGGACGAGAGAAGAGGACTGGAATGGCAAAAGCCCTATCCCCCAATGTTCCAGGAGTACACGCCGCTTAATGTCTCCCAGACAGTGCTACTTGAGGAGGCCAAGGGTGAAGGGCTCTTCAAGTTCCTCCCGATCCCACGCTCAGCTTCAAAGCGAACTTGAGGCCCCTACTGCGGCTTTCATAGGTCGCTGGGCCACTCAACGGAGAGCTGCAAACAACTCTGAGATTACATCGAGGAGATGATCCGTTCGGGGCACCTCGTGGCGTACCTAAGGGATAAGCGGCAAGCAGACCGCGAGCAGGAGCAGCGTCCCCTCTAGCCGAGCAGACCATCGGCCAGATCATGGTAGTGTCAGCAGAGCATGCGACTGGTACCCCCGAAGCCCGGTACCCCATGCTGAGCACAGATACCAGCAGACATATGGGGGGCTCAAGCTGCATGAATAAAAGCATCTACAAGCATGTATTTTCTTTCAAAGTAATGTACCATCCTCCTAAGATCTTTTGTTTATACAATAAAAGGATCGACAGAGCATTGCAGAAAGGATAAAAAAATCTTAGTCATTCAAAAGGTACTGTTGGCTCCTCGGCCGTACACAAAAAAGAAAAATTTATTATTACAACAGCGGGGGAATGAGGTGCAGAGAGCACTGCTCGTGGTACTCTGAGCATATCTCCTCCAGCCGAGCCCTCGCAGCGTCTAACCTCTGTTAGTTGTATGTATGCCCTAGAGGCCATTATTGTACATGAGATGTATATAATAGTGGATGCTGGGACATATATTGGGAGGACTTTCTTGCTTAACATGATAGTACGTTATCTGGTTGCTCTTTATATTAACATGTACACTTATTGTCTCTCTGTTACATGTTGATAAAACCCTTGGGATGTGTACTCGAATTCCAGGATTATGATGCAGATCATACTAGTGGGGCCTGGGTAGTCCATGAGTACATCCTTCAATGTTCCTAGTCGTGGGAATATCAAGACGGAGCATCGATATTCCAGAGTAGACTAGCGTATATCTTCTCGACCCATGTGGTGGGCGATGGATGATCCCATATCCATTGGTGTTTGACATTAGAGATGGTATACGGGTGCTCAGTAGAGACTGGGTATACTGAACGGACTCGCCGAGAACTCCCAGATGGTATTATACCTCACGTCAGATGGCAGTTCTCTGGTGACACTGGTACAGCTTAGTCTGTTGACCCAAGATCGTCATAGAGTCTTGTGTTTCTCCCACTGTGCTTTGATTTCCACCCTACCACGGCTCTACTAAGTTGTGCAAACAGGTTTTTTTTGGGTACAGTCCCGAGTCACATGGAGGCAATGAGCGATAGGAGGGGATTCGTCTCTCCCGGTATTAGCGGTTGATGTTGCGCTATGCTCGACTGGACATAACTGGAAATCCCTGGCTAGGGTTGCTATGATTTAATGTTAAGTGTTATCAGTAGTTTCATGACCGTTATGGACCTTACATTGGCATGACTTATCAAGCTACCGGGGTCTGACATTTACCACGCCTAAGCGAGATATGCGACATATTAGACGAACAGACCAGACTGTGCGGTAAGTGTTACTGACTGGATTCGCAGAAGTGTGAGTAGGCTTGCTCGTTGATCTTCTGATCGCTCAATACCCGGGTGGTCCTTTGGTTTAGTAGACCGCTTGCGGCTTGTGGGTGACTGATATGATCACCACTTACTGCCGGCGTATTGACGAGTCTTTAGAGTCCTACACAGAGGTTTCCTGGCTCAGGCGAAATGAAATAGGAGTACGTATGTGATATGTGCGGGACCGAGAATAATACGAGTATGTGATACTGTATTCTATTCTCGCGATTTGTATCATCGGTCGGTTATATGCGATATAGCCGGGTTACCGAATCAAGTGTTGATTCGATATATTGATACACTAGATATTAGTCGGTTATATGCGATATGACTGGATCATTAAATCAAATGTTGATTTAATGTATAATTATATATTTGATATATTACTTTACATTAACTAGTATTTGTTCACTTAAGATTGCTTTTCTCACTTGATGTGCATAAAGTGTATATATGATATATAATTGTGTACATGTTTGTATCATGATTGATGATACATGCAAACATGGGTGGGTGTGTGACATACACCATGCTAATTATAATTTAGGTTTTTATTTATCTTAATTATTCAAAATGGTGGCATCTTTTGTCATAACATGAAGCTTCATGAAGCTTGAAGCATCTTTGACAAAGTCCACTTATTTTTTCTCAATTAAGATATTTATTAACCAAACCATTATAATTAGCCATGGTTATGTCTCTACAATAGTTAGTGGATGATACTAACTCACCCAAGGTTGCATAATTATCATTATTCTTTTCTCATTTTTTCATTCTTACTTCTTCTTCTTCATCATCCAAAAGAAAAACCTTGCTAGATTTTTCTAAGTGAAGAAATAAAGTGAGAAACCAAAATCTAAAGTGAGCCCACTTTCTATTTCATCATCCTCTACTACTTGCCATTTAGTTTAGGGTGTTCTCTTCATAAAGTTCTTGACCTAGTGAAGTGGTAGCTTGAGTTTGAGTCTCCTCGATGTAGATCATTTTCGGCCTCGAAGACTACGAGCAATCTTGTTCATTTCTCCGGGGAATTCCATACTAGAGTCCGGTAGTTCGATGATCACAGCGAAGGGACGTCAACACGGAGTTTTAGAAGTGAAAGACCGGATCTACAAAGGTTTTATTTTTGTTCACTTCTCATTGTGATGATAGATTACTTGTTTTGGTTACCCTAGTTTTCTAGCATGATTCTTAGTTTGATTACTTAGCACCCCCTTGAATTTTTTGTTGTGGCATGTATGATACTTACAAACCCTAGGCAAGGTGCTAAGGAATCCCAACATGGTATCAGAGCCTAATTAGAAACTTAGACGATGTTAGATGTAATACGAAACCGAAACAAATCCGTAATACAGTTTCTAAAACCCTGCAGTTCATGCTTTCTGTTGATTTTCAAAAGGTCTGTAAAAATTTTGTAAACAAGTGCAGAGTCATGTATGTGATGCCTATAGTGCACAGAAAAAAAACGAGACCCTTTGCTCGGTTTTCAACCGAGCATATTCCTCTAAATTCCGAGGAGGCCAGCGCCCTATGCTCTAAATGGTGTTGTTTTTGTTTTGTGCTCTGATGTGCTCATTTTGGGGTTTTAGGTATTGTTTGCTTGGTCCAAATTTCCATGTGATGTAAATCTTGCTATAGGACCAAAATGGAGTGTTTCGTAATCGTATAATTTAACATTGTGATGGTAACCTAGGCTATGTTTGACAGTTCGAACGAAATTCAAACATTACCCCATGACCCCCTCTGAAATTTCTAAGTGTTGGAATTTTTCTAAATTAATTATATTCAATGTTCGTGCAAGTAACTCTATGGACCCTCTAGAAGAACATAAACCTTAACTCGATTCTATGCCCTCGGAACCGCGGCTTGAACCCTAGGGTTTTCCGTAGTTCCGCGGTGTCATAGGTGAGGCGTTGGTTTGACCCTTCTATGGCTGGATCATAGCTACTATAGTACGTTTTGGGTGTACTTTAACTTCGCTCAAGTGTTGAGCTCATTGGAAGATGAGGGTGTTGTTTGATTCGCTCGAAACGTTTAACATCGTCTAGTATATTGTGATACAATACTTGGAATCAACAACATTTGAATTTTATTAGTCTAGCAATTTAGTCTCATTTGATCGGTTGCCATGGGATTTTGATGCGATCAAAAGTCCGTCGCAATCACTTTGTGTATTCGGATACTCGCCGGGTAACATTACTAGATAGCCACGCCCCATAACCCCGACCAAGTGACTGTAAGAAAACTCCGTTGCCAAAAAGCATCCGTCCGGGTGCTCTTGGCCACGGTGTTCTGCCTAAGTGCAGTTCGTCGTCGGTATCGGGGTGCGGCCGTCTACTAAAGTTTCCGACGAGCATTCGATCGGAATGTCGGGAATCTTGTTGAATTGCCCGACTGATTATTGGAAAGTTTTTTCAATATCGAGACTAAAATGCGGGGTTTATAATCGTTAAGCATGCGATGTCTAAGGAATTCATTTCGTTAGACATGTGATGTCTAAGGTTGTTACGGATTTCAACTGTTGTAGTTTTCCACTTTCTTTTCTGCGACCGTAAGTGTAATATGTGGTGTATCGCCGGTTTCGTTGCTATACGTCAACGACAATTGGGATACGTATATTTACTTACGTTGATGGCATGTGATGTTATGTGTTGCTGTTGTATGTTATATTGGATCGTCGTGTTTGAATAGCCGGGGGGTTTTCTGTGAGATGAGAGTTTTTCATTTTCATTCATGTAAAATTCAATGTATGTAATATTCTTTTATTGGGGCACTTCCGGGTTGAGAAAGATGTCACCGTTGATGTATATTATTTACTTTTCCGCATTAGGAAAGACCCAAGGAGGAGAGCACAAGTAACCGGGTTCTAGGGTCCAGTGGAAGACCATCTCGAGGAGTCGAGACCGGGTCTCCTAACTCTAGAATTGGTAGGGTTGCTTGCCGCTCTCGTAGGGGTCTAGGGATGTGGGTATGGCTATTCATCACGACCGTTGAATCTGTGTTTTATACAGGCTCAATATAAAAGACGGACATCCCAGTATATCCAATATTTTATATGTTGTTTTCTGCTGCGATATCTGTGATGTGATCATTTGATATATTGAGATAGATACTGTATATAGTATATATGATATATTAAATAGACGTTGCTTAAGTTTTACACCCGCGCTAGCCCTGTCCCGCTATGCTGTTAGTTACCTAACCTAACGGTGCATGACGGGACATCGAGGCGAATGCGGGTGGCATAAGCCTACATTGTATTTATCTGTGATGTTTAGGTGACTTAAATGATGGGACATTCATCATGAGATTAATGAAATAAAATAAACCTAAAAGATGTTGTGGAATCGAATTTCAAATATTAAGTAGCTCTAGTTGTTGCTTTGCATAGAGGTATTCCTTGTAGAATATCTAGCACCTCATTCGACGAGGAAAGAGCCGAGATCCCTTCATCGGGAGTGACCTCTTTAGCAATAACTGGCAGATTCTACAACCCTCGGTTTGTCTTTTGATTGCTTTTCTAGTTCTTTCTTTGCATAGCGGTATTCCTTGTAGAATATCCAGCACCCTATTCGACGAGGAAAGAGCCGAGATCCCTTCACCGGGGTGACCTCTTTAGCGAAACTAGCAAAAGCCTCAAAACACTCCATTTTAAACCATTTGATTCTGCAATGAGATCAAATTCAAAGCGTTAAAGGTTTTCTTAAAAACCATCCGCAACCCTCCGTCATTTTAGGAAGTAGAGTACTTAGTATTGGTGCTGTGTTTGTTGACCTTAGTTAAGGCACAGTGTACGGTAGCTAAGTGATGTCTTCCTACACAGCATATGATGCGATTAGTTAGGACAGTCATGTGACTTTGTTGACCTTAGTTAAGGGTCATGTGGGTGGGTCTAATTAATCACGAAATGACGGGTAGAGCTTGACTAGTGCTTATGATTTGTTGACCGTAGTTAAGGTCATAAGTACTAGGGGTATAAACCTTTATCGGAGTTTCAAGTGTTGAAATTTGCAATGAGATTGCATACTTTCTATATGATAGTTGGATCCTGATACCCACTGTGAGTAATTGTTACTCCTAGGAGAGTTTTGCACTTTACAATTAGCCGATCAAGTAGGTGTCTAGAAAGGTGTCAACGGGGTTACGCCCCTGAGAAAATGAGGTTTATTTTAATTAGGTCTGTGCGAAAGCACGGGGAACCTCTCTTAAAGTACCGGCACTGTCCTGGCTAAAAGATTGGCGAACTTGTAGAGTGTAATTAATCCCGGCCAGTCTTTCCTTTTAGGGTTTGAAGGAAGATTTGATAAAAACAGTGGGAGCCATCCTGATTAGATAAAATATATATAACCAATCTAATCTTACAAGAGAGCACGCAGAGTGTTTTCTTCTCTCTCTCTCCAGGTAGCGACCATGTCACGCCTTAATCAAGATAATAATATGGATTTATTGACCGAACCCGCTTGTTATACTGAGCTGGAGAACGTTGGTCCTGCTCCACCTTATAATTGTTATAAAACCGAGCAGAAAATAAAAGAATAACCAGAATTCCCATGCTGCCCAAAGGAAGAAAGTTCATGATAGATGCATCTTCTTAGGGTGTGTTCATTACTAAGAACTGTTTCTCAGCATCCTTTACGTCCTGGGTTTGGGATACCGGATCAGGATCCCACATATATAATCTGTTGCACGGGCTACAGATAGGTAGAGAACTGAGAACGGATGATAAGTTTCAAGAGTTGGAAACGGTGCAATTGTTGCAGCCAAGGTGTTGGCAGTTATCACCCTATATTACCAAATACATTGATTCTGAACGAATGTTATTAGATACCGAACCTGATATACAATATCATATCAGTCTCTTTATTTAGTAAAGAAGAATATAATTTTGTATTATTGGATTAATGTTTTGAACATTTCCTATATCAAAAGTTGATCGGTTCAAGCACGTTATCTAAAAGCATATACGTTCTAAATCAAACCACGGTTCTTAAAGTACAGAACACACACAAGAAGAAGAGTTCAGAAATGAATGAATCCTTCTTGAGGCATTGTAGACTAGGTCATATCAATGCGACCCGACTAGCTAAGTTACATTTAAATGCATATTTAAATCAGTTTGAATTTACATCTTGTGAAACTTGCCAGTCATGTCACAAAGATAAGATGACCGTAGCTCAGTTTACTGGAAACAGAGAAAGAGTTAGTGAACTCTTGGGACTGATACATAGTGATGTATGGAAGTCTCCTGTCTACAAATGCCAGGACTGGTTCTTTATATTTCCTTACATTCACTGATGATCTCTCAAGATTCGGACACATGTTCCTTTTGAAACACATGTCTGAAACTTTTGAGAACTTCAAAGAATATAAGATAGAAGTAAAGAACCAATATAGGAATAAGTATTATATCCTTTGATATGATCAGGGAGGAGAATACTTAGGCATGGAGATCCTGGAATATTCTAAAAGAGAATGAGATTCTCCCTCGGCATTACTCCTCCGTATACACCACAGCACAACAGTGTATCGGGGCGGAGCAATCGCACCCTATTAGTTATGGTGCGCTCTATGATGAGTACTACTGAGTTACCTGTTTCCGTTTTAGGGGTTATGCACTTGTGAAACTGCATACCTATTGAATAAGGATTCAATAGTTCCCGATGAACCTCAGCCTCTCCGCCGATCTGGTAAGGTTCCTCATCCGCCTGAGAGATACTTCGGTTTCTCGATGACAGTGGGAGCAAGGATTGCATCATGGAGATGATGACCCAACTAGCTTCGAGCAGGCCATCAAGAGTAGGGACTCTGTAAGAATGGCTTGATGCTAAGTGATCTGAGATGGAATCCATGTACACCAACAAAGTATGGACTTTGGTTGCTATATCTGAAGGGTTAAATCCCCATCAGGAGAAAGTATATCTTGAGAAGATTACTTGGTGTAGATGAAAAAGTTGAGACTTTCAAAGCTAGACTTGTTAAAGGTTCTCGTCATCGACCAGGCGTGGATAATGATGAAACCTTTTCCAGTGGCTGTGCTTAAGTCTATCCGGATCCTACTTGCCATTGCTACATACATGACTACGATATCTGGTGGTTGGGTGTCATGACCGCTTTTCTAAATACTGATTTAGAAGAGAACGTATATAAGTACACAGCCAGAGGGCTTCGTAGACAGTGGGAGCAGCGGAAACGTATGCAAGTTGCTTTAAAAGTTAAAGCAGGCATCGCGGAGTTGAAACGTCTGTTTTGATGTGGTAGTCAAAGTGTTTAACTTCATCAAAATGGTAGATGAACCTTGTATATACAAAAAGGTAGTAGAGAGTAAGATGGTCATCCTCGTATTGTACGTGGACGACACACTCTTGATAGGAAAAGAGTTTCCTATGCTACGTATGGTCAATCTCCTCTTATCACATTGATTCTCTATGTAGGATCAAGGTGATACCTCCTAAATCCTGGGTTTTGGATCTATGAGATAGATCTAAATAGATGTTAGGATTCTCACTAGGTGTAGTAAGATGGCATCAATCGATCCTGGAAAAAATCACTGGATAGCTTCCAGAGTGGTAAGGACGACTGAATGTCAGTCACAGGCATTGTCTTTACCCTTAGTAGAGGGACGGTATGTTGAAAGAGTTCCAAGCAAGATACCGTGGCAAACTAGACGATAAAGGCTGGTGACATCGCTATCAAAGATGCTACCAAAGAGGCAGTCTGGGTGTATATTTGTTCATGAGATGAACAAGGTTCCTACCATTGTGTGACAATAGAGGTGTGGTTTTGGCCTAGGAACCCCGGTCCCATCAGTGACCCAGACATATTCTGAGGTAGTATCACCTGATCATGGAGATGGATGATCTCCAAGAGATCGAGGTTAGGAGAGTAGACTCAGAGGACAACACGGCGGATCCACTCACAAAGGCCTTTTCCCAGAGAGAGACTTTTATGGGATGGTCTAGTATGAGATACTAAAACCACTTCTATATGATGACCCTAGTGCTAGTGGGAGATTGTTAGTTGTATGTATGCCCTAGATGCCATTATTGTACATGAGATGTATATAATAGTGGATGCTGGGACATATATAGGGAGGACTTTCTTGCTCGACATAATAGTACGCTATCTGGTTGCTCTTTATCTTAACATGTACACTTATTGTCTCTCTGTTACATGTTGATAAAGCCCTTTGGATGTGTACTCAACTTTCAGGATTATAATGCAGATCATACTAGTGGGGCATGGGTAGTCCATGAGTACATCTTTCAATGTTACTAGTCGTGGGAATATCGAGATGGATCATCGATATTCCAGAGTAGACTATGTTTACCCCAATCAGAGCAAAGCTCTGTTCAAATTCCAAGACGGGAGACGAAGCAACGCTTCTGTTTCCCCCAATCAGAGCAAAGCTCTGTTTGAATTTCAAAAATTCAAAAATTGAAGCAACGCTTCAAATTTCTTGCGCTGCGCGCAACGCGCCACGTGTCAAAAGCTGATACGTCAGCTCTGCGCCCAAGGCAGCGCGCCCAATCAGAGCAAGGCTCTATTTAAAACAAAATTAAAAGAAGCAACGCTTCAGTTGATCTGCGCTCTGAGCTGCGCGACACATGCGCTAGCGCAGTTGCGCTGCGCGCCACGTGGCAGCGCAGTTGCGCTGCGCGACACGTGGCAGCGCAGTTGCGCTGCGCTCTGCGCTGTGCGACACGTGTCAAGCGCTTGTGCGTTTGCGCCAAACAGAATTAAAATTCCAGTAAGATCTTTCTGTTCTTATTAAAACAAGAAGATTGTCTTCTTTAAAATAGAAGCCCTTGGATCAAAGATCCAACGGTGGGAAAAATTCCCCAAATCACTCAGAGAAGGATCTCTTTAACAAATTTAACAAATTAATGGGCATTATATAAAGGCCCCTAGACCCCAATTTCACAACAACAAGACAGAGAACACAGAGAAGAGAGAAATTCAAAAAAAAAAGAGTGAACTCCTCTAAAGAACTCTAAGAAGAATTCAGAAAGAAGAAAAAAAGTAAAACCTTTATAAAAAGAAGAATTTCTTCTGAATAGATCATTGATCTAAGAACAAGATCAAGGATCTTCAATAAAAAATATAATAAATAACAAGGGCATTGCCTTTTTTATGAACCATTGGTTCTGGAATCTTAAAGATTCTTTTCTTGAATCCAAAATTGGATCAAGATAATTAAAACAGTGCCATGCACTTGTAAATCTGCACTGTTGCGCTCCTGGGTCGGCACAAGCCACCAGAGAGCGCCACGTGTTAGCACCATAACAACTTGCGCTATGCGCTTTTAAGATAGAGCATTGCTCTCTGAAATTGGCGCAACTCACCAGAGCGCGCCACGTGTCAGCAGCGCAACAGCGCAGCGCACTGCGCTTGCGCTCACCGGAGTGTGACACGTGTCACCACCACAAGCGCTTGCGATCAATAATTGGCGCAAAGCGCCTGACAAACCACTGTCAGATAATTAATGCATTGCATTATTTACAGAAGGGCCAAGCCCAATTTAAAAAGGCCTAACAGGCCTAATAAAATGCTATACATTATTTTAATAAAAAAAGGGCAGAGCCCCAAACAATGACAGATGCTCTGCATCATAAATAAAGGGACAGAGCCCAAATCAAAAAGGCCTAGCAGGCCAAAATAAAATGCAGTGCATTATTAAACAGGGGCAAAGCCCTAGCACAGGCCTAATAGGCCAAAGATAAATATGCTGAATATTCTCAACTGGACTTAGCCCAATCATGACCGTAAGTCCTCAAATTAAATTGACTGAGCAAGACTGCTCTCTTAAATCAATTTAGATCCGGTTCAAGGGTACATCTCTGAACTCCTCTGACATTTGTCATTGTAATCCTTCAACGTCTTCAGAGAGGTGCGGGTCCCGACAACCACACATCGATATGGACTGCGGGGTCCTTAAACTCGTGGACCGAAACGTCCTTAAACTAATATTCGTCCAAAAATGGGAACGTGGACCAAAACGTCCTTAAACTAATGTTCGTCCCCAAATTGGAATGATGGACCACCATGTCCCTAAACTGGAAATCGACCGCAACGTCATTAAACTAAACAATAGAGCCAATTGCTCCCGTTAAGTTGATCTTAGTCTGGAGATTAGGCTAACGTATCCTTAAAAAAAGTTTAAGTTGATCTTAGCCTTAAATAGGGCTAACGTATCCTTAAACTAAAATACCAAATCCAAATCTAAGTAAATACGGATTTGGACTAATCCACGTCCTACGGGCGACAACATAAATTAGTCTCCGTATACGATCCACGGGCAACCACAAACAAAACACCCACGACACGAAGTGACCATCTGGAGAAGAAGAAAGTTGTTACCGCGATGCGGTAACGTAATTAACTGCAGGGGCTTGCGCCTGCAGGGAAGAGCGTCCCCATGATCAAAAACCCCTCAAACGAGGGGGAATCTGACGAAGTCTGCTAAATCGGCTGCATCCGTCTAAACCACCAATACACGGTGCCATAAATCAACTTGGCATCTTCAAAGAGGTGGACGGATAAAACCAAATAGCATCTGCCCCCAGATTCAGGCAAGACGTCAGTCTTTCCCGGTTTCCGGCGGTAAACAGATTCTGGCACGCCCGGTGGGACCTTTTTCTCTTTCCACTCCACACTTCGTGTGTCGTCTTCGCGAAAGAATCGCGGTTTGTTAATGGTTGCCTTTGGGTTTCAAGTTACTAAGATTTGGTCTTTTGCCTGGCGCAGAAATCAAGCATCAATGGCCTCTAACTGCTCGAGCTGCTCGAAATGCAAGTGCAACCAACGCTCCGCCTCACCTGGTGGTGTAGCCTATGGGCCTCAAGCAGCCTCCATCCTTGCCATGCCGGTGGAACAAGTAACCCAGGCCACCACCGGTCTGTTTTTCGGGACCATGCTCCCGCCTGCAAGCTTCACTATTCCAGTGCTCGTACCAGAAGCGCACAAGAAGTCGGTCTTCGATCGGCTCACTGCTACAACGGCCCCTTTCAACGAGTCATCCAATATCAAACCGGCAGCCTCTGTCTTTACCAGGATAAAACAGAACTCTGATGGGCCCGTCAAGAAGCCCATGAACCCTGAAATGGCCGTCCCGAGGAAGATAGCCACCTCTGCTCCTGAAGTCGTCAAGGCGGCTTCTCCTGTTAAAGAGTCGGTCTTTTCAAGGCTGACCGTTCTGGCTCCTGTTCCTACTCGAGGGTCTGTCTTTGACAGACTGAACATCGCCACTCAAAAGACAACATCAGTCTTTAAGAGGCCGGCACCAGCAGCGCCTCATTCGGATAGGGGGCAAGACGAAGCTGTCCCTATCGCCGAGCCAGTCCCAACGATTCGTCACGCTCGACGTCGCCATTGGCACCGAGTAAGGAAGGTCGGGGGCAACTCCCCCTCAGGGCTAACTCCACCCGCTCCAGTGGTGGGAGTTAATGCTACTGTTCCAACTGGGAACAGCTTTGAACCACTAAGGAGGGTACGCAAGAACTCTCCGACTGCTACACTAAAAAGGTCTCCTCCACCTGCGGAGAGGGTTACAGAAACGAAGCTGGAACAGCCCCCTCAACGGCTATCCTCTAAGATTTACAAGGTCTGGCGGAGGGTTCAAGATTCCGTAATCGACCAAGATCACTCTCGCCAGCAGAAAAGGGCGAAAGTGCAGGAAGAAAAGAACCGTCCTGACAAACAGCATAGGACGACAACCACCATGGTGCCCACTGCAACGGCCCCTTCAACTTCAACGACCCACAAGAGAAGAATGCCGGAGAAGGTCCTTACACCTGCGGCAAATGCCAAAGGCGGCGAGCCCAAACACCCTAAGTCCGGGGGCATTGTAGTCCATACCGTCTACATGACATCTGGTAAAGAGGACAGCCGTGCATCTACAGGTCATAGACCGCTTACACGGTCCGTGACCAAAACTCAGGAGCAACAGTAGAAGCTCTAAAAAATGATGAACGCGACGGCCGCACTCACTGGGCCAAAAGAAAGCCCCGAAGTGTCCTCGGATCAACGCCAGGAGCAAGAAACTGACGCTGAATTCCTTCGTAGGGTACTGGAAAAGAAGGACAAAGAGGCTGCAGAACAAGCAGCCAATATAAAGTGAATGGCGCTCCTGTTCCAAGACATGGTGGGAATGATGATCCAACAAGATCCTCCTGCTGAAGATCCTCCGATCGTCCTTGAAGACGACAGGGGAGAAACATCAAATCCTCCACCGGCTCTATCAACAGCCAAGGAGGAGACAATCTCCAAAGCTGACTTGAACGAATATATAGCCCAACAGATATGGGTTCATTAGGCGACTGAGGCAGCTGGTCAGGTCGTAAAAATGGGGCGACCATATCCGAGCTGGTATGATCAGATCAAGTATCCGTCGGGCTATACAATACTGAAATTTCATGTCTATAAGGGGACGGGCAATCCCCACCAAAATGTTGCCCAGTTCAGGGCGCTCTGCGGCAACACCGGCGGTGATGATAAATTGTTGCTTCGCCAGTTCGTTGGTAGCTTATCGGATACAGCATTCGAGTGGTACTCCGAGCTCCCAAACGACTCTATCAAGACATTCGCGGAGATGGAACTGCTGTTTACCCAGCGTTTCGTAAGCGCCAGCGAACGCACCCCGATAACGGCATTGATTAATGCCAGGGTGAAGCCAGGCAAAACATAGGTTCAGTATGCGATACGGTGGCGGAACTTATGGTCAAAATGCGAGCAACACATAGAAGAGGCTCCGGCAGTAGGCATGTTTGTGGGAACCCTCGATCTGCAGGCGACCATCTTGCAATTCATGATGTTCTTCAAGTCGAATACCTTCCAGGCTCTGATCGACAAGCTAGCTCAAACGGATCAGATGGGCCATAGACCTCCCCCTCCAAAGCCGGACTCTCGAAACGAGAAAGGGAAAGGAAAAGCGATCGTTGTCGCCAATGCTCAACAACAGCCGACCAACTTGAAGCCGGTTGTCCGTCAAAACAATATGCGTCCACACCTGTCCCTCGAGGAAAGGCTGGGGCGTCCTTACTCGTTTTCCCGAGATAAAACGAGAAGATTGTTCGAGCTGGCCTTGCACAACCGACTCATAAATCTGCTGGATCCAAGACGTCCGTCGCAGCCAAACGACGTCAATGATCCCAATTACTGTCCTTATCACCGAGTACTGGGTCATCCAATCGAGGATTGTTACATCTTCAAAAATTGGATTGAGGACCAGTACCAACAGGGCAAGTTCGCGTTGTCCGACAGATGGAAGGTGAATCCTCCGCAGCCTCACACCCCTAAAAATGGAATACGCCGGGGGCAATGTGCTCCCTTGTTGAAGAAGCTCCGTGGGAGGTTGTGCTATCAACCAAAACAAAGAGGATGCTGAATGATCTCCAGACGTGCCCGGCGATCAGGTGGAAAAACCCGTTGGAACCTCAGATCATTGAAGGGATGTTGAAGCCACGCCCAACTTCGAAGAACGGTGGTGATAGCCCGAGCACTCACAACCAGCCGTCAAAATCTTCAAAGAAGAAGAAGAAGAAATCCAAAAGGCCCGTGAAGCCTGGCGACAAGCGCACGGACTTACAAAAACAAATTGACGCGCCGGAGGAATACAACCAGAAAGCACGAACTCCCATTACACTCCAAGAATTCCTCAACCACGTCTTTCAAAAGGAAGATGAGGGAGAGAGCTCGTCGGATGAATCCGAGGAATACGAGGCGAGTTGTTATGTTATCTCTCATTCGTTTACCGACGATAAGAAAACTCCTTGCACTGGGAAGCTGGGGGCAGATCCTAAACCGGAACTTCTGGGGCCATCGGATGAAGCAATTGATGCCTTCCTTAACGAAGCTCTATTGAAAAGTAAAGCTGATCGGGAACGCTAGACGGTCTTATTTGAAAAGGCGAAGCGCCGGCGATTAGACGAAAGGGTTGAGGCACTCCCGTCAAATCACAATACATCCATTGCAGACAAAATCAAATTCAAGACGAGGAAAAGGTTTGCTAAAGCCATATCACCGGGGATGAGGCTACCACCCTCTCAAGAAAACAATACCGGCAAAGCAGAAATGCACCCCTCTTATTGCTTATATCATCGAAAGGTTTCGCACCCACCGAAGAGTGCAAAGCTTTCAATAAATGGCGGCAGGGGTATGTCGCTCACCGGCAACATCTTAAGTGGGAAAAGCGCAAAACTCGTCGGGAGCAGAAAAGTACGACCGAGGGGCTTAACAGCACTACCGGCGATTGTCGCATGGTTAACGCCGGGGGATCGCAAGTTTTTACATTCGGGAGCGATTCTGACGAGGAAATGGAGCTTGTCCCTCTCTTTAAAGAGTCCACCTCGGGAAAAGAAGAAGAGCCGAAGGTTTGCGAAAATATTCGGCTGCGTAATCGGACACTACCCGAAAAGAATCTCGGACCCTCAAACAAAAAAGATAAAGGGAAAGAAAAGGTCTCTGAGGATATAACCCTAGATGACCAAGTCATGGAAGAGCTAATCGCCAAGGACCCGCCAAAGAGAAATAAGGTGGACTACAACCTTCTGGCACACTTGAGGAAGCTACCTTCGCAGCTCAGCATTCTTGACGCCCTTCTACTATCAAAAGAAGCAAGAGATTCGTTGATCAAAGCGCTACAGGAGCCAGAGCAATTCCAAGCTTTCCTTGCCGAGGAAAAGATGAAGGACGAGCTGGAAGAAGTGCACACAGCTGATGTCACTTTCGGTGATGAAGACCTCCTCCTTGGGACGTGCGAACACAATCGCCCCCTCTATGTCTCAGGATACTGGCACGATATAAAGATAGGCAAAATCTTGGTTGACAATGGGCCTTCCGTCAATCTCCTCAATGTACGGGTATTGAAGGAAATCTGCATGAGCGTCCAGCACCTCGCTCGGGACAAGATCACCATCTCCGGGTTCGATCTCAATCATCACAGACTCTCGGGTCTGTGATACTGACGTTGCGCTTTGGGCTACTTGTCACGGACATTAAGTTCCACGTCATAGATGCCAAGACATGCTACAATGCTTTGCTCGGCCGACCCTGGTTACACGAGTACAACATCATCCCTTCTACACAGCATCAGTGTATGAAATATTTTAAGGATGGTCTCGAGTATACCGTAACAGGAGAGATGAACCCATTCTCCGTGAACGAAGTCCGCAAATATGAAGATGCAAAATACTTCTTACCGGATTTCGAAGACACGGAGAGGTGTCACAAGCCGGAGAACAAGGCTAACGCCACCATCACTGTCTTCGGGAGTGATACCGAGGAGGAGGAAGAGATGGTTTATTCGGGTCCACCCCAGCACAACAAGCAGGGACCGTCCGCTCCTATGTTGATCTTTGGCAGCGACTCGGAAGATGAGGTCCATGCTATATTCTCTGCTCGGCCTTCAATACGAACATTCGCTGATGAAAAACAAAGTCCGCAAATCGCCATGGTTCCATTAAACATCATAAAGAACTGGATGCTCTCGATACCTACAGTGTAGAGGAGCTGCGGACGCTCTATGTCCCTCCCAGGCGAGAAGGAGAAAATGCAACTCTATTCTACCGCTCTGAAGAAACCAAAGTGGAGAAAGAAATCTGGCACGGTGCGGATCCTACGCTTGACAGGCTTCAGCCCATCCGTCTGCCCAGATATTATACAGAAGGATTGAAGAGGCTACTGAAGCGCCAGGGGATATCCTTCAAACAGACCGCTCGAAAAGCCAAATTCTATGACAGGGTCTGGAACGTCCTCGGAACTCAGCACAAGTTGCCTAATGAGAGGATGGAAACAATTGGGCTTGGTTACATTCGGTCCAAGAAATGAGAGCTACTCCATGATTGCTACGTCGTGCATGACTTCAATGAAGAAGCGGATGCTCAATGGGAGAACGCTAATCCCGAACCAGTAAAAGTTCCTGATGCAAAAGTGCCCAGTCCGTCGTTCGAAGAACAAATGGACCAGCTTATAAGGGAAGCTGGTCAAAAAGTCCGAGATGACCACAACCGCGAAATGGCCATCTACGAGAAAGCCAAAACGCAACGCCTCCTCCAACAGGCCGTGAAAGATGAAAGTGCCGCTCCCTGTCAACCTGTTATAAAAAAGGCTCGACGCAGAGGCAGAAACAAGTCAAAAAGCGAAAGAGGCGCTCGATAGCAACAAAGCGGGACTAAGATGCCACGCAAGCGGGAATCGAGCGGTCCAGATCTGTCCCTTGTGAAGAAGATAAGTCGAGCATACTCTTTTCCTCGGGACAAGACGAAGAAGATACTTGATCGAGCTATAAAACATCAGATGCTTACACTGCCGGAGTCTAAAAACCCCGAACAAGCAGGCGAAGTCTCACACCCAAACTATTGCTCTTATCACCGAGTAATAGGGCACCCTCTCGAAGACTACTTCACCTTCAAGAACTGGGTTGAAGATCAGCATCAGCTCGGCAAGTTCGCTCTATCTGACAGTTGGAGGGTAACGCCGCCACAGAAGCACGAACCCAAAGCCACGAAAGCAGAACCAGACCTACATCGGTCTTCGAAGCGAGCTCGTACTTGTCACATGATAACAATATCAAGAGAAGAGCCCGAGAATATGGATGACCTTCCCTGGTGCTTCGAAAACAGCAACGATGAGGTGATCTCAGAATTTCCACCAGCACCGAAAGAGCTGGAGGATGGAATACATACTACTGCAGATAACCTCAAGAAAATTGAGTTGGGGATGGCGAACGACCCACTACCGACATTCGTCAGCGAGCTGCTATCTGAAGAAAGGGTGGCTGCGTTAAAAGACGTGCTTATGCAGCATAGAGATTGCTTCGCATGGAATTATTCCGAAATGCCAGGGCTGGATCCAGAGATTGTTGTCCACAAACTGACGATATCCCCGGACGTCAAGACGATCAAACATGCGCCAAGAAGATTGCAGCTCGAGCTTGAGATGAGTATCAATGCTGAGGTCAAGAAGCTAATCGACTCTGGCTTCATCCAGGAGGTTCAATATCCTGAATGGATCGCCAACATTGTCCCTGTGATGAAGAAAAATGGGACGGTGCACATATGCGTGGACTTCCGGGATCTCAATAATGCTTGCCCGAAGGACGATTTCCCAGTGCCAGTCACCGAACTGATGATAGACAATACGTCCACTCATGAGTTTTTCTCCTTCATGAACGGCTCATCAGGGTATAACCAGATAAAGATGCATCCTGAAGACCAGAAGCACACCGCCTTCAGGACTCCGCTAGGTATATTCTGCTACAAGGTGATGCCCTTCGGTCTAAAGAACGCCGGTGCCACCTATCAAAGGGCCATGACGAAGATCTTCGATGACCTCATACATGAAATCGTCGAGTGCTATATCGACGACCTCGTGGTTAAGAGCAAATCATACGAGGAGCATTTAGAACATCTGAAGACCGTATTTCAACGCCTTCGACAATACAACTTGAAGATGAACCCTCTCAAGTGCGCATTCGGGGTCTCCTCGGGCAAATTCCTGGGATTCATCATCCGACACCGAGGTATCGAGATAGATCCGTCAAAAATCAAGGCGATCATGGGAATGCCTCCGCCAAGGACTCTCAAGCAATTGCGGTCTCTCCAAGGGAAGCTCGCGTACATCCGGCGATTTATAGCCAATATTTCTGGCAAGTGCCGCCCTTACAGTCACCTGATGAAGAAGGGAACCCCTTTTGTTTGGGATCACAAATGTCAGAGCGCGCTGGACGAAATTAAGTAGTACCTGCAGAATCCGCCAGTGTTGGCTGCTCCGGCCAAGGGAAAGCCTCTCATTCTTTATACAACCACCCTCGAAGGTTCTTTAGGCGCATTATAGACACAAGGGAATGACCAAGGGAAAGAAAGAGCACTCTATTATTCGAGTCGGGAATGACCAAGGATGGAGAATAGGCTCTAACGAAGAAGAAGAAGAAGAAGAAGAAGAAGAAGAAGGTAAAGGAGATGAAGAACGACCATCGGCAGGGGTGTCATGGTTAATACCCACATTGTTTTGCAGCACTTTTCCGGATCTCAACGTGGTCACAGCATTTATGTTATGATTCTGCTGTTCATATGCAACATGTGCATGACCGGGATTTGGGAGTGGTTGAGACGGAAGGTTTCCTTTCTTTTGCTCTTTCAACGCTGCGTTGAGTTGTGCAATTTGTGCCTCAATAGATTTGATGCTTTGATCGTGTGAGGCACTGTTTTGCACCAAAAATTGAATAGAAGTCTCTATCCTAGCTGTGGACTGTGTAGATTGCTTTAGGAATGCTTCGAGACTTCTTTCGAGCGAGCTAACAGCATTTTGAGGTGGAACAAAATTGTTGGAGACAAAATTGTTCATTTGATTAGGGTAAGGTTGCTGTTGGAGAGGTTGCTGAAATTGAGTTTGTGGAGGTGCTTGTTGTTGTGGAGAAGGAGCCCTTTGAAAATTGTTGTTTCCTTGGGATTGTTGATTTTGGTTCCAAACGAAATTTGGGTGACTCTTCCAACCCGGATTTTATGTCGAAGAGTATGGATCATTTCTTTGTCGTTGCTAAAAGGCAGTATTGACTTGATCTTGTCCATGAGTAGATGCAGTGTGAGGACACTCTTCGGTGAGATGTGATGGACCCGAACAACAAGCACAAACAGTTCGTGGAGGTGCAACGGGGGCAGGAGAAGGCGATGAGATTTTGGTCTCAATCGCTTCTAGCTTTTTCGTAAGAGCGGCCATCTCGGCCTTCATAGCAATCGATATATCTAATTGATGTATGCCTGCCCTAGATTGACCACTAGAAGAAGATGATGTGGTCTTGGTGCTCTCCCACTGAATTGTTTGTTCACTAAGGTCCTCAAGAAACTGCCACGCTTCCTTACTTGATTTGGTTAGAAAGTGACCTTGACAGATGGTTTCTAGCAACTGCTTCGTTGCCGGGTTCAATCCCTTGTATAATGTTTGGCAGAGTTGCCAACTTCCGATCCCATGATGAGGGCATTGAACGAGTAGGTCTTTAAATCTTTCAAAACACTTCCAAAATGGTTCGTGAGGAAGCTGGGAAAATTGTATAATCTCATTACGGATTCTAGCAGTTTTATGGTGAGGATAGAACTTTTTAAGAAAAGCTTTCACAAACTCGTCCTAATTTCTAATTGAATGTGATGCTGTGCTGTATAGCCACTTCTCGGCTAAGTCACATAAGGTGAAAGGAATGACCCTTAGCCTTATAGCGTCATCACTTAATTGGGTAGTTTTCATCATGGCACAAACATTTTGAAATTTGTTGATAAAGATATATGCATCTTCGGATTCCAAACCATGAAACTTGGGCAGCATATTGATGAAGTGGGGTTTGATTTCAAAATTTTCCCTATTAGCCGGTGGGAGGGAAAGACAAGTAGGAAGGGCGGTGAGAACGGGATAGAAAAGATCCTGGAGCGCGACTCGTGCGGGCGCTTCAACAGGCGTGTGACCCGGGTTCGATCCCCGGCAACGGCGCCATTTGATTGAAGAGATTTTATAGATCAAAAATATAATTACCGCAATCAAGAACGGCGTCGCATGTAGCTAGCTGGTGAGTACGGGACGGTCCACAGGGATGTTGTGAATTTCCTAATCGCTCAAACGAGTTAATTCCGATGGGAGACGGATTGATTTATTAAATCTAAAAACTAAATCTATCTATACTAAGATTATCTAGATCTAAATCTTGCTAGGGTTAGGTCTAGATTAAGTTTGGAAAGTCAATAAATCTCACCGCTTTCTATGCCCATATGAAGATCTAATTAGGTGTTATGGTAATTATTAATAAAAGGGATTAGAACCATTTGGAAAGATGTTTTCTTCCTCTAGGTTCTTGTCCTTCCTTTAGAAATCCTTATCCTAACCTCCATGGAAAATCATCACAACCGGGCCTTTATACTACGGTATCACCGCTACCTCGATGGATAGGGCGCCGTAGGGAGCGGTATGTGCATGTATGCATGAAGTCCTATGAAAATATATGACGGGCAAGAAAGGGGATAAGAGATCTTCGTCTCTCAAACCTTCCCCAGATCTAATCCTAACAAGCGAGGAGACTACTCACTCATTAGGGAATTAAAATACATTTATCTAGGGCAGAGAATAAAAGATTAAATAGGGCAAGGAATTAAATTTATCTAGGGCAAGAATAGAAAATTAACCTAGGGCTGAAAATAAAAAACTTACAAAAATGATGCTCTCCAAAAGAATGCTGAAATTTATTAATGAAGGGAGGCATAGCCTTTTCAATGATTTAGAGTTCCTATTTATAGAGGATAGAAAACCCTAGGTTACAATTGATTCGCACGTCTACATTTACCAAAATATCCTTAGGAAGACCTAGTCAAAGTAGACTCCAAGTTTTGGTAAAATTTTATGTCTCTGTCTCTTTAAAAGGAAGTATTGGGCCTTGAAATTTCCTTTGTGGGCTCTTCTGTCTTTGGGCTTCCTTATTATTTGGTTCTTTTATTAAAATAGCTTCTATGTTTCTTCCAGATCTCCAGTGAATAATTACGGTGGACTTTTAACCGTTCGCTTTGTAATCTTGGACCTTGCATTGCCTTGTACTTTGTGAATTTTATCTTTGATGTAGGCTTGATTAAGAGTCTTCTGTTTGTTGGTCGAATTCCACTTTTGCATCGTCTTTTCATCGTTTTCACTGTTTTCTGTCCAAGAACCTGTAACCTGTAATATGTAGCAGACATGCGTCAAATGCACCTGTTTATTTATAAAACGAATAAGAATGGGGAATATAATAATACAATATTATGGTGTGAACAAATACCCCCAAACTTATCTTTTGCTCGTCCTCGAGCAAACTTATTTTTTTATTCTCTACAAAAACCTAACTGCACTTTCGTCGAGAAACGCGATTGCACTGAGCTCGTGCAACATGCCGTTAAACCTCTAGGTGTCCCTAGTAGGAGGAGTGTTATCTCCTGAGGGTTTTCAGCGGATACTACCCACAAAATCCTATCAATTTGGCTTTTTCGACTTTTGTTTTCCAATTAGGTTTTCTAACAAGGAATTCTATTATCTTCGACTTGCAAATTATCCATCCGTATTGTTCACACTTCCTCATCATATAACTTAAGATTATATATGTTCTATAGATTTACTTAGCTTTCGGCATCTCTTAAGTTTTTCCTTTTAGGGTTCCATCTCCACTTAGGAATTTTTATCAACTCTACTAAAGATACAAGTTCTATTCTTCATTCTTTTCTCTCATCTAAACTCCAATCACATATCTCCACGTGTGTGTATAAATCACCCCTACACTTGGAAATTCAAATCAAGCAATCATACTCTTGTCCGCTGTCCAAAGTACTTCTTAATAGGTGAATTTTGCTTACACATCCTTCATGCGACCGTTAATACTTCTTGAGGTACCAACGACCGATTACAAAATGCATTTGCACTTTAAAGCGTAATTCCTAGTCTTGCAACACCCAAGGCTTTAGCAGTGACTCCCAAACCAGTTGGTCTAAGGCACTAGGTGATGAAGCACCATCGCTAAATATTTTTTCATTAATGCAGCCTTAAGTAATCACAAAAACCAGTGTTCATTTTTTCTCTTTATTCACTTTTTTCTTTTATTTTCATTGTACTAAGGACTTTAGACAAGAGCATTTCAAGGTCTCCTCTACTATTCCAAGTTTCAAGGTGCGTGTTTGTGCAATTTATAGGGTATACATTTTTAGAATCTAGACTTAAGCTAGGAATTATTTTTCAAACTTATACTTTAATAAGAACATCAATACTTTTCCTTTGTTTCAACTTAGCCCAAGAACTGACCTCAAAATTTGCCTATTTCTAAATAAACTACAAAGACATATACTTTCTACCGCTAAACTTTAAGGAAGGTTATCTTTAGGGTTTGTAATTTACTACGTCAAAGATCTAGTTGATCCTAGCTAGTTAACATATCTGTCAAACTCTAGTCAAATAAACCAAAATTGAATACAATAATTTTTATAATTTTTGAAAATTTTCAATTTTTATGGTTTTTTTCATTTTCTAATTTTTTTTTCATTTTTCAAATTTTTATGATTTTTATATAAAGATACAATGCAAATATACATATGAATGCGAAGAAAGAAAACTTACCGAGCATACCCCCAAACTTAAACTGGACAGTATCCTCACTGTCATGCTGCACCAAGTTGGTAATGTCGGCAATTTCCTGCTTATTATTATATTTACATATTATACACACCCCCAAACTTATTTGAAATAAAGTTTTGTAAAAGTTGATTGGAAATTCGGGGGTGAAAGTGGAGGAGATTTAATCGGTGTAGGTCGGCTCCTGCAAAAACAGGAGCTCCTCCGATGGGTCCTCTGTGAGGAACGGTTTTAATCGATGCCCATTCACTTTGAACAAAGTACCGTCCTCCGGATTTTCAAGATCAACCGCACCGTGCGGATAAACGGTGCGGATTACAAAAGGTCCTCTCCATCTAGAACGGAGCTTGCCGGGGTGATAATGTAACCGAGTATCATAGAGTAAAACCTGTTGATCAGGTTTAAATGTTTTTCGCAAAAGGTGTTTATCGTGGAACACCTTAGCTCGATTTTTAGCAATTACGACATTATCATATGCCTCATCCCGAAGCTCTTCTAGTTCATTCAAGTGCAGCTTTTGATTACTGCCCGCATCTCCTAAAGATAAATGCAGCTCTTTGATAGCCCAAAATGCCTTGTGCTCAATTTCTACTGGGAGGTGGCAAGCCTTCCGGTAAACAAGCCGGTATGGAGACATCCCCAGATCGGTCTTGTATGCAGTACGGAAAGCCCATAGTGCATCGATCAATTTGAGTGACCAATCTTTACGGTTTTTAGAAATCATTTTCTCCAAGATTTGCTTAATTTGCCGATTCGAGACCTCGGCTTACCCACATGTTTGGGGATGGTATGGCGTTGACAGCTTATGGGTGATAGAATATTTGCGCATTAAGGACTCAAAAGTCCTATTGCAAAAGTGAGAACCCTTATCACTTATTATCGCGCGAGGGTGCCCAAATCGAGAAAAGATGTGTTCTTTAAGAAATCGAGCGACAACCTTGTTGTCATTTGTTCGACTAGGCACAGCCTCGACCCACTTTGAAACGTAGTCAACAGCCAAAAGAATATACACATTTCCAAAAGAGTTAGGAAATGGTCCCATGAAGTCTATACCCCAAACATCAAAAATATCCACAACCAAAATTGGTTGGAGCGGCATTTCGTTTCTCCGCGATATCCGGCCTAAGTGTTGGCACCGGGAGCAAGTTTTGCAGTATTCGTATCCATCCTTGAAGAGTCATGGCCAATAGAAACCACACTGCAAAACTTTCTCGGCTGTCTTCTTTAGGCCAAAGTACCCGCCACATGCTTGATCGTGACAAAAAGACAGCACACTCTTAACCTCATTTTCCGGTACACACCGACGAATGATTTGGTCGGAACAGTTTTTAAAAAGATAAGGTTCATCCCAGTAAAAATGCTTTACTTGGGACAAGAATCGAAGTTTATCTTGTTTCGACCAATCTTTAGGTATCAAGCCGGTGGCTAAGTAGTTTACAATATCGGCGAACCATGGTTCGCAAGAAACGGTCAAGAGTTGCTCATCAGGAAAAACATCAGTGATTGGAAGTTCAAGTGTAGGCGAAGAAGGGAGTCGTGAAAGGTGATCGGCCACTACGTTTTCACATCCTTTTTTGTCTCTTATGACAAGGTCAAACTCTTGTAGCAAGAGGATCCAACGTATTAGCCTCGATTTAGCATCCTTCTTCGCAAAAAGGTGGCGAAGAGCTGAATGATCCGTATACACAATGACTGGAGAGTCGATTAAATAAGACCGAAATTTCTCAAGTGCAAACACAACCACTAAAAACTCTTTTTCTGTTGTTGTGTAGTTTAATTGAGCCTCATTTAATGTTCGGCTAGCGTAATAAATCATGTGAGGCATCTTATTAATGTGCTGTCCAAGAACAGCACCAATGGCAAAATCTGATGCGTTGCACATGATTTCGAAAGGGTGCGTCCAGTCTGGAGATGAAAGAATGGGCGCAGAAATGAGAAAGTGTTTCAAAGACTCGAACGCTCCCATGCAAGTTAAGTCAAAATCAAATGTTGTGTCCTTGGCTAGTAAGAGAGTCAAGGGTCTAGCAATCTTGCTAAAATCCTTGATGAACCGTCTATAAAAACCAGCGTGGCCAAGGAAAGCTCGGATGTCTTTGACGCATTTAAGAGGAGGAAGATTGGAAATGACTTCAATTTTGGCTCTATCAACCTCTATGCCGTTTTACGAGATGACATGTCCTAAGACAATGCCTTCTCGTACCATAAAGTGGCACTTCTCCCAATTCAACGTTAGGTTCTTATCCCTATAGCGGGTAAGAACTGCGTCAAGATGTCGTAAGCACTCGTCGAAGGAGTTACCAAAAATGGAGAAATCATCCATAAAGATCTCCAAAAACTTTTCAACCATGTCTAAAAATATCCCCATCATACACCGCTGAAATGTAGCGGGTGCATTGCATAACCCAAAGGGCATGCGACGATAAGCAAAAATGCCAAAGGGAAAAGTAAATGTGGTCTTGTCTTGATCTTCTTTAGTGATGGGGACTTGGTTATAACCGGAATAGCCATCTAAAAAGCAGTAGAACTCGTGCCCCGCTAATCATTCTAGCATTTGGTCAATGAAAGGTAAAGGAAAGTGGTCCTTCCTTGTCGCGGCATTGAGTTTTCTATAATCGATGCAAACTCGCCACCCAGTTTGGGTGCGAGTGGGAATTAACTCATTTGCCTCATTGGTAATGACCGTGATGCCCGATTTCTTTGGCACAACATGAATGGGGCTAACCCATTGGCTATCCGAGATAGGGTAAATGATACCACTATCAAGACATTTAACAATCTCCTTCTTAACAGCCTCTTTCATAATGGGGTTGAGGCGTCTTTTTGGATCCCTTGCCGGCTTGGTATCATCCATCAAGTGTATATGATGTTCGACTATGAGGGGACTAATCCCCTTGATGTCTGCCATAGACCAGCCAAAAGCTTGCCGATTATTCTCTAAGACCAGTAAAAGGGCCTTCTCTTGCTCAAGAGCTAGAGAGGCCGATATGATAACGGGTAAGGTCTCATTATCACCTAGATAAGCATATTTTAGGTGCGATGGCAAAAGCTTTAGTTTGAGTT
Source organism: Agapanthus africanus (assembly GCA_030015575.1). NCBI lineage: Eukaryota > Viridiplantae > Streptophyta > Magnoliopsida > Asparagales > Amaryllidaceae > Agapanthus > Agapanthus africanus. Next base: position 5,012,206 of record JASDDO010000024.1, read on the forward strand.
TAGGAGGTGAAACAATAGATGGTAACAAAGGAGTAACTGTTTCAACCTCGAAGGATTCCATCAAAGGTTCAAATCGAGTGTACGCAACCGAGTCGGATGGTTCAACTAACTCATCCGAAAAAGCAAAAGACTCAAACTCGGGTGGAGAGTCTTCAAAATCGTCTCCAAAGGTGAAACACTCATAATCTTTGTCCGTCGTGAAAGCTGTGTCGGATTCTAGAAGGAACGCACTAGTGGCGTCATCATTGCTGTGATCAAACATAAAATTTTCGAACTCACAGTCCTCTTCCGCGATCTCATTGATCGAGCAAACATCAAGTACGCTAGCATTAGGCTCGCAAGGCAGATTTCCCAACTTGAAAATATTGAGTTCAATTGTCATATTGCCAAAGGATAGATTCATTGAACCATTACGACAATTGATCACTGCGTTCGAAGTCGCGAAGAAAGGTCGACCAAGTATCACCGGAATTTGATTTCGGGGGTTAGCGATAGGTTGTGTATCCATAACAATAAAGTCAACGGGGAAAATGAAATCCCCTACTCTAATTAACACATCCTCCAACTCTCCCCTAGGGTGGGTGATTGATCGGTTAGCCATTTGGAGAGTACAGTGAGTGGGCTTAAGCTCTCCAACGCCTAATTGCTCATACACCGAATAAGGTAGCAAATTGACACTAGCACCAAGATCTAATAGTGCTCTATTGATGTTCTTGTCTCCAATTGTGATCAAAATAGTAGGACAACCGGGGTCCTTGTGCTTTGGGGGTAAAGAATTGACAAGAGCATCACTAACAGCACTAGCCACAAAAACTTTCTTTGGTACTTGTGACTTCCTCTTTTTGGTGCATAAGTCCTTTAAGATTTTTGCATATGAAGGAACTTGTTGGATTGCAACCAAAAGAGGGATATTTATGCTAACCTGTTTGAACAGCTCTACAATCTTCTCCATCTGTGGAGTTGTTTTATTGGATCTCAATCGGTTTGCAAAAGGAACATTTTGAAAAGTTGTTGAGTCCAATTTTTACGGATCAGATTGTTGAGTTGGAATAGAACCTTGTGTAGATATGTTCGTGTTGTGAGAAATGGGTCCGTTAGAGCTGGACGAGGTAGAGCCGTGTGAAGGATGGAGAATAGGCTCTAACGAAGAAGAAGAAGAAGAAGAAGAAGAAGAAGAAGGTAAAGGAGATGAAGAACGACCACCGGCAGGGGTGTCATGGTTAATACCCACATTGTTTTGCAGCACTTTTCCGGATCTCAACGTGGTCACAGCATTTACGTTATGATTCTGCTGTTCATATGCAACATGTGCGTGACCAGGATTTGGGAGTGGTTGAGACGGAAGCTTTCCTTTCTCTTGCTCTTTCAACGCTGCGTTGAGTTGTGCAATTTGTGCCTCAATAGATTTGATGCTTTGATCGTGTGAGGTACTGTTTTGCACCAAAGATTGAATAGAAGTCTCTATCCTAGCTGTGGACTGTGTAGATTGCTTTAGGAATGCTTCGAGACTTCTTTCGAGCGAGCTAACAGCATTTTGAGGTGGAACAAAATTGTTGGGGACAAAATTGTTCATTTGATTAGGGTAAGGTTGCTGTTGGAGAGGTTGCTGAAATTGAGTTTGTGGAGGTGCTTGTTGTTGTGGAGGAGGAGCCCTTTGAAAATTGTTGTTTCCTAGGGATTGTTGATTTTGGTTCCAAGCGAAATTTAGGTGACTCTTCCAACCCGGATTGTATGTCGAAGAGTATGGATCATTTCTTTGTCGTTGCTGAAAGGCAGCATTGACTTGATCTTGTCCTTGAGTAGATGCAATGTGAGGACACTCTTCGGTGAGATGTGATGGATCCGAACAACAAGCACAAACAGTTCGTGGAGGCGCAACGGGGGCAGGAGAAGGCGATGAGATTTTGGTCTCAATCGCTTCTAGCTTTTTCGTAAGAGCGGCCATCTCGGCCTTCATAGTAATCGATATATCTAATTGATGTATGCCTGCCCTAGATTGACCAGTAGAAGAAAATGATGTGGTCTTGGTGCTCTCCCACTGAATTGTTTGTTCACTAAGGTCCTCAAGAAACTGCCACGCTTCCTCACTTGATTTGGTTAGAAAGTGACCTTGACAGATGGTTTCTAGCAACTGCTTCATTGCCGGGTTCAATCTCTCGTATAATGTTTGGCAGAGTTGCCAACTTCCGATCCCATGATGAGGGCATTGAACGAGTAGGTCTTTAAATCTTCCAAAACACTTCCAAAATGGTTCGTCAAGAAGCTGGAAAAATTGTATAATCTCATTACGGATTCTAGCAGTTTTATGGTGAGGATAGAACTTTTTAAGAAAAGCTTTCACAAACTCGTCCTAATTTCTAATTGAATATGATGCTGTGCTGTATAGCCACTTCCCGGCTAAGTCACATAAGGTGAAAGGAATGACCCTTAGCCTTATAGCGTCATCACTTAATTGGGTAGTTTTCATCATGCCACAAACATTTTGGAATTTGTTGATAAAGATATATGCATCTTCGGATTCCAAACCATGAAACTTGGGCAGCATATTGATGAAGTGGGGTTTGATTTCGAAATTTTCCCCATTAGCCGGTGGGAGGGAAAGACAAGTAGGAAGGGCGGTGCGGACGGGGTAGAAAAGATCCTGGAGCGCGACTCGTGCGGGCGCTTCAACAGGCAGGTGACCCGGGTTTGATCCCCGGCAACGGCGCCATTTGATTGAAGAGATTTTATAGATCAAAAATATAATTACCGCAATCAAGAACGGCATCGCATGTAGCTAGCTGGTGAGTACGGGACGGTCCACAGGGATGTTGTGAATTTCCTAATCGCTCAAACGAGTTAATTCCGATGGGAGACGGATTGATTTATTAAATCTACAAACTAAATCTATCTATACTAAGAATTGTTGGAGATAGAGCCCTCATAGTCAATTATTGGATCGCAGGTACGTTATTGCAATGATTGCGGAGGAATTATACCGGTAGGGTAGTCTTACTCGAGATGATAGTATGCTATCTGGTTTGCCTTTATCAGTCGTGTACATGTTCAGGTGACTGATTACATGTTACACTTTGATAGAACCCTTAGGATCTTGCTTTACCACCAACAGTATGATGGCGATCATATACGTGAGAGTTGGGTGGTTTATACGCATATCCTTAATTGTGGTCCCTAGTCGTGGGAGTTTCGAGACAGGGCATCGATACTCCGGAGTAGACTAGTGTATACAGTCGAGACCCCGTCGAGGGGCGGTGGCCGGTCTCACAAGCCACTGGTGTCAGTTGGATCACCTAAGATGTATACAGGTGCTCATTGGGTTATGAGTACACCGGACAGGACTCGCCGGGAATCTGCTAGTTATTACTATATCTATCGTCGGATAGCAGTTCCCTGGTGACATGTGTACAGGTTAGTTCATCGACCTGAGGTCGTCATTTGTCTCGTGTGAGTTCCCACTGTGCTTTGATTTCTACCCTACCACGGCTCAAACGAGTCGTGCAAACAGGTAGCTTTTGGGTACAGTCCCGAGCTATATGGAGGCACGTGAGCGGATCGGCAGAGGATTCGTCTCTCCCGGTATTGGGGGCGAGGTCGTGCTGTGTCTAGGAGAGCCATTACACAAAGTCCATGGCCATGGCAGGAGATTTACTGGTAGGTACTCCAGTAGTATCTCAGGGTGTTATTGGGCTTCATTCCGACACGACTTATACTGCTATTGGGGGTCTGACGTTACTAGCCCCCTAGGCAGATATGCGATACTCATAGACGAACGGACCGGACTGTATATACATTGTCACTGTTAGGCTCAGTAGGGTTTCCGGATGAGTTCGCTCATCGGCCTCCCTTGAGGTCAGTCCATGGGCAGCCGTTACGCATAGCTAGTGCCGCTGACGGTTTGTGGTTAAACCCACTGCCAGGGTACTGACGAGTCATTAGATTCCCCCACAGACAGTTTCCCAAGTTCGGGCGAAACGTTGTAGAGGCCGTATGGTTTTATGGCAGGGTTCGGAAAATGCACGTGCGTTTACGCACGTGTTATTTTTCGGGCAGATGATACTGGTCGGCTTTGGTTTAAGCCGGATCCGAGTATTATATTGAGTAGATATAATATCTTTGTCTTAGTTGCATTTGTATTCGGTCGTAATACAAATGCGGGTATATTTATACAGATACGGGGTTATCCTGAAAGTTGTTTCAGGATCACTTTTGGAAGTTGCCAGTTTCCAGTTTTCTATCAGCCGTCTTTTAACATTCGGTTAAAGACGGATTTATCTTTTCTTGGATGAGGGTGAGTCATGCTTCTAGAAGGTTCTAGAAGTTTCTAGAAAGTGGTATCAAAGCCTCACCATTTTGCTATACTAACTTGTGCTAACGCGTTTAAAACATCGATCGAACCGGAAATCAGAAACCGCATTTTTTCAATTTGACAGTTTCTGTCGATTTTAAATGGTGTCCTAAAAATATTCCACATATCACAGAAAGTTGGTCAGGGTTTCAGAAGCACCCCGACAAAATTTGAGCACGTGATTCCACCAAAGAGCCGCGGAATCGCGGCCAAACGCATGGTTTGGCCGCGCATCCGCAGCCATTCTATGGGATCAGTGCACCAAATTTTGTCTGTGTCTTCTCTGTTGGAATTTGGGGTTTTTGGTATATATCTTTTGGGCCCAGATTTTGTTACTGTTCACCAGTTGTTCGAGGGGCCCACTTTGTGATATTTTGTCGATCGAAATTTAAACACGTTAGTTTACAGTGCTTACATTATATCTCCGACCGGGAATGTCATTTGATCGGTAAACCGCGTTTGATTGCTATGGTTCTTTTAGACGGGTTTGCGAACGTGACATTCGCGTTGATGTTCTGTGTTGTGCTGTGATGTTGCGGATTTGTCGTGGTGGATAGCAGTGTGCAATGATAGTGCAGTTTGAATTTATTTGTACATTTGATATTGCGGGACGAGCGTCCAACTTGTGGACTGCCGTCACTGCCTGTTGTATAATATTCTTTTGGAGCATGACCAGGTTGCGGTCGATGTACCTGTTGTACTATTTTTCATTACTGTAGTAGGTTTTGCCCCGCGACGGAGTGCACGAATAGCCGGGTTCTGGGGGGCAACGGGTCCGCATCTCATGGCTTTGAGAGGCAGAGGGGTCCCACTCTAGAATTGGCAGACTATTCGCCGCACTCGTAGGGGGTACAGGTTGACCCAAGGAGGGGTGCCCAAGATTACCGGATTCCGTGAAGTGCAGGGTGGTCTATTCACTATGCTGTAGGGGGCTGCCTCGCTTCAGGTTTTGGCGGGTAACTTGCCGCACCCGTAGGGGTCTAGGTTTCATTGCACAGGCTATCCACACGACTGGGGAACGTCGGGTTTCAGCAGCGGCTCTGTGAAACCCGGGGATCCCAGATTATCTGTATTGTTCTGTGATGCTTATTACTTTTCTGTAATGTTGCATATTATCACGCCTGGATCGATTATTGTATATCGGTTTATATACTATTAGATGTTGTATATGTTTTACACCCGCGCTAGTCCAGTCCCCGCTCTGTCGTTAGTTAAGTAACTTAACGGGTGATGACGGGACCCAGTGACGAATGCGGATGGCATATACGTACATTTTATTTTCGTTCTTTTCTGGTGTGATCGATTGATGGGACTGCGTTGATTCTGATCAATGCAAAGTAAAGCAAACCTGTTTACAGTTGTTGGAACAAATTTAAAAAGTGTTATTGCAAAGACGTTTCCTTTTGTTTTGCATAGCGGTATTCAGTGGAATATCCTGCACCTCATTCGACGGGGCAAGGGCCGATATCCCTTCACCGGGACTGACCCCTTGGGCAGAAGTTTGCGTCAGGGGTAATAACTTCACTATAGTCGATTACAAGTTGCTTTGCATAGCGGTATTCAGTGGAATATCCTGCACCTCATTCCACGAGGAAAGAGCCGAGATCCCTTTACCGGGAGTGACCTCTTTAGCAAAAGGTTTTCGCCACTATATTTTAAAAAGCTATCAGGTTCCTTCAGCGATATCAAGTTCACTACGTTAAAGGTTTTTCGCCAAAAACCAGCCGTAGCCCTCCGTCACTTCTTTTGAGTATTCAGTAGTATTCAAGCTATGTATTTTAGCCAAAGTTAAGGCATAGTGTTTGGTAGCTGCTGGGTATTCAATTGTTGCATAGATAGATGAGTTAGTTTGGGACAGTCGTTCTGCCGATTGGCCAAAGTCAGGGGCATGTGCGGGTGGGTTCAAATTGACAAGATAGTGACGGGTAGAACTTGGCATGTGACTTATGACATTTTGACCAAAGCCAAGGTTATAAGAGCATGGGGCAAAAATCAGATCGGGAGTTTCTAAAGAAACTGAAACTTGCCAAGTATGCGCATACCTTCTGGAGTATGAGTAACGTGGATGCATTCCATCACGTTATCATGCGATGAGATTTGGATCCCGATTCCCACTGATGAGTTGGTTTACTCTTCGGGTGATCCCGATTGATTCTTCTTTAGGTTTGGAGGAGAATTTGACAGGACAGTGGGAGTTTCCGGATTAGATAAAGTGATAACCATTCTGATCTAGGTTAGAGTGCACGCAGAGTGTTTCTTTTCTCTCTCTCTTTGGCAGCGACCTTTGACCGACCCTAGACTATGACTCAGTGACCAAATTGACCGAACCTTCTTAAAATACTACCTTTTGGATTGTCTATGTTGCATAAGTCATTGCCACTCCTTTTACCCTTTGAATTTCTCAGAACACCCGTATTACTACGGACATCCACTTCCATTGGATAGATCCATCGTATGGTTATATACGAACTCGAAGGGACTTCTTCGAGGATGGATCCAGGTTCAGGAGAAATAGAATTGGTTTATTCAGTTGTCTTTTATTATCACCTTCTCTCAGGTTGCGAGGGCTCCTTGGTTTAGGAGAGTACACCTATTACGCTTATTTGATAGTCTTATTCCAAACCATAGGCAGGTGCCAAAAGGTAGGGAATGAAGAAAACCAATTAGCCTAAGCAGGGTGTGCAGAAGGTAATATGTAAAGACAAAATAAAGGGATTAGAAAGAGGGCAAAGTAAATTGCGACTGATATCATTCACGACCAAAACCGCGTACTTCATCGCCACTCCTATTTCACTTTTAAAAGAGTAAGGTATTATTCAGTTGTCTTTTATCATCACCTTCTCTCAAGATACGAGTACTCCTTGGTTTAGGAGGGTACACCTATTATGCTTACTGGATAGTCTTCTTTCAAACATAGGTTGGTGCCGAACGGTAGGGAAGGAAGAAAACCATTTAGCCTAACGATGGTGTACAGAAGGTAACGACTAAAGACAAATAAAGGGATTTGGAAAGATGGCAATAAAATATACGGTTGAAGTCATGAATTGGATTATGGAAGAGGCATTGCTATGAATACCAAGATACCCCTACGAAACATTTTCATGTTTCAGTGCATTGTTAAAGAAAACCTGTTTTCCCGATTAGACACTTACTCCAAGGGTATGTATTTACCAGGTTTCATTCTTATATCTGTATGGTTTTACAGATGATGGGTGGGAGTAAGTTATTGGGAATTAGGTGATTATCCTCATTATATCGGAATTCGTTGTAATTGGTGATATTTGAGGAAATCGCCAGGGTACGGTTTTCAACCTACGACGCACAGGTTTTGAGTTGTTTAACTCAGTGGACTTATACAGAGTATTGAATGTTGTCCAGTGTCCTTCAGGACAAAGGGGTAGGTCCTCGTACTATGTTCTGTTTACTTATAACTTCTCTAGTATTTAGACAAGTGTTTCGTAGAAATACAAGGTCTAAGTTTTGAGAAGTTGTGGGTATAAGAATAAAGTAGAGAACCAGGTGTCACAAATATCGGGATTCTTCAAAGAGATCGAAGATGTAGATTCTTGTGATTGGTATTCAGATGATAGTAATGGTTTTTAGAAACTTGTTTCTCGTTCAGGTTACTCATAATTGGATGGATTCCTAAGTTGAGTAATGCTGATTAGCCTCTTTCCATTAAGTTGATATGCACTGGAGGCAGCTGCATGATTTGAATCTGGTTCCAATAAAATAAGTGCCAAAGTTTCTGTATTGGATATAGAATGGATCGTACCTTAAAAGATGTTAAGGTACGGGGAGTTGTCCAGCTTATGCTTAAAACCAGACTCTGGATAACTCAGGGCACGTTTCTGTAATGGCTGTTTGTGGATTGACCCTGGCTATGACGAGGGTTGATATTCTACCATTTGGAAGATCAATAGTGATATTGTTCTTGACTCGCCACAGTTTTAGTAAAATGGATTTTTTCAGAAAACAGTAGTGGGAGTATGGTAGAACTGGAAGTGATTCCAGAATCGCAAACGATTACGGAAAATTTAATAGGACCTAAAGATTCAATCAAGATTGACATTCCAATAGCCACTCCGCAGATATGGTGGGTAACCTCAGACACCCGAGAGGTACTTTGGTAGCCTCAAGGACGGTGACAGGGAGGTTCTTATCTACCAGACTTGACACTACTGATGTTCCAGGCTATGAGACCCGGTAGGAGGGTTGTCGTAGTCAGTGGGAGCAGCAGAAGCATAGTGGGCAAGTAGCTTATGTCTATTTATAGACTTGAGCAGTTATAGCGGAGATAGATCATCTAATTTTGATGTGACAGTCATAGGTTTGACTTCATCAGAATAGGGGAAAGATCTGTTAGAAGGTAGTAGGGTGTGATGTTATGGTATCTGAATGACATACACAAAGTAGGAAGTAAAATTCCTATACTACGATCGGTTGTACTTTGGTCGTCACACAGTTGTTTCTCCAGACAGGATATAGATATAATATTTGACATTCTGGTTTCTTGATCTATGGTTTTAGATCTGGATTTGGGTAGTTTCCCAATGTGGGTACTTTGACAGTATTCTAATGGTTTTTAGAATAGATGACTCCTAGCATGGTGGTGTACCTGCAGGTAATGGAGTCACCCTCTCTAAAGGTGTCGTACAGACTAAAGGGGAGAGGGATATGCATGATTGACAGATCACTTGCTTAGGCAATTGAGTCAATCATGAGATGTCAAGTACCGCACCAAATGTTGTTTTTGCACTAGATGCAATAAGTTTGTATTAATCCAATCCTGGAGAAACATAAGGAAGCAGTTTTAGAACATAAGTACATGTTCTACGGATTTGATAACGGCGGCCTCCTTCGGGAGACGGTTATCATTCCAGGCTTCAAAGGTGACATGGTTGACAGAGTGATTGTCAGAGTTATAGTTTTTCCCTCTGACGAAGAGGGACAGTATTATGGACAGGTGGTCCAAGAGGATACTGTGGGAGGCATGATGCCGGATACTGATTAGGTTCAGTGATCGATACAGTCTAAGAAGTTTGGATTTGGAGTTCATTTATGAACTTTGTCCCGTCAGACATCCAGACATGTTCTAAGACAGGTATTACTCAATTCGGGAGATGGCTTTCTCCGCGAACTTGAGATTTAGAGAGATATAGAAAGAAACATCTAGGCGGATCCACTCACTGAGGCTATTTCTCGAACACAATAGTTTTACAAACAGGCTTTGTGAAACTGATTAGTAGAGGAGTTGGATGTTCGGTTTCACACGGGCTGTGAGTAGTCGACATCGCAATAATTAGCCTTGAGTGCAAGTGGGAGATTGTTGGAGATAGTGCCCTCATAGTCAATTATTGGATCGCAGGTACGTGATTGCAATGATTACGGAGGACCTATACCGGTAGGACAGTCTTACTCGAGATGATAGTATGCTATCTGGTTTGCCTTTATCAGTCGTGTACATGTTCAGATGACTGATTACATGTTACACTTTGATAGAGCCCTTAGGATCTTGCTTTACCACCAACAGTATGATGGCGATCATATACGTGAGAGTTGGGTGGTTTATACGCATATCCTTAATTTTGGTCCCTAGTCGTGGGAGTTTCGAGACAGGGCATCGATACTCCAGAGTAGACTAGTGTATACAGTCGAGACCCCGTCGAGGGGCGGTGGCCGGTCTCACAAGCCACTGGTGTCAGTTGGATCACCTAAGATGTATACAGGTGCTCATTAGGTTATGAGTACACCGGACAGGACTCGCCGGGAATCTGCTAGTTAGTACTATATCTATCGTCAGATAGCAGTTCCCTGGTGACATGTGTACAGGTTAGTTCATCGACCTGTGTCTCGTGTGAGTTCCCACTGTGCTTTGATTTCTACCCTACCACGGCTCAAAGGAGTCGTGCAAACAGATAGCTTTTGGGTACAGTCCCGAGCCATATGGAGGCACGTGAGCGGATCGGCAGGGGATTCGTCTCTCCCGGTATTGGGGGCGAGGTCGTGCCGTGTCTAGGAGAGCCATTACACAAAGTCCATGGCCATGGCAGGAGATTTACTGGTAGGTACTCCAGTAGTATCTCAGGGTGTTATTGGGCTTCATTCCGACACGACTTATACTGCTATTGGGGGTCTGACGTTACTAGCCCCCTAGGAAGATATGCGATACGCATAGACGAACGGACCGGACTGTATATACATTGTCACTGTTAGGCTCAGTAGGGTTTCCGGATGAGTTCGCTCATCGGCCTCCCTTGAAGTCAGTCCATGGGCAGCCGTTACGCATAGCTAGTGCCGCTGACGGTTTGTGGTTAAACCCACTGCCAGGGTACTGACGAGTCATTAGAGTCCCCCACAGACAGTTTCCCAAGTTCGGGCGAAACGTTGTAGAGGCCGTATGGTTTTATGGCAGGGTTCGGAAAATGCACGTGCGTTTACGCACGTGTTATTTTTCGGGCAGATGATACTGGTCGGCTTTGGTTTAAGCCGGATCCGAGTATTATATTGAGTAGATATAATATCTTTGTCTCAGTTGCATTTGTATTCGGTCGTAATACAAATGCGGGTATATTTATACAGATACGGGGTTATCCTGAAAGTTGTTTCAGGATCACTTTTGGAAGTTGCCAGTTTCCAGTTTTCTATCAGCCGTCTTTTAACATTTGGTTAAAGACGGATTTATCTTTTCTTGGATGAGGGTGAGTCATGCTTCTAGAAGGTTCTAGAAAGGGTGACTTGGCATGGTGAGTCATTAGTGCTTTAATGGAGCCATTAATGCAATGGTGACTAGGTTAATGAATCACCATTTGCATTAATGAGGTTTTGTTTGCTTAAGGATATTTTTCTTATGTTCACACATGATATTTCTTTCTTAAGGTCACCCTCTTCTCTCCTACAAGATTATCTAGATCTAAATCTTGCTAGGGTTAGGTCTAGATTAAGTTTGGAAAGTCAATAAATCTCACCGCTTTCTATGCCCATATGAAGATCTAATTAGGTGTTATGGTAATTATTAATAAAAGGGATTAGAACCATTTGGAAAGATGTTTTCTTCCTTTAGGTTCTTGTCCTTCCTTTAGAAATCCTTATCCTAACCTCCATGGAAAATCATCACAACCGGGCCTTTATACTACGGTATCACCGCTACCTCGATGGATAGGGCGCCGTAGGGAGCGGTATGTGCATGTATGCATGAAGTCCTATGAAAATATATGACGGGCAAGAAAGGGGATAAGAGATCTTCGTCTCTCAAACCTTCCCCAGATCTAATTCTAACAAGCGAGGAGACTACTCACTCATTAGGGAATTAAAATACATTTATCTAGGGCAAGAATAGAAAATTAACCTAGGGCTGAAAATAAAAAACTTACAAAAATGATGCTCTCCAAAAGAATGCTGAAATTTATTAATGAAGGGAGGCATGGCCTTTTCAATGATTTAGAGTTCCTATTTACAGAGGATAGGAAACCCTAGGTTACAATTGATTCGCACGTCTACATTTACCAAAATATCCTTAGGAAGACCTAGTCAAAGTAGACTCCAAGTTTTGGTAAAATTTTATATCTCTGTCTCTTTAAAAGGAAGTATTGGGCCTTGAAATTTCCTTTGTGGGCTCTTCTGTCTTTGGGCTTCCTTATTATTTGGTTCTTTTATTAAAATAGCTTCTATGTTTCTTCCAGATCTCCAGTGAATAATTACGGTGGACTTTTAACCGTTCGCTTTGTAATCTTGGACCTTGCATTGCCTTATACTTTGTGAATTTTATCTTTGATGTAGGCTTGATCAAGAGTCTTCTGTTTGTTGGTCAAATTCCACTTTTGCATCTTCTTTTCATCGTTTTCACTGTTTTCTGTCCAAGAACCTGTAACCTATAATAAGTAGCAGACATGCGTCAAAAGCACCTGTTTATTTATAAAACGAATAAAAATGAGGAATATAATAATAAAATATTATGGTGTGAACAGGCCCTGCTCTTGATGGAGTTCTCGATAACGTATCAACCTCTTAAAGCAGTGAAAGGCCAGGCCATTGCCGATTTCCTCGCTGAACATCGGATACCTGCCGATTCTCCTCTGAATTGTGATCTGCCAGACGAACATGCGTTTGACGCGATCGACGGAGGTGATAGTCGATGGGAGCTTTATTTTGATGGAGCATCTTCCATGAAGAAGCGCAAACAAAGTACCCCTATAATCAAATCGGGGGTAGGCCTTATCTTCGTGACTCCACAAGGAGGGATAATGCGCTTTGCTTTCTCCTTAACAGAGCCGAGGACGAACAATGAAACCGAATATGAAGCTTTAATAGCAGGCCTCGAGATCTCCATCGACATGGGAATTGAAAATCTCCTCATATACGGAGACTCCCAACTGGTCGTCAGTCAAGTAAACGGCGACTACCAAACGTGCAAACCAGAGTTGGTGAAGTACGGCGAAAAGGTGCAACAACTGTTGACCCAAATCCCTTCCTCCAATTTGGAAAACATACCGTGCGCGGAAAACAGCAAAGCAGACGCATTGTCCAAGCTCGCTAAAGAACTGGCTGACGAGGACCTCGATGATGTGAAGATCGTTGTACAAAGCCGTCGGGTGCTTTCCCCATCAGAAATGTATTCGGAATCATCCGAAGAAAAGGGAGTGACTGAGCAGACGCACCTGCAAATAAAAGACCGAGAAAAGGCTGAGGATTGGAGAGAAGTCTTTATAGACTACTTCAAATACCGTCGAACGCCCGCAGATGCGTCCTCAAGACATCAGCTTATGAAACAAACTTTGTCTTTCGTCTTCGTCAATGATACTCTGTACAAGAGGTCGTTTGATTCTCTGTGGTTGAGATGCCTAGGACCTGACGAAGCGAAAAGAGTCGTTCAGGAAGTTCATGACGGACTCTGCGGTTCTCACCAAGCAGGCCCAAAGATGAAGTTGAAGATTAAACGGATGGGTTACTACTGGCCCACGATGATTCAGGACTGCCTCGAATATACGAAGCAATGCCACTCGTGCCAAATCCATAGGGACTTCATACACCAGTATCCAAATCCACTACATCCAACGGTGGCTAGCTGGCCGTTCGAAATGTGGGGAACTGACATAGTTGGCCCCATCGAACCAGCATCGTTTAGAGGACATCGTTTCATCCTGGCGACGATTGACTACTTCTCCAAATGGGCAGAAGTAATACCGCTGAGGGAAGTGAAGACGGAAAATATCCTCCACTTCTTCAAGACGCACGTTATTTACCGGTTTGGAACTCCGCAATGGATCATCTCCGATAACGGGTCAGCCTACAGAAGCCACAAGATCAGTCGCTTCGCGCAGCAGCATAATATAGACTGGAGATATTTCTCGGTTTATAATCCGCGAGCTAATGGTCTAGCCGAGGCCTTCAATAAGACCTTGACAAAGATCATAAAGAAGACGGTGTCCCGAAATAAGAAGGACTGGCACAAGAGACTGCAAGAAGCTCTCTGGACGTATCGAACTACGTTCAAGACGGCCACGAACACAACGTCGTACACGTTAGTCTTCGGTACAGAAGCAGTACTCCCCCTCGAGATAGAGTTACCCTCTCTACGAGTGGCAGTCCACTACGAGCTGACGGACGAAGAAAATGCTCACCTTCGGCTTGAGGAGCTTGATGCCCTTGATGAAACACGGCTCATAGCGCAACAAAATCTGGAGGCTTATAAAGCAAAGATGACGCGCTCATATGAAAGATTGACCCGGCCGAAGATATTCCGCCAAGGCGAACTCATGCTAGTAGTCAAAAGGCCTATGATCCCCAATAGCGCCAAGCGGGGAAAATTCGAGCCGAACTATGAAGGCCCGTACATAATAGACAAGGTCTACCAGGGTGGAGCCTATCTACTCATGGATATGCACGGTGAAAGGCCTTTCAGGCCAATAAACGGACGCTTCCTAAAGAAATACAACGCTTAATGAGCCACGGCCTAGGACATTGATAGATGACGACGACTATGTCCGATCGCTATCTTCCTAAGCCTAAACTCTATAAGTAGTAGCCGGCCTTCTTCAATGATGGACCGAAACGTCCTTAAACTAATGACAGACCGAAACGTCCTTAAACTAATGACGGACCACTACGTCCTAAAACTAGTTGTTGATCGAGATGTCGATAAACTATGGTGGATTGAAACATCACAAAGCCGATATAAAAAAAAGAGAGATAAAAAAATAATAAACGGTATGTCCATAAGCAAAATGGGCACGGATGAAAACCCGAAAAGGCTCCGTGAGTAAAAACAGCAGGGCTACCGGTGAGTGTTTGCGAAAACCCGAAAGGGCGCAACCTCGTTAAAAGACACTTACAGGGTCCTCTAGACCTTGCAAGGAGAAACCACCCGCGTGAGATCCTTATGACTCACAAGGGAGAAACACACTTAGGGATCCCCACAATTCCTAAGGAGAAAATACACTTGCGAGATCCTCACGACTCGTAAGGAGAACTCTCTTATGGGACCCTCACGGCTCATAAGATTTGAAAGTCTTAAGTTACGGAGACCTGAACCTGTGCTTAAGCAACCCTCACAACCTTCGATATTGCCCTACAAGTGGTTCAATACTGACCCTTGTATACAATCCATGGGCGAGAATAAACATTTCCCTAACCAAGTCACATCCGTGACTGGGGATATGTTCGCATGGTGAACAACCCTTGTAAGTCCTCTCGAATTACAAGGAGAAAACCCTCTTGTAGGATCCTTACAACTTGCAGAGGAACATGCACTTAGGAATCCTCACGAAACCTAGGGAGAAAATACACCTACAAGATCCTCACGACTTGTAGGGAGAAATATCTTTGTGAGACCCTTACGGCTTATGAAGTCAAAAGCCTTAGTCGACAGGACCTTAACCCTGTTCGCTAAGCCACCTTTGTTCGACATCGACAGAGGCAAATGATGATTCGCTCCTGGCAATATCCCAGTTGTAGCGATGCTGATGCCGAAATCGGTGTCTAATTCCAGGATTACAGCGAAAAGCCAGTAAGCCGCACATGCATACAAAATAGCCGAAATGATGGGGCAACTTGCAATAAAAAGCAGCAAGCAAAAATGTATGCATACAAAACAACCAAAATGATTGGGCAACTCGCAATAAAAAGCAGCGAGTAAAAATAAAATAAACAGCCGAAATGATTGGGCACCGCGAAAAATAGCCGAAATGATTGGGCAATCGCGACCTTCGCGATATAAAAGCTGAAATGATAGAGCATCGCGGAAATAAAACAATAATAAAAAAATATGATGAAACTTTTGCCCTATAGGTGAGATCACATCGATCCCTGTATACAATCCAAGGGCACAAACAAAGAAGGAACCACACCTTCCCAACAGGCTCCGCCAGAAAGCGAAGCCAAATCTCGATGGTTCACCAACAACCTAGAGACAACTGTGACATTCGTCTCGATACAACAGACGCAGTGCCAGCAAACGAAGCGAAGATCAAATTCCTAGCTTCACGGTTTTGACGGTAACTCATATAAAACCTGAAAGACAACCAGAGATCATTTCAACCCCAGGGAAACCAGTGTCCTTGGCAACTACCTCAATTCGGGAAAACTAGCGTCCTTGATAAGAGCTTCCTGATTCGCGTCGGCCCGCAGAGAAACCAGTGTCTCCGCAGGAATACTCCGATTCATTTCAACTTCGAGAAAACCAGCGTCCTCGGCAAATACTTCGACTCAGGGAAACCAGTGTCCTTGATGAGAACATCTTGATTCGCGTCGACCCGCAGAGAAACTAGCGTCTTTGCAGGAATACATCGATTCGTTTCAACCCCAGGGAAACCAGTGTCCTTGGCAAATACCTCAATTCAGGGAAACTAGCGTCCTTGATGAGAGCTTCCTGATTCGCGTCGGCCCGCAGAGAAACCAGTGTCTCCGCAGGAATACTCTGATTCATTTCAACTTCGAGGAAACCAGCGTCCTCGGCAAATACTTCGACTCAAGGAAACCAATGTCCTTGACGAGAACATCTTAATTCGCGTCGACCCGCAGAGAAACTAGCGTCTTTGCAGGAATACATCGATTCGTTTCAACCCCAGGGAAACCGGTGTCCTCGGCAAATGCCTCAATTCAGGGAAACTAGCGTTCTTGATGAGAGCTTCCTGATTCGCGTCGGCCCGCAGAGAAACCAGTGTCTCCGCAGGAATACTCCGATTCGTTTCAACTTCGAGGAAGCCAGCGTCCTCGGTAAATACTTCGACTCAGGGAAACCAGTGTCCTTGACGAGAACATCTTGATTCGCGTCGACCCGCAGAGAAACTAGCGTCTTTGCAGGAATACATCGATTCGTTTCAACCCTAGGGAAATCAGTGTCCTTGGCAAATACCTCAATTCAGGAAAACTAGCGTCCTTGATGAGAGCTTCCTGATTCACGTCGGCCCGCAGGGAAACCAGTGTCTTTGCAGGAATACTCCGATTCATTTCAACCTCGAGGAAACCAGTATCCTCGGCAAAATACTTCGACTCAGGAAAACCAGTGTCCTTGACGAGAACATCTTGATTCGCGTCGACCCGCAGAGAAACTAGCGTCTTTGTAGGAATACATCGATTCATTTCAACCCTAGGGAAATCAGTGTCCTTGGCAAATACCTCAATTCAGGGAAACTAGCGTCCTTGATGAGAGCTTCCTGATTCGCGTCGGCCCACAGAGAAACCAGTGTCTCCGCAGGAATACTCCGATTCGTTTCAACCTCGAGGAAACCAGCGTCCTCGGCAGAATACTTCAACTCAGGGAAATTAGTGTCCTTGACAGGAGCTGCTCGATTCGTCTCGACTCGTGAGGAAATTAGTTTCTTCGCGAGGACTTCCCGATTCGTCTCGACTTGCAAGATAAAGTCTTAGGCAGCAGGGATTAAAAAACTTGTTTCCTAAGCACTGGGACCCTACAAGTCGGCCTAAAACAGTCTCTTGTATACTATTCACGGGTCTCACTCTCCAAAGTAGAATCTCGACAAGGAGAGAAACAACCGCTTACGAGTCCTCTCGACTCGTAAGAAGGAAAATTCTCTTATAAGATCCTTACGACTTATAAGAGAAAGCACACTTAGGAATCTTCACGATTCCTAAGGAGAAAATCCACATACGAGATCCTCTCGATCCGTAGAGAGAAAAGTCTTTGTGAGATCCTCAAGGCTCATAGAGTTGAAAAGTCTTAGATAGCAGATCTGAACCTGCGGCCTAAGCCATCGCTATCTCTCGAAGAAACCAAGATGCTTACTCTATTACCTGTCAACCATGCTTATCAAGACAGCATGCTGATAATAAAAGAAAGAAGAAAGTGACAGAAAGAACATCTGGTTCGCATTTGATCAAGCGCTCGAGACACATCCATTCATGCATGTGCAAAAGACTCAGAACGAGAAATAAGACAAGCTGAAATAAAAAAATTTCCATTCATATTGCAAAGGGTTCTTACAATCATGAAGAAATAAACAAAGATATTATTCAAATGATTACAACGGCAAAACCTCAGATCCTGGACAGGGATTTAGGAACTCGAAAGTGACTTTGTCCAAGACTTTTCAAGCTTGGCGAATCATCCTGGTGTGCTTCCTTTCACGGGCACGGGCATCGGGATCTCCACTGATATCCTCCACCCTCCGATAGGCAGCAAGAATGGCGGACTGTTGAAAGGCCTGGTGCAAGAGATCGACAAGATTGTCTTGCCGTCTCTTCGAGATTAAGTTCATCAGGTACACTGAGTGCACCTTGTCCTCGGCGGCGTCCAATGCCCTAAGCGGCACACCGGTAAAAAATAAGGGAAGCGCTTCCCAAATTGCTCCCACAATAAGCTTCAGGAGAGGGGAGCACCGAGGAAGCAATTGACCGTTGTATGCGACGAAACGGCTCATGATTTCGGCACATTCGACGTTGGTAAATTCTCAGTTCTGAGAACGGCCGAGTCGGCGGATGTCTCCGTAAGAAATAATCTCATCGAGATCGTACATGTGGACGTCCATTGATCCTGTAAAAGAGAATCAACAAAATTATCAGAAAGACCGATTAAGCAATTTCTTATTCAAGACATGCACAGGAAGTTAAACTCCTCGAAAGAAATGCTCTATAAACAGGAGTGACACCTGTCAAAGTCAATTATGAAGGGAAGTTAAAGAAGGCCCCCGAGAACGCTGATAACTCTACTCTAAAAAGATGATATAATTCATCAAAAATAAAATTCCATTTTTAAATCCTCAATATCCATGAAAAAAAGGAGCAAAGCTCCATTAATGAATTAAGAAATCGCAAGAAAAATCCTTTTAAGAGAGCATAGCTCTGTTAATGGAACCCTAATAGGGTCCTCCTTAGTTCTCTTTAGATCCTTTTAGACCTATAAAGCTAAACTCTGCTAAGTGAAACCCTAAATGGGTTTGGGTTTTCTTTAGATCAGGGATCTATTGAGAGCAAGGCTCTTAAAAAATTAATTTAATCTAATTTAATTTTTTACCTAAAGATTCTCTAGAGTCTGAACTCTTAAAAGTGCTTAAACAAAAGAGCAGGGCTCTGAACAAAGTTCCTATGAAGAGATGAAAATCATTTAAGGGACCAAAGATCCTATTTATAGGCATTGAAGAGCCGTTTCAACTTCCAAGGGATGGCGCGACGGTTGAAATTCTGCCACCGCTGCGCTTACGTTTGGGGCCACGTAAGCGCAACGGTGGGGGGCATTTGTTTACCCCAATCAGGGCAAAGCTCTGTTCAAATTCCAAGGCGGGAGACGAAGCAACGCTTCTGTTTCCCCCAATCAGAATAAACCTCTGTTTGAATTTCAAAAATTCAAAAATTGAAGCAACGCTTCAAATTCCTTGCACTGCGCGCAACGCGTCAAAAGCTGATACGTCAGCGCAGCGTCCAAGGCAGCGTACCCAATCAGAGCAAGGCTCTATTTAAAACAAAATTAAAAGAAGCAACGCTTCAGTTGATCTGCGCTCTGCGCTGCGCGACACGTGGCAGCGCAGTTGCGCTGCGCACCACGTGGCAGCGCAGTTGCGCTGCGCTCTACGCTGCACGACACATGGCAAGCGCCGGTGCGTTTGCGCCAAACAGAATTAAAATTCCAGTAAGATCTTTCTGTTCTTGTTAAAACAAGAAGACTGTCTTCTGTAAAACAGAAGCCCTTGGATCAAAGATCCAACGGTTGAGAAAATTCCCCAAATCACTCAGAGAAGGATCTCTTTAACAAATTTAACAAATTAATGGGCACTATATAAAGGCCCCTAGACCCTAATTTCACAACAACAAGACAGAGAACACAGAGAAGAGAGAAATTCAAAAAAAGAAGAGAGAGAACTCCTCTAAAGAACTCTGAGAAGAATTCAGAAAGAAGAAAGATGGTAAACCTTTATAAAAAGAAGAATTTCTCTGAATAGATCATTGATCTAAGAACAAGATCAAGGATCTTCAATAAAAAAATATAATAAATAACAAGGGCATTGCCTTTTTTATGAAGCATTGGTTCTGGAATCTTAAAGATTCTTTTCTTGAATCCAAAATTGGATCAAAATAATTAAAACAGTGCCTTGCACTTGTAAATCAGCACTGTTGCGCTTCTGGGTCGGCGCAAGCCACCAGAGAGCGCCACATGTCAGCACCATAACAACTTGCGCTATGCGCTTTTAAAATAGAGCATTGCTCTCTGAAATTGGCACAACTCACCAAAGCGCGCCACGTGTCAGCAACGCAACAGCGCAGCGCACTGCGCTTGCGCTCACCGGAGTGTGACACATGTCACCTCCACAAGCGCTTGCGCTCAATAATTGGCGCAAAGCACCTGACAAACCACTGTCAGATAATTAATGCATTGCATTATTTACAGAAGGCCCAAGCCCAATTTAAAAAGGCATAACAGGCCTAATAAAATGCTATGCATTATTTTAATAAAAAAAGGGCAGAGCCCCAAACAATGACAGATGCTCTGCATCATAAATAAAGGGAAAGAGCCCAAATCAAAAAGGTCTAGCAGGCCAGAATAAAATGCAGTGCATTATTAAACAGGGGCAAAGCCCTAGTACAGGCCTAATAGGACAAAGATAAATATGCTGAATATTCTCAACTGGACTTAGCCCAATCATGGCCGTAACTCCTCAAATTAAATTGACTGAGCAAGACTGCTCTCTTAAATCAATTTACATCCGGTTCAAGGGTCCATCTCTGAACTCCTCTGACATTTGTCGTTGTAATCCTTCAACGTCTTCAGAGAGGTGCGGGTCCCGACAACCACACATCGATACGGACTGCGGGGTCCTTAAACTCGTGGACCGAAACATCCTTAAACTAATATTCGTCCCAAAATGGGAACGTGGACCGAAACGTCCTTAAACTAATGTTCATCCCTAAATGGGAATGATGGAACAACATATCCCTAAACTGGAAATCGGCCGCAACGTCATTAAACTAAACAATAGTGCCAATTTCTCCCGTTAAGTTGATCTTAGTCTGGAGATCAGGCTAACGTATCCTTAAAAAAAGTTTAAGTTGATCTTAGCCTTAAATAGGGCTAATGTATCCTTAAACTAAAACACCAAACCCAAATCTAAGTAAATACGGATTTGGACTAATCAACGTCCTGCGGGCGACAACATAAATTAGTCTCCGTATACGATCCACGGGCAACCACAAACAAAACAAACACCCACGACACGAAGTGACCATCTGGAGAAGGAGAAAGTTGTTACCGCGATGCGGTAACGTAATTAACTGCAGGGGCTTGCGCCTACAGGGAAGAGCATCTCCACGATCAAAAACCCCTCAAGCGAGGGGGAATCTAACGAAGTCTACTAAATCGGCCGCATCCGTCTAAACCTCCGATACACGGTGCCATAAATCAACTTGGCATCTTCGGAGAGGTGGACGGATAAAACCAAATAGCATCTGCCCCCAGATTCAAGCAAGACGTCAGTCTTTCCCGGTTTCCAGCGGTAAACAGACTAGCGTATATCTTCTCGACCCATGTGATGGGCGATGGATGATCCCATGTCCATTGGTGTTTGACATCAGAGATGGTATACAAGTGCTCAGTGGAGACTGGGTGCACTGAGCGGACTCGCCGAGAACTCCCAGATGGTATTATACCTCACGTCAGATGGCGGTTCTTTGGTGACACTGGTACAGCTTAGTCTGTCGACCCGAGATCGTCATAGAGTCTTGTGTGTCTCCCACTGTGCTTTGATTTCCACCCTACCACGGCTCTACTGAGTCATGCAAACAGGTGGTTTTTGGGTACAGTCCCAAGTCACATGGAGGCAATGAGCGATAGGATGGGATTCGTCTCTCCCGGTATTGGGAGTTGATGTTGCGCTATGCTCGACTGGCCATAACTGGAAATCCCTGGCCAGGATTGCTGTGATTTACTGTTAAGTGTTATCAGTAGTTTCACGATCGTTATGGACCTTATATCGGCATGACTTATCAAGCTACCGGGGTCTGACATTTACCACCCCTAGGCGAGATATGCAACATATTAGACGAACAGACTGAACTGTGCGGTAAGTGTTACTGATTGGATTCGCAGGAGTGTGAGCAGGCTTGCTCGTTGATATTCTAATCACTCAATACCCGGGTGGCCGTTATGTTAAGCAGACCACTTGCGGCTTGTGAGTGACTGATATGATCACCAACTACTGCCGGCATATTGACGAGTCTTTAGAGTCCTACACAGAGGTTTCCTGGCTCAGGCGAAACGAAATAGGAGCACGTATATGATATGTGCGGGACCAAGAATAATACGAGTATGTGATACTGTATTATATTCTCGCGATTTGTATCATCGGTCGGTTATATGCGATATAGCCGGGTTACCGAATCAAGTGTTGATTCGATATATTGATACACTAAATATTAGTCGGTTATATGCGATATGACCAGATCATTAAATCAAGTGTTGATTTAATGATTTAATGTATAATTATATATTTGATATATTACTTTACATTAACTAGTATTGGTTCACTTAAGATTGTTTTTCTCACTTGATGTGCACAAAGTGTATATGTGATATATAATTGTGTACATATTTGTATCATGATTGATGATACATGCAAACATAGGTGGGTGTCTGACATACACCATGCTAATTATAATTTAGGTTTTTATTTATCTTAATTATTCAAAATGGTGGCATCTTTTGTCATGACTTGAAGCTTCATGAAGCTTGAAGCATCTTTGACAAAGTCCACTTATTTTGTCTCAATTAAGATATTTATTAACCAAACCATTATAATTAGCCATGGTTATGTCTCTACAATAGTTAGTGGATGATACTAACTCACCCATGGTTGCATAATTATCATTATTCTTTTCTCATTTTTTCATTCTTACTTCTTCTTCTTCTTCATCCAAAAGAAAAACCTTGCTAGATTTTTCTAAGTGAAGAAATAAAGTGAGAAACCAAAATCTAAAGTGAAACCACTTCCTATTTCATCATCTTTAACCACTTGCCATTTAGTTTAGGGTGTTCTATTCACAAAGTTCTTGACCTATTGAAGTGGTAGCTTGAGTTTGAGTCTCCTCGACGTAGATCATCTTCGGCCTTGAAGACTACGAGCAATCTTGTTCATTTCTCCGGGGAATTCCATACTAGAGTCTGGGAGTTCGATGATCGTAGCGAAGGGACGTCAACATGGAGCATTAGAAGTGAAGGACCGGATCTACAAAGGTTGTATTTTTGTTCACTTCTCATTGTGATGATAGATTACTTATTTTGGTTACCCTAGTTTTCTAGCATGTTTCTTAGTTTGATTGCTTAGCACCCCTTTGAATTTTTTGTTGTGGCATGTGTGATGCTTGAAAACCCTAGGCAAGGTGCTAAGGAATCCCAACAACCTCTGCCTCCGATCCCCCCGCGAGCTTCGACGTCGAGCCTCGACTGGTAGCACTCACGGACGAGCGCTTCCGAGCGGTTTAGCCGGCTCGCGGAGATCAGGCCGAAGTGCCTCAGAGACCTTAGCTTGCCTATGGCCTCATCGAACAACATTTCGGATAAAGGGTTGTAAAGCCTCGGCGATGCCCTCCAGATGGAATACATCAGCAGCTGAAGGAGGAAGGACCGTCAGGGAAGCAATCGGCCGAAGTGGTCCTCGATCCGGCCTGTTACCAACTGCACCGTGTCCTCAGTGCAATACAGGTCATAGAGGTAGACATCCTCGAAGCTTACGATGTCTTCGATGGTGAAGGCAAGTCCTGCATTTTTGCGTTTCGGTTGCAAGGAAAAGAGTAATCAACAATCCCAAACGATTCCATCTTATAGCCAACGACGCTTGGAAACCCAACAGTCACCCGTTTCATACGCAAAGCAGGCGCCACGTGGCAAACGTCGCGCCTCCCCATGCGAAACTGAAACGGCGATACTCCGGCGCTTCACCTTCTCAGCGCCCTCACGACACGTGTCTTCGATGCCGTCCCACTCCTCAGTGCTCACATGGAAGGTCGGACAGAGCCTCGCCAAGAGACAGCCCTGCAGCTTCACTGCTCGGTCCTTCTTCATGGAACAAAGCCCTCAACAAGAGGCAGCCGAGCGGCTACCCTGCTCGGCTATCCCTGGCTGGTAGCTTCCCTACCTCACGACACCAGGGACCAAAGCCATCGCCAAGAAGCAGTCGAGAAGCTACCCTGCTCGGCTATCCCTGGCCGATAGCTTCCCTACCCCACAACTCTTGGGATCAAAGCCCTCGCCAAGAGGCAGCCGAGCGGCTACCCTGCTCGGCTATCTCTAGCCGGTAGCTTCCCAACCCCAAAACGTAGGGATCAAAGCCCTCACCAAGAGGCAGCCCAGCTGCTACCCTGCTCGGCTATCCCAGGCCGGTAGCTTCCCTATCTCACAACGCCAGGGATCAAAGCCCTCAACAAGAGGCAGCCGAGCGGCTACCCTGCTTGGCTAACCCTGGCTGGTAGCTTTCCTACCCCACAATGCTAGGGATCAAAGCTCTCGACAAGAGGCGGTCGAGCAGCAACCCTGCTCGGGCATCCTTAAGGACCCAAAAGCCCTCGAAAGAGGAAACCGCTTAGCAAAACATGCTCGGTTATCCCTGGCACACCACCCGAGATCAAAGCCCTCTCCATGAGGCACTAGGCGGCAACCCCGCCCGGGCATCCTTAGTAGGCCTCCCACGCCCCTCCCGCACTAAGGATGAAAATTCCTTGAAAGAGGCAACCGCTTAGCACGATCCATGCTCGGTTATTCCTGGCAAAACCAGGAATCAAAGCCCTCGCCAAGAGGCACAGGGCGGCAACCCCGCTCGGGCATCCTTAAGGATCAAAGCCCTCACCAAGAGGCATCGAGCAGCTACCCTGCTCGGCCATCCTCAGCAGGCCTCTCACGGCCCCTCTTACGCTGAGGATCAAAGCCCTCGCCAAGAGGCAACGAGCAACTACCCTGCTCGGCCATCCTTCGCAGGCATCTCACGACCCCTCTAGCACTAAGGATCAAAGCCCTTGCCAAGAGGCACCGAGCAGCTACCCTGCTCGGCCATCCACAGCAGGCCTCTTACGGCCCCTCTCACACTGAGGATCAAAGCCCTCGCTAAGAAGCACCGAGTAGCTACCCTGCTCGGCTATCCTCCGCAGGCCTCTCACGGCCCCTCCCACACTAAGGATCAAAGCCCTCGCCAAGAGGCAACGAGCAGGTACCCTGCTCGGCCATCTTTCGCAGGCCTCTCACGGCCCCTCTAGCGCTAAGGATCAAAGACCTCGCCAAGAGGCACCGAGCAGCTACCCTGCTCGGCCATCCTCGGCAGGCCTCTCACGGCCCCTCTCACGCTGAGGATCAAAGCCCTCGCCAAGCGGCACCGAGCAGCTACCCTGCTCGGCCATCCTCAGCAGACCTCTCACGGCCCCTCTGGCGCTGAGGATCAAAGCCCTCGCCAAGAGGCACCAAGCAGTTACCCTGCTCGGCCATCCTTAGCAGGCCTCTTATGGCCCCCTCTCATGCGGAGGATCAAAGCCCTCGCCAAAAGGCACCGAGCAGCTACCCTGCTCGGCACTATCCTCAGTTGGCCAATTACGACCCCTCCAACAACTGAGGAACGTGAACTCAACAAGAGGCATCCAATCTATCAACGTCTTAGCGATCTACACTTCGACTTCGGGGCCTTGGAGACACCTTCTTCTCTCCGGTCCTCGCACACTCGGCAAATGATCAGAGTTAAGTCGACGAGTAATCACTAGACGAGGAACATGCCGACCATAAAGCATTACTGTGCTGATACGAGTGTCTACCAACAGAGAGAAACGCAAGCACAAACACTAATGCAAAAACAAAATACCTTTATTTCGCAAAAGTTAAAGCTTTTACAAGGTATTGTGGGCTCCCCAGCCTTACAAAAATCCCGGAGGCCTACCAAACTCCCAAGGAAATAAATAAAGAAAAAAAGAAGAGCAAAAGACGACGGGCCTCAGGCCTCAGGGCCGGGCTCATCCCCGAGAAGCCCAGCGCCCGCCGCAGGGGCCTCTATATTGCCCTCACCAGGTATCTCCTCCTCGGCCCCGAAGTCTCCCCCCTCGTCGTCCCCGTGAAGATATTTGTCTCGGAGATCCTGGTCAGCAAACCCCGGCACCTAAGCTTTGACGGCATCAAGGGCCTCATGCCAGATGGCGGTAGTGGCCGAGGCTAGGACGGTGTAAAATTCTTCCGATTTCTGGAAGTTCTCCACCACCGTCGCCGCTAAGAGGTCGGCCCGTTTCACCGCTACCGCCGCCCGCAGCTCCTTCCGGAGGGTGCTCACCGACTTCTTCATGGTGCCGACGAGCGCTGTGGAGTCCTGAAGCTTGGCCTCGGCAGCCTGGGTGTCTTCGTGGAGCCTGGCAGCCTCTTGCTTCGCCACCACCACTTCCTGCTTCATGGCCACCATCTCCTGCTTCGCGGCCGCTAGCTCCTGCTTCCCGGCCACCACCTCGGCCTCAAGGGCGGCGACCCTCACCGTCGCTGCTTCCAGCGCCCGCCTCGAGAACTCCCTCAGCGAGGAGGACTCGCCCGAGGCTCGGACCGCCGGGCTTATCTCCTCCTACTCCAGCCGAATAGCAAGAGCGACGTGGTGGAGAACCTGGGGAAACAAGAAAAGGGTCAGAAAGAAGAAGGATCGCCAAGTCTCATGAAAGATGAAACAAGCAAAGTACGAGCACTAACATGCAAGGCCTCTTGGGCGATGGACACCAGTTGCCCCTTCAGACTTCCCCCGAGGACCCTGCCCCTGGCCGACCTCTCCATGTCGTGCAGAAGGCTGTCGGCAACAGAGAGCCCCGAGGGAAACTCAAAGCGGAGCTCCCCATCGTCCACCAGGATCGGAGAGGCCGGGTCCCGTGGGGCTGCACGGGGGGTCCTCTTGAGAGCCGGCGGCGGCGGACTGGTCTCCGCCCCGAGGCCGGGGCTTCCTGCCCTCGAACCATCTTTTGGGTCGGTGCCCTGCTGGACTCCGGGGCCCGATCCGCGCTCAAGCGCTGGTGTTGGACGGCTGCCGGAAGAGCCGGGGTCGGCGCCTGACGGGAAGAGCTGGCCCTTCCAGCCCTCGAACCCTTCTTTGGCTTGCGCATAGCCGCTCGAAGGAAGCTCAAATCCATGGGTTCTTCACAAGACGAGATAAAATAGGGTCAGCGACTCAAGCAAAAATTTGAATAAATACAAGCCTAACTTACCGAAGAACTGGGCAGGGGTGAGCCCGCCCCAACTAAGGGCCCGCTCAGACAGCAACACATCGGCTCGAAGAATGGGCTCCCATGCCGCCACTCTCACTGCGTCGGGGTTATTGGACGTGTTTCCCTGCCAGCACTTATCCCTAGACCACTGGACGGGTACGGGCCAGTCCTCACCTTCTGGCGGCCCGACGAAGAAAAACTTCTTCCTCCAGTCGTGGATGGAAGAAGGCAGGACGACGACTCCCGACCCGGGCGCACTTCCCCGACGTTTCCTCAAGGAGAGATAGACCCACCTCGGGTCGCCAGCGTGAGAGCCAGGGTGACTTTTGTAGATGAGAGAGGAGGCAAGGATGGACAGACCAAAAGGGACCATCTGCAATTTCAAGCAGACCAGAAACCCAAGGAGAATTCTCCAGGAGTTCGGCACTAACTGGCCTGGGGCTAATCCGAAGTAAGACAGCGCTGCAGCGACCTCGGGAGAGAAGGGCAAGCGCATTCCGGGCCAAAAGGATTCCAGGTACAGAGCAATCTCTTTACCCCACACCTGATCTGCCTTCTCTCCTTCCTCGGCCAAGCGCAGAGTGTAGCCAGAAGGGATATGGAAGCGAGCCCAAGCGGTGGCAAGATCTCCTTCGTACCTCACCAAGGAAGGCACGCCGGGGGCTTCCGCCACCTCCACTCGGGGATCCACTCCTGACACATGACCACGGGGAGAGGATCTGACCCCATCTCCCCGAGAAGACCCCGACTCAGCAGAAGAATCCCTAGAATCTACCCCTGTGACATCTACAGATTCCCCAGAAGAAGACATCTAACCTGATTGAGAAGCCCTCGGGAAAGCAGAAAATCCGACCTAAGATGTCATGCCCTGCTTCCTAGAGTGCACTAAGATGGGCACGTGACAGAGCCAACCATGCTACATGTGGATAGAAAACATCCATCCACAGTCACATTACGGCTGTCTATAAGATATCAAGAACAGTAGAAATAAAATAAACTATCTAGTACATGTCCATGAGCCAGAATAAACGAGTCAAGAAATAATATGCGGAAGCAATAGATCCAATAAACAATAACAATCTGGAAAGTAAATCCCAAATACGGGCTCACATCAAGAATGAAAATACGAAAGAGAACTAAGCTAACTAGCTACTAACATGATCTTCACTGGTCGGCTTGTTGGTCAAAATACTCCTGAACTGCCTGCGACAGAGATAGAGGATCTGGGCCATGCAAAACCTCGACGTCAGTACGTCATGATATCAAACAATAATAAATGAACAGGATACATGAGATATGCATGCATGAATCATAAACAGTAACATGAGTGTAATAAGTAAAACACGGATATAGAACAGTGAAGTGTATCAATATATGTGACGTGCAGTGATCAATCTTTACTGTGTTACTGGGTTGTCTATTCTAAAGTTTGTTTGAAATCAATTAATGTAATCCTCCATGTAACTCAAAGGATATGTCCCGTTGTCCCCCGGGATTACGGATCAGGTAGTGGGAGTCATGAATGACTCTGTCCCATTATCCCCCGGGACCGCGAATCAAATAAGAATCACGAATGATTCTGTCCCGTTATCCCCCGGGACCATGGATCAAGTAATACCCTTGTAAGTTGCACTTTAGTTTACACTCTTGATTTCCCCATACCCCCAAGGTTATGTGCTCAAGTCAGGTATTGAAAATCTAGAGCTAATGCCAACACAGGATCAAGCAGGTACAGGTTTGTCTAAATAGACAACAGGATATATCCGTAGGGACAGCAGGTCGAGATTGTCGGCATTAGTAACAAGATCAGGTATCAAGTCAAGCAGTGGTATATCAGGTCATGACAGGTAATGCACATGTGTCAAGCGGGTGCTCATAATAAAACTGTTACGGATGCACGATAAAAGCATGGATGCACAAATATTTATCAGGGGTTAAATCATGACTATGTAGGATGCACATTATCAAGCATGGGGTGCTGATAAAACAATAATATGGATTAATATAATCTGTAGATGCAACTGGATATAAAAAATTAATGGTATGGGTACACAATCAAACATGGATGCATGAATAACTATTAGGGATTGCAACTATAGCTCCATTACTATGTAGGATGCACATTTTCTAGCATGGGGTGTTAATGTAGCAGTAATATGACATAACGTGACATGAAATGCAAATAGATATATAATTAATGGTATGGATGCACAATTATCGATTAGGATTATATTTACAGTTCCAAGACTAAGTGCGATGCACATTATTAAGCATGGGGTATTACTACAACAATAATATGACTTAATATGATCTATAGAAGCAGTTATATATATTTTAAATGATATGGATGCAAACGAGTATCCGAAAACTGTAAAATTGTAATATGGATGCATAACTAAACAATATGTAATACTATTATTCAAATGGCTATAGTATATTTTAGTATAGCATGTAGCAAGATTAACTTGCCTCAATAGATCACGATAAGGATACGCACGGCACGTCCGACGTCGGTAAAAGTCGCAACGCACGCACGGCACACGGGACGGGTCCAAGCAAGGCATGAGGGTGATCACGCGAGCAAGGGTCGTTCACTGGATCGTCTAGAACGGCAGCGTCATCGCAACTCCGGCGATCGTTGGAGAAAGCAAGAATCAAGAAAAAGAAAAAGAAGAAGAGGAAGAAGAAGATAATAAGGGTGAGGCTCATTGGGGTTGTGCACTGGGTCGGGAGAGAGATGATGGTGGCGACGAGATCAACGGTGGTCCGGCGAGAGTGCAGGGTGCAGTGGGGTTCTGTGGGTTAGGGTTTAGGGTGATGGTGCAGCTGGGGTCGGGTTTGCAGGGGTCTGGTGTAGGAGGGAGAAGAGAATAGGACAGGGAGAGGAGGAGATGGTGGTCGTGACGGCGAGGTGAGGTAATCGTCGGTGATGAGGTGAGGGTGGCGACGATGGGTTCTCTTGGGATGAGGTTACAGGGTGAGCTCGAGAAGGAGGAAGAAGAAGAAAGAAAAAGAAAGGTGATAATGGAGATGAGGGTGGAGGCGAGGTCAAGAGAAGAAAGGTGATGAAGTTTTAGGGTTAGGGTTGAGGAGGCAGGGAACTGTGGGTTCATGCAGAGGAGGCTCGGGGGATTTAAATAGGAAAAGAGGGAGAGAAAGAAGGAAGGAGGTGACGCTAAGCGTCGGGCGGTGACCGCACTCGAGGAGTGCACAGTAACCGCGAGAGGAGAGAGAAAGAAGAGAGACAGAGAGAGAGCGAGGGGGAGAGAGAAAGAGGAGAGAGGAGAGAGGCAGCGAGGGAGAGAGGCTCTGAGTGGTGGGGGTCAGAGAGGGAAGAAAGAGAAAGAGAGAGTGAGGTTGTTTAAGTTAAGATTTTAATTGAAAAAGATTTGTAAGTTATTTTAAATTTAAACCGTCGATTAAATTTAAATAATAAAATTTGATTTTCAGGTAAATACAAACCTAGTCCAAAACACGCCCAGGTCGGGTCTAAAAATTCAGTTTTAAAATACAAAAAATATATGCGACGACCAAAATTAAAAAATGATTGTCCGGATAACGAAAATGCATACCCCCAAGAACGGATGCACGTACGTGCGCGTAGCCATCCAAACAAGTCTGTTTCACTGAACGGGATGAGAACAAGATGCGCGGATGCTACCACGGGATTAGGGGTATCATGCAGGCCATGCAATATATTTCTAAAATATTTTATGTGACTTTAAATGTTATATTTAAAAATGCAGATGCCAGATATAATGCGAGTATGCAATCTATAAATAAAAATGAAAGTGCACGAGTCTACGTAACAAGTCAGGGTAGATCAAAAATATGAATCAAGACAGGTTTCAAGCAAGAGGGTCGGTTCGGATGCAAATACAAATGTCAAATATACTATTCGCACCCAAAACACAGTAAATCAGGAAAATACCATAAATAAGGAAATACTTGAATTGGAAATGGTATAAATGAACTAGGGTGTTACATTATACCCAACTACAAAAAGAATTTCGTTCTCGAAATTCCCAAAACAAGAAAAGATAAACAATTATGAATCTACAAGAATAAGTGTGGAAACTTCTGTCGAATTTCGTCTTCTCGTTCCCAAGTCGATACTCCGTGCGAGCGATTTCCCCAAGAAACAAGTACGAAAGGGATAACCTTGTTCTTGAGGACCTTTTCTCTTCGATCAACAATCGACATCGGTCGTTCCTTAAAGGTCAAATCCTCTCTTACAGTCAGCTCCGAATGATCCAGTATGTGTGTTTCATCTCGAACATACTTACGGAGTTGAGATACATGAAACACGTCATGAACATTCGCCAAAAATTATGGTAACGCCAATCGATAAGCCACTTCTCCAACATGCTCCATATTCTCGAAAGGCCCCACGAATCGAGGAGTAAGCTTGCCTTGACTCCCAAAACGAATCACTCCTCTAGTCGGTGATATCTTTAAGAACATAAATCACTAACAGCGAACTCTAGAGGTCTTCTCGATGTGTCAGCCCAACTCTTCTGCCGATCTTGTGCTGCCTTCATGTGATTCTGGATAGTATTAACTTTCTCCACTGTTTGCATGATCAAATCCGGTCCCAATAATCTTCGTTCTCCAATATCATCCCAACAAACGGGTGAATGACACTTGCGACCATACAATGCTTCGAAAGGAGCCATCTGAATAGTCGCCTGAAAACTGCTGTTGTACGAATATTCCACCAAGTGTAGATGATCCTCCCACGAACCCTTGAAGTCCAACATGCAAGCTCTTAACATATCTTCAAGAGTTTGGATCGTTCTTTCCGACTGGCCATATGTCTGAGGATGATAAGCTGTGCTAAACTTCAATCGCATCCCCAAACATTCCTGTTAACTTCTCCAGAAGTGCGATAAGAATCGGGTATCACGGTCGGAAACGATGCTTACGGGTACTCCATGCAATCTTACAATCTCCTGCATGTACCGTTCCGCCAACGCTTCCGTTGATTGACCAACTCGAAATGGTATGAAATGAGCTGCCTTTGTCAATCGATCAACAATCACCCAAACTGCATTGTTGCCCTTTGGACTCCGCGATAAAGCTATCACGAAATCCATGGTTATATGTTACCACTTTCATTGAGGAATCGGAAGTGGTTGCAATAAACCAGCAACCCTTTGATGTTCAGCCTTAACTTGCTGACACACCAAGCACTTCGCTACAAAGCGAGCAATCTCCCTTTTCATGCCTTCCCACCAGAAATGCTGTCTTAGATCGCGGTACATCTTCGTGCCTCTTGGATGTACGGAATACGCAGAACTGTGTGCCTCCTTCATAACTTCTTCGCGAATATCTCCTTTTGGCACACACAAACGGTTACCATATCGCAACGAACCATCTTCATGAATCAACAAGTCCGTTCGAAGTCCAGCTTCAACCTTTTCTCGAAACTTATGCAATCTTGGGTCCTGTGACTGCGTTGCTTTAATATTATCGATCAACAACAACTGTACTTGCAGCTGCATCAACTGTCCCGAAGAATGCGGTAGCACGATCTCCAACTCGAATCTCCGAAAATCTTCGATAAGCTCCTTTTGTGCAGTAAACATCCGAATTGCTGGCAACCGACTAAGCACATCCGGCACAACATTAACTTTCCCTGAATGGTACTTAAGATCAAGATCGTAGTCAGCCATCAACTCTAACCATCTACGCTGCCTCATATTAAGCTATTTCTGTGTGAACACGTACTTCAGGTTTTTGTGATCGGTGAATACTTTGACCCTTTCGCCCAATAAGTAGTGTCTCCAAATCTTCAAAGCGAAAATTACTGCTGCAAGCTCCAAGTCATGAGTTGGGTAATTCTTCTCATGGGTCTTCAACTGTCTCGATGCTTAAGCTATAACTTTCCCATGCTGCATCAAAACACATCCCAAACCTTTCCCAGATGCGTCGCTGTGAATCACCAATCCTCCGGATCCGTCTGGTACGGTCAAAATAGGAGCGGTTATCAATCTCTGTTTCAACGCCTCAAAAGCTGACGCACACTTATCCGTCTATACAAACGGTACTTCCTTGAGCGTAATCTTGGTCAAAGGCTCAGCCAAACGGGCAAAATTCTCCACGAATCTTCTGTAATACCCGGCAAGTCCAAGAAAGCTTCTGATCTCTCCTACGTTCTTCGGAATCGGCCAATCTCGAACTGCTGCAATCTTCTCAGGGTCAACGGCGATTCCATCTCCAGATACGACATGCCCCAAAAACTTCACTTCTTCAAGCCAAAACTCGCACTTGCTCATCTTTGCATACAATCTTTCTTGCCTCAATGTCTGCAATACGATCTTCAAGTATTCTGCATGCTCTTCAATACTCCTCGAGTAGACTAGAATATCATCGATGAACACCACTATAAACTGGTCCAAGAATGGTGAAAAAATTCGGTTCATCAGGTCCATGAATATCGCCGGTGCATTCATGACTCCGAATGGCATCACTAAATGCTCGTAATGTTCATACCGAGTTCGGAACGCGGTCTTGCAAATATCTTCTGATTTAACTCGGACCTGATGATATCCGGATCGCAAATCCAGCTTCGAGAATACCCTCGCGCCACTGAGTTGCTCGAATAATTCGCCAATGCGAGGGATTGGGTACTTGTTCTTAATAGTCACCCGGTTTAATTCTCGATAATCGATGCACATCCTCCTTGTGCCATCTTTTTTCTTTACTAGAAGAACTAGAGCTCCCCAAGGTGAATTGCTGCTGCGAATCCAACCCTTCTCTAGCAATTCGGTAAGCTGCTTCTTGACTTCTTCCAACTCCACTGGTGCCATTGGATAGTACGCTTTTTAGATTGGCGTTGCACCAGGAACAAGATCGATCGCGAACTCTACATCTCGTTTTGGTGGTAAACCCGAGATATCCTCGAACATATCCATGAACTCTCGAACTACAGCTGGCGCTTCCTCCTTATCAACTTCCATTGACGAAAGAACATTGTTTGTCGGCCTAGCCCTAAACTCGACTGGCCCGACATAACTGCTTCCTCCAGCGAAAATAACTCCGGATGTCCGGGAAGCTGGAAAATCACTTTCTTTGCCCTACAATCAATGTGAGCGTGGAAAGTGTCGAGAAAATCCATTCCCAAGAAAACATCATACCTGCCGGTATAGATCACCAAGAAATCTGCAAAACATGAACTGGTAAGCAATGAAACTGAGAGAACCAAGGAAATTTCACGACCATGAATCAAGGAAATGGATCAAGACCGAGACTGCAAGTTACTTAAATAGAGTACCGCATGGTAACTATGCTGCAGTTCATAGTTACAATCACATAACTCCGTTCAAGTCGCCCAAATCCTAGTATCAAAATCAAAAGAATAGAACGAGTGAAACAATAATGAACCAAAAGGATTCAAGCTGAGATGCAAAGTCGTTTTCATATCATCAAGATAAGGATCAATAGAAAGATATGATTCAAGAATCACGATTACAATGTGGCAGGACATGCTCCTAATTACAGGCTTTCTGATTCGTGTATTGGGTCCAATACCCAACTACAAAAGAATCAAACCCGATTAACCTAAATCCTATGGCTCTGATACCAAACAAATCCTGTCACGCCCCGCTTCCCAGAGTGCGCTAAGATGGGCACGTGACAGAGCCAACCATGCTACATGTGGATAGGAAACATCCCTCCACAGTCACATTACGGCTGTCTATAAGATATCAAGAACAGTAGAAATAAAATAAACTATCTAGTACATGTCCATGAGCCAGAATAAACGAGTCAAGAAATAATATGCGGAAGCAATAGATCCAATAAACAATAACAATCTGGAATAT
Source organism: Agapanthus africanus (assembly GCA_030015575.1). Lineage (NCBI taxonomy): Eukaryota > Viridiplantae > Streptophyta > Magnoliopsida > Asparagales > Amaryllidaceae > Agapanthus > Agapanthus africanus. The sequence continues at coordinate 5,047,024 of JASDDO010000024.1, forward strand.
ACATCCCAAATACGGGCTCACATCAGGAATGAAAATACGAAAGAAAACTAAACTAACTAGCTACTAACATGATCTTCACTGCTCGGCTTGTTGGTCAAAATACTCCTGAACTGCCTGCGACAGAGATAGAGGATCTGGGCTATGCAAAACCTCGACGTCAGTGCGTCATGATATCAAACAATAATAAATGAACAGGATACAAGAGATATGCAGGCATGAATCATAAACAGTAACATGAGTGTAATAAGTAAAATACGGATATAGAACAGTGAAGTGTATCAATATATGTGACGTGCAGTAATCAATCTAAATTGTGCTACTGGGTTGTCTATTCTAAAGTTTGTTTGAAATCAATTAATGTAATTCTCCATGTAACTCAAAGGATATGTCCCGTTATCCCCCGGGACCATGGATCAGGTAGTGGGAGCCATGAATGACTCTGTCCCGTTATCCCCCGTGACCACGGATCAAGTAAGAATCATGAATGATTCTGTCACGTTATCCCCCGGGACCACAGATCAAGTAATACCCTTGTAAGCTACACTTTGGTTTACACTCTTGATTTCCCCATACCCCAAAGGTTATGTGTTTAAGTCAGGTATTGAAAATCTGGAGCTAATGCCAACACAGGATCAAGCAGGTACAGGTTTGTCTAAATAGACAACAGGATATGTCCGTAGGGACAACAGGTCAAGATTGTCGGCATTAATAACAAGATCAAGTATCAAGTCAAGCAGTGGTATATCAGGTCATGATAGGTAGTGCACATGTGTCAAGCGGGTGCTCATAATAAAACTGTTACGGATGCACGATAAAAGCATAGATGCATAAATTTTTATCAGGGGTTACATCATGACTATATAGGATGCACATTATCAAGCACGGGGTGCTGATGAAACAATAATATGGATTAATATAATCTTTAGATGCAACTGGATATAAAGAATTAATGGTATGGATACACAATCAAACATGGATGCATGAATAACTATTGGGGATTACAACTATAGATCCATTACAATATAGGGTGCACATTTTCTAGCATGGGGTGTTAATGTAGCAGTAATATGAGATAACATGACATAGAATGCAAATAGATATATAATTAATGGTATGGATGCACAATTATCGATTAGGGTTATATTTACAGTTCTAAGACTAAGTGGGATGCACATTATTAAGCATGGAGTGTTAATACAACAATAATATGACTTAATATGATCTATAGATACAGTTATATATATTTTAAATGATATGGATGCAAACGGGTATCCGAAAACTGTAAAATTGTAATATGGATGCATAACTAAACAATATGTAATACTATTATTCAAATGGGTGTATATATTGTAGTATAGCATGTAGCAAGATTAACTTGCCTCGATGGATCACGATACGGATACGCACGGCACGTCCGACGTCGGTAAAACGTCGCAACGCACGCACGGCACGCAGGACGGGTCCAAGCAAGGCAAGAGGGTGATCACGCGAGCAAGGGTCGTTCACTGGATCGTCTGGAACGGCAGCGTCGTCGCAACTCCGGTGATCGCTGGAGAAAGCAAGAATCAAGAAAAAGAAAAAGAAGAAGAGGAAGAAGAAGAGAAGAAGGGTGAGGCTCACTGGGGTTGTGCACTCGGGTCAGGAGAGAGGTGATGGTGGCGATGAGATCAGTGGCGGTCCGGCGAGAGTGCAGGGTGCATTGGGGTTCTGTGGGTTAGGGTTTGGGGTGATGGTGCAGCTGGGGTCGGGTGTACAGGGGTCTGGTGTAAGAGGGAGAAGAGAAGAGGAGAGGGAGAGGAGGAGATGGTGGTGGTGACGGCGAGGTGAGGTGATCGTCGGTGATGAGGTGAGGGTGGCGACGATGGGTTCTGTTGCGTTGAGGGTGCATGGTGAGCTCGGGAAGGAGGAAGAAGAAGAAGGAAGAAGGAAGGAGATGATGGAGATGAGGGTAGAGGCGAGGTCGAGGGAAGAGAGGTGATGAAGTTTTAGGGTTATGGTTGAGGAGGCAGGGAACTATGGGTTCATGCAGAGGAGACTCGGTGGATTTAAATAGGAGAAGAGGGAGAGAAAGAAAGAGGGAGGTGATGCTAAGCGTCGAGCGTTGACCACACTCGAGGAGTGCACAGTAACCGCGAGAGGAGAGAGAGGCGCGAGAGGAGAGAGAAAGAAGAGAGAGAGAGACAGCGAGGGGGAGAGAGAAAGAGAGAGAAAGAGAAGAAAGAGGAGAGAGGAGAGAGACAGCGAGAGAGAGAGGCTCTGAGTGGTGGGGGCCAGAGAGGGGAGAAAGAGAAAGAGAGAGTGAGGTTGTTTAAGTTAAGATTTTAATTGAAAAAGATTTGTAAGTTAATTTAAATTTAAACTGTCGATTAAATTTAAATAATAAAATTTGATTTTCAGGTAAATACAAACCTAGTCCAAAACACGTCCAGGTCGGGTCTAAAAATTCAGTTTTAAAATACGAAAAATATATGCGATGACCAAAATTAAAAAATGAATGTCCGGGTAACGAAAATGTATATCCCCAAGAACGGATGCACGTACGTGCACGTAGCCATCCAAACAAGTCTGTTTCACTAAACGGGACGAGAACAAGATGAGCGGATGCTACCACGGGATTAGAGGTATCATGCAGGCCATGCAATGTATTTCTAAAATATTTTATGTGTCTTTAAATGTTATATTTAAAAATGCAGATGCCAGATATAATGCGAGTATGCAATGTATAAATAAAAATGAAAGTGCACGAGTCTATGCAACAAGTCAGGGTAGATCAAAAATATGAGTCAAGGCAGGTTTCAATCAAGCGGATCGGTTCGGATGCAAATACAAATGTCAAATATATGATTCGCACCCAAAATACAGTAAAACAGGAAAATGCCATAAATAAGGAAATACTTGAACTGGAAATGGTATAGATGAACTAGGGTGTTATATAAGATGAGAGCGCCAAGCTTACGAGATGAAAGATGAGGAAAATATAAAGAGAGATGGCCCCTGAAGAGGGCCCCACCTCTGCTTATAGCCTCCGGCGCCCCAATCCAACGGAGACCGTCGACTCCCGCCAAAAACAACCCTTCACATCCGACGACCCAGACCGCTCCTGTAAGTCAATGTACAACACCCCACGACTTGCGGGAAGACGGAAATATGAAAAACGATCTTGTTCTATGCTTAAACATCGACTAACCGCATGAATCGAAGCTAAACGATAACTAACATCAAATATAGAAGTTCTAAACTACTATGTAAAGGGATTATACCTTAAGAACCGTGTCCTTCGTCTTTATGAACTCCACCTCCTCTTCGGCCTTCTCCAAGTAGTAGACGATCCACCACGAGAGCTAAACTCCAAGATTTGCCTCTAAACTTGAGGCAACTAGGTATCTTTAAGTGCCAATCAAAGTACCTAGATGAAATAGAGTATGGTTATGGATTAAGTAGTCTAACTAATCCTTGTACTCAACACATGAGAGGGGAGGATTAGGGTTTGAAGAGAGAGAGCTTGAGGAGAGAGAAGATGAACATAAAAAATGAGAAGAGAAAATGAGTTATCATAATATATATCAAGCATTTTTATTTATCAAGAAAAGAAAAGAAAATGATTTACAACACTGATTGATAAATATCTAATGGTGATTCATCTCCATGAGTCATTAAGCAATTATGAAGCATTAATGACATGGATGAATCATCCATATGACTCACTAATCTCATTCAATGTATGTGCCACCTAAACCTCCTTAGTCATCATCTTCTAGAAGCTTCTCGCGCAATTATGAGAACGCCCCTCCTATCCGTAAAAACACGGAAAAACTTTAGACTGTATAAATCCAATAACCGGATACTAGTAACTGGCTTAAACCAAAGCCGACTAGTAAAAAATGTCCGAAAGTCGTACGTGCATAAACACGCGTATGCGTCCGAACCCTTGTCGCAAAACCATACGACCTCTATATCGTTTCGCCTGGAGTAGGGAAACTCTCTGCGTGGGACTCTAGAGACTCGACTACTATGCTGGCAGTGGGTTTAACCACAGACCGCAAGCGGCACTAGCTGTACGTAACGGTCCCCAGGTAGATGTCGATAAGAAGGCCGATGAGGAAACCCATCCGAACTCCTACTGAGTCTGATGTGACAATCTCCGTACAGTCTGGTCCATTTGTCTAAGACTATCGCATATCGGGCCTAGGGGGCGGCAAGCGTCAGTCCCCTAATAGTTGTATAAGTCGTGTCGGAGCGAAGCCCATTACACCCTGAGAAACTACTGGAACCTACCAGCAAATCTCGCTTGCCCTGGCCAGAGACTTTGCGTAATGGCTCTCTGACACAGCGCGATATCAACCCCCAATACCGGGAGAGACGAATCCTGTCTAACCGCCACTGCCTCCAAGTGCTCGGGACTGCACCCAACTGCTACCTATTTGCACGACTCCTTTGAGCCGTGGTAGGGTAGCAGTCTAAGAACAGTGGGACACACTCGAGGCGAAGTAGCAGTGTCAAGTCTGTGGACTATGCTGTACTCATGTCACCTGGGAACTGTTCACTGACGACTGGTATAAAACCAACCAACAGTTTCCTGTGAGTCCTGTCCGGTGTACCCGTAACCCAACGAGCACCTGCATACTATATCCAGTACGACGTACTGACGGCTGTGGGACAGACCATCTCCCCAACTGCGATGAGAAGCGTACACACTAGACTACTTCGGAGTATCGATGCCCTGTCTCGATAATCCAACGACTAGGGACCTGAATAAGGATGTTCTTGTAAACTACCTAGCCCCCACTAGTGTGACTGCCATCACAACGCTGGTAGTCAAGCAAGATCCTAAGAGCTCTTTCAATACGTATACTCACATATTAAGATAGAAAAACCAAGTAGCATACTACCATGTTTAGCAAGACTGTTATATACATGTGAATATCCCAAGCTTCCATTAAGTAATATACAAACTAGTATGATACAATAATGGCCCCTAGGGCATATACACTAACAATCTCCCACTTGCACTAGGGCCATGTACTGGCATATCGAAGACCGATGATCTCGAGTAGCCTCTCGACCTGAATCTGAGGTAGGGCCTTCGTGAATGGATCAGCAATGTTCTCTTCAGAAGCAACTCTCCGAACCTCGATCTCCCGACGATCAATGATCTCCCTGATCAGGTGATACCGCCTTAAGATGTGTCTGGACTTCTGATGGGACCTTGGTTCCTTCGCTAAAGCTATAGCTCCGTTGTTGTCGCAATACAGAGGTATTGGATCAACTATGGTAGGAACCACCTGAAGTTCTGTTAGGAACTTCTTCATCCAGACTGCTTCTTTTGCGGCATCGCAAGCAGCTATATACTCCACTTCCATCGTCGAGTCAGCAACGGTGTCCTTCTTGGAGCTCTTCCAGCACACCGCCTCTCCATTGAGGGTAAAGACATAACCCGACATGGACTTGGAATCGTCCTTATCACTCTGGAAGCCGGAATCAGCAAAGGCCTCCAACCTGAGGTCTTTTCCGCCGTAAACCAAGAATATCTCCTTAGTCCTTCTCAGGTACTTGAGAATGTTCTTTACTGCTATCCAGTGCTTCTCCCCTGGGTCTGACTGATACCGGCTTACCACACTCAGTGCGTAAGCTACATCTGGTCTGGTGCACAACATCGCATACATTATAGAGCCTACCGCAGAAGCGTAGGGTATAATAGACATGCGTTCCCTTTCCAAATCAGTCTTGGGAGACATCTCTTTGGAGAGGGTGATTCCGTGACAAGCCGGTAGATTACCGCGCTTAGAATCTTCCATACTGAATCTTTTCAGTACAGTGTCGATATACCTGGACTGCGAAAGTCCCAACATCCTCTTGGATCTATCACGATAGATCCGGATCCCCAGAATGTAAGAGGCATCACCCAGGTCTTTCATGGAGAACCTGTGTAACAAGAATCCTTTGACAGATTGTAGCATAGGAATGTCATTTCCTATCAATAGAATCTCATCCATGTACAAGACGAGGAATACGACACTTCTGGCTACAACTTTACTATATATGTACGGTTCATCTGGATTTTTGATAAAGTCATATTCTTTGACTGTCTCATCAAAACAGATGTTCCAACTCCGCGATGCCTGCTTTAGTCCATAAATGGATTTAAGCAGCTTGCATACTCTCCCGCTGCTCCCACTCTGATTGAAACCCTCTGGCTGATCCATATAGACGCACTCTTCTAAATTTCCATTCAGAAAAGCCGTCTTTACGTCCATCTGCCAGATTTCATAATCATGGAAGGCAGCAATAGCAAGAAAGACCCGAATGGATTTGAGCATAGCCACTGGAGAAAACGTTTCGTCATAGTCCAAACCAGGTCTTTGACGAAAACCCTTTGCAACAAGTCTAGCCTTATAGGTTTCCACCTGTCCATCTACACCAATCTTTTTCTTGAAGATCCATTTGCATCCTATGGGTTTTACCCCATCTGGAGCAAAGTCCAAAGTCCATACTTTGTTGGTGTACATGGACTCCATTTCGGTCCGCATTGCATCTAGCCATCGTACCGAGTCGCCGCTCTGGATGGCCTGCTGAAAGTCAGTAGGTTCATCATCATCTATGATGCAATCCTCTCTATCCCCATCTATGAGAAAACCGTAGTATCTCTCAGGCGGATGAGACGGCCTACTACTCCTGCGGAGGGGTGTGGGAATGTCCTGTTCTTCTTGAACTACCGGTTCTACCAAACTTTCAGTATTAGTTTGTGGTTCTGGAATTTCTTCCAGTTCTATTTCGCTCCCACTTGATTCCTTTTCTAAAAACTGATGTTCTAGAAAATGGGCATTACGAAAAACAAATACCTTTTTTTCTTCTGCGTAATAGAATAGATATCCCCTGGAGTTCTTTGGATATCCCACAAACTTACACTTTACTGATCGTGCCTCGAGCTTGTCCACATGCTGCTTTTTAACAAAAGCTGGACATCCCCAAATCTTTATATATTGTAGATGGGGTTTCTTCCCGCTCCACATCTGATATGGAGTGGTAGGTACAGTCTTGGTAGGAACCATGTTCAAAAGATATGCCGCTGATTCTAGCGCATAACCCCAGAAAGATCGCGGTAACTCAGCATTACTCATCATGGATCGTACCATATCCAATAGGGTTCGATTCCGTCTCTCCGATACACCATTATGCTGTGGAGTATATGGAGGAGTAAGCTGAGAGAGAATTCCTTTCTCTTTTAGGTAACCTAGGAACTCGGCACTCAAGTATTCACCACCTCGATCAGATCTAAGTGTCTTGATACTTTTGCCGGTTTGGTTTTCTACTTCATTCTTATACTCTTGGAATTTCTCAAAAGCCTCGGATTTATGTTTCATCAGATAAATGAATCCGTATCTTGAGTAATCATCCGTGAAAGTAATGAAATAGGAAAAACCACCTCTTGCATGCGTAGACATTGGACCGCATACATCGCTGTGTATGAGTCCTAAGAGCTCGCTCGCTCTTACTCCATGTCCAGTAAATGGAGTCTTTGTCATCTTTCCTTTGAGACAAGATAGACAAGTGTCATAAGTTTGATATTCGAACGAGTCCAAATATCCTTCTCTATGCAACTTAGTCAACATTCTCTCATTGATGTGACCCAGTCTACAATGCCATAAGAAAGCTTTATTTAAATCTGGAGACTTTCTTTTTAGTGTGTTCTGGACATTGAAAATTTGGAGTTGGTTTAAAACATATATACCGTTATTTAGTGTACCGGACCCAATCAAACTATGATTAAGGTGGATGTTAACAACATCTCTTACAAACGTGAAATCATAACCTTTATTTGATAACAAGGAAACTGATATGATATTACACGTTAAGCTTGGTACAAAAAAACAGTTATGTAAAACCAAAATGTGTCCACTCGTCAATCCCAGGTGATAATCCCCGACGGACGCAGCTCCCACGCTAGCTCCGTTAGCAACCTTTAGGGTCATATCACCTTCCTTCAGCACTCTACGGTTTCTCAGTGCCTGCAATGAATTGCAAATATGAGATCCTGATCCGGTATCCAATACCCAGGAAGTAGAGTTAATTGACAGACAATTCTCAATTACAAACACACCTGAAGTCGAAGCCACAGCTTGCTTCGGTTCCTGGTTCTTGGCGTTCCACGCCTTGCAATCTTTCTTCCAGTGCCCTTTCCTGTGACAATGGAAGCACTCATCCTGGCCCACTACCGGTACCGCAAACTTTTTCTTTCCCTTCCCTTCCCTCCCACCTTACTAACACCTCCTCTAGGTTTGGTAGCGGCCTTCTTCTTCCTTCCTTTGGCCCTAGCCTTGGACCCGGAAGAAGACGCACCGCTAACAAACATAGCGGGTGTTTCTCTTGTTTTCTGCAAGGTGCCCTCTGCACTCCTTAACATGTTCAGGAGTTCCGGAAGTTCAACTTCTTTTCGTTGAATGTTGAAGTTCAGGATAAACTGGGCGTAGGTGTGAGGAAGGGACTGGAGAATAAGGTCTGTATAGAGCTCATTATCCAAAGTCGTCCCAAGGTCTGCGAACTCTTCTATATAGCCGATCATCTTTAGGACATGTTCTCCTACCGATGACCCGACAGCCAACCTCGCTCGAAACAAGTTCTTAGAGGTCTCGTATCTTGCTATACGAGATTGCTCTCCATAAAGTTCCTTTGTATGGAGAAATATGGCATCTAGTTCCATATCCTCGTGCCTCCTCTGATGTTCATTGTTCATCGAGGCAAGCACGATGCACTTGGCTTTCGCGCAATCGAAATCCCAGGTTTTGCGGATTTCCTTATCCGCATTACTGGATTTGGGACCAGGGACAGCAGGTGCCGTAGCGGTGAGGACGTACCCCAATTTTTCATAGGTCAAAACCATTTTGACATTCCGCAGCCAATCTTTATAGTTTGGCCCTGTCAGTATATTTTTCTCTAAAAGTAACCTAAGTCCAGTCATTTTCAGGGTCGCTGCAATTAGGAGAGAGAGAAGAAAAACTCTTTAGCATGATGCTCTTGCAAGTTTAGAGTGGTTTTTAGTTTATCTAAACTGGATGGCTCCCACTGTTTCTCGAATCCTTCCTCAAACCATAAAAGAAGAATTAGCCAGGACTATTCTCACCGTACAATACTTGCTTAACCGTTCAACCAGGCTAGTGTCGATACTTCGAGGGAGGTTTTCCAACGCTTTCGCGAAGATCCTTAATTAAAATAACCTCTTTTCTCTGGGGGCGTAACCCCGCTGACACCTTTCTTGACACCTACTTGGTTTATAGCATTGATCGTTAAGTGACGAATATCCTGATAAGTAGCATATACTCACAGTAGGATCGGGATCCAAATATCATTGTATGATAATGTTGAAGGAATCCTACCAACATTCATCAAACTCCAAATAGTATGCAACTCTTTGCAAATTTCAGTTTCTTTAGAAATTCCCGATATATTTTTTTGCCCCATGCTCTTATGACCTTGGCGTTAGGTCAAAATGTCATAAGTCACATGTCAAGTTCTACCCATCATTATCTTTTCAATTTGAACCCATCCGTATATATCCTTGACGTTCGGCCAAAATGATAATACGACTGTCCCAAACTAACTCATCTATCTATGCAACAAATGAATACCCAGTAGCTACCAAACACTATGCCTTGGCGTTAGGTCAAAATACATAGCTTGAATACTACTGAATACCCAGATGAAATGACGGAGGGCTACGAATGGTTTTGGTTAAACCGTGAACGTAGTGAACTTGATATAACCGAAGGAACCTGATAGCTTTTAAAAGGAGTGGTTAAAGCTCCGCATTTAAAAATATCTGTTTTTAAAATTAACCGAGTGGTTTCTTTTAAATTGTTCCAACGATTAAAATTTTTGGTTTATTTTCTTTGCATTATAAATAATACGTCCCATCATTAACCTATCATTGCAGAAAACAACGAAAATACAACGTCCTCTTATGCCATCCGCATTCGCCACGGGGTCCCGTCATCACCCGTTAGGTTACTTAACTAACGACAGAGCGGGGGCTGGGCTAGCGCGGGTGTAAAACATAAGTGACGTCTAAATAGCTATCATATATAGATATTGTACATTCGTCAGACGCAATAATAGGCATTCCAGATCACAGATGAACTTTATTGGATTTGCAAGTAATTCGTGTTTGTTTTGAGCCTGCAACAAAAGACGGATTACACAGTTGTGATGAATAGCCATTACCCCACCCAAGACCCCAACGGGTACGGCAAACTACCCGCCCGGCAGTTTGTGCACCCCACCTTGGGTCTATCCTAGGAGCAAAAACAGTAAAATGAAATAATACAACGGTGGCTACAACCGCAACCTGGATGTGCCCTGCAAAATAATATTACAACAAATTACATTTACATCAAATGAATTAAATAATAACCCATCACATAACCCCGGCTATACATCACAACAGTCCAACACAGTTCATATCCACAAACAGTAAAATCCATTACAGAAATGTGCAACCCCCTGCCAACCGACATACTAGCAGTTAGGGGAGGTTTACGAACACATTATACAAACACAGATATAATCCAACAAGAAAATACCGTATAATTTCGATCGATTAAACACATTTAATTTTGCTCCAATACTTCTCTGTAAATCTGAAACCTGAGCAAAAATAAAAAATTCCAGAAAATACCAAATATCACAGAGAACCAACACAGGAAAATTGGGTTCATTAATCGGCAACTCGGCGGCGGAAGCGCGGCGGATCGGTGGGATCCGCCGCGGTTCCGCGGCGCTTTAGCCGATTCATGGGCCCAATTTTCTTGGGTGTTCTACTACTGTCATTTAGAGCTTTCTGAGCCTCCCTGAAAATTTTTTGGACTTCATTTAAAAATCGACAGAAACTCATGATATTGGGGTTTTCCGGTTTCGTTTTTTCCGTTCGAAATTCATACAATTTTGCAAGTGAGTTATTTATTGTTTAGCGAGGCTCTGATACCACTGTAAGTCGATGTACAACACCCCACAACTTGCGGGGAGGCGGAAATATGAAAAACGATCTTGTTCTGTGCTTAAACATCGACTAACCGCATGAATCGAAGATAAACGATAACTAACATCAAACATAGAAGTTCTAAACTACTATGTAAAAGGATTATACCTTAAGAACCGTGTCCTTCGTCTTTATGAACTCCACCTCCTCTTCGGCCTTCTCCAAGTAGTAAACGATCCACCACGAGAGCTAAACTCCATGCTTTGCCTCTAAACTTGAGGCAACTAGGTATCTTTAAGTGCCAATCAAAGTACCTAGATGAAATAGAGTATGGTTATGGATTAAGTAGTCTAACTAATCCTTGTACTCAACACATGAGAGGGAAGGATTAGGGTTTGAAGAGAGAGAGCTTGAGCAGAGAGAAGATGAACATAAAAAATGAGAAGAGAAAATGAGTTATCATAATATATATCAAGCATTTTTATTTATCAAGAAAAGAAAAGAAAATGATTTACAACCATGCTTGATAAATATCTAATGGTGATTCATCTCTATGAGTCATTAAGCAATTATGAAGCATTAATGATATGGATGAATCATCCATATGACTCACTAATCTCATTCAATGTATGTGCCACCTAAACCTTCTTAGTCACCATCTTCTAGAAGCTTCTCGCGCAATTACGAGAACGTCCCTCCTATCCGTGAAAACACGAAAAAACTTTAGACTGTATAAATCCAATAACCGGATACTAGTAACTGGCTTAAACCAAAGCAGAGTAGTAAAAACTGTCCGAAAGTCGTACGTGCGTAAACACACGTATGCGTCCGAACCCTTGTCGTAAAACCATCCGACCTCTATATCGTTTCTCCTGGAGTAGGGAAACTCTCTGCGTGGGACTCTAGAGACTCGACTACTACGCTGGCAGTGGGTTTAACCACAAACCGCAAGCGGCACTAGCTGTACGTAACGGTCCGCAGGTAGATGTCGATAAGAAGGCCGATGAGGAAACCCATCCGAACTCCTACTGAGTCTGATGTGACAAGTCCGGTCCGTTTGTCTAAGACTATCGCATATCGGGCCTAGGGGGCGGCAAGCGTCAGTCCCCTAATAGCTGTATAAGTCATGTCGGAGCGAAGCCCATTACACCCTGAGAAACTACTGGAACCTACCAGCAAATCTCGCTTGCCCTGGCCAGGGACTTTGCGTAATGGCTCTCTGACACAGCGCGATATCAACCCCCAATACCGGGAAAGACGAATCCTGTCTAACCGCCACTGCCTCCAAGTGCTCGGGACTGCACCCAACTGCTACCTGTTTGCACGACTCCTTTGAGCCGTGGTAGGGTAGCAATCTAAGAACAGTAGGACACACTCGAGGCGAAGTAGCAGTGTCAAGTCTGCGGACTATGCTGTACTTATGTCACCTGGGAACTGTTCACTGACGACTGGTATAAAACCAACCAACAGTTCCCTGTGAGTCCTGTCCGGTGTACCCGTAACCCAACGAGCACCTGCATACTATCTCCAGTACGACGTACTGACGGCTGTGGGACAGACCATCTCTCCAACTGGGATGAGAAGCGTACACACTAGTCTACTCCGGAGTATCGATGCCCTGTCTCGATAATCCAACGACTAGGGACCTGAATAAGGATGTGCTTGTAGACTACCCAGCCCCCACTAGTATGACTGCCATCACAACGCTGGTAGTCAAGCAAGATCCTAACAGCTCTATCAATACGTATACTCACATATTAAGATAGAAAAACCAAGTAGCATACTACCATGTTTAGCAAGACTGTTATATACATGTGAATATCCCAAGCTTCCATTAAGTAATATACAAACTAGTATGATACAATAATGGCCCCTACGGCATATACACTAACAGCTCCACCTGGCGTGCGCACATTGGGCCGCATCCCATCAGACGCCGCAGGTCTGCAACACGTCGCGTCGCCCAACCGACGCTCGACACGTGGACCGTCACTTTAGTGACAAAACGCACGAACCGGTGCACCTTCCTTAAATGCAGAGATTTCGCCCATGATTCACTGGCAGAAAAGACAACAGATTGCCCGGGGACACGTCCTGACGATATCTTCGAAGGGAGCTCACCCCGGGTGGCTTGGCAGTCCACTCTCAACCCGACCCGTCAGCTGATCGGGACGAGAGTGGAGGGCTAATGATGATGCTCGATATCGGCAATCTCCTAGATCATGACACGTGACAGATGACGTATCCAAGAGCATGCAAGAAAGGGCCTACAGCAGCCGACCAAACCACCCCTATGCTCGTCCTACCGAGCAGACGCTGGCTCGCCTTCGAGCCCTAGCACAATTGGCCTCCTCGGCCTTACAACTCATTCCCGAGCTACCGCAGAAACTAGATACCTCGGCTCTCCCGCTCGTCAGCGAGCTCTCCCGCCGAGGTCATCTTCCTCGGTCTTATTGACCGACCAACAGCACCACTTGCAGGCGTAACCGCCATCCCGTGAATCTCGCTATGCGCGAGATCTCCGCCGGCCACATCCTACGTTCCACGCCACCACGATCCCCCATTAACGAGCCTGTCTCGCCATTAATGGGAGGTCCCGCTCATCACGCGGGCGTGACGTCGGGAGCGTAACGGCTGGCGTGATTCTCACGCCCGTTGCACCTGCTGCCACCGCTACTTAAACCCCTCTTTCAGACGGTCAAGGTAAGCCAATTCTACCCCCACTAAGCCGTTAATCTGCTCGGATCTCTAGACTAACTTGATCGTCGGAGGGTCCTCGGTGGTAAAACCACCCTGGGACTTCCCTGCGGATAGCTTGGCAACCACAACCTCAACCCATTGAGATCCATACGCTTCAGAAGCGACATCCTCCAGATCCAATCTCAGCCATACATCGCAGCCATCCGCAGATCAACGGGAAGCAACATCAGAAGGAGATACCACCCTCCATCACCTAGCCTTATATATATATATATATATATATATATATATATATAATTGAAGAAAGATGCCATAAGAGGGAATTTCATCGTATGGTGTCGAAAAAATACAATCTCCATCATGTTTTCCGACGATCGATACCCATCATCTTCATCGTTATCATCTAAGATATAGGTACACCAAATTTCATATGGTTCTACAATTTTTTCATCGTTGAATTAGTGGATTCAAAATTAACGGTTTACCGACAATAGATCTTTTTACATTGCTAAATCAACGGTGCAAAAGTTGAATCACATGAAATTTGGCGTACCCACATCTTAAATGATAACGATAAAGATGATGGATTCCGATCGTCGGAAAATAAGATAGAGGGCGTGTTCCCCGCCGAAAGACGCAAAGACGCGACCGCGCGGGTCTGTCTTGCCTGAATTTCGGGGCAGATGCTAATTGGTGCTATCTGTCCACCTCTCCGAAAATGCCAAGTTGATTTATGACACCATATATCGAAGGTTTAAACGGATACGGCCGATGTAGCAGACTTCATCAGATTCCCCCTCATATGAAGGGTTTTTGATTGTGGGGACGCTCTTCCCTGCAGGCGCAAGCCCCTGCAATTAATTACGCTACAGCATCGCAGTAACCACTTTCTCCTTCTCCTGATGGTCACTTCGTGTCGTGTGTGTTTGTTTTGTTTTTGGTTGCCCATGGATTATATACGGAGACTAATTTATGATGTCACCCGTAGGGCGTGGATTAGTCCAAATCCGTATCTTCTTAGATTTGGGTTTGGGGGTTGGGTTTAAGAATACGTTAGCCTCATTTGAGACTAAGATCAACTTAAACGTATGTTGAGGATACGTTAGTCTAATTTTTAGACTAAGATCAACTTAACAGGATCATTTAGATCCAACAAGAGAGCAATTGGGCTCTATTGTTTAGTTTAGAGAAATTGCGGTCGATTAGTTTAAGAACATTACGGTCCATTGTTAGTTTAAGAACATCTCGGTCCAAGGTTAAGGACATCATAGTCCGTGAGTTTAAAGACATCACAGTCAAGGTTAAGGACATCATAGTCCGTGAGTTTAAAGACCTCACAGTCAAGGTTAAGGACGTCGTAGTCCGTGAGTTTAAAGACCTCACAGTCCGTAGAATGTTTGGTTGTCGGGACCCGTCACCTCTCTGAAGACTTTGAAGGATTACAACGACAGATATCAGAAGAGTAAATAGATGTACCCTCGAACCGGTGTGAGTTGGTTGAAAGATCTGTAGTCCAATTTGGGACTAAAATCTGTTGAAATATTCATGAGCAGATGGGCTCAATTAATATGAGTTGAGGACTTATGGCCAATCTTGGGCTAAGTCCAATAAATGTTTAATATTTTTATTTTGGGCTGTTGAGCCTTTATTTGGGCTTGCCCCTTTTAACAATGTTCTTATCTTGTAGTGAATGCTTTGCATTCATCACAGCTCTGGGCTTATTAAAGAACAATTTATGTTCTGTCAGCGCAATACATGGCGCGCCAGGCGCTTTACGCCAGTTAAAGAGCGTAATGCGCTTCTGCCGAGTAGCGCACATGTGAGGGACACGTGTCGCACTCAGCGCTAGGCACCAGTTGATGAGCGCATGATGCCAATTTATGAGCATTGAGCGCTAATTTAGTGGCGTATACGTGAGTGACATGTGGTGCGCTTGGCGCTGAGCGCCAGCCCATAAGCGCAGTGCACTATTTCAGAAGCGCAAAGCGCAAGTTGTTAATTGGCGCATACGTGGTTGACACGTGGCGCATTTGGCGCTGAGCACGCGCAAAAGCGCAGTTCAAGAGCGCAAGGCGCATTTTAAGAGCGCAAGGCGCATTTGATCAATTTTATGATCTGGGAACAAATTTATGTTCTTTTAAAAGAGACTTTGTCTCATGATTTAAGAACAACAGTTCTTATTTTGCAGGAGAGATTTTCAATCTCTTATTTTGATAAAAGGCTTTGCCTTTATAGATCTATGATCTGTGAGAAGAATTATGTTCTTCTTTTATTTTACGATGAGATCTTTTGATCTCTTTTATGAAAGACTTTTTGTCTTGAAGATCTATGATCTTTTTGAAGAAATAAATTTTTCTTTCTATGAGATGATTTCATCTCTGTGTTCATCACCCACCATCTTTACCTTGAAGAAATATCTTCTTGCAAGAGCTTGCTCTTTATCTTTTAATTTCTCAAAGTTTATGGGGGGGTTTCTCTATCTCAGACTTGAAGTCTTGGGGCCTTTATATAGGGTAAGCTAATTTGTTGAATCAGTTAAAGAGATCTTTCTCTGATTGATTTGGAGATGTTTCCCCACCATTAGATCTTTGATCATAGGGCTTCTGTTTTACAGAAGGCGATCTTCTTGTTTTTAACAAGATTGAAAAAATCTTTCCATAACAGAATTTAATTCTGATTAATGATTTATCATTTTAATTAGATCTTTTGATCTAACAGTGGGGAGTTTTTTAATTCCAGCGCTAGCGCACCCATGCTTTGCACGTGGTGCGCTGCTCAGAGCGCAGCGCACCTTGCGCTAGCGCACCTATGTTTAACACGTGGTGTGCTGATCAGAGCGCAGCGCGCCTTGTGCTAGCACACCCGTATTTGACACTAGGCGCGCTGCGCGCCTAGCGCTAGCGCACACATAGCGCGTTGCCTAGGGCGCAGCGCACTTAGCGCTGCATCTGAAACGTTACTTCAATTTTTGAAATTTGAATTTCAAACAGAGCTTTGCTCTGATTGGGGGAAACAAATGCCCCCCCCTCCGTTGTGCTCACGTGGCCCATATGTTAGTGCAGCGGTGGCGACATCTGCACCCTTGGATCAACTCAGAAGTTGAAGAGGCCTTCAATGCCTATAAATAAGACCTTTGATCCTTTAGATGATTCTGTTCATCTTCTTTCTTATTTTCTGAGAATTTTATTCTCTCACAGAGCATAGCTCTCCATCTTAAGAATTTTAAGAGTCAAAATTCTGCCAAAACTTGGGTAAAGATTAGATTTTTTAATAATCTAGGGTTTTACCCATTAACAGAGCCTTGCTCTTCATAGATTTTTGATCTAAAGAAAACCCTTTTAGGGTTTCATTAATAGAGTTTTGCTCTGTTGAACCCATAGATCTAAGGAGATCTTGTTTCAGGGTTTCTTAACCCATGAATAGAGCTTTGCTCATAAAGAACTCTTAGAGTTTGTCATAGATCTTGAAGATCTCAGAATTTTTAATTCATAAAAAATTGATTTTAATTTTTTTCTGATGGGTTTTTCCATCATCTTTACAGAGCCAGGCTCTTGAGGAATTTTTATTCCTTCATGATCAGAGTTTGACAAGTGTCACTCTGTCACAGAACATTGCTCTCAAAGGGAGATTTACTCCTTTTACCGAGGGATCTCTCATTTAAAGAGAATTTTCTTGAGGATCTCCTCATTTAAATAACAGTCTAATCAAATGATGAGGCTATTTTATTAATTGATGCATTGTCATCTAGATTTTGTGGGTCCCCCCTTTTGGTCCCCTTTCCACTGCATTGCAGTGTAGTACAAATTCTAAAGTACCAAGTGTCAGAATTTAAATTAAATTATAGCAATGGCAGTTAACTTTTGTTCCTTTTTTTTTGCAGGCGACATGTCTTTTGATCCCTTTTTTCCATTTGTTCGTTCAGAGGGAGGATTCCCTGGAGCGCCTGTGGACCGGGAAGTCCTAGCATTGATCAAAGATTATGACCCGAAACATAAGAATCTTCACCTCTGGGGGACATGGTATAATCAGATTATTAAGGGTCGGCAGAGCTTTTCATGCGTGGTACCCTCAGAGCCCATCATGGCGATCCATTACGCCGACCCACCCCCGGTGAACTATACCGTGGAAGAAGTCAACTGGACTTCGGGAGGTCTTCTTCGATACCTGTTCTGGCTTCGATACCTGTTCAGCCTCCAATAGCTTTGGATATCCTGGGGGGACGTATTTTTCAAGGCGAAGCGCGACCGTGGGGACAACCATATATGATCGGTCTAATTCCTCGTCATCCAGCTGGTTATCTGCAATGGGCCCGCTACATTCTGTCAGTGAAGAAGTCGCAGTTGTTGAGGCTTGGGTTGTATCCCGCCATTTATGATTCTCTCTTCCAGTATTCTACGCTTCCTTCCTGGTGGGTTAAGGCCTTTCTGGAGCAGTGGAATATTCCTACCCACACCTTCCTTTCGCTGGACCGAGAAGTATCAATCTCCTTAGAGGAATTTGCAGAAGTTTCTGGCTTACCGGTCATATGGGAGCATTATGAGGAACTGCTTCCTACGGATGAATACATTTTTGGTGCCAAGCCAGTGATGACAGGCTTTACCCCGGAGAATGTCGTTCAACACCAATTTCCTAGTTTGATCAAAGTGTTGAATATTTATAAGGGCCTTTTCCTCGAATCTGGGAGCCGCGGGGTTAATTCCGAGGATTTCATTGGTCGTTTTCTTCATCCGGAAGTCCTCTCGAAGGAGGCTGCTAAATTCGCCATGCTTGACGACCCTTTCTGCTTCGGTTTAAACAACCTGCCAACGGCGGAGGTAGATCAGAAGAGTTTCTTCCTTCCCAACACTCCAGTTGTTTCTTTCGCGGAGGTCGCAGTCCCTGGGAATGATGAAGAAACGTTTTTTCTGAGGTTTCTTAGGCTATGGTTGAGCTGGTTTGCGCTCCCAATTCACCTTCGCCGTATGAGGCCGTCTGTCTTCTATCCGGCTCACCGAATGATTATTGGGGTGAAAGTAGTTGTCGGGGTCGCCGGTTTAGCTCATTTGTATTACGGCCTTAGTCAAGCGGCAGATACTCCCGGAGTGCAGCATGTGAACTTCTAGATGCATTACTTCATGTCATGGCTCGAGCTACATGCACTTTGCGTTTTTGGTATCCATAAAAGGCCTTCATTCTATGACAGGTGCGGCTTCCCCCGGATTATGCGATTAGTCAGCGCATCTATTATAAATCCGTTATCGCGGGAAGCTAGAGGTTTGCTCCTTCGTCCTCGCACAGTTGGAGATGGCATGACCTTCACCGACAAGGTTTTGACCATCGGCAAAGAGTCCGCAACAACGGTGCAGCCATTTCGGGACATTTTTAAAGATGGAGCCTCTGTTTTGAAAGCTCGGGAGATCCTCCATTTATATTCTATCAGACCGGGCTTTCTAGTGATTAGGCAAAATGATGCGGCGTTATTCATGAGATACAATCCGCATCGTTTCGCCCAACAATTGAGCTATAATCAGGGAGTTCCGCTGGAGGCTTTCTTGCTAGAACCCGCTGCCACTGAAGAGGGGATGCAAAACACGCTGCATCATTTCATGCGCATGAACACGGGGTCCAATTTCTTTATCAGCGAACCGAGCTGTGTCCTGAAGGCCCTTAGTGTGTACGTGGCGTGGTACCAGCATTCAATGGGCGCCGTCATCAAGGAAGAGAAGCAACTGCTGCTCGATCGCAAAGGTGCACCCCTACTGGCGATCGAAACATCCCCCTAAAGCGACGGACCATTGTCCCACCTCCGCTAAGAGAAGCTGCCGTGATCGAAGCCCCGCACGACAGGCTCGAGCTGCCGATACCCCGGGCTCCTGTAGAAACGGTGACTGTAGATTCCCCCGATTCTAGCGTGGGTTCAGATATCGGGACTCATCGCCCCAAGGTGCCTAGCAAGCGTAAGCTTTTGCTAGCTGCGACCGGAGCTCGCTTGCAATAGAGGAAGAAAAAGTCGATCCTTTCTGTCGATGTTGTACTCGGCCAGGAGCCTCATGCTCCTTATGGCGAGGGTCTGAGAGAGTATGGAACAAACGAGGGTTATTCATGACGCCATATGATACTGATCTGGCGGCTGCCATTGCAGCTTCTGAGCAATTGGCAAGCCACGAAGCGGGACTGGCTATCCTCGCGCGATCAGGTAACCATCAGCTGTATCTTTCATAATTGCATCATATTTCTATCATCATGTTTTGACTGACACTTTTCCTTCTTTAACAGGCATCTCCACCGAAGAAGCTCTCGCAGCTTCTCTCAAGACTTTTGAGGAAGAGGAAAGACTTCAAGCATCCTTAGGCATCGGCACATTTCGGTTCACCGTGTTTCCGCTCCCGTTTCTTATAGGTAATCTGACCCTTCTTTTTCTTCTTATCATAGGAACTACCTCTACTCAAGTTATTCCAAGCGTGGCACCGACTTCACAGGGCGATGCGGAGACGCTTGTTCAGTTGAAAATATTGCACTTTGGTATGATTATTTCTCTTACATTTCTTAAATAATAAAAGGTGTTTATTATAAAAATAAAACATATTTGGGTTTATCTGCAAAATACTATTTACCATATGTTTATATATTATAATTAATATTATGAAGGAAAATATATGCATTTTATATTTATATAATATTTTGGGAATTGAAAATATGCATATCATATCAAATATTCTAATTAAGATTCTTAAAAGAAATAATATCATACAAATGGTTAGAATAATGTTTCAAAATATATACATAATATTTTAGTAATTAAAAGATGCATAGCGTATTAAATATTCTTAATCAAGTTTCTTAAAGATTTATTACCATATATAGTGATTAAGATACTCTCTCTGATTTAATAAGTAGTACTAACATTATTCATAGAGATATTGTGCAAGATTTAGCTCAGGTTAAGAGATCAAGATGTTCAAGATGTCAGGATAAAAAATCTGCCAAAATCATAAAATCAATACCGACAGGGACTCAGAATCCATATATGGAAAGTCACCATATTAGGAAGTCACCATATATGGTAACTAGTTTTTCTTTTTTGAGGGCTATATAAAGGACCAAGGGCTAAAGTTAGAAGGCATCAAGCCGAAGAGATCACGAAGTCCAAGACGGCTCACACATCCAGGCTGATCATCAACTGTTCATCTACCTCCTTCGAAAAAGTTCGAGAAGCAAACCAAGTTTTTGTAATCATTTTCTAAGGAATAAAGTGTAGATTGTTCAAGTTGATTAATAAAGGTAGTTGTTTTATTTAATTCTTTTGCATTTTACATTATGTTTTCCCTCTCTGTCTTTTCATCTTCTTTTCCCAACATGCGCGAGTAATTCTCCGCTTGTTAGGGTTCGTATGGTTATGTAGATCAATGGATGATTAAAATATTTTAACTCCTTTTAAGTCCTATAAAGTTTATAAACTTTATTAAAAGAATTGTTAACACCCTAATCGGGCGCGCTATCAATTCATTGGTAGTCACGACCACGATTTGAGATTAGTGTTAACAATTGTTTTGATAAAGGCTAGACATGAACGGAGATCCATGCAAAGATAAGGGTTAAGAGTGGGAACCCTATTCCCTCCAAAAACCCTATTCTACATGCATCATCGTCGATCTAGTTTTAAATCTATTAAAGGATAAAAGGAGTCATCTTTATTAATCATCCATGACTACTAAATCTTAACGAACCCTACAAGCCTTTTTCTTATATAATTTACATCCGTAATTAATTTAGATCTTAAATAAACTATCCTCTTCTCTTCGTTTATTTTATTCAACACGTCTAAAGTAAGATAAAAAGATTCCACGTTTCCCTACGGATGACCCGTACTCATCTCGGCTAGCTACAAGCGACACCGTTATTGATTGCGGTTATTCTACAAACACTTTTTCATATCAATCAAATGGCGCCGTTGTCAGGGATACGTGAATAATTTTTTATTCTTACTATTTGTGTTGAATTCTTATTCGATCATTATCATAAACAAAACAAAACTGCAAATTGTATATTTAACGATTATTGTGTGAATTTTGCGAGGGGGTCTGGAGTCGCAGACTTGAGGAAACAGAGAGCCGGAGACATTCATCAAGATCCAGAGGAGCACAGGTGGCCACATAGCAAAAAATCATCAAAAGATTCCCTCAAAGCACGGCGGAAGCGCGGCAGAAAGGCTATTTTAGCGGCGGATCCGCGGCTTAAGTGAGGAATTAGGGTTCCAAACTTCTCTGGTGAAATTTTCAACTCATTCTCTCTCCTCTGAAATCCAATAAAATATTTTTTCTGCAGCATTCTTTGCAAAATATCGCCGCTCAAAAATCTTTTTGCAAAGTTTTGTTATTGGTTTGTTGTTGCATATTTTAATACGGAATTTAAGGGGCAAGACCACAATTCAAATTAGGTGGGGATTTCATCACCCTTCCTAGGCCCCACAAATCACAAAACGAGCATCCGCATCAACCCTACATTAATTAAAAAATATATAGACAAGACTCTAAGGACTGTCGCACTCAATAAGGAAAAAGGAAGGTCGTGGGTAATTTATCGCTTATCCGCATTGCTTTTGTGGTGTCTAGGAAAGTGTGTCTAAGGCAAGTGGCTCCTTAATTAGGCCCGCTATTTTCGATGATTCGTATAGCGGATACCTCCCACTTACCTGGCACTTACCTGGCTACAAGAGTAGTAAAGAGGTGGTAGAGGATTGATCCTGCGGCTTGTCCTTTGGAAGTCTAGGAGCGGTCTAGAGACTTGACCTAGGTAACCTTAGTTCTAGGGTTGTTTGTGCATTTTTGTGTGATTTGTCTTAAGTTCCACTTCTTCAAAACAAACCAATTTTAAAATCACACATGCTGCCACTTACGCTAAACCCGCTTAGTGCATGCTTGGCTGGACACGGGATTCTAGTGCCCATCTTGTCCATGTTTCGGCTATCGACTCCAAAGTCGGTACTTCTTCATTTTCTTTTCCCCACCACCCACCACATCGACCGAGATGGACGTTACTCCATCAAATTATAATACCACGCTGCCACCGCCTGTAGGTGAGCAGAATCCATCGCGCATCTCTCTCCAAGAGAGATACTATCCTATACGTGGTCCACTTCCTACTTGTCTATCTATTCCACCAGCCAACGGGGATAATTTTGAAATTAAACCCCATTACATCAATCTTTTACCAAAATAACACGGTCTCGAGTCTGAAGACGCATACGTCTTTATTACAAAATTTGAAAATGCATGCGCTATGATGGGTACTTCACAGCTTTCTGTGGATCCTATGAGATTACGTTTTCTCCCATTCACTTTGTGCGATATAGCCGAGAAGTGGCTTTATAACACAGCCGCACATTCTATTCGAACTGGGAAGATTCGTCACAGCTTTCCAATCATAAAACAGCTCGAGTCCGTAGCGAAATAAATCAATTTACCCAGCTTCCAAATGAACCATTCTCGAAGTGTTTTGAACGCTTCAAGTATATGTTAGTTCAATGTCCTCATCACGGAATTCCTAGATGGGATCTGTGCAGAATTATATATGAGGGCATTAATCCTACAACAAAACAGACCCTTGAATCCATGTGTCAAGGCACCTTCATGAATAAAGATGATGGTGAAGCCTGGAGATTTTTAGAAGATTTCGCTGAAAAATCTTTACAGTGGGAGAGTGTAAACCAACCATCGTCTAGGGGTGGTAACCACCAATCTGATGTTTCCATAGGAGTTAGAGCTGAAATGGCAGCAATGCAAAAGAAACTCGAAACTATGGAACATAAATTTCTAGCAGCCGCCCTAAATCAGATGTCACTCTCCAAAACTGTCTGTGGATACTGTTCTGATCCATCACATCTTACGGAAGAATGTCCTTTAAATTCTCTGTTTCAAGGTCAGGAGCATACCAATGCTGCTTTCCAACAAAGACCTAGAAACGATCCGTATTCTTCCACTTATAATCAGGGTTGGAGGAATCACCCTAACTTTGCTTAGAACCAACAACAAAATCAAAACACGGTTCCAAATCAAAACAATTTCCAAAGGGTTCCTCCACAACAACAGCAACCACTACAACTGAGTCAGCACCCCTATCAATCACAAAATTTTAAAAATCCGGTCAACACTACTGCACCATATAACAATTCTTTGCAAGTGACCGGTACTGATAACTCCTCTCCACTCGAACAAACCATGAATTTGCTTCTGACAAATATCATGCAAGTTTCGGCTGAGATGAAGTCTTCCGTCGATAAAATCCAGAAAAACTCTGACTCCCAAAGTGAGTATTAAATCGATGGAAGTACAAATTTCCCGTATAAATGCTGAATTGAGTGCTAGAGAGAAAGGAAAACTTCCAGCTCAACCTTTACCCAATCCTGGCTATTCACATCATGTGAACGCTATCACCACGTTGAGATCTGGAAGAGTGCTTGACAATCATGTCGGTAAAGAGATTGATAATAATGAAGAATCAATCAATGATACCCCGGCTGAGACTTTTCCTTCCACTTCTGCTTCTACTTCTGACCCCAGTTCGTCTACCCCACCATTTTCTTCCGAGCCTATTCTTCGTTTTTCCCAAGGCTCGAACTCTCAACACACCTCTTCTAGTCTACCAAAGACGATCTCCACTCCTATTCTGGGATCTTTTCTACCCACACGATCTTCTCCAATGTTGGACCCCGCTCTTATTGCTAAAGCTCCTTATCCGAATCGGTTAAGGGGAAACAGACCAAGTCCGCAAATGGAGAAGATCGCTGAAATCTTTAAACAGGTTAACATCAACATCCCTCTTCTATATGCAATACAACAAGTCCCAGCTTTTGCGAAAATTCTCAAAGACTTGTGCACTAGGAAGAGGAAGACTCAAGTGCCAAAGAAGGTATTCATGTCAAAGATTGTAGACACAGCTTTTCCCCAACAATTACCTAGGAAACGTAAGGATCCTAGCTGTCCTACAATCTCGATTTCTATTGAGGATAAACACATTAACCGTGCTCTACTTGATCTTGGCGCAAGTGTTAACCTGCTTCCTTACTCGGTTTATGAGCAGTTAGGGATCGGAGAGTTGAAACCAGCTCACTGCACTCTCCAGATGGCCGACCGATCAATCACCAAATCTAGAGGTGAGCTGGAGGATGTGTTGATAAAAATCGGGGAATTTGTATTCCCTGTGGACTTTATTGTTCTTGATACACAGCCTGTAGTGAACCCACGGAATCAAATTCCGGTGATCCTTGGTCACCCCTTTTTGGCCACTTCCAATGCTATAATCAACTGTCGTAACGGCTCTATGACCATATCCTTCGGGAAGATGTCAATTGAGCTGAATATTTACAAGTTGGGAAGTGTACCCTCCGAACCTTTTGCTCAGGTCTGTTCTGTCGAATTAATGGATGTCGACGGCAGCGAATTTGATCAGCCTCATGGTACTGATCTAGACTCTTTTCATATATTGTTGTTTGACCCAACTATGTATCATACGCATACGGACTCTTCCACTGAGTTGTCCGGGTCAACAACTAACACTGATTATGAACCGTTTTTGGAGTCTGAAGATCACCCCGCGCTTTTTGATGACATTATTCTTCGGGGTATCAATGAAAACTTTGAGGAAATTTTCGCTGATGAGCTCGCATTTTTAGCAAACACGGGTGTTGAGATGAATCAACTCCAAAAAGAAATTGAAACTCCACCCCTTCTTCTGGACTATAAAGAGAATGCGAGTAATCCATCACAATCACTGTGTCGGCTCTCCAAATTGAGACGCAAACCCTCTCCTTCACACCACTTAACTCTTCCCCACTTCTTCCTGGTTCCTTATAACACGTTCTTCCACCAACCGATGCACTACACTGGAAAAAAATTTGAATGCTTGGTGTTGACTTTCAGTCTTTGCAAAGCTTGGCATTGACCACTAATTTTGACCCCCTCTTATGATTTTCAAAGCTTAACATTGTTTAACTCAAGTTTGGGGGGGATAATATGGCTCTTGAAAATAAAAAAATTTTACTCAAAATGGCGAGCCAAAGAATAAGTTTGGGGGAGGATTTTCACATTCACTTATTCTTGCCCCGTTAATAAATTTCCTTTCAGGCTTACAGGTTTTTTGATCTAGCGGAAGACAACAGTGAGACACTGTTGAAAACAAATTTGGGGGAGGTTTGTGCCTATTTTCGCATTATTTTGCATCATACTTTGCATAAGCACAAAACTTTTAAAACATATAAAAAAAATTCAAAAGATAAAAATATTTAATATTTAATTAGATAATAAAAGATTGGATAGTGAAAAATTGCATCCAAAAGATTGGAAAAATTTAAGAAAACCAAGAAAATTAGAAGTTTTCTTAAACGAACTAGTAATAAGTAGTTATGAGCCGTTGTCCCAAGGGTTAGTAAGATGAAAGAAGTCACTAATCTGAGAATAAAAATAAGTCTAAAAATAGTTCCTATTCTGGAATCCAAACATTTGAATGTTGATACCCTACTATTCGCACTTATACACATCTTGAAACTCGGGATAGTAGAGGATACTTTGAAATACTCTTGTCTGAAAGCCAAAGTATGAAGGAAATTATAAATGGAAAATAAAAGATAAAATGATGAAGAAAAATGGACACTGGTTTTGTTATCACCAAGTCAGCATAAAAAAATATAGCGAGGGTGCTTCATCATCTAGTGCCTTAGACCAACTGGTTTGGGAGTCACTTCTAAGCCTTAGGTGGTGCAAGAAAAATACTGATACACCTAATCAGCAAACACATGAGTAATCGGTCGGTTAGTACCTCAAGAAGTATTAACGGTCGCATGAAAAATGTGCGAGCAATTCCATCTAAAATATGCACTGATTAAAAAGTACTGAGGTAGATGGACAAGAGTATGATAACTTGAATTGAATTCTCCAAGTGTAGGGATGTTTTTTACACACACGTAAGGGAATATGATCGATGTTTGGATGAAAGGTAGGAATGAAGAATAAAGACGATATTTTATTGAGGGATGATGTGATTTCTAATATCTTTTCATGACTATTAAGATAGGGCTCACGACAACCGAAAAGTTAGTGTAGTTGGAAACTATGATTTTCAAAGTCTTTCTTTTATAATTCTTATCTTTATATGTAACTTTCACGGTCTTCCTTTTATTATTGGATTTTGTGGGTGTAATCCGCTGAAAACCCTCAGGAGACAACACTCCTCCTACTGGGGACGCCTAGAGATTTAACGGCTTGTTGCACGTGCTCAGTGCAATCGTGTTTGCCTACGAAAGTGTGCTACTTAGGTTTTTCTTTTTCTTTTTCTCTTTCTCTTGAATAACTAGTTTGCTCGGGACGATCAAAGTTAAGTTTTGGGGTATTTGTTCAGTTGAAAATATTGCATTTTGGTATGATTATTTCTTTTACATTTCTTAAATAATAAAAGGTGTTTATTATAAAAATAAAACATATTTGGGTTTATCTGCAAAATACTATTTACCATATGTTTATATATTATAATTAATATTATGAAGGAAAATATATGCATTTTATATTTATATAATATTTTGGGAATTGAAAATATGCATATCATATCAAATATTCTAATTAAGATTCTTAAAAGAAATAATATCATACAAATGGTTAGAATAATGTTTCAAAATATATGCATAATATTTTAGTAATTAAAAGATGCATAGCATATTAAATATTCTTAATCAAGTTTCTTAAAAATTTATTACCATATATAGTGATTAAGATACTCTCTCTGATTTAATAAATAGTAATAACATTATTCATAGAGATATTGTGTAAGATTTAGCTCAGGTTAAGAGATCAAGATGTTCAAGATGTCAGGATCAAAAATCTGCCAAAATCATAAAATCAATACCGACAGGGACTCAGAATCCATCTATGGAAAGTCACCATATTAGGAAGTCACCATATATGGTAACTAGTTTTTCTTCTTTGAGGGCTATATAAAGGACCAAGGGCTAAAGTTAGAAGGCATCAAGCCGAAGAGATCACGAAGTCCAAGACGGCTCACGCATCCAGGCTGATCATCAACTGTTCATCTACCTCCTTCGGAAAAGTTCGAGAAGCAAACCAAGTTTTTGTAATCATTTTCTAAGGAATAAAGTGTAGATTGTTCAAGTTGATTAATAAAGGTAGTTGTTTTATTTAATTCTTTTGCATTTTACATTATGTTTTCCCTCTCTGTCTTTTCATCTTCTTTTCCCAACATGCGCGAGTAATTCTCCGCTTGTTAGGGTTCGTATGGTTATGTAGATCAATGGATGATTAAAATATTTTAACTCCTTTTAAATCCTATAAAGTTTATAAACTTTATTAAAAGAATTGTTAACACCCTAATCGGGCGCGCTATCAATTCATTGGTAGTCACGACCACGATTTGAGATTAGTGTTAACAATTGTTTTGGTAAAGGCTAGACATGAACGGAGATCCATGCAAAGATAAGGGTTAAGAGTGGGAACCCTATTCCCTCCAAAAACCCTATTCTACATGCATCATCGTTGATCTAGTTTTAAATCTATTAAAGGATAAAATGAGTCATCTTTATTAATCATCCATGACTTCTAAATCTTAACAAACCCTACAAGCCTTTTTCTTATATAATTTATATCCGTAATTAATTTAGATCTTAAATAAAATATCCTCTTCTCTTCGTTTATTTTATTCAACACGTCTAAAGTAAGATAAAAAGATTCCACGTTTCCCTGCGGACGACCCGTACTCATCTCGGCTAGCTACAAGCGACACCGTTATTGATTGTGGTTATTCTACAAACACTTTTTCATATCAATCAACGCTTCTCGGGTCGGCTATCTCAGTTCCGCCGGTATTGCCGACAGAAGTTTCACTTAAGCAACCGATGACGGATGCCATAACGGCTCCAGAGGTAACTATTGGCGCGGACGTGGATGTCCTGTTGAAGGAGGTCTTTAGAAGATCTGCCCTCACGGTCCGGGCGGAGAGGAAGCGTAGGATGCGCGCGGCAAGGGAGCGTACCGCCGCCTTGGATACAGGTGCGGGTTCAAGCGCTGTTACCCCTGCCCCTACTCCTTCAGAGGATGCTCTGGCTACCTTATCCACCGCCCACAGACAGGCAGCACGTGCGGCTTGGGAATTAATCGGAAAACCGACACAAGGTAACGTGACATTGGGTCCTTTTGTTAAAGTTTTAACTTTCAGGTTCTTATATATCCTATCTTGCAGGGCCGAGTCTTGCCGAAGAAGTGGCGGAAACCACTGAGCCTGAGGTAGCGGCAGGTGAGACAGCCACGATTGCCGAGCCCGAGGTAGCGGTGGGTGAGATGGTTACAGTCACCAAGCCTGAGGTAGCCAATCTTTCTCAAAAGTCGGGCACTACTCCAATCGTCGCTCTTTCCCTTTGCGGCTCCCTGCTGCTGCCGGGCACTGCGAGTGTCATGACAATTCTCGTGGAATTGGGGGACGAGGCTACGGGTGGCGAGACCGTTCTGATGGAGGAGGGTGGAGCATTTGCTGCATCCAGTGACACTCTCATCGCGGTCTCGACCGGCGACTCACCAGGTAAATTTTGGGTCATCACTTTCCCCTTTATTCTGCAATCCCCTTTTAATTTCTTTTTGACAGCATTTCTCTTATTTCTAATGCAGGTGTGATGAGCGTTGGGGTTGTGCCACCCGAGGAAGTATCTTCAGTTGCTGCTTTAACGGTGACCGCTCCTCTACCTTCTCTCGTACCATCTCAAATGCTGGAAGATGCGGATTTGTGACCCATTAGTTTTATTTCTAGGCTGTATAATTTATCTACTGATATTGCATTACTGCGTCCTTGCAGGAGTCCTTTTTGATCACCTGTATCAGGTGCTACACCCACACTTCTCTTTCCAGTCAGAGATTGCCTCATCTAGTGGCGCTGGTGAGTACAGGCTTCAGCAAATGTCTCTTCTTTTATGGGCAGCCAAATCGTTTCTAATTATTCTTTGTTTTGATTGCAGCACTACAGATCGAAGGAGGAGACGAAAGAACAGTTGCGCCACTGGTACTCCCGGCCTTACCACCTACTGCAGCCGGTATAGTAAACTCGATTGTTCATGAACCTCCTCTATTTCTTGAACCGTCATTTGACTGTGATTTGTTTTGCAGCGGTGATATCGACTTCAGCTCCGTTTGAGTCTCAAATTATAATACCTGCAAGCCCTTTTCCTCGACGTTCATCTTTCAAAGGCGCTGTGAATAGTCTGCGCATGTTGAGCAATTACATTGAGGAGCTTGACGTGGAAACTCCCACATTCACCGCGGATTTTGCCGCGGAGGTTAACCCTATGCTGGCGACGCTCGTGAACTTTCATAGTGAGGGCGTCGTTGAGTCTTGGGTTAATCACTGCAGGAAAATTGAGGCTTGCCTACATGAACTCGAGGTCGGACGTCCTGCTCTAGAGGTCCTGGCTGTGAACACCCAGCGGGCTGCGTGGGTTGAGCAGAGCACTCCCTACTTTCGTCATCTTGAACAAGAGGCGGCCTTAAAACGTAAGGAGTGCGAAAAGATTTCAAGCGAGTCTGCCCGGCTGCACGCTCAGGTTGATGCAAATGCTGCACAGTTGAAAGCTATCTTTGAAGGCCTTCTGTGATGCATCTCTGGCGGGTTAACACTGAGGCAGAAGCTCGACATTGTCGAGCAGGATGCACAAAATCGTGGGGCAGCTCAGCGGGCCGTCGAAGAGCAACTTTCGTCCTACTTGCAGCAACGAGCCCAAGTCAAAGCAGAGTTGGCCGCGGCAGCTGACCAAGAAAAGAGGCCGAGGGAAGTGCACGAGCGGCTGATCGGACTATTGAAAGCGCTTCCCTCTCAATAATTGTTTTTTATACCATTTTTAATTTTGAATAAAATGTGTCCATTTTTTATTCTTTCATTTGATGTATTTTGTACCCAATTGAACTCATAAATAAAAGATACATTTCTTTCACACCATCTTGTGTTATTTCCTGCTTTCTTGTCCTTTCTGTGTTGCCGACATGTTACCTTAGTAAGCGTAGCCTGTAAAAGATAGAGAGCATTCTGTTTTGAATTCTTTAAGAGGTAGTGACGGCTTAGGAAGCGGGTTCAGATCTGCTACCTAAGAATTTTCAACCTCATGAGCCGTGAGGGTCTCATAAAGACTTTTCTCCCTACAAGTCGAGAGAATCTCATAGGTGCATTTTCTCCTTAGGAATCATGAGGATTCCTAAGTGCGTTTTCCCTTATAAGTCGTAAGGATCTTATAAGAGAGTTTTCTTCCTTATTAGTCGAGAGGACCCATAAGTGTTTAACGAGATTGACATTATCCGCATTTCACGGCGTCAGAAGTTGCTCCGGGCATTTCCCACGGGGTCAAGGTTAACTTTGGCCGTGTTCCACGGAGTCGTTGGATGACGTATTTCCGAAGCGGGGTCATGTGGATGACGTGATGACGTGTTTCCGCGACGGGGTCATGTGGATGATGTGTTTCCGAGGCGGGGTCATGTGGATGACGTGTTTCCGCGACGGGGTCATGTGGATGACGTGTTTCCGCGACGGGGTCATGTGGATGACGTATTTCCGCGACGGGGTCATTTGGATGATGTGTTTCCGCAACGGGGTCATGTGGATGACGTATTTCCGAGACGGGGTCATGTGGATGACGTGTTTCCGCGACGGGGTCATGTGGATGACGTATTTCCGCGACGGGGTCATGTAGATGACGTATTTCCGCGACGGGGTCATTTGCTGACGTATTTCCGTGACGGGGTCATTTGGATGACGTGTTTCTGCGACGGGGTCATGTGGATGACGTATTTCCGAGACGGGGTCATGT
The DNA here is from genome assembly GCA_030015575.1 of Agapanthus africanus. NCBI lineage: Eukaryota > Viridiplantae > Streptophyta > Magnoliopsida > Asparagales > Amaryllidaceae > Agapanthus > Agapanthus africanus. Next base: position 5,078,514 of record JASDDO010000024.1, read on the forward strand.
GGATGACGTGTTTCTGCGACGGGGTCATGTGGATGATATATTTCCACGACGGGGTCATGTGGATGACGTATTTCCGAGACGGGGTCATGTGGATGACGTGTTTCTGCGATGGGGTCATGTGGATGACGCATTTTCGATACGGGGTCATGTAGATGACATATTTCCGCGACGGGGTCATGTGGATGACGTGTTTCCGCGATGGGGTCATGTGGATGACGTATTTCTGCGACGGGGTCATATGGATGACGTATTTCCGAGACGGGGTCATATGGATGACTTGTTTCCGCGACGGGGTCATGTGGATGACATATTTCTGTGACGGGGTCATGTAAATGACGTGTTTCCGCGACGGGGTCATATGGATGATGTGTTTCCGCGACGGGGTCATGTGGATGACGTATTTCCGCGACGGGGTCATGTGGATGACGTATTTCCGAGACGGGGTTATGCGGATGACGTGTTTCCTCGACGGGGTCATGTGGATGACGTATTTCCGTGACGGGGTCATGTGGATGACGTATTTCCGAGACGGGGTCATGTAGATGACGTAGCGTCTGTTGTAATGAGACGAATATCAAAGTGGTCTCCAGGTTGTCTGGGAACCATCGAGATTTGGAGTAGGGGCTTTTTCGTAGCTCCAGGGTTGATTGTAGCGTCTGAATCCTGCTGGAATAGGAAGGAATGCTGTTGATGATCTCTAGGCTATCCCTGGACCATCGAGATTTGGCTTCGTTTTCTGATGGAGCCTGGGGAGGGAAGGTGTGATTCTTTCTTTGTTTGTGCCCCTGGATTATATACAGGGATTGATATGATATCACCTGTAGGGTATAAATTTCATTTTTCTTTATTTCTTTCCGCGATGCTCTATCATTTCAGCTTTTATATCGCGAAGATCGCGATTGCCCAATCATTTGGCTATTTTTCACGGCGCCCAATCATTTCGGCTATTTATTTTATTTTTACTCGCTGCTTTTTATTGCGAGTTGCCCAATCATTTCGGCTATTTTGCATGCATACATTTTTACTTGCTGATTTTGTTGCAAGTTACCCCATCATTTCGGCTATTTCGTATGCATGTGTGGCTCGCTAGCTTCTTTGCTGCAAACTTGGAGTTAGACACCAATTTCGGCATCAGCACCGCTACAACTGGAATATTGCCAGGAGTGAATCATCATTTGCCTCTGTCGATGTCGAACAAAGGTGGCTTAGTGAACAGGGTTAGGATCCTGTCGACTAAGGCTTTCGACTTCATGAGCCGTAAGGGTCTCATAAAGGTTTTTCTCCCTTTGAGTCGTGAGGATGTCGTAGGTGCGTTTTCTCCTTAGGAATCATGAGTACTCCTAAGTGTATGGCTTCTCATAAGTCGTAAGGATCTTACAAGAGTATTTTCTCCTTTTAAGTCGAGAGGACTTACACGGGCAGTTCATTGTGTAAACATATCACTAGTCACGGATGGGGCTTTGTTAGGGAAATGTTTATTCGCGCCCATGGATTGTATACGAGGGTCGGCATTAAGCCGCTTGTAGGGCAGCATTGGAGGTTATGGTGGCCGCTTAAGAACAGGTTCAGATCCCCGTAGCTTAAGACTTTTGAATCTTATGAGCCGTGAGGGTCTCATAAGAGGGTTCTCCTTACGAGTCGTGAAGATCTCGCAAGTGTAATTTCTCCTTAGGAGTCGTGGGGATCCCTAAGTGTGTTGCTCCCTTGTGAGTCATAAGGATCTCACGCAGGTGGTTTCTCCTCGCAAGATCGAGAGGACCTTGCAAGTGTCTTTTAACGAGATTGCGCCCTTTCGGTTTTTCACAAAACTCGCCGGTAGCCCTGTTGTTTTTACTCATGGAGCCATCTCGGGTTTTCATCCGTGCCCTTTTCGCTTATGAACATACCGTTTTTTCTTTTTCTTTCTTCTTCTTTTTTTTATTCTTTTCTTTTTTTTGTGTCAGCCCTTGGATGCTGCAGTCTACAATAGTTTATCGACGTCTCGGTCAACAGCTAATTGTAGGACATAGTGGTCCATCGTTATTTTAATAACGTTTCGGTCCGTTGTTAGTTTAAGAACGTTTCGGTCCGTTGTTAGTTTAAGGATGTTTCGGTCCGTTAGCCGGCTACTACTTATAAAGTTTGGGCTTAGGAAGATAGTGAGCGGACATAGTCGTCGTCATCTATCATTGACCTAGGCCGTGACTCGTCAGGCATAGTACTTTTTCAGGAAGCGACCATTTATTGGCCTGAAGGACCTTTCGCCATGCATGTCCATGAGTAGATAGGCCCCACCCTGATGGACCTTGTCTATGATATACGGGCCTTCATAGTTCGGCTCGAATTTCCCCCGTTTGGCACGATTGGGGATCATAGGTCTTTTGACCACTAGTACGAGTTCGCCTTGGTGGAATGTCCTCGGCCTAGTCAATCTTTCATATGAGCGCGTCATCTTTTCTTTGTAAGTCTCCAGGTTTTGTTGCGCCATGAGCCGGGTTTCATCAAGGGCTTCGAGCTCTTCAAGCCGAAGGTGAGCATTCTCTTCGTCCGTTAGCTCACAGTGAACTGCCACTCGTAGAGAGGGTAGCTCTATCTCGAGGGGGAGTACCGCCTCCGTACCAAATACCAATGCATACGGCATTGTGTTAGTGGCCGTTTTGAACGTAGTTCGATACGCCCAGAGAGCTTCATGCAGTCGTTCATGCCAGTCCTTCTTATTTCACGACACCGTCTTTTTTACGATCTTCGTCAAGGTCTTGTTAAAAGCCTCAGCTAGACCGTTAGCTCGGGGATTATAGACTAAAGAGTATTTCCGGTCTATGTTATGCTGTTGTGCGAAACGGCTGATCTTGTGGCTTCTATAGGCTGGTGATTGATTCAATATTTTCTGATTGTGTAAGTATATCAAATGATCCCCGGCAATGGCGCCATTTGATTGATTCGAATTCTTGTTGTGTGTTTAAGAAAATGTATAGAATCACAATCAAAGAATTATTTGACCGCAATCAACTACGGTGTCGGATGTAGATCGTAAGCGAGTGCGGATCGTCCACAGGGATTGTGCGATCCGTTTATATTTTGATTTGTTTGAATTGAAAACTTAATAGAAAAGAAAAGAAAACATGATTCAAGATTTTTATCAATGAGTTTCAAATGTCACTATTCTAATCAAGAATCAAGAAAATGATAAACATCGAGAATCGAGTTTTGATAGAATTCCAATCACTTTAGGTTTCAAGATTTGAAGTAAAGCTCGTAGGAATCGATTCGGTTGTAAATGTGAAGAAGATTTAAGATTGCGATTTCTTATCTATTAACAAATTGATGCTAAATCGATGTAGAATTCATCGAGGATCAAGGATCTTGCGAAGAATTAAAGTTCCTCATCCTATCCTTTGTCCTTTCGATGAATCACATTCACTAAATAGCTTCTTGAAAGCCGAATGATCAAATGTTGATCTCTAGATCATGCGAAAGGAATCAAGAACGCATTCGTATCGATCTAGATTATCGATCAATCGATTTTCAAGAATTTACAATTGTTTTAAGACTTAAGAAAACGTTTAAAGATTCATCAATATCATCATTCTACAATCATCTCGATTCCTTCACGAGCGGAGTTTATTCGCGCATCATCACAAAGAATACATTCAAGATTTGAATATGAATCATAATGCTCGAATTGAAATAAAAGCAAGTTTAAAGAATCTTCACCTTTATTTATTCCACAAATTGTTACACATTGCTCAAGAGACTACAAGAATTTGAGAAGGAACAAAATTGTCGAAATCTAGCATTGCATCGGCTCCTTGAGTCGTGGATCGGCTTGGATCTCGTGCTCCGATGACTGCCGGCTTCGCTTCTAAAGGATGGTTGAAGACTTGCTTTGCTTGAACTCCATGGATCTTGAATTTGGAATCTTGATTGATTGGATTAGGGTTAGGGTTTTGACACAAGCCTTGTCACTAGACTTGTGGGTGGAAATTGGGGAAGATGAAGGTTGAAGAAGAAGTTAGCGTTCAACAACCAAAGATTGAACAACTAAAGATTGAACAACCTCAACAAGTGAGCCTAGGGGTCTATTTATAGGTTTTCCAAACCCTAGGTCTAGGAATTCAAATTTGAGTTTTCCTTCCAAAAGTTAGTTAGAGGAAGAGGCTTCTAGAAGTAGTTAGTTAGGGGATTAGCTTCTACCCTAAGCTAGGAGGTTAGGGGGAAGGTTCTAGATCCTTAATAGAGTTTAAGTGAAGCTTGTTGAAGAAGCTTGGGTGTTTAGTTAGGAACCTAATGGCTTGCTGATCTGGCAGAAGCTTCTGGAGCTTTCAGGAATTTGCAGTGGTTTTCTGAGATGTAGGAGCTGAGCTGAGAATTATGAAGCAATTTTGAGGTGCTGAAGAGGACAACCCGCCGCGGAACCGCGGCGCAAGGCGGCTCCGGCCGCGGTTCCGCGGCCATGTGATGGAGCTAGGGCTTCATCTTTCATGTGTTGCTCTCCTGTGTCTTTTGATGTATTTCCTGCTATGTTGAATCTCTGAATTATTTTTATATCAATACCAAATTCCAAATCCATGAGTTGGCGTCTTTTTAACAGTCTTCGTTTTGTAAATTTGACCGTTCTCCTTGAATTTCCTGCACAGACTTCAAACACAAGTTGCGATATATAGGAATGATACCATGCTATGAAATGCAGTCATTTCCCTTATAGTGCCGGTTTTAGAGTCTAACACATGTAATCTGATATTTAACGATTGTTTTGCTAATATATGCTAAATGAATGCCGAACACTTCTAGATGAGTGCAAATGATAGGGAAATTGCCGGTTAAAAGATGCAGTATTTTCGACTGATCAGCTGGCCCGTTATCGGAGATAATCCGTCGTGGAGTTCCAAACCGATAAATGACCTGCGTCTTGAAGAAATGGAGGATATTCTCCGTCTTCACTTCCCTCAGCGGTACTGCTTCTTCCCGTTTGGAGAAGTAATCAGTTATCGCCAAAATAAATCGATGTACTCTGGACGATGCTGGGTCAATGGGGCCGATTATGTCAGTCCCCCACATTTCGAACGGCCAGCTAGCCACTGTTGGATGTAGTGGATTTGGATGCTGATGGATAAAGTCCCCGTGAATCTGGCACGCGTGGCACTGCTTCGCGTATTCGAGGCAGTGTTGGATCATCGTAGGCCAATAATAACCCATCCGTTTGATCTTCAGCTTCATCTTCGGCCCGGCTTGGTGAGAACCGCAGAGTCCGTCGTGAGTTTCTTGAACGACTCTCTTTGCCTCTTCAGGTCCCAGGCATCTTAGCCATAGAGAATCAAATAACATTTTATACAGAGTATCATTGACGAAAGCAAAAGACAGAGCTTGTTTCATAAGCTGGTGTCTTGAGGACGCATCTTCAGGTGTTCGACGGGATTTGAAGTAGTCTATAAAGACTTCTCTCCAATACGTAACATTTTCCTGGTATTTTATTTGCAGAGTCATTTGCTTGGTCGCCCCCTTTTCTTCGGACGACTCTGGAGATATTTCTGTCGGTGCAAGAACCCGACGGCTTTGTACCACGATTCTTACGCCATCGAGGTTCTCGTCGGCCAATTCTTTAGCGAGCTTGGCTAATGCATCCGCTTTGCTATTTTCCGCGCGCAGTATACTTTCCAGTGTGTAGGACGGGATTTGAGTCAGCAACTGTTGTACTCTCTCACCGTACTTTACCAGCTCCGGTTTGCACGTTTGATAGTCGCCGTTTACTTGACTAACGATCAGTTGGGAATCTCCGTATATGAGAAGGTTTTCAATTCCCGTGTCGATAGAGATCTCGAGACCTGCTATCAAAGCTTCATACTCGGCTTCATTGTTTGTCCTCGGTTCTGTTAAGGAAAAGGCAAAGCACATTATCCCTCCTTGTGGAGTCACAAAGATGAGGCATATCCCTGATTTGATTATGGGGGTGCTTTGTTTGTGCTTTTTCATGGAAGATGCTCCATCGAAGTAAAGTTCCCAGCGGGTATCATTATCTCTTCTCTTTTCGTCGATCGTGTCAAACGCATGTTCGTCCGGCAATTCGCAGTTCAAAGGAGAATCGGCGGGTATCGGATGATCAGCGAGGAAGTCGGCGATGGCCTGGCCTTTCACTGCCTTGAGGGATCGATAAGTTATCGAGAACTCCATCAAGAGTAAGGCCCATTTAGCGAGTCATCCTGTTAATATGGCATTTGACATCAAATATTTGAGGGGATCCACTTTTGATATGAGATGGACCTCATGTGCCAACGCATAGTATCTGAGCTTCGTTATTGTGAAGATCAACGCCAGGCAGTGTTTTTCAATGGGGGAGTAGTTGCTTTCTGCCCCCAGTAGAACTCGACTCAAGTAGTAGAGAGCTCTTTCTTTCCCTTGGTCGTTCTCTTGTGCCTATAGCGCGCCTAAAGAACCTTCGAGGGCTGTCGTATACAGGACGAGAGGTTTTCCTTTAACGGGAGCGGCCAGCACTGGCGGATTCTGCAGATATTGCTTGATTTCGTCCAGTGCGCTTTAGCATTTGCGATCCCAGATGAAAGGGGTTCCCTTCTTCATCAGGTGACTGTAAGGACGGCATTTTCCTGAGAGATTGGCTATAAATCGCCGGATATACGCGAGCTTCCCTTGGAGAGATCGCAATTGCTTGCGAGTCCTTGGCGGAGGCATTTCCATAATCGCCTTGATCTTTGACGGATCTATCTCGATGCCCCGGTGTCAGACGATGAATCCTAGGAATTTGCCGAGGAAACTCCGAACGCGCATTTGAGAGGGTTCATCTTCAAGTTGTATTGCCGAAGGCGCTGAAACACGATCTTTAGATGCTCTAAATGTTCCTCGTATGATTTTCTTTTAACTACGAGGTCGTCGATATAGCATTCGACGATTTCATGTATGAGGTCATCGAAAATCTTCGTCATGGCCCTCTGATAGGTGGCGCCGGTGTTCTTTAGACCGAAGGGCATCACCTTGTAGCAGAATATGCCCAAAGGGGTCCGGAAAATGGTGTTCTTCTGGTCCTCGGGATGCATCTTTATCTGATTGTATCCTGACGAGTCGTCCATGAAGGAGAAAACTTCATGAGTGGACGTATTGTCTATCATCAGCTCGGTGACCGGTACTGAGAAGTCGTCCTTCGGGCAGGCTTTATTGAGATCCCGAAAGTCGACACATATGCGCACCATCCCATTCTTCTTCATCACTAGGACGATGTTGGCGATCCAGTTAGGATATTGAACCTCTTGGATGAAGCCGGAGTTGATTAGCTTCTTGACCTCGGCGTTGATGCTCATCTCAAGCTCGACCCGCATTCTTCTCGGCGCTTGTTTGATCGGCTTGACGTCCGGAGATATCGCCAATTTGTGCACAGCAATCTCTGGATCTAATCCTGGCATCTCGGAATAGTTCCATGAAGCAATCTTTTTGCTGCATGAGTACGTCCTTTAGCATAGCCACTCTTTCTTCAGACAACAGCTCACTGACGAACGTCGACCGCGGGTCACTTGCCGTCCCCAAATCAATTTTCTTGAGGTTATCTGCAGTAGTATGTATCCCATCTTCCAGCTCTTTTGGCGCCGGTGGAAACTCTGAGATTACCTCGTTATCATCGTTTTCGAAGCACCGGGGGAGGTCATCCATATTCTCAGGCTCTTCTTCTGACAACATTATCATATGACAAGTACGAGATCGCTTCCAAGACCGATGTTGATCTGGTTCTACTCTTACGGATTTGGGTTCATGCTTCTGCTGCGGGGCTACCCTCCAGCTGCTGGATAGAGCGAACCTGCCTTACTGATACTGGTCTTCTACCCAGTCTTTAAATGTGAAGCAGTCTTCGAGAGGATGTCATATTGCCCTGTGATAGAAGCAATAGTCCGGTGAGAGACTTCGCCTACTTGCTCGGGGTGCTTGTACTCCGGGAGTGTCATCATCTGATGTTTTATGACAAGATCGAATATCTTCCTTGTCTTGTCTTCGAAGGTGATTTATAATATTTAGGGTTTTCATGAACATATATTTTAATTGTTGTGATATTTTAGTGATAAAACCTAGCTTTTTGAAAGTTTATGATACTTTTATGAAAACTACTAGTTTTGGAAACTTGTTGGTATTTTATTAAAAATTCTAATTTTTCATTTTAAAAATATAGTTTCATAATTTAGTTTTATTGAAAATACGGATTCATAAGTTTATATAATTTTTTCCAAGTTTTTTTGTTTAGAAAAGTCATATTTCTTAAAAACCGTATTTTTATTTCCTTTCGAGACCGAATACTCCGTAAGGAGTTCTGCATCTCACTCTACTATCCCAAGGATGTGCGATAATTCGCACCATCCATTAGCGGGTCCCCTAACGAGGGTTGTAGAGGCGTAATTGTCAAAGATTTAAAAATATCGATTAAAAGAAACCCGTTTTTAAAAATGTGGTATTTTAATGTAAAACCTATTCTTTAAATAAACCATATATTTAGAACTTCGTGTTATGAAACCATAGTATGCGTGTGGGGTAGGTTGTTACCCCGTGAATGATCTAAAGGTATATACTCTAGCTATTAAAAATACGGTTATATTAAAGTTCATGGTATTTTTATGAAAACTTTGTTTTATGATTATTTCACATGGAAAATTTTATTAAACTAAAAACTAAATGATTGTATATAAGGTTAAGAGTAGTGTGAGGATGTTAGTTTGACCTATTTTGCTTATAAAGTAGATTACAATTGTTAAAAAATAACCTTATATTGAAACTAACTCCATTTTGTCGATGTGTTTTTAGAAGGCGATTTGGGATGAAAAAATAGAGAGAGAAGGGAACTTATGAGTTTAACTTATTAATAAGGGAGAAGAGAAGCCTTCGAAGGTCGTGGTCTCGTCGGAGATTCTCCGGTCATCGAGCTTGGCTTGCTACTCCTCTTAGGTGCTTAACTCCACTTGGTACTTAGAGAGGTTGAGAGAATTTTTGATAGAAATTTCAGAATGGGAAAGAGCTAGGGGATGGGGTTCTAAATTAAAAATTGGATTAAAAGAATTAAAATTGATGTTAAATGGTGAATTGAATAGTCTTTGTTTAATTTCAGGGAAATCAAACGGTGCAGGGAAGTAAAGGGGAGCTGAAGTGGCGTGTGTGCAAAGAATGGAGGCAAACAGGGCAATCCGGACCGTCGGTGGCAGGGAAATGAGAGAATCGGGCAGTCGGATCTTGAGGGTTTACTTCGAGATTAGTGTCGCATGTTTAAATTTGTGTTTACTCCTCTTTGCGCCTGTTTTATTTTTCTAAAACCTTTCGATTCTTCGTGAATTGCACGTGCAACTTTTAGGCTTCAGAAAAATTAAAAAAAAATCTTAAAAACAATTGGGACTAATGGGAATCGAATACACAGGCTATGTCACAGCAGTGTAGAGGTTTTATCAGTGAGCTATAAGTTGCTTCTTGCTTTTATTGAACAAAAATAACTTATAACTCCTACACATGCTGAAATACCCTTTTCTATGCATTTAAACAAATAATTATGTACAGGGATTTCATAGTCGTTACACTCATGCTAGTTGGTTTTTTTCTTTCCTACCTTTTGGCACCGACCTATGGTTTGGAAGAATACTATCTAACAAGCGTAACAGGTGTACTCTCCTAATACAAGGAGCTCTCAACTAGAGAGAAGGTAAAGGAGTCGAGACAACTGAATTATACAATTCAGTTTCTCCATAAACCATGGACATTCTCGACTGAAGCAACTTTTTTGAGTTCGTATGTAACTATATATGATGGACATTCCAAGCAATATGGATATCCTTAGTGATACAAAGTGTTTTGGAGAATGCAAAGAGTAAAGTAGGAGCGGTAAGGATATATGCGACATATTCTTGAATCATCACAAACCAAAGCCTGATTGTAAAAAGGTTCGGTCAACTTGGTTTACGAGTTATAGTTTAAGGTCGGTCATGGTTGCTACTAAAGATAGAGAAAGAGAAAAAAGAAATATTCAGCGTGCACTCTATCAAGATTATATTGGTTTATTAATACATCTAATCAGGATAGCTCCCACTGTTTTCTTGAATTCTCCTTCAAACCCTAAAAAGTGAACTAGTCGAGATCATTTACACCTTACAAGTTCGCTAACCATTCAGTCAGACCAGTGTTGGTACTCCAAGGGAGGCTTCCCGTTCTTTCGCACGAACCTAATTAAATAACCCCGTTTCCGTAAAGGTATAACCTCGTTAATACCTTTCTAGATACCTAATGGGTTAGCTAGTTGTGAAGTGAAAATTTTTCTAGAGTAAAACATACTCATCAGTAGGAATCGGGACTCAACTCTTATTTTGTGATAACTTTGACGGAAGCTGACCAAAATTACCACACTCCCGAAGGTATGCGCATACTATGCAAGTTTCCCTTATATTCGAAACTCACGATATCGTTTTTACCTTAAGCGTCTTATGACCTTGTTGAAGGCCAAAATATCATAAGTCGCTAATCAAGTTCAACCCATCATTGTCCTGATTAAATTAGACCCACCCGTACTAACCCTTGACGAAGGCCAAAATAGTTGTACGACTATCCTAGATTAATACATCTCTATACAGCAGAAAAGTAACACAAAGCTACCATACACTATGCCATGAAAAAGGCTAGCATACATAGAATGAATACTATGCGCTAACCGTCAGAAATGACGGAGGGCTGCAGTTGGTCTTTGGCGAAAAAACCTTTAACGTGATGAACTTGATATTGTTGAAGGAACTCGAGTGGCTTTGAAAAAGAGTGGTTTAGGTTCTGCTTTTAAAACAAGTGATTTTGAAGAAAACCGAGTAGTTTTAAAATTTGGTTCTGACAACATCATTTAAGTTTGTTTTCTTTGCATTAAACATATAATGCGATCCCATCATTCTATATTTCTATCCATAACAGAAACAACCAAAATAGCATGTTTTTATATGCCATCTGCATTCGTTATGGGGTCCCGGGTCTTCACCGTAAGCTTACTTAACTTACGGCAGGGCGGGGACAGGGCTGGCACGGATGCAAAACATATAGAAGCATTTAATAATATATATATATATATATATTATCAAAGCAAGTAATAAACAAAAAATGAGATGGAATAGCGGATAAGTTAGGAGCCCCGCATTTTGTTTGAGCTGCAAACGAAAACCAACGTTCTCCGGTCAAGTGGATAGCCCATGCAAACTCGAACCAAGACCCTTATGAGCGCGGCAAGCTACCCGCCAATCTTAGAAATGGGATACCCCTCCCTCAAAATTATGAGTGGGCTACCCGGTGCTTTCTAGAATCCGGTAACTCGAGCGCTCCACCGTGGGTCATAGCTATACCCCCTATAAGTGTTGGGATACCTACAACGGCAGCAAGGTTTCAGGAAGCATTTTCCATGCCAATTTCAAATTTTTGCCGTTCTAGATAACCCTAGCCATGAATCTTTAACTAGAGAATCAAACTAAACTTCATGTTAACAACTTAATATCTAAAAGTTAGGGATTACAACCTTTGTAGTCTGTTCCTTCGCTTCATAAGCTCCGAGTTGAGGTCTCTTCGCTGTGATCATCAAGCTCCCGGACTCTATACAGGCTCCATGAGGAGAGGCTCCATGAGGTGAATGAGACATCCTTACTTGAAGACTTCACAATCTAAAATGATCTACCTTGAGGAATCACAAACCCAAGCTCCCACTTCACTAATGAGGTATTAGTGAAGCAAACACCTTAATCTAAGTGGCTAGAATAGATGAGGATGATGAAGTAGGAATTTTGCTCTCTTTAGTTTTCTTTTTCTCTTAATCATTCATCACAAAATAAAAAGCTAGAAAGCTTTTGTGAGGAGGAAGAAGAAGATCAAGTGTGATGAATGAAAATGAATTATTGTGTGAGGTTAGAAATGCAACCAAGGATTAACCATGGCATGGTTAACCCTTGTAGAGACATAACCATGAGTTAGGGTTAAAGTTGGGTTAATAAATATCTTAGAAATATCCAAAGGGGTGGACTTAGTCAAAGCATCATGAAACTTCTTCAAAACTCATCCATGACTTAATCCATACAATTTGAATTACCAAAATAAATATAAATCCAACCATAAACCCAAGCATGGTTTAATCTCACAAACCCTAGTTGCATTTGTAACCTAGCATGTTACAATATTATATATCACATATATAATATTTAATGTAACAAAAGAAAATAATACAATTAACATATATCATATATATATCAATATATCATCAAGTGAGAAAAAGAATCATTAAAGTGGGCTTATATTAGTTAATATAATATAATATATCACATATATAATTATACATTAAATTATTAAATCAACACTTGATTTAATAACCCGGTTATATTACATATAACCGACTAATATAATATGTATCTTTTTATCGAATCAACACTTGATCCGATAACCCGGCTATATCACATATACCCGGCCGATATCACATATCGCGAGAATAGAATACGGTATCTCATATCGTATTAATCTCCGTCCCGCACAGATCGCATATGTACTCCTACTCCGTTTCGCTTGAGCCCGGAAACCTCTGTGTAGGACTCTAAAGACTCGTCAATACGCCGGCAGTAGGTGATGATCATATCAAACACCCACAAGCTGCAAGCAGTCAGCTAAACGTAACAGCCACCCAGGTATTGAGCGATCAGAAGATCAACAAGCAAGCCTGTACACACTCCTGTGAATCCAATCAGTAACACTACCGCACAGTCCGGCCTCTTCATCTGATATGTCGCATATCCAGCCTAGGGGTGGTAAAACGTCAGACCCCCGTAACCAATAAGTCGTATCGATATGAGGCTCATAATGGGTCGAGAAACTACTGATACCACTTACCAGTAGCACTCCATATCAGCCCTGGCCAGGGACTTCCAGTTATAGCCAATCGAACACAGTGCAACATCAACCCCCAATACCGGGAGAGACAAAACCCCTCCTATCGCTTATTGCCTCCATGTGATTCGGGACTGTACCCAAAAGCCACCGTTTTGCATGTTCTCATGAACGTGGTAAGGTGGAAATCAAAGCACAGTAGGAATTACACAAGACTCTATGACGATCTCGGGTCTACAGACTAACCTGTACCAGTGTCACCAAAGAACTGCTATCTGACGATAGGTATAATACCATCTAAGAGTTCTCGGTGAGTCCGTTCAGTGTACCCAGTCTCCACTGAGCACCCCTACACCATCTTTAATGTCAAACACCAATGGATATGGGATCATCCATCGCCCATCATATGGGTCAAGATGCGTATACGCTAGTCTACTCTGGAGTATTAATGCCCTGTCTCGATACACCCTCGACTAGGAACAGTTATAGGATGTACTCTTAGACTACCCTGGCCTCCCTAGTATGATCTGCATCATAGTCCTAGTAGTCGAGTACATATCCTAAGGGCTTTATCAACATGTGAGAGCAAGATAATAAACCAATACAAGTCAACATGTTAAGACAAAGTGAAACCAGATAGCATACTATCATGTCGAGCAAGAAAGTCCTCTCTATATATATCCAAGCATCCACTATAATATACATCATATGTACAACAATGGCCTCTAGGGCATATACATAACTAACAATAAGTGCAGCGAGCAATCTGCCAATCCATGAATGAGGTGGCCAGGGTCTCAACTCCATGAGATGGCCACCCTTTGCATTCTCGAATCCGGCTACCTGGGCACTCCATCGTGGGGTATTCTAGTACAAATAATGAAATATATATAATGGCGACAACAACCTCAACCCAAATGTGTCCTAATAAAATAATATCCATTAAGCGGCAACGACAGAAACAATCCTGTCGCTCGTCCCGAATAAACGAATAAAAATTTCAAAACTGTACAAGCAAGTCACATGAGAAGCTATCCATGTTGGATATAGGTGCCCTCAAGACAATTATTGTAATTGTTAGAACGCAATTACTGAATTCATGAGAACATATACAGAGAATAGTCTTACTCGAGATGATGTTATGCTATCTGGTTTTTATTTATCATTCATGAGCATACGTTTTACTCGTTATAACGTATCACTAATATATGATGATAAAGCCCATAAGATCTTTGCTTGACTACGAGGATTATGATAGGGATCATACTTGTGGGACATGGGTAGTCTATAAGCACATCCTTAAAATTCCTTAGTCGTAGGAGTATCGAGCTGGGCATCGGTACTCCAGTTTAGGCTAGTGTATACGTTTCATGAACCTGTACGAGGTGATGGCTGATCCCATAGCCATTGGTGTTTGACACCAATGATTTTATATATGTACTCATTAGATGAGTTACACTGGATAGACTCGCCGAGAACTCCTAGAAGGTATTTTTAACAACCCTAAACTTTCTGTACGAATTTTTTTCAAAATACAGAAAGGAACACCTAAGCCTGAGCATGAGTTATAAGTTTGTTTCGCTTTTAAACAGCAAGAACGAGCTTGTAGCTCATTGGTAAGATCTTGCACTGCTGAGACATAGCACCCGAGTTCAAATCCCATCAGCCACACATTCTTTTTATTTTAATTTTCTTTTAATCTTTTTAGAAGCCCAAGAGTCTACACTTGCACTACACGTAAACTGAAGAGTCGTTGATTAATCAAACATGTGCACGAGAGTAAACCAAGAGACACCAACACGTGGCCCAAACCCAAACCCCACCCGTCGATTTTGGTCCATGAGAACCTCAAAAAAACTGGCGCCGGCGGTCCAACCGTCGGTGATGCTCCCCATCTTTTCACCCCTACAACCTTTGGCCTACCCCACTAACCCCTTCTTTCTTGTTTACTCTGAATTTATCTAGAGTGCAATAAAATTCCCCTTTAATCCAATTTTAACGCAAATTTTAATGCATTTCTTTCACCACCTAAACCCTAATTTTTCCTATAAATACCCTACCCCAATTCACACATCCTCACCCAGAAATCTCTGCCAAAACTCTCAAGAATTCCCAAGTATCTTTGGTGTATAAGTGGAGTTAGCGAAGTGCGAAACTCCGACGAAATTACGAGGAGATTTCGGCGACGAAACGACGTCCTGACGCTTCCCTATTCTTCCCCTACCTCTCTTCTTCCTAAATAGCCAGTAAGTCTCCTCTTTCTCTCTCTTTCTCTATTCTAAAAATCATAAATACTAAAACCCGACGGAAGCAGAGTTAATCCGACTTCCGATTCGGTTTTTCTTTAAAAATCCTATTTTTCTTAAACAAGAAAATACTAAACTTTCATATCATGTTCAATAAACATTAACAAACATATTAAACATGTTTCACATCAAAAGAATTTATATTGCAATTTTTATCGCAGTTTTACAGTAAAATACCGCATACTTTAGTTTCCGACATAAAAACATATTACCTTTAGATAGTTCAAGAGGTAATGACCTACCTCATCAAAACACACATCTCTAATATAGCACAATGGAAATTTTGGGAACATAGTATGGGATAAAACGACTTTACAAATAAATACCTTTAACTTATAAAACAATTTCTATAAAAAGATGTATAAAAAATTTCCATGCAATTGCGCCTCTACAACCCACTTTTGGGGACCCAGTTCGGGATAGTGCAGATTATCGCATATCCTCGGGCCTAGTACAGAGATATGTAGACCTCCGAAAGGAGCAGTCGATCTCGATGGAATTTTTAATGCATTTTTCTTTAGAAAATAAGATTTCTACAAGAATAAATAAAATTATTTTTATTAAATATATAACTATTATCAAAATATCTATTTTAATTAGATTATATAAATATTCTAAATTTTATTAAAGGAATCGCCATTACATGAAAATACCATCCAAATACAAAACAACTCCAATATTTCAAGAAAATACCAAATACTATGAAAATTAGGTTTTACTCACTAGAAATTTCACAATTATAAAATATAAATCTATGAAAACCCTAAAGACGATAATTAAATACTTGAGGTGTATTTTGAAAATTATGACAAACTATTTTTACATAAAACCCTCTCATGTTATACTAAATTACAATAAGGACCCTGGTAAACATAGGTTTAAGCGGGACCGGTCTCTTGAGCCTCAGAGAGCCGGAGATATGGGTGCTTGCCTATTTAAACTAGAAAATCTAACAAATGGTATTATCAACACGGTAATTGTCTTGGAAAAAGACACAAATCCTGCCATCCATGTGCAACAGTTACCGATAACATCAAAACTAATTCAGGATTTCAAGTTCTTTTCAAAGTGTCTTACTCGGACTGAGTCTCAATCTAATCAATCTGACTTGAATGTGATTCAAGTATAAGCTACAATTCAATCTGAATCCGTCTATTCAATCTATATCAATCTATAGTGACTGAACCGAACCATGGATATTCTCCATCTACATGTACATCCATTATATCCGTTCCATTACTGATATCATGGTTCCGGCAAGTCATCCATATACAATTTACAATACAAGACAATACAATACAAACAATACAATCAAGATATCGCAAGGTTTATAAGGGGCGGATTGGTACGGAAGGTGTTAAAAGTGGCACGAGACTGTAACCATAATACACCTAACCTTAATATCCATTGCCGTTGTACCGTGCCTGAACGGTTCCTTGTGCTCCGTATACCTTAGTCTCTGGAATAGTGGGACACCTCTCGTATACACGAGCATTTTCTGTACCAAGCTACAAACAACAGCGTTAACAATATAATACAACTTTAAAAGTTGCATTCTCCTTCTGTCTATTCTGTCTATACCTATTCTTTGGGACTTACCGAGCGATTGTTCGCTGAAGACATTCCTTTCTTCTTTCTTGGGAATGTTGTCAAGTGGATCGGACCTTCTGGAGACAGAGCCCAGCAGCGAGGACTTGGATCAGATAGCCTTCGACCCAGTGCTCTAGATTACTTGTACATATTTTCATTTCTGTTATGCCATTGTTTAAGCATTGTTTTCATTCCATGTATTTACATTTCAGCTGTATTGTAAAAAGAATGTTTAATAAATAAAGTTGATGTTCATTTACATCTTGTATCTTGTGTATTTTACCTTATATTTCTTAGATACGCTTAGCGTGTTTACTTCTGAGTAAATGCGTCACGTGACCCGTCGCGTCCTCTGCCCGTACACTGGGAAGCGGGGCATGACAGGTTTTGTTGGTGGCCTATGCAGGTCTGCTCTGTGTAGACATACAGGTCAGTTCTGTATGGACATGCGGGTCAATTCTGCATGAAGTCCTAAGCAATATAACACAAGAACCGGCAACTGAAAACATTCTTTACAATTCATATTCCTTGAATCTTCCAATTCCATATATTTTGAATCTGTCCTAACCCAAATTTTTCTTTCAAGGTTATGGATTCCCCAAACAACACCAGCACCAACTTCAACAACACACCTCCACCTCTACCTCTTATTCCTACCGTAGTTGCTCGGATCAATGAGCAGACGGTACTGTTTGAGGCAATCCGAAGCCTCCTGGAAGGACTGCGGTAGCAGACTGCTATATTATTGAACCTTCCAGAAGCGGAAGCAACCAGAATGAAGCAAACTGCTACAGGGAATTTTCCAACCCATGACATAGCTATCCGTAGATATAAGGCAGTAGTGAAGATGAATGGCAGACCCCAATCTGCCGGAGTGAAGCGCCATGCCACCGAGATGGCAGGAGGAGCCTCTTCAAGGCCATCATTTGTACCCAGGAGAACGGAAGAAACAATTAATCAGCCAAGTTCAGATTTTTTCTTCTATTGCAAGAGGGAAGGACACTTATGGAAGGACTATAGGCGCGCAAAAGGCCTGTGCTTAGTTTGTGGTGCATCCAATCATGGAATTGGAACACGTCCTTATAGACGCAACCCAGCTCACACACCCAACAACTACCCGCAGCGGCCAGCTATCCATGCTCCTGCACCTCGTCTTGCACTTCTAACTCCACCTCCTGCACAGCCTCCATGCCAATTCCATCAAGCACTAAGGAACATGCCTCGAGAGCAGAGAAACATGCTCCAAGGACAAAGGAATGTACCTCCAGTTAGGAGGAATGTACCCTGGCGTCAGGCTTCCACTTTAGCAGCCGTAGAAGCCGAGATTGTTGACCAAAGTAACCCTAGTATTTCCCTCACCTTTTTCCAAAACTTTTGCATTCTTTCATCCTTCCAAATATTTTTCATACACTATCAATAGTTCCATCACTAATTTTCTTTGAATCGGTTACACTTTCCTTTTAAAAATTTTGAGGACGAAATTTTTATAAGAAGGGTAGAATGTAACAACCCTAAACTTTTTGCATGAATTTTTTTTCAAAATACAGAAAGGAACACCTAAGCCTGAGCACGAGTTATAAGTTTGTTTTTCTTTTGAACAGCAAGAAGGAACTTGTAGCTCATTGGTAAGACCTTGCACTGCTGAGACGTAGCACCCGAGTTCAAATCCCATCAGCCACACATTCTTTTTATTTTAATTTTTTTAATCTTTTTAGAAGTCCAAGAGTCTACACGTGCACTACACGTAAACTGAAGAGTCACTGATTAATCAAACATGTGCACGAGAGTAAACCAAGCGACACCAACACGTGGCCTAAACCCCAACCCTACCCCCACCCGTCGGTTTTGGCCCGTGAGAACCTCAAAAAAACCGGCATCGATGGTCCAACCGTCGGTGATGCCCCCATCTTTTCACCCCTGCAACCTCTGGCCTACCCCACTAACCCCTTATTGCTTGTTTACTCTGAATTTATCTAGAGTGCAATAAAATGCCCCTTTAATCCAATTTCAATGCAAATTTTAATGCATTTCTTTCACTACCTAAACCCTAATTTTTCCGATAAATACCCTACCTCAATTCACACATCCTTACTGTCACGCCCCGCTTCCCAGAGTGCGCTAAGATCGGCACATGACAGAGCCAACCATGCTACCTGTGTCTAGGAAACATCCCTCCATAGTCACATTACGGCTGTCTATAGATATCAAGAACAGGAAAATAAAAGAAACTATTTAGTACATGTCCATGAGCCAGAAATAACGAGTCAAGAAATAACATGCGGAAGCAACAGATCCAATTAACAATAACAATCTAGAAAGTACGTCCCAAATACAGGCTCACATCAGGAAAAGAAAATGCTGAAAGAAAACTAAACTAAAATACTATCAGGTCCTCACTGCTCGGCCTGCTGACTGAAATACTCCTGAACGGCCTGCGACAGGGAGAGAGGATCTAGGCCATGCAAAACCCAGACGTCAGTGCGTTATAATATCAACAATAATACAATCAGGAGGTAACAAGACATGCATGCATAAGTATGAACAGTAATAAGAGTATAACAATATCACGAATAAGGAACAGTGAAGGGTATAAGCACATGTGTTGTGCTGTGAGTAATCTAAACTGTGCTACTGGGTTATCTATTCTAAAGTCTTCGAAATCAATTAATGTAATCCTCATCGTAACCCATCGGTGATTATTCCATAACGCCCGGAAAAATGGCAAACAATATGTATTCCGTAACGCCCGGAAAAACGGCAAACAATGTGATTCCGTAACGCCCGGAAAAATGGCAAACAATATGATAGCCCTTTGAGTTACGTTCGGTTACATTCTTGATTTCCCTATACCCCCAAGTTATGTGTTCAATTCAGGTATTGATAAATCTGGAGCTAATGCCAACACAGGATCAAGCAGGTACAGGTTTGTCTAAACAAACAACAGGATATGTCCATCGAGACAACATGTCAGGATTCTCGGTATTAGAAGCAGGATCAGGTAACATGTCAAGTAATGGTGCATCAGGTCATGTCAAGTAGTGCACAGTGAATCAAACGGGTGCCCAACAGTACAATGTAGCAAGTATTGAATCACGGTAAAACACGGATGTACGATAAAAGCATGGGTGCACGAATATCTACCAGGAGTTACACCATGACTAAGCAGGATGCACAATTCAAACATGGGGTACTAATGTATTAATAATATGAGTTAAAGTAATATGGGGTGGAATTAGGTATGCAGAATTAATAGTATGGATACACAAATAGACATGGATGCATTACTAACTATCATGGGTTACAACTATAGTTCCAAGACTAAATGGGATGCACATTATTTAGCATGGGGTGTTACTACAATAATAACATGAATTAATATGATCTATAGATGCAGTTATATATATATTAAATGATATGATTGCAAACGGGTATCCGAAAACAGTAAAACTGTAAAATGGTAATATGGGATGCATAACTAAACATTATGTGATGTTATTATTCAAATGGGTGCAGTATATTGTAGTATAGCATGTAGCAAGATAAACTTGCATGCAACTAGATATGAAATAAATTGTACGGATGCAAACGGACGTCGTAAAACAGTAAAATGATAACATCGGATGTACAATACACTAAACATGAAATATTAATATTAATATGGATGAAGTATATATCATAGCATGTAGCAAGATAAACTTGCCTCGATTGAATCACACGGCGGATACGTACGCCACGTACGACGTCGGTAAATCGTCGCAACGCACACACGGCACTCGAGACGGGTCCAGGCAAGGCAAGAGGGTGATCACGCAAGCAAGGGACGTTCACTGGATCTTCCCAGATCGGCGGCGGCGAGCACGGCTCCGGCGATCACCGGAAAGTGCGAAATCAAGAAAGAGAAAAAGAAAGAGAAAAGAAGAAGAAAAAAGAAGAAGAATAAGAAGAGGGTTCTGAGGATATAGCTCTGGGTTTTTGTGTTTAGGGACAGAGGCGAGGCGAGAGGGTTGTTAACGACGGGTTGTAGTTTTCCGGCGAGGTTTCACAGCCAAAGACAGTGGGATCAAGGGTTCGGGTGCAGGGAAAAGAAGAGCTCGGGTGTGGGGTTTGGCTGGGGTGTTGGTGAGGAGATGGAGGAGGCGAGGTCGAGGAGAGGAGGCGACGAAGAGGGTGGTGAGACGGCGAGGGTTCGCCGGTGATGGGAGGTGATGGGTGCGGTTCTGTTGTGGGGTTTTAGGTGTGCAGGGTAATGGGTTTCGAACTCTTGAAAAAGGAGAGAGAAGAAGAAGATGGGGATGGTGACCAGGGAGGCCGACGAGGTGGTTGGCGGCGATGAGAAGTGATGGTGGCGGAGATGGGTGTGTGGGTTCGTCGGGGATGAGGGTTGCAGGGGAAGGAGTGGAGGAGGGTAGAGGTGGTCGAGAAGATGAGAGGAGGAGGTCGACGTCGAGGGTATAGCGACGAGGGGCGATGGCGACGAGGTGAGGCGGCTAGGTTTTAGGGTTCGTGTTTGAGAAGTGAGATGGCAAAGAAAATTTCGAAGAAGAAAAGAAAGAGAAGGAGGGAGGTGTTTATAGTGGCGAGAAGGAAGGTGAGCGGACTCGAGAAGTGCACAGTATCCGCGAGATGAGTGAGAGAGGGATCGAGAGGAGAGAGAAAAAGAAGAGAGTGTGTGTGTTCTGTGTGAGAGAGAGATAGAGAGAGAAAGAAAGAAGAGAGAGAGTGAGTGGGGACAGGGAGATAGAGAGAGAGAGAGTCAGCGAGAGGAGGAGAGAGAAAAAAGAGAGAGAGAAAGAGTCTGTTATAAGATTTCGTTTTAAATTTAAAAAATATTTTTCGTTAAGAAAATTTTAAGTGTAACAGTTTTAAAAGAATAATATAATATTAATAAAATATTTGATATTTGGCTAATACAAAAATAGTCCAAAACACGCCCGGGTCTAAAAATCTAGTTTTAAAATACGAAAAATATACACGTCGACCAAAATTAAAATTGGATATCCGGATAACGAAAATGCATACCCCCAAGAACGGATGCACGTACGTGCGCGTAGCCATCCAAACAAGTCTGTTTCACTGAACGGGACGGGAATAAGATGTGCGGATGCTACCACAGGGTCAGGGGTATCATGCCGGCCATGCAATGTATTTTTAAACTATTTTATGTGACTTTAAATGTTATATTTAAAATGCAGATGCCAGATAAATGCCAGTATGTAGGATGTATAAATAAAAGTGCATGAGTCCACGCGACAAGTCAGGATAAACCATAATTATGAATCAAGACAGGTTTCAAGCATGCGGGTCGGGTAGGATGCAAATGCAGATGTCAGATACACTATTCGCACCCAAAACACAGTAAATCAGGAAAATACCATAAATAAAGAAATACATGAACTAGAACTGGTATAAATTAACTAGGGTGTTACACTCACCCAGAAATCTCTGCCAAAACTCTCAAGAATTCACATGTCTCTTTGGTGTACAAGTGGAGTTAGCAAAGGGCGAAACTCCGACAAAATTCCGAGGAGATTCCGGCGACGAAACGACGTCCCGACGCTTTCATATTCATCCCCTACCTCTCTTCTTCCTAAATAGCCAGTAAGTTCCATCTTCCTCTCTCTTTCTCTATTCTAAAAATCTTAAATACTAAAACCCGACGAAAGCGGAGTTAATCCGACTTGCAATTCGGTTTTTCTTTAAAAACCGTATTTTTCTTAAACAAGAAAATACTAAACTTTTATATCATGTTCAATAAATATTAACAAACATATTAAACAAGTTTCACATCAAAAGAATTTATATTGCAATTTTTATCGCAGTTTTACAGTAAAATACCACATACTTTAGTTTCCGACATAAACAACATATTACCTTTAGATAGTTCATGAGGTAATGACCCACCTCATCACAACATACATCTCTAACATAGCACAATGGAAATTTTGGGAATATAGTATGGGATAAAACGACTTTACAAATAAATACGTTTAACTTATAAAACCATTTCTATAAAAAAATGTAATAAATATTTCCATGCAATTGCGCCTCTACAACCCATTTTTGGGGACCCCGTTCAGGATGGTGCAGATTATCGCATATCCTCGGGCCTAGTAGAGCAAGATGCAGACCTCCGAAAGGAGCATTCGATCTCGATGGAATTTTTAATGCATTTTTCTTTAGAAAATGAGATTTCTACAAGAATAAATAAAATTATTTTTATTAAATATAAAAATATTATCAAAATATCTATTTTAATTAGATTATATAAATATTCTAAGTTTTAATAAAGTAATCACCATTACATGAAAATACCATCCCAATACAAAACAACTCCAATATTTCAAGAAAATACCATATATTATGAAAATTAGGTTCTACTCACTAGAAATTTCACAATTATAAAATATAAATCTATGAAAAAACTAAAGATGATAATTAAATACTTGAGGTGTATTTTGAAAATTATATCAAACTACTTTTACATAAAACCCCCTCAAGTTATACTAAATTACAATAAGGACCCTAGTAAACATAGGTTTAAGCGGGACCAGTCTCTTGAGCCTCACGGAGCCGGAGATATGGGTGCTTGCCTATTTAAGTTAGACAATCTAACAAATGGTGTTATCAACACGGTAATTGTCTTGGAAAAAGATACAAATCATGCCGTCCATGTGCAACAGTTACCGATAACATCAAAACTAATTCAGGATTTCAAGTTCTTTTCAAAGTGTTTGACTCTGACTGAGTCTCAATCTAATCAATCTGACTTAAATGTGATTCAAGTATAAACTACAATTCAACATGAATCCGTCTATTAAATCTATATCAATCTATAATGACTGAACCAAACCATGGATATTCTCCATCTACAAGTACATCCATTATATCCGTTCCATTACTGATATCATGGTTCCGGCAAGTCATCCATATAAAATTTACAATACAATACAAACAATACAATCAAGACATCGCGGGGTTTATAAGGGGTAGATTGGTACGGAAGGTGTTAATAATGGAACGAGACTGTAACCATAATACACCTAACCTGAATATCCATTGCCGTTGTACCGTGGCTGAACGGTTCCTTGTGCTCCGTATACCTTAGTCTCCGGAATGGTGGGACTTCTCTCGTATACACTGGCATTTTATGTACCAAGTTACAAACAACAGCGTTAACAATATAATACAAGTTTTAAAGTTACATTCTCTTTCTGTCTATTCTGTCTATACCTATTCTTTGGGACTTACCGAGCGATTTTTCGCTGACGACATTCCTTTCTTCTTTATTTGGAATGTTGTCAGGTGGATCGAACCTTCTGGAGACAGAGCCCAGCAGCGAGAACTTGGATCAGATAGCCTTCGACCCAGAGCTCTACATTACTTGTACATATTTTCATTTCTGTTATGCCATTGTTTAGGCATTGCTTTCATTCCATGTATTTACATTTCAGCTGTATTGTAAAAAGAATGTTTAATAAATAAAGTTGTTGTTCATTTACATCTTGTCTCTTGTGTATTTTACCTTATATTGCTTAGATACGCCCAGCGTGTTTACTTCTGAGTAAATGCGTCGCGTGACCCGTCGCGTCCTCTGCTCGTACACTGAGAAGCAGGGCATGACAGTATTATACTAATCGTTAGATAGCAGTTCTCTAATGACATGAGTACAGACTAGTCTCTAGACCCAAGATCGCCATAGTTTCTTGTGTGTATTCCCACTGTACTTTGAGTACTACCCTACCACGGGTGTAAAGAGACATGCAAACAGGTTTTAGTTGGGTACAGTACTGAAGCACATGGAGGTAGTGAGCGGTTGAGGGAATCCGTCTCTCCCGGTATAGGGAGTTGATGTCGCACTGTGCACAACTGGATATGACCATAAGTTCTTGGCCAAGGCAAACAAGATTTACTGATAAGTGTTATCAGTAGTTTCTTAGATGGTCATGAGTTTGACGTCAGCATGACTTATCGAGTTATTGGGAGTCTGACGGTTTCCACCTCCCAGACCCGGTATGCGACAGTCTTAGACAAAGAGACCAGACCGTATGGTGAATGTCACTGATAGGCTCTAGCAGGGTACAAACGAGCTTTCTTTTTGACCGGATTTTCGTTCAATACCTGGGTAACCATTACGCATAGCTAGTGCCGCTGACATGCTTCTAGATTAACCCGGTGGGGGATTGATCTGAAAGTGTTTAGAAACAATCGGATATGATCTGATCTTTTGCTGGCGTATTGTCGATTCTTTAGAGTCCCACACAGAAGGTTTTTCCTTTCTAGCAAAATGATGTAGTGCACGTATGACGATGCGTGTGGGGTCCAATTAGACATGTGTATCTGATACTATATGTATTAATTGGACAGATGATACTAGCCGGTTTATGATTGAACCAGGTCATTGAAACAAGTGTTGATTTAATGATATTGCATACACATGATGATGCATATATACTAGTATTATATTTGTTACCCTCACGTTCTCTCTCTCCTTTCCTACAAGTTATGTTTTGTAACATATCATGTAAATGATACATGTGATGTTCATGATTAATTATATGTATAATGTAGTTATATATATAATTAATTTATGTTTCTCTATTATTTCTTTTTTAGCATAGTCATGAGTGATGTAGAGGCTACGTGTCTTGCTCTCCACTCGCTCATGACATGTGTATGGATTAGAGAAAAATGGGTGAATGATATGGCTATGTGAGGTTGATTCTTTAGCCATAACAATTCCTACCTTCTCTCTCATCCATGGAGAAAAAGAAATGAGAGATAGAAAAAGAAAGAGAGAGAGAATTACTTTAAATCTACATCTCTTACTCATTTTACCTAGCAATTAGAGTGGGTAAGTTTCTTCTCATGAAGATGAAGCTAGAATTGGAGGCCTTTGTGTGGATCATCTTTGATTGAGCCGACCGAAGATCAAGCGAGATCCGGGACCCTCAGAACTTAGTCGGAGTCCAAGGAGAGGAAATCAACGTTCTATAAAGGTTGTAGCCATTTATCTCTTAGTTTAGTTTTTTGTTTGCAAGTTATAAGTCTATAGTTGTTATCTTGGTTAGGATGCTTGTACTCTCTTGGTAATTTTCATTTTTCTTTTCTGCTACGTTTTCAAAACTAGCCCAGCGACCACGAGTAACCTTACAGTGGTATCAGAGCCGGACATAGACCCTAGTTTGCATTTAGGCGAAGTTATAGTTTTGATCATAAGATTTTCCATTTCCAATTTCGATGTTTAAACCCCCTCTCTGTTCGTTTTTTTCAAAGTTGCTTTAAATTTTTTTAAAAGTTTTGCAAAAAATGTTTTTTATGTGAAAATGAGGAGGTTGAAATATGGGGCAATTTAGCAACTTTCTTGCTACTACTTGCAGGTTTTCAGCGGCCAGATTATTGGATTTTGCCTCTAAATTTCAGATGGGGTTTACACATAAGGAAATAGGATTTTTGGTACACTTTGTTTTTCCCCAGGTTTGAGATTTGATCTCGTTTTGTGTTTTGGGATATTTGGAAAGTTATTGATCGAAACTGTAACATCGTGTTGTTCCGTATTAATGAGGTTAAAGTGTTTAACCCAGTTCGATGATACATACTTGTTGATATGTATTTGTGAGTCTGTGATATTCTATGATAGAGATTACTTGGAACGGTTAGGATTGTCGTGAAATTAATAGCCCCATGCGGAATTGTATGATGTGTTATATACAGTTTTTCTTTTCATTCATGTTGTAACTGTAAGTCTACGGTAGCGCCCCGGCCGTCGATTCGAGGCCAAAATGCGGAAACGAAAACTTTTTCTAAACTTGAAACCAGCGCTATCGCATACTTTAATCCCGGATCGAACCATTAACCTATAACTAGCAAACTAGAGAAGGGTTGGAAAAGCTATACCGATCGATCCGTGTCCTTCGGTCTTTGGCCACCATCCCAAGCTCCTCGCGGCATCTCCGATCTCCGGTCTCCTCGTCGGAAAGGGCACCACATCTTCGAATCCTTTTACGGGCTCCCGCTTCGTCCGAAGTAACTCGGACACAAAGTTTGCTAGCCGACGTGTCCAAGGTGATGTAGAGAATGTGTGTGATCACTTGTCTCTTGCATCCATTGATTCTCAACGCATGAAAGTGTATGGATGGAGGTTGAAGATGATGCCGTTAATGGAAATTGTGAGCTAGAGGAAGAAGAAGAAGAGGAGCCTTTTCTTTCTTATGTTGTATGATGAAAAAATGAGAGTGAGAGCAAGAATAATACAAGAGCAAACCTCCCCTTGGCTGCCCCCTCTCTCTCTCTTCTCATCATATCAACCCATAAATCAATCAAATAATGTGACACATGCACAAAGAAAGAGACCATGAGTCACCACTTGTGCATGTGTCACAATCAGTGCTCCTAATCATGACTTTTAGCTCATTATTTCCATTTGTAAACATTAACCCAAATGTTTACAACAACAAAAAGATACGGCAATATCTAAAGTAAACTCGTGACGGATCACAAGGATACCCCTCACCTGTATATACATACCTGCATCCGCATTCCGACCGAATGCGAATGCGATGAGACTAAAGTAATCCAACAAATCTAATACTAGGATCCGGCTTAAACCAAAGCCCACTAGTATGATCCGCCCGATCATGATCCGTGCACTACTGCACGTATATGATCGGACCCTGTCATATATCATACGGCCTCTACAACGTTTCGCCCGAAACTTGAGAAACTATCTGTGGGGGACTCTAAAGACTCGTCAATACTTTGGCTGTGGATTTAACCACTGGCACGTCAGTGGTACTAGCTGTACGTAACGGGCTACCAGGTATTGACCAAAAGGGAGGTCGATGAGCGAACTCATCCTGACACCCTACTGAGCCTGTCAGTGACAATATCCGTACAGTCCGGTCCGTTCGTCTATGAGTATCGCATGTCAGGCCTAGGGGGTTGGTAAAAGTCAGACCCCCAAAAGCGGTACAAGTCGTGTCGGAGTGTAGCCCAGAACATCCTGAGATACTACTGGAATACCTACCAGTAAATCTCCTGCCTTGGCCAAGGACTTCGTGTAATGGCTCTCCTAGACACAGTGCGATCTCACCCCCAATACCGGGAGAGACGAAACCCCTGCTGATCCGCTCACTGCCTCCATGTGGCTCGGGACTGGACCCAACTAAAACCTGTTTGCACGACTCCTTTGAGCCGTGGTAGGGTAGTAATCAAAGCACAGTGGGAACTCACACGAGAAAAATGACGATTTCAGGTCGATGACCTAACCTGTACACATGTGACCAAGGAACTGCTATCTGACGTCAGGTATAATACCAACTAGCATGTTCCCGGCGAGTCCTGTCCGGTGTACTCATAACCCAATGAGCACCTGTATACATCTTAGGTGATCCAACTGACACCAATGGCTTGTGAGACCGGCCACCGCCCCTCGTCGGGGTCTCGACTATATACACTAGTCTACTAATGGAGTATCGATGCCCAGTCTAGAAAACTCCCTCGACTAGGGACCTTTTAAGGATGTGCTTATAGACCCCAGCTCCCACGTATATAATCGCCATCATACTGCTGGCCGTCAAGCAAGAATCCTATGGGCTCTATCAACATGCAATACTGACCTGTAATGTCACCTAAAGCATGTACACGATGATAAAGGTAAACCAGATAGCATACTATCATTTCGAGTAAGACTGTCCTACCGGCATAGGTCCTCCCTCAATCATTGCAATCACGTGCATGTGATCCAATAATTGACTGAGGGCACTATATCCAACAGTAACCAAATGTATATTCATTTATTCAGGACGAGCGGTCGACATATGGTCGTCGTTTCCGCTTATTGTATTGTTGTTTGTCGGGACTCGATCAGGTTGCGATCGATGTTATCGTTGTACCAATACAGGTTTTAGGTTTACCCCGTGGAGAAGCGTACTAGAAGCCGGGTTCTAGATTGCAATGGGTGAGCATCTCAAAGAGTTGAAACCGGGTCACTCGAATCTAGAACTGGTAGGCTTCTTGCCGCGCTTATAGGGGTTAGGATAGACTCGCGGAGGAGTGCTCAATTCATCAAATTCGAGAAACTGGTGGGTGGCCCCCTCATGGTGATGAAGTCGGGTCGCCTCTTTTCTCGGATTGGTGGATGACTTGCCACACTCGTTGGGGTCTGCTTTTGGCTACAAATGGGCTATTCACGTGATCGGAGAATGTTGCGCTTCGTTTGTGGCTCGAACAAAACGCGAAATTCCTAGGTGATTCGACCATTCCAACTCTGTGATGTTGTTTTTCCGCATGCTGTAATGTGATTATTTGCTAGTGATGATATATATTTATATATGTGATATATAGTAAGTATATATATATGCTATATACGTTTTGCATCCACGCTAGCCCTTCTCCCACCCTACCGTACGTTAAGTAACCTTACGGTGAAGACCCGGGGCCCCGAGGCGAATGCGGATGGCTTATATGTGCATTCTATTTTTTCATTTCATACTTTTTCTTTAATGATAGTGTGAGGAGAGAATTGCTGGATAATGCGATTATCTAATTGATGGGATTGTATTAATTGGATTAATACAAAGTGAAACAAACCTATACGTTGTTAGAAACCAAACTTTGTCTAAAAAGGAAAATTTAGTCGATTCTTTCGCTTTGCATAGAGGCATTCGGTTAGGAATGCCCTGCACCTCATTCGATGAGGAAAGAGCCTTGATTCCGTCACTGGGAGTTCGCTCTTGAGCAAAAGTTTGTATCACCAAAAATTTTTTTGTATCCGTATTCTTTTGATTTACATCGTGGTATTCGGTTAGGAATATCATGCACCTCATTCGTCGAGGAAAGAGTCTAGATCCCTTCACGGGGAGTTCACTCTTGAGCAAAAGTCTACGCGACTATAAAACTTTCAAAGCCACTCGGTTCCTACGATGATATCAAGTTCATTACAGTGATGGTTTTCTTTAAAACCAACCATAACCTTCTGTCATGTTAGATAGCAGTATTTAGTATTCGTGCTGCGTATGCTCAAGACATAGTGTACGGTAGCTAAATGGTACTTCCTGCTTGCATGTGATGCAATTGGTTAGGAAAGTCGCACAATTATGTTGGATCAGTCAAGGGTTTATGCGGATGGGTCTAAATCAATCATGAAATGATGGGTTGAACTTGACAAGCAGCTTATGATATGTTGGCTTAGTCAAGGCCATAAGCCGTTAGGGGTAAAAACCAATATCGGGAGTTTCAAGTGTTGAAACTTGCAATATGATTGCATACCTTCTATAGAGTGAGGTGACATTTTGGCTCTGTCAAGGTTACCACGCCATGATAGTTTGGATCCCGAATCCCACTGTGAGTAATTGTTACTCCCGAGAAATATTTTATACGAAATCCCACATATTTCTCCTTCTAGGGTTTGAAGGAGGATTCGACGGAACAGTGGGAGCCATCCTGATTAGATAAATATACTAATCTAATCAAGATTAGAGTGCATGCTGAGTGTTTCTTTTTTCTCTCTCTCCAGTAGCGACCATAGACTGACCTTAAACTAAGACTCGTTAACCACATTGAACGACCTTTTTACAAACTTATAGTTTTGGAATGTCTGGATTGCCCTAATCCACAACATAGTTGCATATGTCCTTACCTATCCTACTTCCCCTTCTACTAACTTCGGTTCCCTCCGTATTCGGTACAGAGATCCATATTGCTTGGAAGGCCATCGTATGGTTAGATACGAACTCTATGAAATTGTTTCTGAGGATGACCACTGGTTCTGGATTAAATGAATTGTTTGTTTTTCTCTCCTTCCTACCTTGTCTCAAGTTCGAGAGCTCCTTATATATAAAGAGTGTATACCAATTATATTTATTGGATAGTCTTCTTCCAATCCCGAAGTTGGTGCTAAAGGAATGGAAAAAAAACCAACTAGTATAAGTTCGGTATACAGGAAGGTAAGATGGAGAGACATCAAAAGGGGTTTAAGTGTGTGGAAAGGAAATTGTGACTGTTTTCATGAGCCTGGGCAATGAAAAAGGCAATACTATGAATACCCGAATAAACCCCGTTGAAACAATTTTGATGTTTCGGACATTCTGTGTGTCTGTGTTTTGGAAAAATAATTCTCAATAAACCCTAAATCCTGGGTATATAGATATCGGATTTGAATCTCACATCTGTAGGAAATTACAGATGCTGAGAACGAGCAGAGAATTGAGATTGGTTGATTTTACCCTTAATGTCGGTTTTCGAAGCAATTGTTACTATTGAGGAAAATCATCAGGTTTTGCCTAAACGGTAAACTTTTGGTCTTTTTAACCAAAAGAACGTTTTTCAATTAACAGCACACGGAAGTTGAGTCAGTGAACTCTAGGGACTTATACATATTGATGTATATTATTCGTTGTCCATACAGACGGGGGGATGGTACTAGGTATTGTAAGTCTGTATTGCACACTCTACGAGATTTGTAGAGAGACGGAATTTTCAAAAAACGATTTTGATGTATGCAACAAAGACAACTAAACCAAGAACTACCATAAGCCCTAACTAGCAAAACTTCATAAGTTGTATTCTACTATGATAGAATTTTATACCTATGAGATCGTGTCCTTCGATTCTTCTTAATCCACTTTTTAAGCTCCTCACGGTTAGGATCGAGCTTGGTCGCCGGCCTCCTCATGTCAAAGAAGATCCACCCCGAGAGTTCTTGATTCAAGCTTCAACCTAAAAAATGAGGTAACTAAAATACCTAGTTTGCTAATCTAGGTGTTAGTGGATGTAGAGTGTGTTAATTGGATTGGTTTATCTCATTAACCCCATGTTTCTAAACTCATGAGAGGGTTGGGGTTTAAGGAAGAAGAAGAGCTCAAGGAGGAGGAGAGAGAATGCTTAGGTTAGAATGAATGAAGAAATGGCTAAGAATAATATCAAGCATTTGATTTTAAAATTAAAAAAACAAGCCATGCTTGAATAGTATTCACAAATGAATAAATAAAACAAATAGCCATGCTTCATACTATGCTCAAATACACCTCATCTCTCCACCTCATTATCTATTTATAATAAATAGAATAACACAAAATAAGTTGTCTCCTTCTAGAAGCATTCTAGTATAAATAAAAGAATACCCCCACCGTATATACATACCTGTATTCGTACTGCAAAAAATACGAATACCAAAAGATAAAATAATTCAATATTACAATACTAGATCATTGTTAAATCAATACTTGATTCAATAATGCGGCTTAATCCTAAACCCTCTAGTATTATTCGTCCAAACATAAATCCGTATTGCAAGTACACGTATATGATCGGAACTCTGCACGTATAACCATACGGTCTCTTCATCGTTTCGCCTGAACTAGGAAAACCCTCTGTGTGGGACTCTAAAGACTCGACAGTACGCTGGCAATGAGTTTAACCACAAGCGCGTCAGCGGCACTAGCTGTACGCAACGGCTATCCAGGTACCTATCAAAAAGAAGGATGGCGAGCAAACTAATCTGAACCCCCCACTGATCCTAACCGTGATAATATCCGCACATTTCGTTCTGTTCTTCTGAGAGTATCGCATACCAGATCTAGAGCGTAGTTAACGTCAGACCCCTACTAACCCGATAATTCGTGCTGATATGGCTCAAGACCATCCGAGAAACTACTAATCTAAATATCAGTAATTCTCAACTGCCCTGGCCAGGGGCTTATGGTGTTGACCAACCAAACACAGTACGGCATCAACTTCCTATAACAGGAGAGACGAATCCCTAACAATCGCTCCCTGCCTCCATGTGGCTCGGGACTGTACCCAATTAAAACCTATTTGCACGGCTCCTTTGAGCCGTGGTAGGGTAGTAATCAAAGCAAAGTGGGATCTCACACGAGACAAATGATGATCTCAGGTCTACAGACTACCTGTACCCATGCTACATGAGAACTGACATCTGACACTAGGTATATTACCATCTAGTAGTTCTCAACGAGTCTGTCCAGTGTACCCACCCTCAGTGAGCACATGTATACAATCTTAGGTGAAATACACCAATAGCTGTGGGACTAACCATCTCCCCTCATCGGGGTCTAGAAATGTATACACCAGTTTACTCTGGAATATTGATGCCCTGTCTCGATATTCCTACGACAAGGGATATTTTAAGGATGTGCTTACAGACTACCCAACCCCTATAAGTATGGTCACCATCACAATGCTGGTAGTCAAGTAATAATCCTACGGACTTTATCAACATGTATAAACAATACGCAATAACTAATAAAACATACGCACGTGTTAAGATAAAGGCAAACCAGATAGCATACTATCATTTCGAGCAATATTGTCTTGTACATACACACACACACACACACACACACACACACACAGTATCCATTACAAATAATGTCCTCTAAGGCATACATATCCTACATGTATTCTATATTAAGAATGTGATTCTCTCATATTGCTCATCCGCGGGTGTGCTCCATGATGAGTAATGTTGAATCGCCTTTTTCAATTACAGGGATGCACTAGAAATAGATGCATACCAATTGATATTGGTTCCGCATAAATAAGTGTCTTTTTTCTATATGTGATATAGAATGGTGTTCATCTTAAGATTGTTAAGATGTTGGGTTATTCAGTTTATGCTTAAAAACTCAATTCAGACAAACTCGAGACATGTTTCAGTGATAGCGGTTTGTGGGTTATCCTAAGATTTCGCAAGGGATTACTTCTACTATTTTCAAGATCAAAAGTGTTTTGTTCTTGACTCGCCACCTTCTTAGTAAAGGAATGTCTTGCAAAAGAAATTAGTGGCAGTATGGTAGAACTGGAAGTGGTTCCAAAACCGCAAACGGTCACTAAAAGTTTAGTGGAACCTGATGATCCAATTGACCCTGACAGACCATAGCTGCTCCGCAGATTTAGTATGTGACCTCGGTCACCCGAGAGATGCTTCGATTTTCTCGTAAACGGCAACGAGGAGGCTTGCATCATGTGATGATGATCCTATTAGTTATCAGCAGGCCATAGGAAGTGGTGACTTCCGACTGATGGCTGGATGCCAAGTTATCCAAGTCGGACTCCATGCACTACAACAAATTATAGACTTTGTTGTATGCTTCTAAAAGGGGTAAAACCCATAAGGAGCAAGCAGATCTTTCGAGATCAGTGCAAATGGAAAGGTATTAACCTAATAAGGCTAGACTTGTGATTGAATGTTATTCTCGATTTGTATGGAAAATGTGAAATATCACAACCAAAGAAATTTTTAAACCGTAATCAATAATGGTGTCAATTGTAGATTCGTTAG
This sequence comes from Agapanthus africanus, assembly GCA_030015575.1. Taxonomy (NCBI): domain Eukaryota; kingdom Viridiplantae; phylum Streptophyta; class Magnoliopsida; order Asparagales; family Amaryllidaceae; genus Agapanthus; species Agapanthus africanus. The sequence goes on from JASDDO010000024.1 coordinate 5,112,549, forward strand.
CGAGTGCGGATCGTCCACAGGGAAAGTAAGATTTACTCGTATTTGTTTTAGTTGAATTGAAAATTAAAGAGGAAAGAAAAGAGAATTCGATTCAAGATTTAAAAGTGAATTTCAAGAATTATCAAAATCTAGATCTAATGTCAAGAATACTAAAAATCAAGAATCAAGAATTGATGATATCCAAATCGAATTAGTAATCAAGATTTGTAATGAGACTCGTAGGAATCAATCGAATCAATAGTGAGGATGAAGACTTGTGATTACGTATTCTTATCCTTTGATGATTTATTGCTAGATCGATAATGATCAACGAGAATTAGGGATCTCTTACGGAAACTAGGGTTTCATCATCTATCCCTTGTCCTTTCGTTGATTTTCATTCAAATTCTAGCCTCTAGGAAATTCAAGCATCGATCGTTGATCACTAATTAAGAGCGAAAACATTTAAGAAAGCATTTCGCTCGAAACTAGGTTGTCGATGATTCAATTTACTAGAGTTTACAAAACTCATAAGACTTAAGAATCGTACAAGAATTTAATCATCGTCAACTATCAATTTTCTCGATTCCTCCACGAGCGGAGTTTTTACTCAAGCATCATAACAAAGAAATCAATCAAGAATCGAGAACTCATCATAATGCTCAAATATAAAGATAAGCAAGATAAAGAAATTTCACCTTTTATTATTCAACAATTCTGTTACAATTCGCTCAAGAACTACAAGAAATTGAGGAAAGAACTCAATCGTCGAATTAGCTCCGCATCGTCTCCGTGAGTCGCGGATCGTCTTGGATCACTTGCTCGATTGAAGATCGGCGTCGCTTCTAAAAGGTTGAAGGCTTCTTGCTTGATTTGTACTCGGAGATCTTGAATTTGCCTTTTGGAAATAGATTAGGGTTAGGGTGCACAAGTTGTGTCACTCAACTTGTGGGACTTTTGACTCAATTTTCAACAACCTTTTAGAAGAAGCCTTAGGGTCCTTTTGATAGCCTTGATTAGGATTAGCTTCCTTTAGAAGCTAGGTTAGGATTAAGCTTCACTTGCAAGCTTGGTAGTTAGGTAGAAGCTTCTAGAGTTAGTTAGTTAGCTAGCTTCCTTTAGAAGCTTGGAGGTTAGGAAGAAGCTTCTAGGTTTAGGTAGTTATGTGGCTTGCTTGATAAGCTTGAAGGTGTTTAGCTTGTACAAAAAGCTTTGCTGTTCGGACAGAAGCTTCTGGAGTTCTCTGGAGTTTGCAGTGGCTTGAATGAGTTTGCCAAGTGAAAGGAGAAGCCTGGAGGAAGGAACTGCTGACGTCATGATTACGTAGCCGCGGATCCGCCGCACAAAGACCCCTACGGCCGCGGATCCGCGGCCCTTTTGAGGCTTCAATGCATGAAACTTCTTGGCTAGGTTGGTGCTGATCCTTGGGGACTTATTTTATATCTGGAATATTTTTACACTTTCTTGTTCATTGTCAGATTTCAAGTCTTGGACTTGGCGTATTTTGATCAGCACTTTTGACAGTTTCGGCTCTTTTCCTGGAATTTCCTGCACAGATTCTCGAGACAAGTGTTGCGCTATACAAAGATTATGCGTGCAATGATAAACACTCAATTTCCCTCAAAATACCGGTTATAATATATAACACAAGTTATTTGGTATTTTGCAGCTGTTTTGCTAATATGTGCTATATTCATACCGAACACTTTTAGATGAGTGCAAATGGTAGGGAAATTGACGTATTAAAAATGCAATATTTTCGACTGATCAACTTGTAGTAAACAGGTATTCATCAAATATCCGATGTAGATTGTAATGATACTGTTACTTCAGTGTCCGTGCTGAATTCCATACGGATATAACTTGCCACTGTTGTTTTCATGACTATGATATCTAGTATGAAAATGACAATAACGTCTTTCTAAATTAGACTTAGAAGTGTACGTGTATATGACTCTACCAGAGAGTTATCTTAATCAGCGGGAGTAGCGGATTGTGTGCCAGTTCCTTAAGTCTATTTATAGACTAAAGCAGGCATAGTGGAGATGGATCATCTGTTTTGATACTGTGGTCAAAGTGTTTGACTTCATCAAAATTAATGATGAACCAGGTATTTGTAAAAAGGATGTAGGGAGTAATGTCAAGTTCTTCATACTGATGTGGATGGCATACTCTTGATAGGAAGTGATATTCTTATACTACGATTCGGTCAAATATTGGTTGTCACATTTGTTTCTCCTTTGTGGATTGTATATATACATCATTGATTCTGGTAACTAGGTATATAGGTTTAGATCTAGTAAAGGTTTTGCGATTGTCCCAATTCAGGTATTTTAACACCATTCTAAAGTGGTTTAGAATGGACGAATTTTAGAGAGCTAATATACCCGCAAGTAATGGGATCACTCTATCTAAAGATGTCTTTCGGGACCGATGAAAAGAAGGACCCGCATGAATGACATTCGACATACTTCTGCAGTGAGGTCAATCATGCGATTTTATATACCAGACCAGATGATGCTTTTACACTTGGTGTAGTAAGCAGTTATTAGTCCAATCTTAGAGAGACATAGGAAGAAGTGAAGAACATAGGTGATGTTCTTGCTGTATGGTAATGGAAGCTTCCTTAGGAAGACGGTTACCGACTCCAGCTTCTGAGGTGACAAGGATGACAGCGTATCTGTCGCGAGTCATTAGTTTACCCTCTTATGAGAAGCGATATATTAGAAGAGGTCCAAGCAGGATACTGAGGTAGTCAAGGTGCTAAATGCTGATTTTGACTCAGCAGAGGATACATGCTAAGTATTTGTTTGGATTAATACGTTCATTTATGAACAAGGTTCCATCAGCTATCCAAAAAAAGTTTTAAGGTAGGTATCACTCATTTCGAGAGATGGTTAATCTCCGCAAAGTTGAGATTTGGAGAGATACAGTTAGAAATATCGTAGCGGATCCACTCACTAAGTCTATTTCTCAAACACAGTTTGTGAAACTATCAGTACAGAAGTTGGGTATACAGTAGCACATGAGATGTGTGTATGCGATACCCTAAGAATTGGCCTTGAGTGTAAGTAGGATATTGTTGGATAAAGGTGCCCTCAAGGCAATTATCGTAATAATAGGAATACAATTACTGAATTCATGAAGACCTATACAGAGAACTGTCTTACTCGAAATGATAGTATGTCATGAGTGATATGCCGTACGAGACGTTAGGTCCGTACCCTCATTGTCATATAGGTTGATATCATATAGGTTGATAGGATCCCCAATTGTTTAATGCCGCCGTACGATGATTTACCATACGTGATGAGTTTTATCTGATGATTGATCCATACCCTTGACTAGAGGATACCGTACGATGGATTATACCGTACGTGATATTGTGAGGCTGGATGCCGATTGATAGATTCACCGACTCGGATATATTGTAGATACGTATACATGTTAGCATTTCGCGTACGATGTACCTTATGTTACGTTCATGATATTCTCATTGCATCATATATATACCCGTGCTAGTACACATGCACAATTATCGATGATGCGTATTTTACACTTACACAGATTGGCCGGCTCACACACTTCATCATCGATAATTGCTATGTCACTTACACAGTAGAATTGTCACATCATTATGATATGTCGCATGATATACTGATATTGTCACATCACTGTTCCATGTTGCATGATATACTGAGATGCTAACATTTCTGTTCTATGTTTGCATATATCATGCTTCACGATTATATGCACTGAGAAGTTATTTTCATGAGATTTCTGGATTTGAGAACCGTGGTTATTTCAAAAGAAAGTATGTATTGTTTTAAAAACCCGGTTTCTCTTGATATGATATTTCGAGACGTCCACCATGTGTTTTCTTGGTTCAGAGATTGATATGTGAAACCCGATTCGAGCAGCTGGATGAGGCCGTATGCGGGTACATGGTGGACCCGGTATGGTACCCCGGGGCAAGAAAGGAATGTTGTGCAATAGACGATGAGCCTGGCAGAGGGATTACTACCTACCGATGATATTATTTGGGCTCGATGGTTATCCAGAGGATACCGACCGGAGTCGTGAGATGATACGGGTCGATCCGGACTGATGGAGCCCGTGGGCCGATCCGGACTGACGGAGCCCGAGAGATATGAGGATTTACGTATCTATGTTGGACACGGGTTTCATGATGTTTCGGGTGTCGATATTGGACACTCAGGTTCCATGATTTTGATGTGTCGTTGATGGACACACGTTAGTAGATATTCTCATGTTTACATGCATATACTTTCATGATATTTACATGCATGTTATTGTTGTGTCATTGATGGACACGTGGATGTGATCTACAGGCATACGTGCATTGATTATATGGTTGGATGATATCCACAGCATATAGGCATTGAGTATAGTGTTGACACATATGCAGATACGGCCACCTTAGATATCATAGTGTTACCTTTATGATATAGTTGACCTAGTAAATCGTTGTTTTATTCGATTTCTACCTGATGTTGTTTTCTACTCACGAGTTGGCAACTCATCCCCGTTGTGCCACAGTTCTTGCAGGTTGACCGCATGGATCAGTAGCGGTATCGCTGGCACACAGCTTGCATTCGGGTGATTTGCTTTGGTAGGTGGTACATATTGGATCGTGCCACTCTTGTATTATTATTCATATTGTATCTAGTCAACTACATCAATCAAAACTAGTAATTGTATAATAGTAAGACTTAGAAAGACTTGTATTTGCGAGACTTAGAGCGATGGACTATATGTTCGCTATTGGGGGATTTGATGTCTTTCTTTATTTGCTTTACCTTTTGTGGTGATCTTCGTCGCTGGGCGTCGTATACTTATATTTATGACTTGCGTGGTTGTGATTCTGTCGATTGGCGAAAAGCTAGCTCCCGCTTGAGGATGCCTTTATTGTTGTTATGTATACATGGTTTTGGATCAAAATATACTAGGGAGGTGCTGCCCAAATTTTTAAAAGACAAAACAGGTTTTTCAACTAGTAAATCCACTTGCATTTTATATGTTCCATTGTCTATGTATTTAAGAAAACTTTGATTTCATCATACCTTTATTTCAAAACTTCACCTCTTTTATTTTCTTTAAAAAGGTTTAGATTTCTGGGTTTCGGCTTACTTGAATTACGTTACGCTTGTAGACGTGGCGTGATTTAAGTGCCGGTCACGAGCTAATATTTTCGGGTCGTGACAAAGTGGTATCAGAGTGGTAGGTTTAACCTTGGTTCGAGTCTATGTTTGACTATGCGGAGTCTAGGGTGTATATATATTTTGGAACCTAGGCTTGACCTTACGGAACTTAGACTTGAAGAGGGGGGTATTAGACCCGAACTTTCGTTTCATAGGCTGACCCTGACTGATGGAGTAGGTAACTCAAGTAGAGTGACGTACCGTGCGTATGTTCCGTGGCATATTTACGATACGATACTCCACTTAAGTGACCTTAGGATGTACATATCTTGAGACTTGTGATTCTCTTCGTTCCCTTGATCATACATCCATATGAGATTCTTGATTCTATTCATTTCCATGATCATACCCTCATTAATTTCGTTCCTCCTCATGATCATGTATCCATTCTGGATCTGTTGATTTTTTCATTCCTTTGATCAATTTTCATCGATACACGATTGAGGCTCCCGTCACCATGGTTTGAGCGCAGATTGAGCTACTGCTAGTGATGCGGTCAGGGCGAACTCATCATGGACGAGGACTGACCATCATGTTTTCTGGTGACATGGGAACGTCTCGATGTAGTGTTGTGTTGTGACCTCTCGTTTGAAGCAAGGGTTCGGTTTTGCATCGGATGATCAGGCCACCGATAGAGGCTGCCAGATTGAGAGGACTGTTGATATACAGCCTACCTCAGAGATCGTGATATTGTTTACCGTGCAGACGGATGACCCAGCTGTTGCTGAGATTAATGGGATGTCGCTTCCAGACTCTACGAGCTGAGATCACTGGAGCTTTCAGGCAGAGATGCGACAGAAGATAGCTAGTCTATCTTGAGTTGAGAGACGAAGGTGATTCGTCTGATTTGATGGCCCAGATCCCTTATCCTTATCGCAGGCAGTCCAAGAGTATTTTGATTAACTGGCCGAGCAGTGAGGACCTGTTATTAGTTTAGCTTAGTTTCCTTTCAGTATTTTTTCATTCCTGATGTGAGCCCGCATTATGGGACGTACATTCCAGATTATTATTGTACTTGGATCTTTTGCTTCCGCATTATTTTATTTCATGATGTGAGCTCGTTTATTCTGGCTTATGGACATGTGTTAGATAGTTTATTACTGTTCTTGATATCTCTACAGCCATAATGTGACTGTGGAGAGATATTTCATATCCACAGGTAGCATGGTTGGCTCTGTCACATTCCTATCTTAGCGCACTCTGAGAAGCGGGGCGTGACAGGGTTTGTTTGGTATCAGAGCCATAGGATCTAGGTTAATCGGGTTTGATTCTTTTGTAGTTGGGTATTGGACCCAATACATGAATGAGAATACTCTTGATTAGGAACATGTCCTGCCACATTCTTATCGTGATTCTTGAATCATATCTTTCTCTTGATCCTTGTCTTGACGACATGCAAACCACTTTGCATCTCGACTTGAAACTTTTGGTTCCCTATTGTTTATCTCTAGGATTTGGGAGACTTGAGTGGAGTTATGTGATCGTAACTATGTACCGTGGCATGGTTACAATGCGGTACTCTATTTAAGTAACTTGGAGTTCTACCCTTGATTCATATCCTTGATTCATGGTCATCATTCATCGCAAGTTTTGAATCTTGTTCATCATACTAATCCTCTTTGGTGTATTGGTTGCAGAATCATGGCGGACAAAATTTTGAAGACGTACCAGAGGAGTGTGGATGACGCCGCCTTACTTGGAGTAATTCATGGCTTGCTGGAGAACCAGAAGCGGCAGACCGAGTTAAACCAGCAGCAGGCTAAAGTTTTTCAGGAAGGTTTGTGGACCGACCAGCAGTCCGTGAACAATACTGCGGTCAAACCAGTTGAGCATGTGGGTACCGTGGTGGATTTCAGGAGACTGGGTCCGTCCATCTTCACCGGTTTGGAGGAGCCGTTGCCAGCGGAGCAGTGGCTGGTTGATACGGAGAATTTGCTTGTCGCGGCACAAATTCCGGAAGATAAGAGAGTGGATATTGTGCGCATCCAATTGGTGGACTATGTCCGTGAATGGTGGCATGTGGAAGAGACCCGTCTTCCCAAGCCAATCAGTTGGACGACGTTCTCGCAGAGTTTCTTGGAGAAGTTCTTCCCACAGACTGCACGGGAGGAAATAGAAGAAAAGTTCATCAGCTTGAAGCAGAATGGAGCACCCGTGGATGTACATGCAGCTGAGTGGACACGACTCAGTAGATTCGCTGGACCTTTGGTTGCCAACGATGCTGATAGGGAACGGAGGTTCATGCGCAGTTTGGACGGGGACATCCAGAGGCACATTATATCTCTGGGTTTGACCACTTTCTCACAAGTACTTAAAGAAGCCAGGGAACAGCAGAAGTTATCTTTGAAGACTGAGGGTATGCAGCATGCGGCATTTGTGGTACAGAAGCCGGCGTTTACGCCGAATCGAGCGCCTATACGCAGAGGTATTCCGGAGGACAGGTGTGGCGTTGTACCAATGAAGAAACCAGTTTTGCCCAAGCAAAAAGGAAGGGTGTTGTGCGATTACTGCCAACGACCGGGTCACTATCGAAGAGATTGTCGTAAGAGGCTTGGACATTGTCTTATTTGCGGATCAGCTGATCACACCATTGATACTTGTCCGTCAAATCTACGTTTGAAGGAAGATACTCAGAAGCCACCGCAGAAGCAGTTTCGGGAGCAGAAGCTGATAACTCAGGGACCTAATCAAGCTCGAGCCTTTGCCCTGAAGGCTGAAGAGGCCAAGGCTTCAGAGGAAGTCGTTTCAGGTATCATACTTGTTCATGATTTTCCCGCATTAGCATTATTCGATTCTGGTGCATCCCATTGTTTTATGTCGTCCAAGTTTATTGCTACACACTCGATTACTTGCACGACCCTGTCTAGTTGTGTTGGATATATGTATGCCCTAGAGGCCATTATGTGATAGTGGATGTATTTATACATGTGTGTGTATATATATATATATATATATATATATATTCAGTGTACATTCTTGCTCGACATGATAGTATGCTATCGGGTTCTTCTTTATCTGACATGTTGATTTGATCATGCTTTTACTCATTCATACATGTTGATAAAGCCCTGAGGATATTGGCTTGATTACTGTGATTATGATGGAGATCATACTAGTGGGGCATCAGTAGTTTATAAGCATATCCTAGAATGTCCCTAGTCGTAGGTGTATCGAAACGGGGCATCGATATACCAGAGTAGACTAGCGTATATGATACTAGACCCATCTGATGGGCGATGGATGTTCCCACATTCATCGATGTTTGACATCAAGATCATATACGGGTGCTCAGTGGTGACTGGGTACACTGGACGGACTCACCGAGAACTCCTATATGGAATTATATCTATCGTCGGATAGCAGTTCTCAGGTAACACTGGTACAGGTTAGTCTGTAGACCCGAGATCGTCATGGAGTCTTGTGTGCTCTCCCACTGTATTTTGATTACCACCCTACCACGGCTCTACTGAGTCGTGCAAACAGGTGGCCGTTGGGTACAGTCCGGAGACATACGAAGGCGATGAGCGATAGGAGGGGTTTCGTCTCTCCCGGTATTGGGAGTTGATGCTGTGCTGTGCTCGACTGGTTATATCAGTAAGTCCCTGGCCATGGCTGCTGAGATTTACTGATAAGTGTTATCAGTAGTTTCTCGATCTGTTATAGACCATTCACCGGCATGACTTATTGAGTTATTGGGGCCGACGTTACCATCCCCAGACTCGATATGCAGCATATCTGACGAAGAGACCGGACTGTACGGTAGTGTTGCCGGTTGGCTCGACGGGAGTTGTAGCAGATTCGCTTGTTTTCTTCTGATCGCTCAATACCCGGGTGGCCGTTACGTTTAGCTGACCGCTTGCGGCCTGAGGGTGCTTGATATGATCATCACCCACTGCCGGTGTATTGACGGGGTCTTAGAGTCCCACAAAGGAGTTACCTAGTCCAGGCAAAACGTTGTTGTACGCGTATACGATATGCGCAAGGACCCGGTTAAAATGCGTATATGAGATACCGTACATTAATCGGGCGGCTTGCTTTTGGTCGGGTCGTATGTGATATGACCGGGTTGATAAATCAAGTGTTGATTTATCACCGGGTTGATAAATCAAGTGTTGATTTATCATTTAACCATTAGCTTCTCACTAGAAATCCTTTCTTGTTCTTTTTGGATGTATGCATGCATGTATGCATTCATTCTTGTTCATGCACATATGGATGTGCATGCACACATGCATACATACATCATTCTATCATGGTTGTTTATACATAGAAAATGGTGGCAATATAAGACTCACACCTTGGTTATTTATATGGATAATTATTTCTATTTGTGTTAAAACAAAATGAAAAAGGAAAGGATAATTCATGGTTTGTTTCTACACTCTTCTTTGACCTAACCATGCTCACCTACTTTTAACCATGGATTAAACTTTCCTTTTAGTTTTTAACTCAAATTAAATAATATCTTTATCATTTAACCATGGTTTGAGATGAGAAGAGGAAAATATATATACATATATTTTCTGTTTTCTTTCATGAGATTATCTTTTCTCTTCTTCTTAAAAAAGCCATCATCTTCTTCAACCTTGCTCTTTTGCTCTCTAGATCTTTCAAGTGAGCAAAATACTCAACAAGATAGGATTTTGAAGTGAGAAAAAGAACCACAACACCATTCTACACAAGTCTTGCCCACTTATTTAGAGTGTTAGCTTCATTTCATTCTCTTGATAAAGTGAAGTTGCAAGCTTGGACAAAAGAGCTTCGGGTGGATTGTCGTGGACATTAGAAGACCTCAAGCAAACCTTTCTCCAACCCTCAAGTGGCCAAGGAGTCTAGCGTAGGGAGCTACAAAGTTTGTACTCTCAAAACCCTAGTCTTTGTTACTTGTAAAGTTATGAAACCCTAATTTTCTAGGAGAGATCCTTTGTATGCTTACTTAGCACCATAAAAATCTAATCTTTGGTACATGTGATGCTTCCAAACCTTTCATAGGGTGCTAGGTAAACCTAACATTGGTATCAGAGCTGACCTAGAACATTATGCGACACTTTAGCGAAGTAAAAACTCCGATCGAACCGAAATACGGTTTTTTGGGGCACTCTCTGGACATTTTTTCAAATCTGTTATTTTTCAGAATTAAAAATACTTTAAAAATACAGCAGGTAAATCTAAGACAAACAGTAAAATTCGAAGCCATGAACAGTACACTTGACCGCGGAACCGCGGCCCAAGCTTGCTTAGACCGCGGCTCCGCGGCCGTACAGATGGCTCATTCCCTCATTTTTGTACAGTGTTTTTCCCTACCTAGTTTTATATATTTTGAGTATGTTTAATCTGAATCTACTGTTGAATGTTCTGGGGGTGGTTTTGAGTTCAATGATTCTATCGGAATTTTGATTTCATGTCTATTCCGGATAATTAGAAAATATTGAATTGTTCGAACAAGTATCATTTACTCACTTTTTCACGGGGTTTAAATCTTTCGGAAATACGTGCAAGTTTTTTTGTGGTGGACCCTCTAGAAGACAACAAACCTTAACTCGATTATGTGACCGTCTTGAACTGCCTTTTGAACCTTAGGGTTTGAGGCAGTACGGCGTGCCACATGTGAGGCGTTGGCTTGACCCTTCTACGGCTGGACCGCTACTATTATGTCACACTCCGGGTTTTTGAACTCCGCTTAAGTGTTGAGCTTTAGGGAATTTTTGGGTATTTGATTATTCGTTCGAAGAATTTAATACTGTCTATTTATCTGGAATGTGATACAATATGTGGAATTCACATCGTTAGGCATGAAATACGAACTATGTGATATTTCGCATTTACGATGTCTAAAGAGAATGTGGATTCCAAATATTGTAGTTTTACACTTTCTTTTCTGTGACCGTAAGTGTAGTGTGTCGATATCGCCTGTTTCGTTGCTATACATCAACGACAATCGGGGTACGCATACTTACTTACGTTAATGATATATGATATTATGTGTTGCTGAGATATGATGTGCAGGATTGTCGCGATTGAATAGCCGGGGGGTTTATGTGAGATGAGAGTTTTATTTTTCATTCATGTAAAATTCAAATGTAATGTAATATTCTTTTATTTGGGGCACTTCCGGGTTGAGGTTGATGTCACCAGTATTGTATATTATTTACTTTTCCGCATTAGGATAGACCCAAGGAGGGGAGCACAAGTGACCGGGTTCTGGGGTTCAGTGGGAGGCCATCTCGAGGAGTTGAGACCGGGTCTCCTAAACTGCAGGATTGGTAGGGTCGCTTGTCGCTCTCGTAGGGGTCTAGGGGTGTGGGCTTGGCTATTCATCGCGACTGTGGAATTCGTATTTTCTATTGTTGGCTAAATACTAAATACGGACGTCCTAGTATATCCCACATTGTTTCTGCTGCCTGTGTTCTGTGATATCTTAGACGAATGATATATTATATATGAGATATATAGTAGACGTTGCTTATGTTTTGCACCTGCGCTAGTCCCGTCCCGGTATGCCGTTAGTTAAGTAACCTAACGGTGCATAACGGAACATTGTGGCGAATGCGGATGGCATAAGCGTACGTGTTATTTTCGTTTCTTTTCTGTGATTGGCTTAAAGACTTAAATGATGGGATTACATTAATATGATTAATGTAAAGAAAATAAACCTAAATAGATGTTGTAGAATTAGATTTGAAAACCACTCGGCTCTTTATGAAAAAGCTATATTTCAAAAACTACGGAGCACAAGCCACTCCTTTTGAAAACCATTTGATTCTACGACAATATCAAGTTCAAAGCGTTAAAGATTTTCTTAAAAATCATCCGCAACCCTCCGTCATTTTAGGAAGTAGAGTACTTAGTATTCGTGCTACGTTTGTTGACTTTAGTTAAGGCATAGTGTACGGTAGCTAAGTGATGTCTTCCTACACTGCATATGATGCAGATTAATTAGGACATTCATGCGACTTTGTTGACCATAGTTAAGGGTCATATGGGTGGGTCTAATTGATCAAGAAATGATGGATAGAACTTGACTGGTACTTATGATTTGTTGACCATAGTTAAGGTCATAAGTACTAGGGGTAAAAATCATATCGGGAATTTCAAGTGTTGAGATTTGCAATGAGATTGCATACCTTCCATATGATGGTTGGATCCTGATCCCACTGTGGGCAATAATTGCTCCTAGGAGAGTTTTGCAGTTTACAATTAGCTAACTCATTAGGTGTCTAGAAAGGTGTTAACGGGGCTACGCCTCTGGGAAAACGAGGTTTACTTTAATTAGGTCCGTGCGAAAGCACGGGGAACCTCCCTCAAGTACCGACACTGGCCTGGCTGAACGGTTAGCGAAGTTGTAGACTGTAATTAATCCTGGCTAGTTTTCTTTTTAAGGTTTGAAAGAAAAACTTGATTAAAGCAGTGGGAGACATCGATTAGACAAGATAATAACCAATCCGATCTATGCAAGATCTTTCGCTGAGTGTAATCTTTTCTCTCTCTTAATGGCAGATACCAATGACTGGACTCAAGGTTCTACTAGATAAAAAGAAACTAAATGGGACCAATTATAAAGGATGGCTAAGGAATCTGAAAATAGCCTTGACTTATGATAAAGTATCATATGTCCTCACGGCTTCAGCCCCGCCCACCCCAGGTCCAAAATCCTCAGTTGCGGACATTGAAGTCCGCAAGACATGGGACGCTGACTGTGCCACGGCCAAATGCCTCGCGCTTGCATCGATGGACAATACACATCAAAAGCAGCACGAGAATATGGACATTCAAACCATATTCCTCCATACAAAGGAGTTGTATGGAGAGCAATCCCGCGTATTACGATACGAAGCATCAAAGAAATTGTTTCAGATGCGAATGGCCCCTGGCACACCGGTAGGAGACCATGTTCTGAAGATGATAGCTCTTATAGAAGAGCTTGAGGACCTTGGATGGACAATGGAAAATGAATAATATACGGATATTATTCTGCAGTCCCTCCCCTCCACCTTTGCTCAATTCATAGTTAACTTCAACATGCACGGCATGGAGAAGGAACTACCTGAACTCCTTAATATGTTAAGGAGTGCAGAGAGCACTATGAAATCAATGAAAACTTCCGTTATGACTATTGGGCAATCTTCTTCTTCTCGCCCAAAGGCTAAGGCCAAAGGAAAGAAAAAGAAGAAGCCCACGAATCCTAAGGGTGGAGTTAAAAAGGTGAAGGGAAAGGAAAAGTCCAAAGCTGGAGACTCGGAGAAAGGTGAATGTTTTCATTGCCACAAGACAGGACATTGGAAGCGCAACTGTACGGAGTACTTGAACCTCAAGAAGAAGCATGGGGATGCTTCCGCTTCAGGTGTGTTTGTGACAGAAAACTGTTTTTCAATAAACTCTGCTTCCTGGGTATTAGATACCGGTTCAGGTTCTCACATTTGCAATTCTATGCAGGGGCTGAGAAATAGCAAAGTTTTGAAGACAGGTGACCATACTCTCCGCGTTGGAAATGGTTCCAATGTACATACAGTCGCAGTGGGAGAGTATCACTTGGGATTGTCATCTGGGTGTATATTGGTTTTGAACCCATGTTATTTTGTACCAAGTATGCTATGTAATATAATATCTGTTTCTTTGTTAGACAATGAAGGATATAATTTTGTATTGCAGAACAATGTTATGAACATTCACCTAAATCAAATGTTGGTTGGGTATGGTACACTTAATAACGGGATATACGTCCTAAATCAACACACAGTTTTCAGTATACAACACACTAATAAAAGAAAACTTTCAGAATTAAATGAAGATTTTCTTTGGCACTGTAGACTTGGTCATATTAATGAAACAAGACTAAACAAGTTACATAAAGATGGATATTTAAATCCTTTTGAATATAAATCTTATGCGACTTGCCAGTCTTGTATCAAGGGTAAAATGACCAAAACTCCGTTTACCGGACACGAAGAAAGAGCTACCGAGCTCCTAGGACTCATACATAGTAATGTATGTGGTCCAATGTCTACACAGGCTAGAGGCGGTTTTTCATACTTCATTACGTTCACTGACGATTTCTCAAGATTCGGTCATGTATTTTTATTAAAGCACAAGTTCGAAGCTTTCGAGAAATTCATTGAATATAAACAAGAAGTAGAAAAACAAACCGGCTTGAGTATCAAGATGCTTCGATCAGATCGAGGTGGAGAGTATCTCAGTACGGAATTTGCAAACTTCCTAAAAGAGAATGGGATTCTCTCTCAGCTCACTCCTCCTTACACACCACAGCACAACGGTGTGTCAGAACGACGGAATAGGACCCTATTAGATATGGTCCGATCGATGATGAGTGATGCTGAGTTACCCGTCTCATTTTGGGGGCATGCATTGGAAACTGCAGCGTTTCTTTTGAACAGGGTTCCAACCTAAACTGTATCTACCACGCCATATGAGATATAGCATGGGAAGAGACCATCTCTTAAGAGAATTAAGATTTGGGGTTGCCCGGCCTATGTCAAAAAGCAGAATCTGGACAAACTCGAGACACGGTCAGTCATGTGTAATTTTGTGGGGTATCCAAAGAATTTTTATGGATATCTATTCTACCACAAAGAGGAACAAAAGGTGTTTGTTTCTCAGTATGGCACATTCTTGGAAAAAGAGTTTTTCACAGATAAAGATGATGGCAAGGTGGTGGATCTAGAAGAGGTTCTAGAGACACAAACTACAAATGACGATTTGGTTGAACCGGCTGTTGCAATAGAAACTGAGGAACCTCGGGCACTCCGAAGGTCTGGTAGGACTTCTCGCCCACCAGAGAGGTACTACGGTTTCCTCATTGATGGTGATGGAGAAGACTGCATCATCGATGATGATGATCCTACCAGTTTTCAGCAAGCTATCACAAGTGGAGACTCTGTGAAGTGGCTGGATGCCATGAGATCCGAAATGGAGTCTATGTACACCAACAAAGTATGGACTTTGGACGTTGTACCCCTTGGGGTAAAACCTGTGGGATGCAAATGGATCTTTAAAAGAAAGATTGGTGTAGATGGGCAGGTAGAGATCTACAAGGCAAGACTTGTGGCGAAGGGTTTTCGTCAAAGACTAGGTTTGGACTATGACGAGACTTTTTCGCTTGTAGCCATGCTTAAATCCATTCGGATCCTACTTGCTATTGCTGCTCACTATGACTATGAAATCTGGCAGATGGACGTTAAAACAGCATTTCTAAATGGAGATTTAGAAGAATGGGTTTATATGGATAAGCCAGAGGGCTTCATTGACAGTGGGAGCAACGGGAAAGCATGTAGATTGGTTAAATCCATATATGGGTTAAAGCAGGCATCACGGAGTTGGAACATCTGTTTCGATGATGTCATCAAAGAGTTTGATTTCATCAAAAATCCAGATGAACCTTGTGTTTATAAGAAGGCTGTAAGAAGAGCTGTCACATTCCTCGTATTGTACGTGGATGACATTCTTCTGATAGGAAATGATATTCCTATGCTACAGTCGGTCAAATCTTTCTTATCACTAAGGTTCTCCATGAAGGACCTGGGTGATGCCACATACATCCTGGGCATAAGGATCTATAGGGATAAATCCAAAAGGTTATTGGGATTGTCCCAAAGCAGGTACATCAACACCATCCTAAAAAGGTTTAGTATGGAAGACTCCAAGCGGGGTGCCTTACCCGCTTGCCATGGGGTCACTCTCTCCAAGGATTCTTGTCCAAAGACCGATGAAGAGAGAGCTCGCATGAGCATTATACCCTATGCTTCGGCAGTAGGATCTATAATGTATGCGATGTTATGTACACGCCCAGATGTAGCTTATGCACTTAGTGTTGTAAGCAGGTATCAATCCAACCCAGGGGAGAATCACTGGACAGCTGTGAAGAACATTCTTAAGTACTTACGAAGGACTAAAGAATTGTTCTTGGTGTATGGTAATGGAGATCTCCAAATGGAGGCCTTTACCGATTCGAGCTTCAAGAGCGATAAGGATGACATCAAATCTATCTCAGGGTTTGTATTTACCCTCAATGAAGGGGCGGTAAGTTGGAAGAGTTCCAAACAGGATACCGTTGCAGACTCTACGATGGAGGCTGAGTACATTGCTGCAAATGATGCCGCCAAGGAAGCCGTCTGGATGAGGAAGTTCGTCTCGGAGCTAGGAGTAGTTCCAACCATTATTGATCCAATACCATTGTATTGTGATAATAATGGGGTTATGGCATTAGCCAAGGAGCCCAGGTCCCATCAGCGGTCCAGACACATCCTGAGGCGCTTTCATTTGATCCGGGAGATTGTAGATCGCCGCGAGATCGAGATTAAGAGAGTAGACACAAAGAATAACGCCGCGGATCCACTCACCAAGGCCCTCCCTCAGCCACAGCATGAGCGACTTTTTGAGATGTTGGGTATGAGATATGCCAATAACTAGCCTTAGTGCAAGTGGGAGATTGTTGGATATATGTATGCCCTAGAGGCCATTATATGATAGTGGATGTATTTATACATGTATATATATATATATATATTCAGTGTACATTCTTGCTCGACATGATAGTATGCTATCTGGTTCTTCTTTATCTGACATGTTGATTTGATCATGCTTTTACTCATTCATACATGTTGATAAAGCCCTGAGGATATTGGCTTGACTACTGTGATTATGATGGAGATCATACTAGTGGGACATCAGTAGTTTATAAGCATATCCTAGAGTATCCCTAGTCGTAGGTGTATCGAGACGGGGCATCGATATACTAGAGTAGACTAGCGTATATGATACTAGACCCATATGATGGGCGATGGATGTTCCCACATTCATCGATGTTTGACATCAAGATCATATACGGGTGCTCAGTGGTGATTGGGTATACTGGACGGACTCACCGAGAACTCCTATATGGAATTATATCTATCGTCGGATAGCAGTTCTCAGGAGACACTGGTACAGGTTAGTCTGTAGACCCGAGATCGTCATGGAGTCTTGTGTGCTCTCCCACTGTAATTTGATTACCACCCTATCATGGCTCTACTGAGTCGTGCAAACAGGTGGCCGTTGGGTAAAGTCCCGAAACACACGAAGGCGATGAGCGATAGGAGGGGTTTCGTCTCTCCCGGTATTGGGAGCTGATGCTGTGCTGTGCTCGACTGGTTATATCAGTAAGTCCCTGGCCAGGGCTGCTGAGATTTACTGATAAGTGTTATCAATAGTTTCTCGATCTGTTATAGACCATTCACCGGCACGACTTATTGAGTTATTGGGGTCGACGTTACCATCCCTACACTCGATATGCAGCATATCTGACGAAGAGACCGGACTGTACGGTAGTGTTTCCGGTTGGCTCGACGGGAGTTGTAGCAGGTCCGCTTGTTTTCTTCTGATCACTCAATACCCGGGTGGCCATTACGTTTAGCTGACCGCTTGCGGCTTAGGGGTGCTTGATATGATCATCACCCACTGCCGGTGTATTAACGAGTCTTAGAGTCCCACAAAGGAGTTACCTAGTCCAGGCGAAACGTTGTGGTGCGCGTATACGATATGCGCAAGGACCCGGTTAAAATGCGCGTATGAGATACCGTACATTAATCGGACGGCTTGCTTTTGGTCGGGTCGTATGTGATATGACCGGGTTGATAAATCAAGTGTTGATTTATCATTTAACCATTAGCTTCTCACTAGAAATCCTTTCTTGTTCTTTTTGGATGTATGCATGCATGTATGCATTCATTCTTGTTCATGCACATATGGATGTGCATGCACACATGCATACATACATCATTCTATCATGGTTGTTTATACATAGAAAATGGTGGCAATATAAGACTCACACCTTGGTTATTTATATGGATAATTATTTCTATTTGTGTTAAAACAAAATGAAAAAGGAAAGGATAATTCATGGTTTGTTTCTACACTCTTCTTTGACCTAACCATGCTCACCTACTTTTAACCATGGATTAAACTTTCCTTTTAGTTTTTAACTCAAATTAAATAATATTTTTATCATTTAACCATGGTTTGAGATGAGAAGAGCAAAATATATATACATATATTTTCTATTTTCTTTCATGAGATTATCTTTTCTCTTCTTCTTAAAAAAGCCATCATCTTCTTCAACCTTGCTCTTTTGCTTTCTAGATCTTTCAAGTGAGAAAAATACTCAACAAGATAGGATTTTGAAGAGAGAAAAAGAACCACAACACCATTCTACACAAGTCTTGCCCACTTGTTTAGAGTGTTAGCTTCATTTCATTCTCTTGATAAAGTGAAGCGGCAAGCTTGGATAAAGGAGTTTCGGGTGGATCGTCGTGGACATTAGAAGACCTCAAGCAAACCTTTCTCCAACTCTCAAGTGGCCAAGGAGTCTAGCGTAGGGAGCTACAAAGATTGTACTCTCAAAACCCTAGTCTTTGTTACTTGTAAAGTTATGAAACCCTAATTTTCTAGGAGAGATCCTTTGTATGCTTACTTAGCACCATAAAAATCTAATCTTTGGTACATGTGATGCTTCCAAACCTTTCATAGGGTGCTAGGTAAACCTAACAAGTTGTTGGGACATACACACTAGGAATGGGAAGATCATAGCTAGTAGAGAATGTAAGGATTGTTCTGTAGTTATTTGTGGACGGGAGTTATTCGCAGATTTCTTGGTGATCGATACCGGCAGTTATGAAATTGTCTTGGGAATGGATTTTCTCAGCACTTTCCACGCTCACATTGATTGTAAGGCAAAGAAAGTGATTTTCCAGATTCCCGGACACCCGGAGTTTGTTTTTACTGGAGGAAGCAGTTCTGTCGGATCAGTCGAGTTTAGGGCTAGGCCGACAAACAATGTTCTTTCGTCGATGGAAGTTGACGAGGAGGAAACGCCAGCTGTAGTTCGAGAGTTCATGGATGTGTTCGAGGATATCTCGGGTTTACCGCCAAAACGAGATGTGGAGTTCACGATCGATCTTCTTCCTGGTGCAGCGCCAATCTCAAAGGCGTACTATCCAATGGCACCAGTGGAGTTGGGAGAAGTAAAAAAGCAGGTTACCGAATTGCTAGAGAAAGGTTAGATTCGCAGCAGTAATTCACCTTGGGGAGCTCCAGTTCTTCTAGTAAAGAAGAAAGATGGCATAAGGAGGATGTGCATCGACTATCGAGAATTAAGCCGGATGACTATTAAGAACAAGTACCCGATCCCTCGCATTGGCAAATTGTTCGAGCAACTCTGTGGTGCGAGGGTATTCTCGAAGCTGGATTTGCGATCCGGATATCATCAAGTCCGAGTTAAATCAAAAGAATATTTGCAAGACTGCGTTCCGAACTCGATATGGACATTACGAGTATTTAGTAATGCCATTCAGAGTCACGAATGCACCGGCGATATTTATGGACTTGATGAATCGAATCTTTTCACTGTTCTTAGACCAGTTTATTGTGGTGTTTATCAATGATATTCTGGTCTATTTGAGGAAGTCTTGAAGAGCATGTTGAACTCTTGCAGACATGTTGAGAACTTACATGTTAGACTTCAAGGTTCATGAGAGGATCATCTACACTTGGTGGAGTTTCCTACAATCACAGCTTTCAGGCGACTTCTTAGATGGCTCCATTCAAGGCGTTATATGGTCGCAAGTGTCGCTCACCCGTTTGTTGGGACGATGTTAGAGAACGAAGACTGTTGGGACCGGATTTGATCGTGCAAACAGTAGAAAAGGTTAATACTATCCGGAATCATTTGAAGACGACACAAGATCGACAGAAGAATTGGCCCGACATATCGAGAAGACCTCTAGAGTTCGCTGTTGGTAATCTTGTATTCTTGAAGATATTACCGACTAGAGGTGTGATTCGTTTTGGGAGTCGAGGCAAGCTTAGTCCTCGATTCGTAGGGCCTTTCGAGATTTTGGAGCGTGTTGGAGAAGTGGCTTATCGATTGGCTTTACTACAATCTTTGGCGAATGTTCATGACGTGTTCCCTGTATCTCAACTCCGTAAGTATGTTCGAGATGAAACACAAGTGCTGGATCATTCGGAGCTGACTGTAAGAGAGGATTTATCCTTTGAGGAACGACCGATGTCGGTTGTTGATCGAAGAGAAAAGGTCCTTAAGAACAAGGTTATCCCTATCGTACTTGTTTCTTGGGGTAATCGCTCGCATGGAGAATCGACTTGGGAACGTGAAGACGAAATTCGACAGAAGTTTCAAACTTATTCTTGTAAATTCTTGTTTGTTTATCTTCCTTGTTCTTGGGAATTTCAAGGACGAAATTCTTTTGTAGTTGGGTATAATGTAACACCCTAGTTCATTTATACCAATTCCAGTGCACGTATTTCTTTAATTATAGTAGTTTCCTGATTTTATTATGTTTTGGGTACGAATAGTATTTTACATTAGTATTGCATCCGACCCGACCTGCTTGCTTGGAACATGTCTTGGTTCATGATTATGATTTATCCTGACCTGTTACATAGACTTATGCACATTCATGAATACTGCATACTGGCATTTTATCGAGCATTGCATCTTTTACCATATAACATTTTAAGTCATATAAAATATTTAAAAATACATTGGATTGCCTGCATGATACCCCTAACCCTGTCGTAGTATCCGCTCATCTTGTTCTCATCCCGTTCAGTGAAACAGACTTGTTTGGATGGCTACGCGCACGTGCGTGCATCCTTTCTTGGGGGTATGCATTTTCGTTACCCGAACATTCATTTTTAGTTTTGGTCGTCGCATATATTTTTCATATTTCGAAACTGAATTTTAGACCCGACCCGGGCATGTTTTGGACTAAATTTATATTTACCTGAAAATCCATTTTTATTAAATATAATATCTTTATTAAATTTTTAAAACGACAGTTAAAATTTTATAACTTACAAATCTTTTTAAATTAATTTAAATCTTTTCTTTTAACAACCCTATCTCACTGCCTCTCTTTCTCTCATGGACCCCACCTTTCTTTCTCTTTCTCTCTCTCTCTCTCCCCGCACTGTCTCTCTCTCTCTTCTTTCTCTCTCCTCTCGCGCCCTCTCTCTCTCATCTCGCGGGCACCGTACACTTCTCGAGTGCGGTCACCGCCCGAGCGATGTGGTCACCTCCCTTCTTCACATCTTCTCCTCCTCCTTCTATTTAAATCCCTCGAGCCCACTGCGAGAACCCATCAAACTCCTCACTGCCTCCTCAAACCCTAACTCCCGTGCCTCTCTCGCTCGACCTCGCCTCCACCCTCATCTCCATCATCTCCTTCCCTCTTCTCTCTTCTCCTTTCCCCGCCACGAGAACCCTGCAACCAACCCTTAGCCCCACAGAACCCATCACCTTGCACCCTAGCCACCTCCTCTGCCTCCCAACCTAGTCGTCATCTTCTTCTTCTTCTCATCTCATCATCTCCACCTCCTTCTCAACACCAACCCAAAAACCCCACTCTCTCCTTCCCCGAGCCTGCACACCCAAGAACCACCACTTTCACCGCCGTTAACCCTCGCTGGAGACCTCATCGTCGTCACCTCTTCATCTCTTTCCTCTATCATCTCTCCAAACTCCCCAACACCAACCCAACACCTACACGAGAACTATCCTGCATGAGAAACCCTAGCACCCGAGCCCATTCCCTACAACCAAGAACCCTAGCCTGCCTTGCCGTCGTTCTTGCCGGCGATCCCTTGCCGACGACTTCCCACCTTTGTAACCCCATCCTAGCCTTCTCCCAACCCCAGTGGGCAACCCCTCTTTCTTCTTCTTCCTCCTTCTTTCTTTCTTTTCTTTTCTTTCTCTTTAAATTCTTGAATTCCGTATTTTCATAGTTCGCCGGAGCCGGGCTTGACGCCGATGATCCAGACAACCCAGTGGACGTACCTCACCCGCGTGATTACCCTCTTGCATTGCTTGGACCCGTCCCGCGTGCCGTGCATGCGTTGCGACGTGTTACCGACGTTGGACGTGCCGTGTGTATCCATATCGTGATCCGTCGAGGCAAGTTTATCTTGCTACATGCTATACTACTATATTCTACATCTATTTAAATTATAACACTTCATAATGATTAGTTTTGCATCCTACATTATCAGTTTTCATATTACACCGTTTTCGGACATCCGTATGCGTCCGTACATGTTATTCCACCTCTAATGCATGCAAAACTATCTTGTTACATACTATATTACAATATACTGCACTCAATGGAATATTCACATCTCATATTGTTTAATTGCACATCATGCATTTACCAGTTTATCATTTTACCGTTATATCATGTACGTATGCATCCATACCATTATTTACACATCTAGTCGCATGCTAAATCATCTTGCTACATGCTAGGTACAGTATTATGCATCCATATTAATAAAATGTTAACCGCTTATCCCAGTACACATCCATATGAAAGTTTTACAGTTTTCGGATACCCGTTTGCATCTATAACATTTAATATACATGTAGCTGCATCTACCTATCATATTAGTCCATATTATTATTGTTAGAACACCCCATGTTTAATAAAGTGCATCCTAATTAGTATTGGTACTGTAATTGTAACCCTAATCGATAATTGTGCATCCATACCATTGATTTCATATCTGTTCGCATACCATGTTGCATTATATCATTTTATTGTTATATTAGTACTCCATACTTGATATTGTGCACCCTACATAGTAATATAGTAACCCCTGATAAACATTTGTGCATCCATACTTTTGTTGTGCATCCGTACCTGTTACAGTTTTATTATGAGCTTCCGCTTGATACCTGTGCATTACTTGACATGACCTGATACTTGTGTACTACCTAACATGACCTGATACACCATTACTTGACCTGACTTGATACATGTACACTACTTGACATGTTACGGATCCTGTTTCTAATGCCGATAACCCTGACATGTTGTCCCGATGGACATATCCTGTTGTCTGTATAGACATATCCTGTTCCTGCTCGATCCTGTGTTGGCATTAGCTTCAGAATTATCAATACCTGACTTGAACACATAACTTGGGGGTATGGGGAAATCAAGAATGTAACCGAACGTAACTCAAAGGGCCATCTTATTGTTTGCCTTTTTTTCCGGGCGTTACGGAATACCTATTGTTTGCCATTTTTTTCGGGCGTTACGGAATACCTATTATTTGCTGTTTTTCCGGGCGTTACGGAATACCTATTGTTTGCCATTTTTCCGGGCGTTACGGAATACCTATTGTTTGCCGTTTTTCCGGGCGTTACGGAATAATCACCGATGGGTTACGCTGAGGATTACATTAATTGATTTCAAAGAACTTTAGAGTAGATAACTCTATAGCACAGTTTGGACTACTCACTGCACTTCACCCGTTTATATCCTTTTCACTGATCTATATTCATGTTACTGTTACTTGGTACTGATGACTTGTTACTGTTCATACTTCATGCCTGCATATCTCATTACATCCTGCTTGCTTAAAATTATTGATATTATGACGCACTGACGTCTGGGTTTTGCATGGCCCAGATCCCTTATCCTTATCGCAAGCAGTCCAGGAGTATTTTGATCAATAGGCCGAGCAGTGAGGACCTGTTATTACTTTAGCTTAGTTTCCTTTCAGTATTTTTCATTCCTAATGTGAGCCCGCATTATGGGACGTGCATTCCAGATTATTATTGTACTTGGATCTTTTGCTTCCGCATTATTTTATTTCATGACTCGTTTATTCTGGCTTATGGACATGTGTTAGATAGTTTATTACTGTTCTTGATATCTCTACAGCCGTAATGTGACTGTGGAGGGATATTTCCTATCCACAGGTAGTATGGTTGACTCTGTTACGTGCCTATCTTAGCGCACTCTGGGAAGCGGGGCATGACAGAGCCCGTGGGCCGATCCGGACTGACGGAGCCTGAGAGATATGAGGATTTACGTGTCGATGTTGGACACGGGTTTCATGATGTTTCGGGTGTCGATGTTGGACACTCAGGTTCCATGATTTTGATGTGTCGTTGATGGACACACGTTAGTTGATATCCTCATGTTTACATGGATATGCTTTCATGATATTTACATGCATATTGTTGTTGTGTCATTGATGGACACGTGGATGAGATCCACAGGCATACAGGCATTGATTATATTGTTGGATGATATCCACATGCATATAAGCATTGAGTATAGTGTTGGCACATATGCAGATACAGTCACCCTAGATATCATAGTGTTACCTTTATGATATAGTTGACCTAGGAAATCGTTGTTTTATTTGATTTCTACCTGATGATATTTTCTACTCACGAGTTGGCAACTCACCCCCGTTGTGCCACAGTTCTTGCAGGTTGACCGCATGGATCAGTACGGCATCGCTGGCGCACAGCTTGCATTCGGGTGATTTGCTTTGGTAGGTGGTACATGTTGGATCGTGCCACTCTTGTATTATTATTCATATTGTATCTAGTCAACTCTATCAATCAAAACTAGTAATTGTATAATAGTAAGACTTAGAAAGACTTGTATTTGCGAGACTTAGAGCGATGGACTATATGTTCGCTATTGGGGGATTTGATGTCTTTCTTTATTTGCTTTATCTTTTGTGGTGATCTTCGCCGTTGGGAGTCGTATACTTATATTTATGATTTGCGTGGTTGTGATTCCGCCGATTCGCGAAGAGCTAGCTCCCGCTTGGGGATGCCTTTATTGTTGTTATGTATACGTGGTTTTGGATCAAAATATACTAGGGAGGTGCTGCCCAAATTTTTAAAAGACGAAACAGGTTTTTCAACTAGTAAATCGACTTGCATTTTCTATGTTCCATTGTCTATGTATTTGAGAAAACTTTGATTTCATCATACCTTTATTTCAAAACTTCACCTCTTTTATTTTCTTTAAAAAGGGTTTAGATTTCTGAGCTTCGGCTTACTTGAATTACGTTACGCCTGTAGACGTGGCGTGATTTAAGTGCCGGTCACGAGCTAATATTTTCGGGTTGTGACGATAATCCTTGTAGTCAAGCAAAGATCCTATGAGCTTTATCTCATATATTTACGGTACGTGATAACTAGTATCTTGCATTAACATGACAGATAAAGACAACCAGATAGCACACTATCATCTCGAGTAAGACGGTTCTTGGTATAAGCCCTCCTCGAATTCAGTAATTGCATTCCCGCAACTACGATAATTTCTTTGAGGGCACCAATATCCAACAGGATCGTGCAACTACGCTGCCTTAATGCTATCAATCAACGATGACTGTACTTGCAACTGCATCAACTGTCCCGAAGAATCTGGTAGTACGGGCTCCAACTCGAATTTCTGAAAATCCTCTATAACCTTCTTCTGCGAAGTTAACATCCGTATTGCTGGCAACCGACTTAAAGTATCTGATACTATCTTCACTTTCTCCGAATGGTACTTTAGATCAAGATCATAGTCGGCCATCAGCTCCAATCATCTACACTGCCTCATATTGAGCTCTTTCTATGTGAACATATATTTTAGACTCTTGTGATCAGTAAATACCTCAACCTTCTCATCCAATAAGTAGTGTCTCTAAATCTTCAGCTCAAACATAACCGCTGCTAGTTCCAAGTCGTGAGTTGGGTATTTCTTCTCATGAGCCTTCAACTGTCTCGACGCATAACCTACAACATTTTCATACTTCATCAAAACACATCCCAAGCCTTTAGGTCGCTGTGAAAAAATAATCCTCTGGAACCATCTGTCACTGTTAAAATAGGAGCGGTTGTCAACCTTTGCTTCGGCGTCTCAAAAGCTAACGTACACTCCTCGGGACAAACAAACGGTGGCTCCTTTCATGTTAGCTTGATTAAGGGTCTTGCTATATGAGCAAAGTTCTCCACAAACCTTCGATAGTATCCAGCAAGCCTAAGAAAACTTCTGATCTCCCTACATTCTTTGGAGTCGGCCAATCGTAAACAGCTACAACTTTTTCAGTGTCAACTGCAATTCCATCTCCGGACACAACATAACCTAAGAACTTCACTTCATCGAGCTAAAACTTGCACTTGCACATCTTAGCATACAGTTTTTCTTGTCTCAATGTCTGCAGTGTGATTCTTAAGTGTTCTTCATGCTCTTCTTTGCTTCTTGAGTAAACCAGAATGTCATCGATGAATACTACCACAAACTGATCTAGAAATAGTGAAAAGATCCGGTTCATCAAGTCCATAAATATCGCCGATGCGTTAGTAACTCCAAATAGCATAACTAAATACTCATAATGCTCATATCGAGTTCGGAACGGCGTCTTGCAAATGCCATCTGTTTTCACTCAAACTTGGTGATAACCCGATCACAAATCCAACTTCGAGAATACTCTCGCGCCACTGAGTTGATCGAATAATTCGCCTATCAAGGAATTAGGTACTTATTCTTGATGGTCACCGCTTTAACTCTCGATAGTCGATGCATATTCTCCGCGTGTCATCTTTCTTCTTGACCCAATGAACTGGAGCTCTCCATGGTGAACCACTGCTACGAATCAAACCCTTCTCTAATAATTCAGAAACTTGTCTCTTTACCTTTTTCAGTTCTACTGGTGCCATCGGATAATTAGCCTTCGAAATTGGCGCTACTTAAGATCAATCGTGAACTCCACATCCCGTTTTGGCGGTAAACTCGAGTTGTCATTGAACACATCCATGAAATCCCAAACTACTATCAGCGCTTCATCTGCAACTTGTTCACGAACTTCACCTCTTAGTACACACACAACAATTTCCCTCATCATGAATTTAGAAGTCCGTTCTAAGACTTGTGGGTTATCAGCCCACCACACTTATGCTACGCTACTCTGATAAATTGAGGCGAGTCTGTCAGAACTTCTTCAATCAAATATCTTACACCAGATAAATCTTGAAACGGTCTGTACCAGCTCCTACTAGAGTCAATCTCAAACTACTACAATCATCATATGCTCTATGTGCCTTGTTCTTCAAAATGCAGACGGATCTCACTATGGGACAAGGAAAAGTAACGAGGTTGTTGGATTCAAGTTTATGTTAAGACATAGATTAAACTGAGAGAAAAACAAAGTAGTACAACGAACATAAGTCGAGGAAAATGAATCAAAATAGGACCCCTAAGTTTCCTAAATAGAGCACTGCATTGTAACTATACCGCGGTACATAGTTACAACCACATAACTCCATCCAAGTCGCTCAAATCCTACTATCAGAGTCATAGGAATAAGATAGGAGAAACAATAAAGAATCAAGAGGATTATAAGATGAAATGCAATGTCGTTTCCATATCGTCGAGATAAAAGAGCTTAGGAAAGAGATATGATTCAAAAATTCGAATGACAATACAATAATGTGGCAGGACATGTTCCTATGATTCTGGGTCTTAAGGTCAATGTATTGGGTACCATACCCAACTACAAATTGAACCAAGCTCAGCTAGCCTACGCTCTAATACCAAAAAAATTTGTCACGCCCCACTTCCCAAATAATACGTAAATACGGAACATGACAAAGCCAACTATGCTAGCTATGATGAAAAAATATTCTTCCATAGTCATATTACGGCTGTTAATCAGATATCAAGAACAGAAAATAAATATCTACCTATCACATATCCAAACTGCCACAATAAATAATAACGAGAAATGTAGCGGAAATAAATAAAAATCCAACAAGAAATAATATCCTAGTCTCGTCCCTTATAAGATTACAACGACAAAACCATAACTAGAAAATATTTGTAAAGCGTCACTAAACTAAATCGGCAGAAAGCTCTTCACTGCTCAGCTTGCTTGTTAAAGTATTCTTGATCTTCCCGCGATAAGGTTAAAGAAATTGGGCCATGCAAAACCCAAACGTCAGTGCGTCATAAATATCATAATAATAATAATAAACTGAACAATGTACTATATAGGATGTCACGTGTAAAACAAGGTATGAGTATAAACAAAACAATCACATGTGTTATAATAGCAGGCTATAGGTATTCAAACATGTCATGTATATCCTAAAGTCTGTGTTTCTAGGTTAACTATCCTACAGGTATTTGAAACTAATGAACGTAATCCTCCATATAACTCAAAAGTATATATCTCGTTACCCTTTGGGACCACGGACCAAGATATATCCCATTACTCCTCGGGATCACGGATCAAGATGCATGAATGAAGAATGATTATGTTCCGTTACCCCCCGGGACCATGGAAACATATAATATCCTTTTAAATTACACTTCAGTTATAATTTTGATTTCCCTATTTCCCCGGATTTCGTTTTCCAAGCCAGGTATGAATAATATCTACCTAATGCCAACACAGGAGCAGGCAGGTACATGTTATATCTATCTAAACAATAGGCCACGTCCCTCAGGACAACAAGTCAAGATTGTTAGTATCGGTAAGTATTACAGGTAAGCATGTACAAGTAAGACAGCAATATCAGTAATAAGATGACGGGTTATAAGCATGTCAAGGTAGTATATTAAATTAGATAAAGTGATTACTTATGGTAACATCGTGCAAACAGATCATGATGAAATACGGTTGTAACCGTTATCTAAGTGCGATAAATAGTATAACGAAAAATAATTATATTAATTCTTACACTTCGATCTACCAATTGACCAACCTAGAATAGTTTGTTATAGTTTCTAGTTATAGATTAAATTTGCATAACCATTATAACTGCAATTATAAACTTATTATTGTTAACTAATTAATGATATACGGATTATAGGTATAAATGGTATAATAATAATAAGTAATATTACGATTATATATATACCTATAGCATGTAGTAAGTTGTAAACTTTTTGCCTCGGTCTCGACGAATACGGACGGACACGGAACGACGGAAAATCCGAAACACTCCAAGCTTACCCTTTGTTGGGTGCCTCCTTCACTACAAAAACTTATAATGCACTAGAACAAAGGTAGATCACACTATCAACCTATCGACTTTCCAAATTATAGTATGCCCTTAATGGTCCATACTTTCTGGGTATAAAAATAGCACCAACTTGTCAAAGGTTCATCATACTGATATCATGCTGTGATACTTCGACAATTTTTTGAGAGTCTTTCCAAATTCCAGTCATACTTTATAGCTGTTTGCATTCCACGGAGAGAAAAACTTGTAGTATTTGAGACAACAAGTGGAATTTTTATCAAGAATTCTAACTTTGTTTAGAATAATATAAAATATAACATTGAAGAAGTTTAACGTATGTGTTCATGGACATGCATATTCATAAACCTATATAGTATCATAGTATATATTATATATATAGTTTTATATATAACTAATAATATTTAAAAGATATTACAAATCCCTGATCCGTCTCTACTAAATCTCAAGAAAATTTATTGGAAATAATCTATAGATACGTAGCCCCCTTAAACCATAAATTTAAAAGTTAAAAGAAAATATTCTCCTATATATATAGTATCTAGGATGTTTAAAATTTAACTGCAATAAATAATTGTCAATATAATATCATGAGATTATTTATTGCGGTTAAATTTTAAACATCCTAAATACTATATATATATATATATATATATATAATTTTAATATTTTATATCTGTTATTTAAGATTCATATAGATTTAGTTTACAGATAAATATTAATAAAAGATACTCTAACACTATAATGGGTTTCACGCAAACAGGTCGGGTCCGATAAACACATATACTAACCAAACAAATTATAACCCAAATAATAAATTAAAAAATACTAAATACTAAATAATATCGTTAAATAACGTACGATCGTGCTAGGATATTACATAGGGAGTTGATATCATGCAGTGCAGGGCATGGCTACAACCATTAGTCTGTGGCCACTGCAAGTGAGATAAACTGATAAGTGCTATCAGTTGTATCTCTATTAGTTATGAATTTGATGTCAGCACGATTTATTAGGTTATTGGGGGTCTGACAGATTCCAACCCCTAGATCCGATATGCGATAATCTTTGACAGAGAGAACAGACTGTCATGCCCCGCTTCCTGGTATACGACGAAGGGAACGCGACTGGTCCGCTACGTATATACTCAGAAGTACATACGCTAAGCGTATCTAAGCAATATAAAATTAAATACACAAGAGACAAGATATATTAAAAACAGTAACTTTTATTTATTAACATTCTTTTGTACAATCCATGAAAAGGAAATACAACTGAAATAAAACGATGCCTAAACAATGGCATAACAGGAAATGAAAAGTACTGAATGGAAAATGTATAATGTCTAGAGCTCGAGGTCTTCACAGAACTGGTCCAAGTCTTCAGCAGTGGGCTTGTTCTGTGACGGTTCCAAACCACCTGACGACATTCAAAGAAGAAAGAATAGAATGTTGTCAGCGAACAGGTCGCTCGGTAAGTCCCAAAGATAAGGGAGAAATAGACAGAGAATAGGATAGAGAGAGAGTAGTTTTTAAAGTTGTATTATATTGTTATAATGTTGCATTTAGTGTTAACGTTGTTGTTTGTAGCTTGGTACAGAAGAATGCCAGTGTATACGAGAGGGGTCACTATATGCTAAAGACCAGGGCAAACGGAATATAGAGTACAAGGCTCCGTTAGAAGGTCCGGAACAACGGCAATTAGATTCATGTTAGGTGTCTTAAGTCTTACCGTCTCGTGCCACTTTTAACACCTTCCGTACCAATCTACCCCTTAAACCCCGTAGTATTTTGATTGTATTGTTTGCCTTGTAATTATATTGATTGTATAATTGGTTGACTGACCGAAACCATAATATCAGTAAACGGATGTAACCGTAGAATCATGTAAAAGGAATAAATGGTGAATCATGTAAATGGATGTATATCCATGGTTCGGTTCAGTCACGTTGTATAGATTGATAATTGGATTCATGTTGAATTGTAATATTGAAGTTGTAGATTATAGATTGTAGATTTGTACTTCAATTATATTCAAGTCAGATATAATCAGACCTAAACCCGAGTCAGACAATTAGAAATGTAAATCGAAGTCTTAGTTATTTCTTAAACCTATATTTACCAGGATCCTTAGGGTAATTTCTAGAACTTGAGGGGGTTTTCTGAAACAATACTTTTATATACTTTTCAGAATACTCCTCAATTATTTATTATTCGTCTTTAGAATTGTAATGAATGTGGATTTTATATTGTGATATTTCTAGTGGAAATATCCTAGTTTCAGAAATAAAGTATTTATTTATAATATTGATTTGTTTGGAATTCATGGTATTTCAGTGTAAACTTTATTCTTGTGATTTTTAGAAAAAATGGAATATTTATATCATAATAAAATAGGTATTTTAAGGATAAATGTATATATATTTATACAAAAATAATTTTAATAAATATTTTATATTCTAAAAATCTCATTTTCTTAAGATGTCGTATTTTAAATCTTTCGAGACCGAATGCTCCTTGCGGAGGTCTGAATCTCGCACTACTAAGCCCGAGAATGTACGATAAACCGCACCATTCCGAACGGGTTCCCCAAAATGGGTTGTAGCGGCGCTTTACAAAGATTGTAAAATACTAAATTCTTTAGAAAACGGTTTTATGAAGTAAATGGTATTTATTTTTAAAAATGACAATTTTCCGTAATCTATACTTTAGGGTCTCTTAATTCAACTAGTCTATTCCTAACTGGTCTAAACGACAAGTTGTGAGATGCCTCAAATCACCTCTTCACCGCCAATTGTGTCCAGGTAAGTACAAGTGAGGAAAGGAGGGATCCGCTCATGAATCACCGTGAGACGGGCCTTTTAAAGTTATCTTTCTCACTTGCCTAACCTAGACACCACAAAGTCAGGTTTAGATAAACGACTGATGTCCACAACCTTGTCCTATTTTCCTAATAAGTGGTATTTATTTAAAAGCGTATCAATACTAAATCTTTTATAAATAGTTTTCTTAAGTAAAGGGTATTTAAATGAAAATGTTTGTTTTCTCGTATTCTAAGTTTTCGATGGTATCGTGTCAGGTTGTATGTAAGTGTGTGAGGAGGTAGGTCATTACCTCGTGCTCTACTTTAAATGTATAGCAAGTTTGATGGAGTTAAATGAAGGATTGAAATAATGTGGTATTTAAGTGAAAAATACGATAAACTGAAATAGCTATCATTTCATGTGATGAAACTTGTTCAAATTGTTTGTTTAGTGTTTAATAGTCAACATGAGAAAGTTTAAGTATGATTGTATTAGTGAGAAGTGAAATTTTATAGAAAACCGAATCGGAAATCGAATTTGTTCCGATTCCGTCGAGTTTTGTAAAATCGTATTTTGAGAATAGAAAAGAAAGATAGAAAAGGGACTTACGGATTTTAGATTACACTAGAGAGTGAGAGGGAACTAGAGGAATCGCCGATATGTTGCGTCATCGCCGGTAGTTCCTAAAACGATCGCCGGAAGTTCCGCCAGAAATTCGTCGGAGCTTCGCCTCGAGCTTGTTTTCAAAGTACACAAGATCTCTTGAGAATTTTAGAGAGTTGGCTCAGAAATGTGAGTGAGAGGGTAGAGAGTAGGGGTGTATTTATAAGGTTAGGCTAGGGTTAGGGTAGGTGAAGAGTTTAAATAAAAAAATGTAAAAATATATTAAAATTCATTAAAATATGGAGTAAATGGGGATTTCAGAAGTTTCTGGAACCGATCTAAATAAATAGAGTATACAGGGGGTAGGGGAGGCCAAGAGTCAACACTTTTTTGTTGACGACTCGGCCGTCCGGCCGAGTCCGGCCGGCGGCGCCGTGCCGATTCGGCCGATCCGCCGTCCGAGTCGGCCGAGTTGGGCCGAGTCGGAGGTCGGGGAGGTGGGGGTCGTCTGGTGTAGCCTCTGGTATATTTAGTTTTTCAGGTTTAGTTCAAAGTTTGGGAGTTATTGTTTGTGGACTGTTGGGCTTCCAAAGAATTTAAAACAAAATAAATAAAAAAATAATGTGGTACATGGGATTTGAACTCTGGTGGCTTGGTTCAGCAGTGCAAGGTATTACCAATGAGCCACAAGCTCCTTCTTGTAATTAAATTGCTAATTAATTACTTAACTCTTGTGCTCAGGCAATAAATACCCCTTTATGGATTTTTTGAAAAAAAAAAATTTGTAAAAACTTGTATAGGAAATTTAGGGTTGTTACATTCTACCTTCCTTATAAAAATTTCGTCCTCGAAATTTGTAAAAGGAAAGTGTAACAGTTTCAAGGAAAGTCTGGGGACTGGAGTATAGATGGTGTATGAAAATAATAAAGCGATACAAGGGTGAAAAAGGCTTACCGGTGTTATCTTAACCTACAGTTTCGGCTTCTACGGCTTTTAATGTGAATGTCTGTCGCAGTGGTACATTCCTTCTAGCTGGAGACACATTCTGCCTTTGGGGCCTGTTTCTCTGCCCTCTATGCATGTCCCTCATTGCTTGTTGGAATTGGCGAGTAGGCTGTGCAGGTGGTGGAGCAGGTAGTACAGGACGAGTTGCAGGAGCGTGGATAGCTGGCCGCTGCGGGTAGTTGGTAAGTGCGTGAGCTGAGTTGTATCTATATGGACAGGTCTCAATTCTATGATTGGACGTGCCACAAACTAGGCATAGACTTTTTGCGCGCCTACAGTTCTTCCACAATTGTCCCTTTCTTCTGCAGTAGTAGCAGAAATCTGGACTCGACTGGTTATTGGTTTCTTCTGGTCTCCTGGGTTCAAACGATGGCCTGGAAGAGGCTCCCCCTGCTATTTGAGTGGCAGGGCATTTCAAACCGGCAGATTGAGGTCTACCCCTCGCCTTTATTACTGCCTCATAACTGCGGGCAGCTTCCAAAGCATCTTCATGAGTCAGAAATTTTCCTGTGGCTAGTACAGCCTGAATTTCTGTGTCCAAACCTTGTTGAAATCGACGGGCTCTGATCTCATCCGTCGGTATCAGGTGTGCTGCAAATCTGTTACGGTCTTGTGTTAGCTGTGTAGTATGTGATATTAAATATTTGAAATACTGTAACATATCTTACCGACTTAGCATTGTGAATTCAGCGTCATACTCATCTACTGACTTGTCCCACATCGAACCTTGTTGTAGATGAATGAACTGCTGTTCCATGGCAAACCTGGCAATCACAGGGAAGTACTTCGCGCCGAACTTATGGCGAAAAGTCTTCCATTCAATGGGCTGATCAAGACGGCTTTCTTCCGCCTTCTACCAGTTCCGTGCATTGTCCGTGAGTTGCAGCTTTGCAACTCGAACCCAAGCTATTTCTGGCACTTATGCCGCTGCCAGATCATCTTCTATACTCTGAGCCCATTCCTCGGCTTCCAGTGGGCTTCCCTTTCCTGAGAACTGTTTGGGATGTAAAACTCTGAATTGCTTCACCCCAGGTGCTTCAGTCTCGGGACGGTTCAAGAGCTGCGGCTGTCCCTCTAGGAAGCTGCGGATTGCCTCAAGCAGAACCATTTGCTCGTTGAGTGGAGCAGGAACGGTAGGTGTGAGTGGTGGTGGCGGAGGTATGTTGTTCACATTGGTGCTGGTGTTGTTTGGTGAATCCATAATCTTGAATGAAAAATTTAGGTTAGGACAGATTCAAAATATATGATTCAAAGAATAAGAAATGATGGGATTCAAGGAACATGATTGTAAAGAATGTTTTAGTTGCTGGTTCTTGTGCTTTATATTGCTTAGGGTTCCATACAGCTCTGACCTGCATGGGCCACCAACAAAACCTGTCACGCCCCGCTTCCCGGTATACGGCGAAGGGAACGCGACTGGTCCGCTGCGTATATACTCAGAAGTACATAGGCTAAGCGTATCTAAGCAATATAAAATTAAATACACAAGAGACAAGGTATATTAAAAACAACAACTTTTATTTATTAACATTCCTTTGTATAATGCATGAAAAGGAAATACAACTGAAATAAAACGATGCATACACAATGGCATAACAGGAAATGAAAAGTACTGAATGGAAAATGTACAATGTCTAGAGCTCGGGGTCTTCACAGAACTGGTCCAAGTCTTCCGCAGTGGGCTTGTTATGTGACGGTTCCAAACCACCTAACGACATTTAAAGAAGAAAGAATAGAATGTCGTCAGCGAACAGGTCGCTCGGCAAGTCCCAAAGATAAGGGAGAAATAAACAGAGAATAGGATAGAGTGAGAGAGTAGTTTTTAAAGTTGTATTATATTGTTATAATGTTGCATTTAGTGTTAACGCTGTTGTTTGTAGCTTGGTACAGAAGAATGCCAGTGTATACGAGAGGGGTCTCTATATGCTAGAGACCAGGGCAAACGGAATATAGAGTACAAGACTCCGTTAGAAGGTCCGGAACAACGGCAATTGGACTCATGTTAGGTGTCTTAAGTCTTACCGTCTCGTGCCACTTTTAACACCTTCCGTACCAGTCTACCTCTTAAACCTCATAATGTTTTGATTGTATTGTTTGCCTTGTAATTGTATTGATTGTATAATTGGTTGACTGATCGAAACCATGATATCAGTAAACGGTTGTAACCGTAGAATCATGTAAATGGAATAACTGGAGAATCATGTAAATGGATGTATATCCATGGTTCGGTTCGGTCACGTTGTATAGATTGATAATTGGATTCATGGATTTATGTTGAATTGTAATATTGA
Source organism: Agapanthus africanus (assembly GCA_030015575.1). Lineage (NCBI taxonomy): Eukaryota > Viridiplantae > Streptophyta > Magnoliopsida > Asparagales > Amaryllidaceae > Agapanthus > Agapanthus africanus. The sequence goes on from JASDDO010000024.1 coordinate 5,148,300, forward strand.
AGATTGTATATTATAGATTGTAGATTTGTACTTCAATCATATTCAAGTCAGATATAATCAGACTCAAACCCGAGTCAGACAATTAGAAATGTAAATCGAAGTCTTGATTATTTCTTAAACCAATATTTACCAGGATCCTTAGGGTAATTCTAGAACTTGAGAGGGTTTTCTGTAAAAATACTTTTATATACTTTTCAAAATACTCCTCAATTATTTATTATTTGTCTTTAGAGTTGTAATGAATGTGGATTTTATATTGTGATATTTCTAGTGGAAATATCCTAGTTTCAGAAATAAAGTATTTATTTGTAATATTGATTTGTTTGGAATTTATGGTATTTCAGTGTAAACTTTATTCTTGTGATTTTTAGAAAAAATGGAATATTTATATCATAATAAAATAGGTATTTTAAGGATAAATGTACATATATTTATACAAAAATAATTTTAATAAATATTTTATATTCTAAAAATCTCATTTTCTTAAGATGTCGTATTTTAAATCTTTCGAGATCGAATGCTCCTTGCGGAGGTCTGAATCTCGCACTACTAAGCCCGAGGATGTGCGATAAACCGCACCATCCCGAACGGGTTCCCCAAAATGGGTTGTAGCTGTGCTTTGCAAAGATTGTAAAATACTAAATTCTTTAAAAAACGGTTTTATGAAGTAAATGGTATTTATTTTTAAAGATGTCAATTTTCCGTATTCTATGTTCTAGAGTCCCTTAAGTCAACTAGTCTATTCCTAACTAGTCTAAACGACAAGTTGTGAGATGTCTCAAATCGCCTCTTCACCGCCAATTGTGTCCAGGTAAGTACAAATGAGGAAAGGAGGGATTCGCTCATGAATCACCGTGAGACGGGCCTTTTAAAGTTACCTTTCTCACTTGCCTAGCCTAGACACCACAAAGTCAGGTTTAGATAAACGACTGATGTCCACAACCTTGTCCTATTTTCCTAATAAGTGGTATTTATTTAAAAGTGTATCAATACTAAATCTTTTAGAAATAGTTTTCTTAAGTAAAGGGTATTTAAATGAAAATGTTTGTTTTCTCGTATTCTAAGTTTTCGATGGTATCGTGTCAGGTTGTATGTAAGTGTGTGAGGAGGTAGGTCGTTACCTCGTGCTCTACTTTAAATGTATAGCAAGTTTGATGGAGTTAAATGAAGGATTGAAACAATGTGGTATTTAAGTGAAAAATACGATAAATTGAAATAGCTATCATTTCATGTGATAAAACTTGTTCAAATTGTTTGATTAGTGTTTAATAGTCAACATGAGAAAGTTTAAGTATGATTGTATTAGTAAGAAGTGAAATTTTATAGAAAACCGAATCGGAAATCGAATTTGTTCCGATTCCGTCGGGTTTTGTAAAGTCGTATTTTTAGAATAGAAAAGAAAGATAGAAAAGAGACTTACGGGTTTTAGATTATACTAGAGAGTGAGAGGGAACTAGAGGAATTACCGATGTGTTGCGTCGTCGCCGGTAGTTCCTAAAACGATCGCCGGAAGTTCCGCCGGAAATTCGTCGGAGCTTCGCCTCGAGCTTGTTTTCAAAGTACACAAGATCTCTTGAGAATTTTAAAGAGTTGGCTCAGAAATATGAGTGAGAGGGTAGAAGATAGGGGTGTATTTATAGGGTTCGGCTAGGGTTAGGGTAGGTGAAGAGTTTAAACAAAAAAAATGTAAAAATATATTAAAATTCATTAAATTATGGAGTAAATGGGGATTTCAAAGGTTTCTGGAACCGATCTAAATAAATAGAGTATATAAGGGGGTAGAGGAGGCCAAGAGTCAACTTTTTTGTGTTGACGACTAAGCCGTCCGGCCGAGTCCGGCCGGCGGCGCCTTGCCGATTCGGCCGGTCCGCCGTCCGAGTCGGCCGAGTTGGGCCGAGTCGGAGGTCGGGAGGTGGGGGGTCGTCTGGTGTAGCCTCTGGTATATTTATTTTTTCAGGTTTAGTTCAAAGTTTGGGAGTTATTGTTTGTGGACTGTTGGGCTTCCAAAGAATTTAAAACAAAATAAATAAAAAAAATAATGTGGGGAATGGGATTTGAACTCTGGTGGCTTGGTTCAGCAGTGCAAGGTATTACTAATGAGCCACAAGCTCCTTCTTGTAATTAAATTGCTAATTAATTACTTAAGTCTTGTGCTCAGGGAATAAATACCCCTTTATGGATTTTTTGAAAAAAAAATTTTTGTAAAAACTTGTATAGGAAATTTAGGGTTGTTACATTCTACCTTCCTTATAAAAATTTCGTCCTCAAAATTTGTAAAAGGAAAGTGTAACAGTTTCAAGGAAAGTCTGGTGACTGGAATATAGATAGTGTATGAAAATAATAAAGTGATACAAGGGTGAAAAAGGCTTACCGGTGTTATCTTAACCTACAGTTTCGTCTTCTACAGCTTCTAATGTGAATGTCTGTCGCCGTGGTACATTCCTTCTAACTGGAGGCACATTCTGCCTTTGGGGCCTGTTTCTCTACCCTCTATGCATGTCCCTCATTGCTTGTTGGAATTGGCGAGTAGGCTGTGTAGGTGGTGGAGCAGGTAGTACAGGACGAGTTGCAGGAGCCTGGATAGCTGGCCGCTGCGGGTAGTTGGTAGGTGCGTGAGCTGAGTTGTATCTATATGGACAGGTCTCAATTCTGTGATTGGACGTGCCACAAACTAGGCAACAGACATTTTGCGCGCCTAAAGTTCTTCCACAAGTGTCCCTTTCTTCTGCAGTAGTAGCAGAAATCTGGACTCGACTGGTTATTGGTTTCTTCTGGTCTCCTGGGTTCAAACGATGGCCTGGAAGAGGCTCCTCCTGCTATTTGAGTGGCAGGGCGTTTCAAACCGGCAGATTGAGGTATGCCCATCGCCTTTATTATTGCCTCATAACTGCGGGCAGCTTCCAAAGCATCTTCATAAATCAGAAATTTCCCTGTGGCTAGTGCAGCCTGAATTTCTGTGTCCAAACCTTGTTGAAATCGACGGGCTCTGATCTCATCCGTCGGTATCAAGTGTGCTGCAAATCTGTTACGGTCTTGTGTTAGCTGTGTAGTATGTGATATTAAATATTTGAAATACTGTGACATATCTTACAGACTTAGCATGGTGAATTCAGCGTCATACTCATCTACTGACTTGTCCCACATCGAACCTTGTTGTAGATGAATGAACTGCTGTTCCATGGCAAACCTGGCAGTCACAGGGAAGTACTTCGCGTTGAACTTATCGCGAAAAGTCTTCCATTCAATGGGCTAATCAAGACGGCTTTCTTCCGCCTTCTACCAGTTCCGTGCATTGTCCGTGAGTTGCAGCTTTGCAACTCGAACCCAAGCTATTTCTGGCACTTGTGCCGCTGCCAGATCATCGTCTATACTCTGAGCCCATTTCTCGGCTTCTAGTGGGCTCCCCTTTCCTAATAACTGTTTGGGATGTAAACCTCTGAATTGCTTCACCCCAGGTGCTTCAGCCTCGGGACGGTTCAAGAGCTGCTGCTGTCCCTCTAGGAAGCTGCGGATTGCCTCAAGCAGAACCGTTTGCTCGTTGAGTGGAGCAGGAACGGCAGGTGTGAGTGGTAGTGGCGGAGGTGTGTTGTTGACATTTGTGCTGATGTTGTTTGGTGAATCCATAATCTTGAATGAAAAATTTAGGTTATGACAGATTCAAAATGTATGATTCAAAGAATAAGAAATGATGGGATTCAAGGAACATGATTGTAAAGAATATTTTAGTTGCTGGTTCTTGTGCTTTATATTACTTAGGGTTCCATACAGCTCTGACCTGCATGGGCCACCGACAAAACCTGTCACGCCCCGCTTCCCGGTATATGGCGAAGGGAACGCGACTGGTCCGCTGCGTATATACTCAGAAGTACATAGGCTAAGCGTATCTAAGCAATATAAAATTAAATACACAAGAGACAAGGTATATTAAAAACAACAACTTTTATTTATTAACATTCTTTTGTACAATGCATGAAAAAGAAATACAACTGAAATAAAACGATGCATACACAATGGCATAATAGGAAATGAAAAGTACTGAATGGAAAATGTACAATGTCTAGAGCTCGGGGTCTTCACAGAACCGGTCCAAGTCTTCCGCAGTGGGCTTGTTTTGTGATAGTTCCAAACCACCTAACGACATTCAAAGAAGAAAGAATAGAATGTCGTCAGCGAACAGGTCGCTCGGTAAGTCCCAAAGATAAGGGAGAAATAAACAGAGAATAGGATAGAGAGAGAGGGTAGTTTTTAAAGTTGTATTATATTGTTATAATGTTACATTTAGTGTTAACGCTGTTGTTTGTAGCTTGATACAGAAAAATGTCAGTGTATACGAGAGGGGTCTCTATATGCTAGAGACCAGGGCAAACGGACTATAGAGTACAAGGCTCCGTTAGAAGGTCCGGAACAACGGCAATTGGATTCATGTTAAATGTCTTAAGTCTTACCGTCTCATGCCACTTTTAACACCTTCCGTACCAGTCTACCTCTTAAACCCCGTAGTATTTTGATTGTATTGTTTGCCTTGTAATTGTATTGATTGTATAATTGGTTGACTGACCGAAACCATGATATCAGTAAACGGATGTAACCGTAGAATCATGTAAATGGAATAACTGGAGAATCATGTAAATGGATGTATATCCATGGTTCGGTTCGGTCACGTTGTATAAATTGATAATTGGATTCATGGATTCATGTTGAATTGTAATATTGAAGATTGTAGATTATAGATTGTAGATTTGTACTTCAATCATATTCATGTCAGATATAATCAGACTCAAACCCGAGTCAGACAATTAGAAATGTAAATCGAAATCTTGATTATTTCTTAAACCTATATTTACCAGGATCCTTAAGGTAATTTCTAGAACTTGAGGGGGTTTTCTGTAAAATTACTTTTCAAAATACTCCTCAATTATTTATTATTCGTCTTTAGAGTTGTAATGAATGTGGATTTTATATTGTGATATTTCTAGTGGAAATATTCTAGTTTCAGAAATAAAGTATTTATTTGTAATATTGATTTGTTTGGAATTCATGGTATTTCAGTGTAAACTTTATTCTTATGATTTTTAGAAAAAATGGAATATTTATATCATAATAAAATAGGTATTTTAAGGATAAATGTACATATATTTATACAAAAATAATTTTAATAAATATTTTATATTCTAAAAATCTCATTTTCTTAAGATGTCGTATTTTAAATCTTTCGAGACTGAATGCTCCTTGCGGATGTCTGAATCTCGCACTACTAAGCCCGAGGATACGCGATAAACCGCACCATCCCCAACGGGTTCCCCAAAATGGGTTATAGCGGCGCTTTGCAAAGATTGTAAAATACTAAATTCTTTAGAAAACGGTTTTATGAAGTAAATGGTATTTATTTTTAAAGATGTCAAATTTCCGTATTCTATGTTTTAGGGTCTCTTAAGTCAACTAGTCTATTCCTAACTGGTCTAGACGACAAGTTGTGAGATGCCTCAAATCGCCTCTTCACCGCCAATTGTGTTCAGGTAAGTACAAGTGAGGAAAGGAGGGATCCGCTCACGAATCACCGTGAGACGGGCCTTTTAAAGTTACCTTTCTCACTTGCCTAACCTAGACACCACAAAGTCAGGTTTAGATAAACGACTGATGTCCACAACCTTGTCCTGTTTTCCTAATAAGTGGTATTTATTTAAAAGTGTATCGATACTAAATCTTTTAGAAATAGTTTTCTTAAGTAAAGGGTATTTAAATGAAAATGTTTGTTTTCTCGTATTCTAAGTTTTCGATGGTATCGTGTCAGGTTGTATGTAAGTGTGTGAGGAGGTAGGTCGTTACCTCGTGCTCTACTTTAAATGTATAGCAAGTTTGATGGAGCTAAATGAAGGATTGAAACAATATGGTATTTAAGTGAAAAATACGATAAATTGAAATAGCTATCATTTCATGTGATGAAACTTGTTCAAATTGTTTGATTAGTGTTTAATAGTCAACATGAGGAAGTTTAAATATGATTGTATTAGTGAGAAGTGAAATTTTATAGAAAACCGAATCGGAAATCGATTTGTTCCGATTCCGTCGGGTTTTGTAAAGTCGTATTTTTATAATAGAAAAGAGAGATAGAAAAGAGACTTATGGGTTTTAGATTACACTAGAGAGTGAGAGAGAACTAGATGAATCACCGATGTGTTGCGTCGTCGCCGGTAGTTCCTAAAACGATCGCCGGAAGTTCCGCCGGAAATTCGTCAGAGTTTCGCTTCGAGCTTGTTTTCAAAGTACACAAGATCTCTTGAGAATTTTAAAGAGTTGGTTCAGAAATGTGAGTGAGAGGGTAGAGGGTAGGGGTGTATTTATAGGGTTAGGCTGGGGTTAGGGTAGGTGAAGAGTTTAAATAAAAAAATGTAAAAATATATTAAAATTCATTAAAATATGGAGTAAATGTGGATTTCAAAGGTTTCTGGAACCGATCTAAATAAATAGAGTATACATAGGGTAGGGGAGGCCAAGAGTCGACTTTTTTGTGTTGACGACTCAGCCGTCCGGCCGAGTCCGGCCGGCGGCGCCGTCCGAGTCGGCCAAGTTGGGCCGAGTCGGAGGTCGGGAAGGTGGGGGGTCGTCTGGTGTAGCCTTTGGTATATTTAGTTTTTAAGGTTTAGTTCAAAGTTTGGGAGTTATTGTGTGTGGACTGTTGGGCTTCCAAAGAATTTAAAACAAAATAAATAAAAAAATAATGTGGGGCATGGGATTTGAACTCTGGTGACTTGTTTCAGCAGTGCAATGTATTACCAATGAGCCACAAGCTCCTTCTTGTAATTAAATTGCTAATTAATTACTTAAGTCTTGTGCTCAGGCAATAAATACCTCTTTATGGATTTTTTGAATTTTTTTTTTGTTAAAACTGGTATAGGAAATTTAGGATTGTTACATTCTACCTTCCTTATAGAAATTTCGTCCTCGAAATTTGTAAAAGGAAAGTGTAACAGTTTCAAGGAAAGTCTGGTGACTGGAGTATAGATAGTGTATGAAAATAATAAAGCGATACAAGGGTGAAAAAGGCTTACCGGTGTTACCTTGACCTACAGTTTCGGCTTCTACGGCTTCTAATGTGAATGTCTGTCGCCGTGGTATATTTCTTCTAGCTGGAGGCACATTCCGCCTTTGGGGCATGTTTCTCTGCCCTCTAGGCATGTCCCTCATTGCTTGTTGAAATTGGCGAGTAGGCTGTGTAGGTGGTGGAGCAGGTAGTGCAGGACGAGTTGCAGGAGCCTGGATAGCTGGCCGCTGCGGGTAGTTGGTTGGTGTGTGAGCTGAGTTGTATCTATATGGACATGTCTCAATTCTGTGATTGGACGTGCCACAAACTAGGCACAGGCCTTTTGCGCGCCTACAGTTCTTCCACAAGTGTCCCTTTCTTCTGCAGTAGTAGCAGAAATCTGGACTCGACTGGTTATTGGTTTCTTCTGGTCTCCTGGGTTCAAACGATGGCCTGGAAGAGGCTCCTCCTGCTATTTGAGTGGCAGGGCGTTTCAAACCGGCAGATTGAGGTCTGCCCCTCGCCTTTATTGCTGCCTCATAACTGCGGGTAGCTTCCAAAGCATCTTCATGAGTCAGAAATTTCCCTGTGGCTAGTGCAGCCTGAATTTCTGTATCCAAACCTTATTGAAATTGACGGGCTCTGATCTCATTCGTCGGTATCAGATGTGCCACAAATCTGTTACGGTCTTGTGTTAGCTGTGTAGTATGTGGTATTAAATATTTGAAATACTGTGACATATCTTACCGACTTAGCATGGTGAATTCAGCGTCATACTCATCTACTGACTTGTCCCACATCGAACCTTATTGTAGATGAATGAACTGCTGTTCCATGGCAAACCTGGCAGTCACAGGGAAGTACTTCACGTCGAACTTATCGCGAAAAGTCTTCCATTCAATGGGCTGATCAAGATGGCTTTCTTCCGCCTTCTACCAGTTCCGTGCATTGTCCGTGAGTTGCAGCTTTGCAACTCGAACCCAAGCTATTTCTGGCACTTGTGCCGCTGCCAGATCATCTTCTATACTCTGAGCCCATTCCTCGGCTTCCAGTGGGCTCCTCTTTCCTGAGAACTGTTTGGGATGTAAAGCTCTGAATTGCTTCACCCCAGGTGCTTCAGCCTCGGGACGGTTCAAGAGCTGCTGCTGTCCCTCTAGGAAGCTGCGGATTGCCTCAAGCAGAACCGTTTGCTCGTTGAGTGGAGCAGGAACGGCAGGTGTGAGTGGTAGTGGCGGAGGTGTGTTGTTGACATTGGTGCTAGTGTTGTTTGGTGAATGCATAATCTTGAATGAAAAATTTAGGTTATGACAGATTCAAAATATATGATTCAAAGAATAAGAAATGATGGGATTCAAGGAACATGATTGTAAAGAATATTTTAGTTGCTGGTTCTTGTACTTTATATTGCTTAGGGTTCCATACAGCTCTGACCTGCATGGGCCATCAATAAAACCTGTCACGCCCCGTTTCCCGGTATACGGCGAAGGGAACGCGATTAGTCCGCTACGTATATACTCAGAAGTACATACGCTAAGCGTATCTAAGCAATATAAATTTAAATACACAAGAGACAAGGTATATTAAAAACAACAACTTTTATTTATTAACATTCTTTTGTACAATGTATGAAAAGGAAATACAACTAAAATAAAATGATGCCTACACAATGGCATAACAGGAAATGAAAAGTACTGAATGGAAAATGTACAATGTCTAGAGCTCGGGGTCTTCACAGAACTGGTCCAAGTCTTCCGCAGTGGGCTTGTTCTGTGACGGTTCCAAACCACCTAACGACATTTAAAGAAGAAAGAATAGAATGTCGTCAGTGAACAGGTCGCTCGGCAAGTCCCAAAGATAAGGGAGAAATAAACAGAGAATAGAATAGAGTGAGAGAGTAGTTTTTAAAGTTGTATTATATTGTTATAATGTTGCATTTAGTGTTAACGCTGTTGTTTGTAGCTTGGTACAGAAGAATGCCAGTATATACGAGAGGGGTCTCTATATGTTAGAGACCAGGGCAAACAGAATATAGAGTACAAGGCTCCGTTAGAAGGTCCGGAACAACGACAATTGGATTCATGTTAGGTGTCTTAAGTCTTACCGTCTCTTGCCCTTTTAACACCTTCCGTACCAGTCTACCTCTTAAACCCCGTAGTGTTTTGATTGTATTGTTTGCCTTATAATTGTTTTGATTGTATAATTGGTTGACTGACCGAAATCTTGATATCAGTAAACGGTTGTAACCGTAGAATCATATAAATGGAATAACTGGAGAATCATGTAAATGGATGTATATCCATGATTCGGTTCGGTTCGGTCACGTTGTATAGATTGATAATTGGATTCATGGATTCATGTTGAATTGTAATATTGAAAATTGTAGATTGTAGATTATAGATTGTAGATTTGTAGTTCAATCATATTCAAGTCAGATACAATCAGAATCAAACCCGAGTCAGACAATTAGAAATGTAAATCGAAGTCTTGATTATTTCTTAAACCAATATTTACCAGGATCCTTAGGGTAATTTCTAGAACTTGAGGGGGTTTTCTGTAAAAATACTTTTATATACTTTTCAAAATACTTCTCAAGTATTTATTATTCATTTTTAGAGTTATAATGAATGTGGATTTTATATTGTGATATTTCTAGTGGAAATATCCTAGTTTCAGAAATAAAATATTTATTTGTAATATTGATTTGTTTGGAATTCATGGTATTTCAGTGTAAACTTTATTCTTGTGATTTTTAGAAAAAATGGAATATTTATATCATAATTAAATAGGTATTTTAAGGATAAATGTACATATATTTATACAAAAATAATTTTAATAAATATTTTATATTCTAAAAATCTTATTTTCTTAAGATGTCGTATTTTAAATCTTTCGAGATCGAATGCTCCTTGCGGAGGTCTGAATCTCGCACTACTAAGCCCGAGGATATGCGATAAACCGCACCATCCCGAACGGATTCCCCAAAATGGGTTGTAGCGGCGCTTTACAAAGATTGTAAAATACTAAATTGTTTAGAAAACGGTTTTATGAAGTAAATGGTATTTATTTTTAAAGATGTCAATTTTTCGTATTCTATGTTTTAGGGTCTCTTAAGTCAACTAGTCTATTCCTAACTGATCTAAACGACAAGTTGTGAGATGCCTCAAATCGTCTCTTCACCGCCAATTGTGTCCAGGTAAGTACAAGTGAGGAAAGGAGGGATCCGCTCACGAATTACCGTGAGACGGGCCTTTTAAAGTTACCTTTCTCACTTGCCTAGCCTAGACACCACAAAGTCAGGTTTAGATAAACGACTGATGTCCACAATCTTGTCCTATTTTCCTAATAAGTGGTATTTATTTAAAAGTGTATCAATACTAAATCTTTTAGAAATAGTTTTCTTAAGTAAAGGGTATTTAAATGAAAATGTTTGTTTTCTCGTATTCTAAGTTTTCGATGGTATCATGTGAGATTGTATGTAAGTGTATGAGGAGGTAGGTCGTTACCTCGTGCTCTTCTTTAAATGTATAGCAAGTTTGATGGAGTTAAATGAAGGATTGAAATAATGTGGTATTTAAGTGAAAAATACGATAAATTGAAATAGCTATCATTTCATGTGATGAAACCTGTTCAAATTGTTTGATTAGTGTTTAATAGTCAACATGAGGAAGTTTAAGTATGGTTGTATTAGTGAGAAGTGAAATTTTATAGAAAACCGAATCGGAAATCGAATTTGTTCCGATTCCGTCGGGTTTTGTAAAGTCGTATTTTTAGAATAGAAAAGAGAGATAGAAAAGGGACTTACCGGTTTTAGATTACACTAGAGAGTGAGAGGGAACTAGAGGAATTGCCAATGTGTTGCGTCGTCGCCGGTAGTTCCTAAAACGATCGCCGGAAGTTCCGCCGGAAAATCGTCGGAGCTTCGCCTCGAGCTTGTTTTCAAAGTACACAAGATTTCTTGAGAATTTTAGAGAGTTGGCTCAGAAATGTGAGTGAGAGGGTAGAGGGTAGGGGTGTATTTATAGGGTTATGTTAGGGTTAGGGTAGATGAAGAGTTTAAATAAAAAAATAAAAAAATATACTAAAATTCATTAAAATATCGAGTAAATGGGGATTTCAAAGGTTTCTGGAACCGATCTAAATAAATAGAGTATACAGGAAGGTAGGGTAGGCCAAGAGTCAACTTTTTTGTGTAGACGACTCGGCCGTCCGGCCGAGTCCGGAAGGCGGCGCCGTGCCGATTCGATCGGTCCGCCGTCCGAGTCGGCCGAGTTGGGCCAAGTCGCGGAGGTCGGGGGTCGTCTGGTGTAGCCTCTGGTATATTTAGTTTTTCAGGTTTAGTTCAAAGTTTGGGAGTTATTGTGTGTGGACTGTTGGGCTTCCAAAGAATTTAAAACAAAATAAATAAAAAAATAATGTGGGGCATGGGATTTGAACTCTGGTGGCTTGGTTCAGCAATGCAAGATATTACCAATGAGCCACAAACTCCTTCTTGTAATTAAATTGCTAATTAATTACTTAAGTCTTGTGCTCAGGTAATAAATACCCCTTTATGGATTTTTTGAAAATTTTTTTTTTTTGTAAAAACTTGTATAGGAAATTTAGGGTTGTTACATGGACTATATGGTATTCGTCATTTATAGACTTTGTAGGGTCCGGATGAGTTTGCACGTCGACATGCTTTTATCTTTCTCGTATCTGGGTAGCTGTTACGTATGGCCGGTACCGTTGACGAGCCTGTGGGTTAACCCGTGAGAGGTTTGAATATGAAATTGTCTCATATTCAATCGGATACGATCATATATAACCTACTGCCAGCGTATAGACATGTTTTTAGAGTCCCGCAACGAAAATGCCTGTCCAGGCGAAACGACAATTTGGCGTGCATATAGGGATACGTGCGAGGGTTCGATTAAATACATGTATGTGATACGCGTGATTTAATTGGACGGTTGCTATACTAATCGGTTTATTTATAAACCGGAATATTAAATCAAGTGTTGACTTAATAACCGTATAGATGTTATGGTTTCTAGTATGTGTGTGTGTATAATACACACTCTCTCTTTATCTCTCATTAGTATTTGATACTGATGGAATTTTTTTTTATATGATACATATATTCTTCTCTTTAAGATTATATATATGTGTATGTATATGGATACATATGCACTATCTCATTTATATGTATCTGATACATATAATACATGCTATGTATTTGATACATTGTGTATTTGTATTTTGATACAAATACATTTTCTTTGTTATTAAAAATAAATAAAGAATGCATGTAGGGCCCTCTCTCTCTCTCTTTGGATGACATAAGAGGAGAGAGAGGGGAAAGAGAGAAGAGTTTTTGAAACTCTTAATATGTGTGGGTGTGTGTAAATAATAATAATAATAATAATAATAATAATAAAGAGAATTGATGGATGAAGAAAAAAATAGAAAAGAAGAGAAGAGAAAGGAAAAGAAAAAGATGTTTTTTTCTTCTCTCATTTTCTTTATTCTTCTTGCTTTTCTCTTCATAATTCTTCAAGCATGGCTTCTTCTTCTTCCTCCTCTTTTTGATTTTTTAAGGATGAAGAGAAAAAGAAAGAGAGAGAGAGAGACATTAATCACCACATCACCCTCCTCATTGGCGTAGCAAATTTAATAAGCTGGTTTCTTCACTTGAGAAGTGAAGATGGAGGTTTGGGGTTGGGGCTTTCACGCGGATTATCTACGGCGAGGCGGTCAGCGTTCAAGCACTTCTGAGAGCTCACAAGTCTAGCGAGGATCTTCCGATAGGCAATCAGACACGCTACAATAGTTGTAGCTCCCCAAAACCGCCTCTAGACTATTTGTTTGCTCTCTTTTGTTGCTAGTATTTAGTGTTTGGACGATTGCTTGGTATTTACAGGTGGTTGTACTCATAGGAATTTTTGTTATCCGATATCATTCGCTTCCGCCGCGTCTACTAATGAGCACGAACATCCCTACAGTAAATCCAGCAACAGTGCTATTACCTTGCTTACACGATCGTAATTCAACTTCCAAGAATGCCTTCCTTGCTCCTCTAGTTTGCTTATGCACGGTGGCTAAACGATCCCAAGCTTCTTTTTTCGAGTCTAACTCCTTCACGTATGAGAGCATATCTGTCCTACATGAAATCTGGATGGCATGCAGAGCTTTTCCGTTGGTTTTCTTCCATGCATTCAGTCCTGGTTGATATGCAGAAGGCTTGACTTCAGACCCATCAATGATGTCCCAAATACCTTGACCGATGAGGTAGATTTTTACCCATACCTTCCAATTCACATAGTTCTTTTTCGTAAGAAATTCTGGAACGATTGCATTTTACGTCGACATTGTGGAATTTAGTCGTGAAACTTCTTCTTCACTCCTTGAGCTAACCTTGCTCTGATACCAAGTTAAAGTAAATAACAAAATATAGAAGAAGAAGAAGAGTAGAGCTTTTCTTATTATCTGAAAATGATTGATTAGTACATAATTTATATGGTAGAGAAGATATAACTAAATGCTGAAGATAAGGCCTAAAAACTCAAATACTATAACAAATTTGACTTATTAATACTTCTCCAAACACCCAACAGCTTTGACTGAGTTTATTTCATAATAAGCAATGATATCTTAACACTTGCAATATAGATAATTGCTAAAATATCTTCTTTCATAATATTATTTATATTGTGTAGCGTTGTATATAAATACTCGTCATCCCATTTGTAACCTTAAATGCCTCCTTAGTCCTCATTTTTGCACCCTACATTCTTCACTTCTTACATAGTCACAGCTTTTCTTGCACTCTTACAGCTGATCTGTGACTGCCTGAGTATTGTTGATCGGACCATCGTTGTCTCCTTCTCGCTCATAGTATCTTACGATCAACAACATATCATTATTCTCACATGTTTCTCTCTGTCTCTCATTATACACACACGACTTCTAATACACAATATGATGGGATGGGATGGGATCTCTGTAGGGAATTGGGATCCCCGGTGGGGCAGGAATGGGGTATATTTCCCCCCCGATAGTTCATGGGGTTGGGACGGGATAGACAATCCCCGCCCCCGCCCTTCCCCATTGCCATTCCTATGTGTAATGTGTGTGTTTATGTGTGTTGCATACATAGGTTACGACTTACAGGCTAGCGCCAGAAAAAAGAAGCAGCTTGGAACTTATATACATGTGTCTAACTATCTGGGCTTAATTGCACAAAGGTACTCATGAACTTTCATGTTTTTTGCGATTGATACCATGAACTTCAATAATTAGAGATAGATACCATGGGTATACTGTAGAACTTTCATATTTTTACGATTGATACCAGTAAAATGGTATTAAGTTGCAGCAGGAAGTGGTAGTTCATGGTAGTTATATCTAATTATTGAAGTTCATGGTATCAAACACAAAAATGTGAAAGTTCATGGGTATCTTTGTGCAATTAAGCCATCTATCTCTCTATCTATTATATATATTATAAAGCCCTTACAAGCTTGATTCAAGCTTTTCTTTTCCCCATTTTGCCCCTTGCATTTAGTTTAATGACTATTTTGTCCTAAATATTTTCAAGCTTTTTCCCATTTTGTCCTTGCATTCAATTTAATTACTATTTTGTTTTAAATATCTTTAAGCTTTTCTTTCGTTTTCATGCATGGAAAATTAGACTCCACTCTACCATTTAACTAATATAAAGTTGGGTCATGGGAAAGGAATGTTTTGCATAGGATGGCATCTTTTGTCAAAACATTAATTTTGGCAAGTGTTTCTTAAAATGCCCCTATAGATTTGAATGTAATAATGTTTCTTTGCCTTGGATGAACAAGGGTACTTTTGAAAAACGAAATTCTTGATGAGACATATTTCTGCTTAGAAAAGGTTAATTTGGAAAATCCTTAAGAAAGGCATAAAGGATTTTTGCTTAGGAAGGGTTAATTTGGAAAAAATAATCTTAATAATTCCCATGTTGTTTATGTAAAGAATTTACAAAATTCTTAAGAAAAACTTACTTATTGTTTAACATGACATTTCTTCTACTGGGTACAATTTATGGGCCTTATATCTATAGTATGAGTGCAATAGAGTTTTTCCTTTAATTATCCTTAGGTTTTATAGTTCATAATATTTGATATGAATTTACAAAAATTTTAAAAAAAAGAGAAATAATAATATTTATATCGAAATAGCCACAAAAAATATCCTATATCTTTTTTTCAAATACGCTGAAATAATAATGTTTCAAATAACAATAGTTATTTTACATTTATTTATAGAAATTATAATTACTTTAAAACTTATGCTAAAATTTCACGACTCAAATAACAATTGTTATTTAAAAATTTACTAAGCAGTGAATTTATTAAAAAATAACCTTTTTAGCTAAAATATTGACACAATTTATTATTTTACATTGGTTTATAGCCACATTACATAACATAAAACGTTCGTATTTGTAAATTGTAAATTAAAAACACCAAAACAATATATTTAATTTAAATATGATAATTATTCTTGGTATCTACTCACAACGTAAAGTATATGGTATTTATATTAAAAGACTATCAAAAGGTTTTAGTACTTAAGTGAAATTTAACCTTTATACAATCTTGAAATATTAAAGTAAGATCTAAGTTGTCATATGGTGTTTCTTATAGAAAAAGAAATCAAATACTATCTTGATAATCAAATAAAGAGACAGACTATTTAGAAAATTAGTAAAATTATATTCAATAATTAGATTATTTATCATGCATAATATAAAGCATATAATTATCTTTTTAATAAATTATATTCAATAATTATAGTTCTGTTACAACTAATAATGTATTACATGCTTATAATTCATATAAAATTAAAAATAAACGCTGACTTTATTTATTTTTGTAAGAACTATATTGTTAATAAGGAAATATCATAATTTATAAAGGATTCGATTAATGACGATTGTTTTGAGCTAGCATAAAATGGCTATATACTTTTTTTTATCATGTATTTCTTACATCTCAAATTATAAGAACTTTTGTATAACGTATAAATTTATGTATGAATATATTGAATCGTCTTTGATCCCATACGTTACGCGTGGGGTCAAAGTCTAGTTCTATATAACATAAATCCGTTAAAAGCTTGATTTAAGCTTTTCGTTTCCTCGTTTTATCCCTTGCATTCAATTTAACAACTATTTTGTCCTAAATATCTTGAGCTTTTCCCCATTTTGCCTTTACATTCAATTTAATTGCTATTTTGTCTTAAATATCTTCAAGCTTTTCTTTTGTCTTCATGCATGGAAAATTAGATCCCACCCCTTTAGTTTAAGAAAATCTGATTTTAGCCCCTTATTGCAATAAATTAATCCTCCCTTGTAATTTACAGTTAATGTGCATTTGACCCATTCTAAGTTTATCTTCATATTCATGGAATATATTTTTTGATGAATCATCTGTATTTGTTTTTATACAAGTTATCACCATTCAACCTAAATTATACCGCAGCATTTATGGAAAGTATTTTCTCCATGAACACATATGGATGAAAAATTAAATGAGATCTTTGATATTTTTTGAAAATTGCGATCAGCCAGTCCATTATTAATTTGTATATGTACATGCATGGAAAATTAGATGAGACTCAGATGTATTTTGAAAAAATGCCGTCAACACTTTCATTATTACTTTGTATACGTTTTCATCGATCGTATACATCCATCCATTATTAATTTGCATAAGTACAAGGATGAAAAATTACATGAGGCTCATATATTTTAAGAAAAATTCCAATCAGTATTTTCACTATTATTTTTTATACGTTATCATCGTTCGGATACGGATCAGATGTAGACGTTATCATATTCGTATCATGTGGTCATTGACGGATGCAAATATAGATATGAATGGTTATTAGAAATGAAAATCTATACATTATAGATCAACTACCAATAAGATTATAAAATATATATTAAAAAATATATATATATATATATATATATATATATATATATTAAAAGCGGTGAGTTGAGTTATAAAATATGAAATTTAGTAAGAGAAAAGTACATGATGAGTGAAGATAACCGTCGTCTGAAAGAGAATGGTGGTCGAGAGCAATCAGTGATGATAGCAGGAATATTGCGAAGAAAATCTTTTAAAATTTCAAATAAAGTCAGTGATGATTGCATGCATTTTCAAATGCAATTTGTCATCCATTGAATACATGTAACAGGCAGAAATGTGTAAAGACAGATACTTTTCTGAAATTATTTTGAGAGAAAATGAAGAAATTTTCTAAATTGTTTTGAAAGGGACGCGATTTAGGTTAGATTTAAATGATTTTCTTGCAATAAAATATAATTAAAATTCAGCCATTTAATTTTTTGGGGCGACTCCTCAGGCCCGGGCATAGCACAGGGCGCTTGCCAGTTGGTTTTATAAAATCCTAGCCTTTCTTAAAGTCACATTGGGCTCTCCAAAACAAATCCTTTATCCAGTCCCGAATATTACCGGGCGCAAAAGATTCAAACCCTACCCGGTTTCATGAGTCAATTGCATACCGGGTCGGGTGCTTCGAATAAACAAAACGCACAGAATCCCCATAATTAGATATTTTTTCTTCCCTGCGCTCACTTTGGTTTTCGTTTCATTCGCCCTAAAAAAGGGGGGAGAAGGAAGAAATTTTCGTTCTAAGAATCGACTTTGGTTGAAGCAAGATGGTTAGTTTCATAAAATTTTCTCTTTTATATTTCTCTTGTTTACTATTCGGTTTAAATCTCTTTTATCTACGCAAAATTACCGCCTTTTTTGTTAGGGTTCGAATTTTCGTAGAGAATATGAGATATTTTTAATTGAGTTAGGGCTAGAACAGCTGGCTTGTTGCCCCGATTAGATATATCTGCAATAAAGTTGTATCTTTGAGAACTTTTATGGGGTTTTTCATGCTCATCTTAATTTTGCAACCCTAGATTGGGGGTACAAAGAGTGTTTAAAATGAGAAATCTTTTAGATGACAGGTTTAATCTGCCTCAATGATTTCTCAGACCGTATCTTGCTTCCGAATTTAGTTGTTGTAATTGTTCATGGAAACGAGACGAAAATTTGGTATTAAAGTGGACATTTTCTTAGCATATTTTTTTTTTGTTTTTTTGGGGGTTAATCTTTCAATTCCTTCAGTTTGGTGTTCCTTTTCCTACATGGATAATTCAAAATTTAATTATTTTCTTCATGAACTATTAGTAAATCACTACTTGATTTTATAGTTTAAGTTTAATTCTAACTTTCTAAGCGATATGGATTTAATTATGTAAATGTTTATAGAAGTGATACGAAATATTGATATTAAAGTAAACTTTTGTAAGTGACATGGATCTTTTTTTGGTTAATCTTTCAATTCATCCAGGTTGGTGCTCCTTTTCCTACATGGAAAATTCAAAGTTAATTCTTTTCTGCATGAAGTTGCAATTAAATATGACTTGAATCTGAAAATTTTAAGTATAATTTTAACTTTCAAGGCGATATGGATTTAATTATATAACTGTTCATCAAAATGATACGAAATATTGATATCAAAGTTAACTTTTTTTTCTTGCAATTTTTTTGGTGGGTAAATCTTTCAGTTCATCCAGGTTGGTGCTCGTGCTTATGAACAATTCAGAGTTAATTCCGTTGTGCATGAAGTATTAATAAAGTATTACTTGATTTTTAAAGTTTAAATTTAATTCTAACTTTTAAGGCGATGTGGATTTTTTGGCTTGTGATAATATCTCCATCAGTCGAACATTGTGTGCATGCATCATAATCTTAGAATATAAGTTTAGAATGCATATTTTGCCATGGGTATATGTCGAGTGTTTTTGTCGCCCTTTTGAGATATGAATGCACTTGTTTGTCAGGCACTGTAAAATTCTCCATGCCTAAGATAGATAGGGGTTTATTGATTGTGAGGATTCTAATCTTCGGTCGCCGCGGACAAAACTGCAGTTAATTATCTCTCGTTTTGAGGCGAGGGAAACTCCGATTGACGTGTCGAATAGGTCATGCAAACTCAATGTGAAATGTGTGGTGTTTTGAGAAACAATTTTAAGGGTGCTTTTGGCATATCGGGGGCCTTATAGAGTTTACGGGGTTTCCGCTACCCGGTTAGCGGGCTGAGGGTCAAGGGGGCTAGCGGTCCCTTTGCTGGATGTGGATCAGCATCCCGTTAGAATTTTTTTTGAAGGGGAGAAATCTTTTAAGTGTGTCGGTGAGTTCCCGATAAAGGGGAAAGAGATGAAGAGGTCTTGGTGCCTCCCGAGGCAGCGGGGACCCTTATGGGGGCCCCGAAGCAAGGAGCCCTCTTGGGGGGTCCCCAACGGCGCCCCTTTGGAGAGGCCCCGATAAGGCGGAAATCCCCTTTCCGGGATTTTCGAAACGGAGAATCCCCTTGAGGGGATCACTGAAGGCAGTGGATAATCCTCTTTATGGGGTATCCGACGCAGGTGACGAAAGTCATGGGCTTTCGTTGAGTTCTTTCGTTCGTATGTGTTGGCTCGGGGTGAAATACATGGGCTTTCACCCTAAGAACCCTCGTTCCTTCTTGTTCTTTAAGCTTGATGAAAAAAGCTTGTTCATTTTCTTGGTATTGATCTTGGATCTGGACTTTTGAGATCTTTCTTCTTCAAGTGATGGGTTCTCCTTTATGAGATTTGGTAGAAGAAATGGGTTCTCTCTCTATAGATTTGTGGATTTATCTAGGTTATTTTAGAAAAGAAAAGAGCTTTTTCTCCTGGATTAATTTGGAGAAGATGGAGAACCTGAGAAGAGAGAGAGGAGGCTCGAAACCTTAGCAAAATTTGAGGAATGAAAAGTTCTTGTTTTTTCTCATATGTTAGCCTTATATAGACTTACAAATTACCTATAGCCCTTTAGGTTTTACAATTTTGGCTTTTTGCCCATTTTTCTTACATTTATTCCTAGAAATTACATTTAAATTTATTTATTACATAATTTTTTCTCCTCTTGGCATGGGGCCAGCTCCTATGCTTGGGCTCGAGCCCACTTGGTTTGGGTTTGGGCCGCTTGTTTGGGTGTTGACTTTGAATTTCACTTGTTGAATTTTTGACCTCGAACATGGGGTGTAATTTTTGACCCCAACAAAGTGTCCCCCATCAATAAATGCACACCACATGTTTGCGTGTACATGAAATTGATGGATTTTCTTTCGTAGAGAGGTTAATTTGATTCTCTTTTAGCGACGTAGAGGTCGGCATCCCAAGACGGAGCTTGATTCCGACGAGGAGGCGGATGGTTGGTTTGATCCTGAGGCGAAACTTGATTCCAACGCAGGGGTTCGTACTGAGACGGAGCTTGATTCTGGTGCGAGGGTTAGTTATGAGACATAGCTTGATTCCGACACAGAGGTTGATTCCAAGACGGTGCTTGATTCCGACGAGATGTTGATTCTGAGACGGAGGAACGGCAGATACTCTGAAGCGGGGCTTTTTGAGCTTGGAAGCATTGCCGGGTGGGACTTTAATTCGATTTGTTTGATTCTTACCTTGTTTGACGGAATTTTTGAATTTGAGTTGAGATTTGAATTTGAGTTTGGAATTTGGCATTGGCATCACTACACTGGAGTATGATACTAGGAGCGTCTCATCATTTGCCTTTAGAGGCTTTGGGGACTTGGATTTTGGTAGGCGTCTGCATCGCTACACTGAAATGGTACCAGAAGCGACTCATCATTCGTCGTTGGGGGAATTTGGAGATTTGGATTTTGGTTGGCGTCTGCATCGCAACACTGGAATGATACTAGGAGCGATTCATCATTCGCATTGGGGAATTTTATTTGTTCCTAGTTTAACGACCTAAGGGTCTTTTATTCCTAGTTTAACGACGTAGGAGTCATCTATTCTCAGTTTAACGACTTAGGGGTCAAAAGGATTTTTTTCTAGTTTGCGCCCTTTCGGGTTTTTACAAGCTCGCGGGTAGTCATGCTGTTTTTACTCACGAAGCCTTTTTAGGTTTAGATTCGTGCCCCTTTTGCTTATGATCCGACCTTTTTTCTTTCTTTTTCTCAGTTTAACGATTTAGAGGTCAATCTTTGGCTTCATTTTCTGAAGCGTACAATTGAGCCGTCCGTCTCCAGAGGGTTTTGGTCTTTATTTGTATATGGCTCATTGTCGTAGGTTGGTTATTCGCCAGTATATCAGAGGACAACGAGATCTTTCCCGTCCTGTATCGTTTCTCTACCTAGTCCTTAAAACGTAGCAGCCTTCGATAATATGTCGAAATACTCTGTGATACGGGCAGTAATTGGGGTTATCGGTCATTTTCGCTTCATGCGGTCTCTTTGGAATGGACAGCCGCAGACCATGATTTAGAGCGTTCTCGAATACCCCATGGATCTTGTCCCTCCTGAGTGAGTAAACCTTATTTCTCTTTTCTTCTAGGGTTGGTACCCTTTTTGGTACTCTGGCTAGTTGGTCTTTGATCTGACCATCCCTTGCTTTTATCTATCAGCAATCATGTTGAAAGAGTACATCATTAATACTTTTCTTTTGACAGTTGTCTTCCTCTGGACATTTGAATTTTTTGTTATGTGGGAGATCCAGAAGAGATTCGGGACCCGCATGTTCTAACATCTGGACTCTTTTAATTAGGTCCTGGAATGTTTTGATGCTCGATGCATACAAGTGAGGCATCATCCAATTGTTAATGGTTCCTATGAGAAGCTTAACAGCTTGCTCCTGGCCTAACGACGATTCACATTTGGTGCTGAGATCATACCATCGAGTTATATAATCCGTGACGCCCTCATTTTCTTTCCTTCCTCTTGATCTTAAGAAGGTCAGCAATGATAATTTTATCATCGGCATTTAGGAATCTCTGTTTGAACAGAAATTCCATCTGAGTGAACGTCTTGACCGTGCCGTCGGGTATGCTCATATGTACCATTCGAAAGCCATGTCAGTTAGACTTAGGACGAATTGCCTAAGGAACATCGTATCATTGCTCCCAGTGTTGCCGCATGACGTTTTGAAATGGGCAATGTGCTGATCGGCGATCCCAATGCCGTTAAATCTTTTGAACTCAAGGATAACATAACTACTCGGGTATTCTACATGGTCATTTTCCGTGGGATATAGCCTCCCACCGTAGATATATTATTTCTGCGTATCGGCTTTAGCCACCGATGTTTTGACTTTGCCAGCGACCAAGTCCGTGATCTTTTCTTGGGTGAACCTATCGTCATCTAGCATCGAGGTTCTTCCCAAAGTTGAATGTGGCTGAGCTTCATGAAGATGCCGCATGCCCGGATTGCAGGGATGGCTGTTGATTGCTTTGAGAGGCTATCCTCTGGTCTATAGATGGACTCCCGCATTTGTTGTGTCTCCACTCGAGCAACTTGAGCCGTGAGTTGTGCAGTGACGCGCGCTATATCATCAAGCTTGGAATAGACCATGGCCAAATCTCTCTTTCTCATGGAGCCGCTTTTGACGCTTTGGAGCGGCTTTTGACGCTTTGGAGCGATGTTCGTTTTGTGTTTTTGGGGACGTACATTGGGTCGTCCTCATCATCAGTGTCTCTGGGAATCATAAGCTCCCTTTGCTTAGTCCAGTGGATGAGTTTTTATCATTGCTTGAGCCGAACTGAGGTTGGGAAGTGGCAGCTGCATCCGAACCAAATTGGGGCTGTGGAACGACAGCCATATCTTCATCTTGACTACGAAGTTTAGGAGGACTTATTCTTTTATGTCCCGCCTTGTAGACTCGGATCATACATACACTTATTTTCTCATCATTGATAACACATGATGGGCTTTTGGACCGTTGACGTAGTCCGCTCCTGAGTGTAGTCGGTTCCAAAAAAACTTCGGTCTCCCTTTGTATAAAATTTGCAATCACGGCATGATCGTTTACCAACATGTCTTTGGACAACGAAATCACTCCCTCCATATATTTTTTCAATCCAATTCTTGAAAACAAAGCAGTCTTTAATGGCATGACTCACCGCCATGTTATATGGGCAATACTTTGGGTTGTCGGTCATTTTCGCTTCTTACGGTTTTTTGATTCTGGCAATTATAGACCGTTTAGGGCGTTCTTGAATATTTTATGGACTTCGTCTCTTCTGAAGGAATATAATTTACTCAACTTCTCTTTCACGGGCGATTCTTCTCTCCCCCCAACACTGGTTTTTGAGGCTGGCTGATCTTCGACCCGCCCGTTCCTTGCTTGTTGAAAGAATCGGTATTGTTGGAACTTTCGCCTTTGCGGTTGTCGTCCCTCCGATTCTTTGGCTTGTTATGAAATTGGAGGTCCTGAGTGGACTCGGGCTTCGAGCGTTTCAACATCTGAACCTTCTTGGACAGTTCCTGGAATGTTTTGAGACCAGCTGTGCATAGAAAATGAATCATCTAGTTGTCGATATTTCCTATAAGAAGGATGACAGATTAGTCCTGCTCTAATGGCGGTTCGCACTTGACGGTGAGATTACGCCATCGGGTTATAAAATCTGTGCTGCTTTCGTTCTCTGGTTTGGTCCTCACAAGGTCGACAATGGTGATTTTATCGCTGGCACTCATGAATGTTTACTTGAACAGATTCCATTTGAGTGAACGTCGTGACTGAGTCGTCTGGTACGCTTGTATACCAGTCTAAGGCAACATCAGTCAAGTTGTTGACGAACTGCCGGAAGAGAAGCGCATCATTGTCCCTAGTATTTCCGCATGATGCTTTAAAGTAGGCAATGTGTCGACTTGAATTTCCCGTTCCGTCAAACCTTGTGAATTTAGGAACAACGTAGCCGCTGGGAAACTCCACGAGATCATATCGTGCAGGGTACGGTCTCCTACTACTACTGCTGACGTTCTTCTGCACTTCGGCTTCGGCCACCAATGTCTTGATTTTGTTGGTGACCAAATCCATTATTTTATTTTGAATTAGCGCGCTGCTGTCGTCAAGAGTCGAGATATTTCCTGAAGCTGAATGCGGTCGACTTTCATGCGGCTCGTCCACCTTTGGACTTAGGGGGATGGGCGTCTGTTGCTTCGGGTCATCGCTTCCTGGTTCATGGGTAGAGCCTTGTGCTTGATTGGGTTGCGGCCAGGCAACTTAGGCCATGAGTTGCATTATGGCATTCGTCAAATCATCAATTTTAGAGTAGAGTTTACTCATTTTCTTGTCCTTGTTTTTGAGCTGTTTCCGAAGTTCTTGGAGAAGCTGCTGCTTTGCGGTCCTGGGGACGAAAGTTGGCTCATCACTTTTCGAGCTCGACTCTTCATGAATTAAGGGATCTTTTTTCTTAGTTGTCTCACCAAAAGGGTTTTCGTTGTCTTTCAGAGGAGGCTGGGCCTAAGAAGTGGTAGCCACATTCAAACCAGATTGGGCCTGAGAAGTGGCAGCCCCATCTTTGCTCTTGCTACGAAGGTTATCACTGGGGTGCGTGCTTGCTATATAGACCGGGTGGACCGTAGGATACCTAGCCTTCACCATTGGTAGCATCATTTGCCGAGCCTTTGGCCTTTTGCTTCGACATGCTCCTCTTAGAAATGGATAGACGGTTGAAGACAGTTAATCTGGCTGGAGCTTCGGGTAAAACTGGTACCCTTTGTTCGAACTCTCTCCTTAGCCTTCGCGCGACAACGAGAGCTTGGCAGGCTCTTGATGAGATAGTATCTTGCCTTCGATTTTGGGGCTTAGACGTACCTCTTTGCAGGACTTATTGGATCGTTTGCTTCTTTATTCTCGTGATAATAGCATTCTTCTGAACAGTTTCAACGGTTCAAAAGAGTTAGCGAGCTTCACGGCCGGCCCAACTTGTGTCGCGGGGTAACCATCCTCCTGAAATCTCACGAAATCCAGCTGTGCAGGAGCTCTAGCTTTTTTGTTGGCTCTGTATCTAAGCCGTTCTTACCTAAGTTTCTCAGTTTTCAGGGCTTGACGAGCATTTCCTTTCTGGGAAGCCACCATAGGGCGATTGATATAGATTCTGGAGAAAACATTCGAGCGTGCGATCATCGCGGGCATCACCTGGGTTTGCCCAGGACGTCTTGTGGTCATCTTTAAGTCGACGGCCTTGCCCCCGGCTGGAGCGATGGAAAGTCGTTCGAAGACAGATTTGCGTTTGGGCTCAGGTGCCCTTGCAACATTAACATTCGGACTTTTTCCTCTCCTCTCGAGACTGGCTTGTCTGTCGGGCTCACTGGAGCCTCCACGATAGGTGCACTGAGGGCTGAAGAAAATAGGATGGAACCGAATTGAAGTGGCGGTTCCTCCCACTACCGCATAAGGTTTGACAGGAGAATCACTCGAGCAGTTGTCTTGATTGTGTACGCGACTGGGGTTGCATCAGAAGCCGAGTTCGTCTTCGAAGACATTGTCGAGTGACGTTGATTGTTTGTCGCTGAAGATTGATAATCTGCATGAAAAAGCTAATTTCAGTTAAACAACGATATCTATGGGTTCGCATGATCATTGGATCCGAAATATAAGAGGATAGATATGACCCACCCGACGTACCAGAATCTGTAGAGTGTTTTTGTCATCCTATTAAGATAGGAATGCGCTCGCTTGTCAAGTAGGTGCTGTATAGATTCCCCCTGCCTAAAATAGACAGGGGTTTATTGATTGTGGGAATTCTAATCTCCGGCAGCCGTGGACAAAGCTGTCGCTAATTTCCCATACTTTGAGGCGAAGGAAACTCCGATTGACTGGTCGAATATGTCATGTGAACTTAATGTAAAATGTGTTGTGTTTTGAGAAACAATTTTGAGAGTGTTTTGGGCATATCAGGGGATCTCGCAGAGTTTAGTCCCGCTGCCCGGTTAGCGGGCTGGGGGTCAAAGGGGTGAGCAGCCCCTTGCGGGATGCGGGGCAACGCCTTGTTAGAATTATTTTTTTTGAAGGGGAGAAGTCTTGACTGTGTCGGGGAGTTCCCTACAAGGGGGAAAGAGAGGAAGAGGTCTTGGTGCCTCCTGAGGCAGTGAGGACCCTTATGGGGGTCCCAAAGCGAGGAGCCTCCTTGGGGGTTCCTCGACGGCGGGAGCCCCCTTTAGAGGGGTCCCGACAGGGAGGAAAATCCCTTTTCCGGGATTTCCAAAACGGAGAATTCCCTTGAGGGGATTTCCGAAGGCAGTGGTTAACCTTCTTTATGGGGTATCCGACGCGGGTGACGAAAGCCATGGGATTTCGTCGAGTTTTTTCGTTCGTATGTGTTGGCTCACGGTGAAAGCCACTCCTAGAACCCTCGTTCCCTATTGTTCTTCAAGCTTGATGAAGAAAGCTTGCTCGAGGTCTCGATAGGGCGGAAAATCCCCTTTCCGGGATTTCCAAAACGGAGAATTTCCTTGAGGGGATCTTCGAAGACAGTGGATAACCCCCTTTATGGGGTATCCGACGCGGGTGATGAAAGCCATGGGCTTTTGTCTAGTTCTTTCGTTCGTATGTGTTGGCTCGGTGTGAAAGCCACCCCGAGAACCTTCGTTCCCTCTTGTTCTTCAAGCTTGATGAAGAAAGCTTGCCCCTTTTTTGGTCTTGATTTTGGATCTGGGACTTTTGAGATGAGCCTTCTTCTTCAAGTGATGGGTTCTCTTTTACGAGATTTGATAGAAGAAAGAGAGTTCTCTTTCTATGGATTTGTAGATTTATCTTGTTTATTTTAAAAAAGAAAAGATGGCTTTTTTCCTGGATTAATTTGGAGAAGATGAAGAATCAGAGAAGAAAAAGAGAAAGAGTGAGGAGGCTCGAAACCCTAGCAAAATTTAGGGAATGAAATGTTCTTGATTTTCTTCATAAGGCTTGCAATTTTACACATAGCCCCCTGGGCTTTACAATTTTGGCTTTTTGCCCATTTTTCTTACATTTATTCCTAGAAATTATATTTAAATTTATTACATAATTCTTTCTCCTCTTGGCATTGGGCCGGCCCCCATGCTTGGGCTCATACCCACTTGGCTTGGGCTCGGGACAACTTGGTTTGGGTTTGGGCCAGCTTGTTTGGGTGTTGACTTTGAATTCGACTTTTTGGCTTTTTGACCTCGACCTTGGGTGTAATTTTTATCCCAATAGTATCTACATCAATTCTGCAAAATTCTAATCGCTTACAGTTACTAAGATTTTCCTTGTTTCATTGTTGATGTAGGCATCAAAAATCATCGCCAACTTGATTGTAATGGGCTCTGGAATATTGGGAAGGGCTGTGTGGCAAGCATATCGCAAAGCAATTCAAAGTAAGATCCTTTCTTGCTCTCTTTGCGTATGTATTTGTATATGTATAATATCACTTAGATTTCATAAAAAATGATATCATTTTTTGGATAAATATATGTTCTTTTTGTCTATATACACCCCTAAAATTCAATTTATTTTTGTTTTGATGTACGAGAACAACTCAAAAAGTGTTCGTCCCATGAACTTTATTAAAAACAAATAAAAGTACAAGAACGCTCAAAAGAAAGACACCCCTAAATTTTGACTTTTTTAATATCTCACCCGTAAAAGCTCTTAGTACTCCTCCAATGCTCCTACAGTTCAATCTCATACATAAATGTAATAGACATCAAACACAGAAAACTAGCAAAAGAGACAAAGTTTGCGGCTTTCTGAGATAAACATGAAGTTATTGAAGTCCTTTTTGTTTCCTGTGCTAGACTCCTAAGCTTGGACTGAGCAAGGAATGGGAAAGGGAAATAAGGTTCTTAGAGTGATTGAGTACCAGGATCAAGTTCTTGGAGTTTCAGAAGAGATAAAAGATGGAATAAGAGAGAAGTAGAGGTGGAATGGGTATGAGAGCTCTTCTTACTCCTACAACCTAATTATCTCAATCCAACAATGCTTACCGCTAGACATCTTACTATCACGTAACTGACGCAGGACTATTCACCTTTGAGTTTTTGTCTGTTCTTATAAATAACGATATATTTTTTCCTTCTCTTGAGCACTCTATTACCTGATAATATATCAGTTCTCAGCAAGTATGCTGTTGCATGTGTTAAATACAATATGTAGTTGGTTTAGAAGAAGTTTATCACTACGCTTAAAATTAAAATAGATGATGAGATTGAAATCGAAGATGGAAATATTTACAATCTCTTGTTAAGTTTGTTTGGAGATTATAAGTGGATACTATTTAATTTAATCCCTTGAAGGGTAGTAGGACTAGATTTTATTTCTGGAAAGAGGAGTATGAGTAATTTTACTAGATTGGATGACACAGGAAAAAGTCCTTGAATTAATCACCTTGTGACATTATTACTCATAATTCCTCTTGCATACCTATATGTATTTTGGTGTGTACCTTCAAGATGTTACTGCCCTACTGTTGCAATGTGTTGCTTAAGTGAAGCCAACTGCCAAATTTTGAAGAGGATGACACCTTTATTTTCGTGTAATTCTTGTGAGACAACTTATGCTTTTCCCTCTCCAACCAGACAACCATACATGCTAGGGAGTAGGAAACCTTACAGAATTAGTTAGGAATTGGGGGAATGCGAGAGATTGAATTTGTATTATTCTCTTTTATTTACTTTTGCTTGAAAGTAAGAAACACGTGAATCGTAGTTCATAAATAGCAGCTTCATATTTGGTGAGATTTGGAGGCTAAATTGATGTTTTGTTCTGCCTGCTTTGGAAAGGGGGCCGCATGATGTTTTGTTTTGGATTAAAACGGTGTCTCCAACAACGCTTCATTAATAAGATAATAATGAAACATTACTGACTTATTCTAGGATTTGTCTGTTTTTATATCCCTCCTATGACCCTGACTCAATCCCCTCTCCAGAAGTTTAATGCCGAATGGAATTTGTTTTTTCAGTTGCATCCTATGCAAGATGAATATTTTTCATGCCCGTCTATTTCTTCATTCTGCAGAAGCCAAATAAACTAATTTCCCAAACATGTGCTAATCAATTTATGGCTGGGAGAAACAATTAACAACGTAAAATATATTGCATCAAATGTTAAATATATCACATAATGTTAAAACCAGTGGCAGTCTTTGAAATAAAACATATACCATTTGCGTTCCTGGTGCATGAAAATAGGCTTATGCACTAAAACACACAATAAAGTGTACACTGTAGCTGCATAACAATATAACATGTTTATAGGCCACATTTCTCTGTAAGCGTAGGTTTGTGATAAATTTGGACCCAATACCAAACCATAATAATTTAAGACTGATATATAATATACTTTTTCCTCTATTGATTTTATTTCACTTC
This sequence comes from Agapanthus africanus, assembly GCA_030015575.1. NCBI lineage: Eukaryota > Viridiplantae > Streptophyta > Magnoliopsida > Asparagales > Amaryllidaceae > Agapanthus > Agapanthus africanus. The sequence continues at coordinate 5,177,512 of JASDDO010000024.1, forward strand.
ACACAATTTTTCACCATATCTTTATTGGTCTCTTTTTTGGCTGCATTTGCTGTAGTCTAGGGGTTATTCATACATGAAATTGGAAGGAGAACAATGGATTTAAAAAAAATATTTTTTATTATCTCATGTTTGCATTTAGTCTTGTTTGTAGTTGGCTTCTTTACTTACGATTAGTTTATAAATTTATATGGTTTCCCTCCATGATTTGCCTTTTGACTCTTTCTATATTTGTACTTGTATTAAATTATCATTAGGAGTCATTTGATACTATGTGTTGGCATTGGTATTCACATTTTTAAAAATAAATTTTACCTGTATTTTTATTGTTTTTCTCAATTGTTTTCCTTATTTAAAAACAAGGATTAGATAAAAATGCCTAACCACATATGCTGTATTCAGTATGAATTGGTGCCTTATTTAAAAAAGTATAGATTGGTGCACTAAATGCGCTAGCGTACATTCTCCGACATTGGTTGAAATAATTGACACTTGAAAGATAGAAAGACATGATATAGGTACGCAGACATGTTACAATGAAGTTCCAAAGGATACGGAAACGATGTGATATTGTATCCTGAAACAATTTGTCTGTTAAGCACAAAATCACAAAATCAATACTATGTGACTAGAGGAGATTACAGAAGATTTAACATGGAGGATAAGTTGGAACCATAAGAATTACATACTTTCAACTTGCCCTATTTGGGTTTGGAGCAATGTTATCTGGAAATGCGGAACGTTTCGGTATGCAAAACGAAAACGGGAACGCGGAACGCTACTTGTTGTGAAACGCGGTATGATAAAGGTAGTCTTCTTCCATATGCTTATATGGGATGGAAAACGTACCTCTAAAAAAAATGTTTTTGAACCGTTTGTATCAAGGTTGTAAATCGCGTATGACGGTCCATTGCGGTCGGGGGTTTCATGGTGGATATCGGATGGCGGCCTTTATATATAAATGACTCTACAAGTGTTATGGAATGAAGTTTATTATAGAATTAAATTAAATAACATTTCACATAATTTTCCATATATATCAATGTTTAAAATAAAAGGAACAATCATCATCATTATTCAAAAGCAAAAGGCAAAAAGGCTAGCAAACAACCATAAATTTCATGCATCATAATTCAAAAAACCAAAATAAAATAAGTTCTCAACAAACAATCAAGTATCACAAAAGCAAACTCAATCATCTCCATCAACATTGGAGTCAGAGGTAGAATCATCATTTGCGGGCGTCATGGCGCCTCTAACCCACTATAAAACCATACCGATGCATCTCATATAGCGCCTAAGGGTCTAAAACGCTATAGCGGCCGCTATGTCCGCAATTTAAAACATTGGTTTGTATGCATGTGTGTGTATTTGTGTATAATATACATATGAATAATTCAATTTTTTTTGGCTAAAACATAAATTATCTAAGTATAATCTAACAAAAATCCGAATATATGCCCCATTTAACTTAAGTTTTGATCGGAATGGTGATTCTTCATTTCCAAAGCGCCAGTGTTCCCAAATTGGGAAAGATCGTTCCAAATCGTAGTTCCAAATCGTAATTCGCTAACGGTTTAGCGATTTATAGTAACATAGGTTTGGAGTTAGGATAACCGGAGTTAGTGAAGGTAGACGGGATGCCTACTATGGTTTGCAAGTCCAGAACTCCATTTTAAAAACTTAATGTTGTTGGCTGTTTGGCGTTGGAGTTTTCTAAACTCCAAAATATTGTTTTGGAGTTATCTAAACTCCAAAATGAGTGTTTTCTTCACAAATTTCAGAGTTTAAACAACTTTGGTTGGATTGGAGTTTTGTAAACTCTGGTTATCTCAACTTTAGAGTTTAGATAACCAGGGTTTTCTAAACTCCAAAATCCATGCCAAACATGGCAATATGGCATAGTTGGGATTTTGGAGTTAAGTTTTGATAACTTTATGAAACCCGGTTATCTAAACTTAACTCCATTCCCCAACAGGGCCTAAATTTTTAATGGCTCAACTGCAATATTTCTCTAGTGGTGTGCATTATAAGAGAAGAAATATTAAATTCATTAATTTATCTCTTTTAAAACATAAGTAAAAAATAATTTAAACTGCACATAAATTAATCGCGTATTCTGCTGTCTACGAGTCCTCTTGCCTGCCATCTTGAGCTATAGCAGAAAATATGCATGCATAAACAAGCTTGCACAATGCAAGTTAGTGTTAGAGATGGCAGTTTTAGCTGATGCAAAGATCAGGTGACTCTTCCACCAACTATGAAACTTATCAGGAAAACAAAATCTTAATTTCGAAAAACATGTTATACATTTTTTATTGAACTGTTATATGTATGTGTACTTTGTGGTGCTGGATTGTTGATGATTCCTCTTCATGTTTGATATCATGATGATGGAATCTAATCTAGATATTCAATTCCTTTGAAATTGGAGCAGCCGCTTGTAAAGCATGAAAAAGGGAAACAGCAATGGACCATTTCTATCTTTATTTTCGAGTTCCTCTCATTTGCAAAATATTTTTTGCTCTTTACCTTGACATATTTATTTTTCTAAAAACAATATATAAGGTAAATGTTTAAGCTTTAAATTATTAGCAATCACTGAAATGCAGAATGTTGGCCAATTGAGTTCTGATACATATTTGGAAGAATGAATCAAGTTTACCAGTGAAGTCCTTTAACCCGGTTGTCTGCCACCACCATATCGAGTATTGATGATAGTATGTTTCCACTGACTGTTATATCACGACTCAGGACATTCCCTGCATCATCCCTAATCTAGGCGAATTTTAATTGTTCTTTGTTCCATGACTGACATGTAGACAGTCAATTTTTCTACCCATTCAACTAGCCCTCAATATCTTTTGGCACGGATGAAATCCTTTCACACTGTAGTTCTGGACCATGTTATGTAGAATTCTTTTCGCTGTAAAAATTGGAGCACTCGTATGTGCCAGACACTTTCTAACATGTTAATCCATAGGTCTTATTTAATTGGAAATTATGCATGATACACACTGGATTATGCCCTTTAAGGGAAGAACTCCAGCAAATGATGTTATATTGATTATTTAACTTTTAAAGTTTTTCCCCTGCACAGATACGGTCTGAATCATATACAAGTATGCATGTATATCTATAAAAACACATATACACCTGTTCTCTTGTGTTTGTTTTTTTGATAGAATAGTGGAAACCTCTTGTGTTTGTTTAGCAGAATTTTTTTTGTTTTGTGCCACGTGTCTGTCTGAACAGGAAACCTGTGCCAGGTTCCACTAACCATAGTTTATGTTTGGGTTATGGAAATTTTTATTCTTGTTTAGATATATCCCGTTGGCATTGAGGTCCGCTCGATAACTGAATTTTATAGGCAAAAGAATCCAATGATACAATTTTCGGCCTTTGTAGATTTTTCATATTGCTAAATTGTCTGCATTTACAGATGCCAGCAAAAATGGTGTTGCACAGGAAACCATAAACAATATCCCTAAATCAAGCAAAGCTATGACTGAACATGAGGCAAGGCAGGTCTTAGGGCTCAGTGAGCAAGCATCATGGGAAGAAGTCTTGCGGGTAATTTTCTCCCCTTTGTTGATATTTATTTATTCTCTCTTTTCCTTATTCTTCATTGATCTCTTCTTCAAGTCTGTTCTCTTTAGCTTTCATTTCGAAGCTGTAATTTTAAAAATTAATCCCCGCTGCTCCATAGTTGTTATTTGTGTCAGAAAATTTGGGTCCGAGCGAAAACTAATTTTATTTCAGGGGAATTTAGTGATTTACTTGTGTGCTAGAGGCCTGAAGCTCTTCTAAGATTGGATGCATTTTGCCGACTTGTTTATGCAGAGATATGATACAATGTTTCAAAAGAATGCTACAACCGGAAGCTTCTATCTTCAATCAAAGGTTCACAGAGCAAAAGAAGCTTTGGAATCCGTGTATCGAGGGGAGGCTCCATGAAATCAGTGCTACATGCTGGGTCAAGAGGAAGCTGGATGCTGGTTTTGTTCTGTTTTATTCCTTTGTTCTTACTCCTGCGAAGTTTAATTTATATCACAGGAAATGTATATTATGTGTTTCCCCCCTATGTTGGATGTAACCTATAAATGAACGAGACCTTGAAGAAAGAGTGTGCATGTGAAACCAATTTTGAAAATTTAATGCTGCCTATTTATATAGCCTAATTATATCTTTGTTTAAAATTTTGTATTCGGTTGTTTTGTAGGTTTTGTTGTTGTGTCGTTGTCGGTACCAAATAAGGGCAAGTGTCATTTTGGCGTTTATATCACTTTTGTGGACCATATGCCCAACGAAACTTCATTTTCCAAAAGCCCATTTAAAGGTCCTTGTTGTAATTGGGGCCTGTTAATGACTCGATAAAGGCATCCAAAGTGAATTCTAGTATGATTATCTGCTGGTGGTTCTTTTACTTGCATGGTAAGGTTTAATATTTAATTAATATAATCCATTTTTGTTTAAATAATTAAAATATTGCGCCATGGCATGTCTAGAAACCGTGAACTGTTAACAGGTAGGCATTTTTAGTACGGAAAAAAAGGGAACCATGCACGAGAGAGAGAGAAAACGAGTTCCTACATGTTTTACGCTCGTCGCATAGAGGGTTTGCATATGCCCTCTTAAGTCCCCTTTAGTTACTTACGATTAGATGTTTTTAATATTTGGTTACATGCGATTATCAAGGCAGCGGTGGGATTTGAATCCTTTGTTGTTATATTTCCTTTCATGTTCTACATGGTCAAGGGTTATACAGACCTATGAATCTGTGGTTTAACAAAAGAGATCAAATAGGCAGCATTTTACAAATCTATATCAATCAATTGACCATAGATAGTGTATCCAAATTATAGGAATTTCTGCAAATGGTTGAGAATGAAATTAGTTAAAATCCAATTATGAACAGCCCACCTAATTGATCCAAGAAGTCCACCGCGGCAGGCGCTGTATAAGGGCATTCTCGTAAATAGCTGCCAGCATCTCTTACATCCTTGTACGGTCCCAGCAATCTGGCCGAAGACTACGCGTAAAACTTTCTCTCTCTAATTATAACAAGAGAAGAGAGGGAGAGAGGGTAGAGGGGGACAACAATGAATTTTATAAATGAATGATAATATTAGATAAAATTTTAATTTTTTCCCCCTTGATAATAAGAGGCTCTCGTTTAGTTTTTCTCACCAAACCCTACAATTTTGCGATCTCAGCGAAATCGTCGCCGCTCCAATTCCAACTGCTTGGATCTGCGTTAACCTCACCGGCATCGATCGGCGCCGCCGCCTGAAATCGCCATTTCGCTGCGATCTGGACCCATTCCAGGGTTTGTTCTCCTTATTTTTGTAATCATGCGTTCTATCAGCAGCTTTCCCATTTCATAGCTTGTTAGATTTTTGATTTTTTGATTTTTAAAATTCAAAATCGCCTGATTTGTTTGTAGATAGTTCTTGTTTGTTTTGGGATTTTGATTATTAACTTCAGATCTGGCCGTAATGTGCTCGATAGCCTTGGCTTAAATCGCCTTGATTGCTAATTAATAATCACTTTGAAACTTAATTCCTTTGGCGGATTTCCGATGAATGAATCACAATTTGTTTCATTGTAAGTATTTGTAATTAATCCTGAATTGCTATTTTCCATTCGTCGTTATTCCCTTTGTTTTGATTCTGTAATTCCAATTTTGGGCGACAAAGTAACTTGACAAATAAATGATGAGCCTTTGCTCTCTCTGATGTTGTACTTGGATTTTCATATATAGGTAGATCTGCCGGCATTATCAATTTAGGCCGTTTGACAAGGGTGACAAAGTAGCTTGCAGCTGAGGAGAAATATAAATCATGAAGAAAGTTTTCGGGCAAACCGTTAGGGATCTGTAAGCATTCTTGCTTGTTTTGAAATTGGCTTATAATTATCTATATCACGTTCATGACAATGTATCATGTAACACATTCAATATGTCACACTTGTCTTTGAAAATGATTACTTCACGATTTGTGTTTTTCTTCTTTAACTAGTTTTTTTCTTCTCATTTCTTCATTTCCTTGATGTTTTTGCAGTAAGAGAGGGGTGAACAAGAAAGTTTTGAAAGTTCCTGGAATTGAGCAGAAGGTAGATTATCATTTTCTTATTTGTGTATTTGTTTAACAAAATTAACTAAATGAGGAAATAAACAAATTACTTTTTTGTAATAGCACTCTTAGCCATTAATTTGATTCTTCAAATAAAGCTGGGAACGCACCATGTTAAATTTCAAGATATCCTTGCTTTCAGAAGCAACTATATATGCTGGAGAACTCATGTGTTGTTTTGGCTCGAATATCCAGGTTCTTGATGCAACAAACAATGAGCCTTGGGGTCCGCATGGGACACATCTAGGAGAGATTGCACAGGCATCTCAAAATCAGTAAGCTTATAGTTAACTTCTTCTGATTTCCTTGATTTACTGTTCATTACTTTATTAGTTACTTATTACTTACCGCACAATATTGTAGACATCAATACCAGCTAATCATGGCAGTAATCTGGAGGAGGATGAATGATACTGGGAAAAAATGGCGTCATGTTTTTAAGGTGCTGTGATAGCGTAGCTACTTTGTTTATCTAGCCTGGCTCTATCATTCTTTTATGTTATACTTGTATACACCAGCTTCTAATTCTTAGCTTATAACTTTTATTGTGGTTAATGATATCCATTGCCGTGTCCTTGAAATGGTTATTTGGATGAAAATCTTTCTATCATGTGCTTCATATAGTTATGCTCTTTTACTGTCCCATTTGTAAGTTTAGGCTTATATGTTGCTCCATTGAACTTCAGGCACTGACGGTTCTAGAATACCTAGTAGCACATGGATCTGAACGTGTAATTGATGATATCATGGAACATGGATACCATATATCGGTAACACACACTCTTAACCCTCTCGTGCACCTTACTATACTTACGGGGCGTAATGTATTCGACTTTTAAGCATGTGATATTCAACTTGCAATTATCTTGGCTGAAATTTTATTAAATGTTCCAGGCTCTAGCAGAATTCCAGTACGTTGATTCTAGTGGAAGAGACCAGGGAATCAATATTAGAAAGAAATCTCAGTGTCTTGTTGCATTAGTAAATGATAAAGAGAGAATTCGGGAGGTCAGACAGAAAGCTCAAGCTAGCCAGGACAAGTGAGTCCTCTCTAAATTAGAATGTGTATGACCTTTAATTGTCAACTATTTGTATGGATATTATAGTATTATTGGTATGTTACAGGTATGGTGCACCTTCAACTGAAGGATCATATAGACAGAGTGCGAACTCAGATACAGGAGACTATGGCGATCGCCATGACGATGATCATTATGGAAATAGAGCTGATGAGCAGAATGGATATAGATATGAAGAGAGATATGACATGAATAGGAATTCTGATGGACACAGAGATACCTACCGAGATGAAAGTAACAGAGGTCGTGGTAATGATGATAACCAGTTTAGGTCAAGAAGTCGGAGTGTTGATGGATATGCAGATCGTTTTGGGAATGATGATCGTTATTCATCTCGGTATACTCTTTTTCTGATTAGCACCATGATTTCTTCGTAGTTTGGTACATATATTATGTATATCAGTGATCTTTTCGTGGTCTTGTATATATTATGTAGGTTAGTGTTTTTTTCATATTCTTGTATCAGCCAATGATTCAAGGAATCATTTCCTCTTTAAATAAGCCCATCATGTTTTTATTCTGACATCACCTTTTATTTATGAAATATTTCCTGTTGACATTACAGAAGCGGAGGTGGCAAAGCTGACGACCAGTCTCCAGATGAAAGGTGAATCAAAGACATGGAATTTTGCAAGCTTCATTTTAGTAGCTTTACATTTGGAAGTATAACTCCATGTATTTAGCTTAGTGTTGAACCTACACCTGCTTTTATCCTTATATAAAATAATTGCTTTACCAGAGGGCGTGACGAAAATTTTGATTCACATAATGGGGTTGCACTTCCAAGCTATGAAGAAGCAATAAGAAATTCCCAGGATACCATTCATGATGAAAGGTGCAGTGACTTGACCTATTTGTAACTGCTTTTCTCTAGGTAATGTAGTTGGTCGTTTTAATGTCGTTTTCACTTCAGGGATGAGACAGCTGTAGCAGATTCCGCCAGAAACACGCCTTCACCTTCTGCTCTTAAACCTCCATCTCCATCCAAAAGTGCTGTTCAAGGTGCAGGAAGTGCTGTGGCTGGTGAATCAGTGGCTTCACGAAGTAACATAGTTGATTCTTTTGACGAATTTGATCCACGAGATTCTATAGCAGGTAGCAGTCCTTTTAACTTTCCCACTATTTTGTTGCTTAAAATATCTATAAGATAAGTTTCGAAGTGCTATCCTTGCAGCGTGTGTATGTTGTCTTCACCGTGTGCTTAAGCAAAAAGGTTTTTCCGAGCAGTTAGTAGTGTCCATAAAACACACACACACACACACACACACGGGTGTATTTCAGCTGCTTAGTTGTTTTTCCCAACTTGCTCATCTATATGTTCCTTGTCTGAGCATTATTTTTGTTTGAGAGTGCAGTCTAATGTAGGATATTTGATTAAAGTTATGCTTCTAAATTTTGCATTCCTCCTAATCTCCTCGTGTGCAAAATCCTTTGCTTGTTGCAGTAATATATAGCTCATAAATCTTAGCGATTCATCTTATTAAATTATGGCATTTTTGCTGCCTAGGTAGACAAACAACTATAGCTATGCTATTATCTTAGATCGAGAAAGTTCATACATGTATTTATGGAGTCTAGAATATTTATTTCTTGTCTTTCCATAGAACAGTAATGTTTTTTTTTTTTTGGGGTGGTGGTGGTGGTTTAATTTCTTATTCCCAACTTTGGGTTTGGATGCGGGTCGGTAACCTTTGATACCCAAAATCAATGTTCAGAGAAGCATCGAATTTTACGACCCGGTTCATGTCGGTTAACATAACAGCGTATGCCAACATGTTGAATGCCATTGACCGCAAACGTCATGACGATATCAATACTAAAGTTGTGTCATTTCTGCAAATCCAACATACTGGACATGTTTGCAATATTTAAATCATTCAGAAAAAAACTAATCAATGAAGAGAGCAAGAGAAGCTCTCCTGAAGTTAATAGTTAGAGTGGAAAATGGGATTGCAAGGGTGAGAAATGGAGAACGCGGAAAAGAGTTTGGATTCCATTTGCCAAGAGATCCATCTCTTCTGATCCTCAACGTTATTAATAAACCCAAAATTTAAATAATGATGTATTTCCTTGCTTAGTGCAGAGTCTCTTAAATTAGCTATGAAAATTAAGTTCAAACGGCGACACTCTAGCTACTCATTTGCAGGAGACCTCCTTTAAGCTGCCTTAGATTGGCTTTTGCATGGATGGCTTTCTCATGATCAACAGAGGGGGTTTCCAATCATAGTTCATGCTCTAGATTTGCATGCTATAATATTATTGTGGAATAGCTAGAAGCATGGATCATGGAGCTCACTTGCCACCGATATCACAGGCTTTCACCATGGCTTTGCATCACTAGATTTCCACTGTATGTGCACTGTTGTATTCACGACAATGTATTACTTGGTTTATCAATAAATTGAACATATCTTCTTTGGGAAGGCATTGGAAAAGTAAATTTGGCTTCTCAACGCCTTTGCCCGATTCTTTGTAGAAAGACTACCATTTCTTAAGCACGATTAAATGGAAGCTCTATTAGGAAGTAATGCTTTTTTTTAAAAATCTTGACAGCTATGCCACGCACTGCAAGCAGTCCAGAGTTGGACATCTTTGGATTCTCAGCATCAGATTCTGCAGATACATTGGCCCTTGCGCCAGTGAAGTCGACCACTCAATTTGATATGCCAACAAATTCAGTTTTTGGAACAGACTTTTTCTCTGCCCCCTCACCGGCTTCCCCTGCGTCAAGCCAGGTACATCAATATCTATTAAATTGTATTTCAATTTGATGCATTACTTGGTGTCAATAATCAGGTTTGAAAGCTGAAAGAGTTGAAACTCCCTTATATGTGACTCCTCAAACCCTTCCAGAAACTAAATACTAACTAAAAAAGAAATCTTAGGAGAAGTTTTCGGAGGTCAGGTACCTTTTGCTTATAAAGGGAAGCAAGCAAATTGTGATGAAATAATTTCCTGAGACATCTTTCATATTCCAAATACATGTGGTTGTATTCATTGTGCTTGCCAATTTTTTTCCTTGACTACAAGAAGCCTTATAAATTTGATCAAACCTTTCTCAGATTTTCTTCTAAGCATGATGCATTTTTTGATCTTACAACACAGCTTAATGAAGATCCATTTGGAGATGCTCCTTTCAAGGCTATACCACAAGAAAATATTCAAACCCAACCTGTGCACCTCCCACATGCCACTTCTGTTCAGCCTCCTCTCCCACCAGCAGCTCAAAAAGTGGAAACAGTCTCCACATTCGATTTTGGAGATGCATTGGGTGGTCTTTCTTTTGCTCCATCTGCTGTCGGTGGCCAACATTCTTCAAGTCCTTCCTATTTAACTTCAGAGTTTCCTGTGGAACAATCAAGCAACGATATTCTTGATTCCATCCTCCCACGAACTGGATCTGCTCCCATGTTTTCATCACAAGAAACTCAAATGAACCCTTTCCAGTCTATGGATCTAGATGGATCCCTATCTAATACACAGACAGATCAACTGAATCCCTTCCATTCTTCAGGGGTATTGGCTCCTGTAGCTACACAAGGACCATTGACACATACACAGGTAGCTGAAACGAGCCCCTTCCAGCCGATAGGGATCTTGGCTCCAGTAGCTTCACGAGAGTCACCTACAAATACGCTGAACCTCTTCCCACCTACAGGTCCATTAGTTCCAGCAGCATCTCAGGAACCGACAAGCAACATGCAGACGCCTCAAATGAGTCTTCCTATGCAATCAGCTTCTCAAGGATCACCAACTAATATGGAGGCATCTCAAATAAACTTCTTCCAGCCATCAGGGCCATCGGCCTCAGCGGTTTCACAAGAACCAATAACCGACAAACAGACAGCTCAAGCGAATTTTCCTGGGCCATCAGGTTTATCAATTCCAGCAGCTTCTCAAGGGTCACCAACTAATATTCAAACATCTCAAATGAGTTTCTTCCAGTCATCAGGGCCAGCGGCTCCGGTAGCTTTTCAAGAACCAAAAACCAATGTGCAGACAGCTCAAATGAATTTCCCCCCACCATCAGCTCTATCAGTTGCAACATCTTCTCAAGGATCACCAACTAATATGCAAACATCTCAAACACATTTCTTTCAGCCATCAGGGCCACAAGCTCCAATGGATTCACAAGGGTCGCAGACTAATGTGCAAACAGCTCAGATGGATTTCTTCCAACCATCACGATTACACCCAAATATACAGACAAGTCAATCGAATTCCCTACAGCCCTCAGCATCATCAGCTCCAGCAGGTTCACAAGGATCACAAACGCATATGCAGATTGCTCATCAAATATCCCTACAGCCATCAGCATTACCAGCTCCAGCAGGTCCACAAGGATTACCAGCACACATGCAGGTTGCTCATCCAAATTCCCTTCAACCAAATTCACAAGGATTACCAGCACATATGCAGGTTGCTCATCCAAATTTCTTTCAACCGAATACACGAGGATCACCCACACACATGCAGATTGCTCACCTAAATACCCTTCAACCGGATTCACAAGTATTACCAACACATATGCAGATAGCTCAATCAAATTCCCTACAACCAAAAGCACAAGGATTACCAACGCATATGCAGATTACTCGACCGAATTTCCAACAACCATATCCACAAGGATTACATACACATATGCAGACTCAACCAAATTTCCAACAACCAAATTCACAAGGATTACCAACACATGTGCAGATTGCTCAACCAAATTTCCAGCAACCAAATTCACAAGGATTACCAACAAATATGCAGATTGCTCATCCAAATTTTCTCCAGGCATCTGGCCTTACAGTTCCAGTATCTTCCCAAGCAGCTCAAGGTGCAACATCAACTAACTTGCAGGCCGTTGAATCTGCTGCTCCAGCTAATATGCAGAGAGCTCATTTGCACCACAGTTCTCAGTCAATGTTATCGGATGCTTCACAAGCACCTAATGCTTTAGCTGTGCCAACAGCAAAATCTCAGCCCTCCAAGGGAAAGTTTGAAACTAAATCAACTGTTTGGACTGACACATTGAGCCGAGGACTTGTAAATCTGGACATATCTGGACGTAAGTGCTTTCTGTTTCCTTTTGTTCGTCTATAAGTATGTTTCAGTAAACTCTTCTCTAATCTTTAAATGCTTTATAATATCCCGAAGAAGTTACTTTTGCATAACACTCTCTAATCTTTAAATGCTTTCTAAAATCCCCAAAAAGTTACTTTTGCATAACACAAATCTTTTCTTTTCATCACATCTTCGTAGAACCATTTCCCATCAGGATTTGTGTTCAGGTATGGAGCAAGACTCAAAGTTGAGAATCATCCACAAGAAAAGAACTCATGCCAGCTGCTGTTAAACTGAAATCGACCTTTTGATTAGTTGCTGCCAAATTCTGGATGAAAACTACCATGAGAAGTAAAAGTTAATATAGTATAAGCCTAGTATCTAGTAGTCTTATAGGCTCACCTGCCATGTGACTATGGAGCATGCCTTTAAACTTTCCTAGGTGAAACAAGAGTCCACATAGCCCACAGTCCACAACGAGGTATGTTATGGTTTTCTGATTTACTCTAGGAGCCACATGCATCTCTTAAGACCCAAGTTAAAATCATACGACGACACCACTACCACCACCACCACCATCACTGCGCAAAGTATACATCCCAAATATTTGGAAATGTCTGCATGAGTCCCTCTATTGACATTTTTCATGAAGATTCGGCATGTTTTCTGCTGGCTGACGGCAGATATGTTCTCCAAAATTGATTTCTTTTCCTGGAGAAATAATTGTTTTGTTCCGGAAAAAGTGACCACAAGGGATTGCATTTCCCATTTTTCCTTGCATGGACGAAATTTTTCATTTTTCACATCTTGAAGTTAATGAAACGCAAGAAAAATTCTTTTAACCCTTTTATTTCTTCCCCTTCGTTTCTTATGTGAACCAGAAATATAATCATTCTTCTTTCTACATTTTATTTCACCATCTCAGCCAATCTTGATGTTTCTGGTACAATTGTACTACGATATGTTTGCAGCTAAAACCAATCCGCTGGCTGATATTGGCGTTGACTTTGATGCAATCAATCGGAAGGAGAAAAGATTGGAGCCCAAAAGCTCCGCACCTCCAGCGACATCTACCATTGTGATGGGCAAAGCTATGGGATCTGGCTCTGGCATTGGTCGTACTGCTGCTAGCGGCCTTGCAACCCCTCCAAATCCCATGATGGGGTCTGGAATGGCCATGGGCATGGGCCCACAAGGTATTAATATGGGTCCACAAGGTATGGGTATGGGTATGGGCATGAGAGGTGGTGTTGGCATGGGCATGGGCATGGGTGGGTATGGTGGGAACATGAACCAGCCGCCCATGGGCATGAACATGGGCATGGGAATGAACATGGGCATGGGTCAGGGTGCGCCTATGCAGCCTCCAGGCCCGGGCATGCCAGGTGTTGGCTACAGCCCCATGATGGGCATGGGAGGATACAACACCCAGAATCCATACGGCGGTGGTTATAGATGAAATATATTCGCAAAAGAAAGCTTTAGAATTTCGAGGGCTCCAAAGGATTATACATGTTTCTGTTTTTGGTACAAAGGTGTAGCTTCCTTGTGAGTTCTTTTCGAGCTTGTATATTCCAGCTTCACAATGATTTTTCCCCCCCGGATGATCCGAGATGTATCTGTATTCAATTGGTAGAATTTCTGGATTCATTGTATTAAGAGCTAGAAGAAAGATGTTGTCTTGCATACTGCGATAGTGGATATTTTGGATAAACAATTTGTTTCAGGTATTTTTTCCCCTTGTGAGTCCTTTAAATTGTTGTGGCTTATTATGTATAAAACAAGACTGATTGATGCTTAGATAATTACTTTGATTTCGGATTTATGGCATCATTTATTCGTTTCTTCCAGGCTTGTTATTCGCCCTTTTCTTATACTTAGGATTGTGTTATCTGCAATATGCTTCACTTGAACTTGTATGAATTTTTCCAAATAGAGCAACTGCAGCGACAAATTCATTACATGTTTGGTTATGTTTCTCTTTAACTAATGTGTATGACTTGAAATTGAGTAAATGAAATGGCAAGTTCATTATATGGTTGGGTTTTTTTTGTGTCTGATGAACCTATACATGAAGTCAGGACCTGTCGACAGGTTCTTTCTTTCTCTCTTTCTTTTGGAATAAATGAAAGTATACACTCTCCATATGTAGCCTTTGTAGAAGATTATTGGACCAAAAGTGTGTGATATGCTTATGATTATCGTGTCTGATTGACATTGTTAAATCCGAGACTAAACAAACTGGCATGCTTGTGTTCAACGATGCATAATGGCAGGGGGAAAAAATACCCATAAACAAGTGGTCTAATTAGTAGACCTGCTGGTGCTCAACTTGCATTGCAGAAGGGATTGAAACTGATGGTTTGCAGGTATATCCTTGGACCCTACTGAAGATGCTGGGCTTGCTGGTACTTTACTTTGACTCTGAAGAAGTTGGAGGTGTATTGTCCCAAAATTCACCCCATAAAGCAGGATCAGAAAATAATGAAATTGGTTCCAAAGAAGAAGAAAATGATGGAAAAGGTGGACGCGATGTCGAATGTGTATACTCTGGTGTCGCCGGAGTGCACAACGCTGGACATAATTCTGGGGGAGGTGTTGATGACACTTACTGTGGTGTCAGAAGGTGTGTACTCTGGTTTAGCCAGCTTATACATAGCCAAACAATATTCTGGAGGAACTGATGACATGTACTCTATAGTGTCGAACGAGTATGCTCTGCTCTGGTGTGGTTGGCTTGTGCATTGCCACACAACACTCCCAAGGAGTTGATGGCTTATGCTCTGGTGACGGAGGTGTATGTTCTGATGTAGCTAGCTTGTATTCTGGGGGATGAGTTGATGGCATGTACTCTGGTGGCGAAGGAGCCTACTCTGGTGTTACCGGCGTATACATTGCCAAATGGTATTTTGGAGAAGTTGATGGCATATACTCTGGTGACAAAGGAGTATGCTTTGTGAATCCAGCCTGTACGTTGTCAAAGAAACAGTATTATGGGGAGGAGTTGATGGCATATAATCCGGTGACGAAGGAGTATGCCGTGGCATTGTAGGCATGCACATTGCCAAATGAAACTTTGGAGGTATGATGGCGTATACTCAGATCTGGCCTGGCATGTACTTTGCCAAACAGTATGGATTTGATGGTGTCTACTCTGGAGCAGACCGAGTACACTCGGGCAAGAAGAAGCCAAGCCATGTTGATGGTGTGTATTCAGGGATGCACAATGCAACAGTCTTATTGTTAGTTGCCTGTGACCTTCATCCTTTTCCTTTGTTTAGAATCGATTTTTGTTGATTATGCTCACGCTTGCTACTAGGAGATGCCATGGCATTGTATTGCGGCTGTTGCCTCGAGAGGAGGAGGAAGAGGTTATCTATATAAGCCTGTTTCTCTTTAAACCCAAACACTAACCCCCAGTTTGGGGCCTAGGACCCCAGCTTCTCTTTAAAAACCAAATGGGCATGAGTTATTTGGAGTAAGGTTATACTGAATTTAGAGGGAATCAATTGCCCGCCCGTCGTGTCATATTTGAAACATGTTCACACATAGATGCTGAATTTGACAGTCCTGTAACTTTCGGGTTGGTCGAATTGCATTTCACCCTGTCTCAAACTTAGCCAGAGTTTCTCAAGTTGGGCAGGAAATTTTTTGACCTTAATTACCCTTCATTTGCACATAGAAACTTCCCTATCCAAAAGTTGGATATTGGACTCGGGTTAACTTTTCCAAACTGCAGCCCAAACCCTGAAAGTGTAGATTAAGACAGATATCATGTGTGCCTAATTGAGGACTTAAGCACTCACATTGGCTATTTGGGCCCCACTTAAAGAGTCTTGGCCTAAAATCTGGCATCCTTGCATCATATGATTTAAAGTAATACACGTATCTTGTGTTAAATATTAATCTAAACAGGAGAAAGTTCTCAAAATCACATGTACCTAATGTAAAATTATCTATCTATCTATCTATCTATCTATCTATCTTTATATATATATATAATTTTAGAACAATGAAAAACCTAGTTATGCTAGCTAGATATAATTTACTGATATCAATGCAAAGGTTAATTTAACTGACGCTTTATAGTGTGTACGCCTTAAACATAGATACATAGAAGCTAACAAAAGAGTTAATAATAGAGTTGACTTGATTTACAAAGAAAACAAATACAAAGTTAATATGTATCTCTCTGTCTCTCTCTCTCTATTTATGCACTTCATGTTCATGTGGCAACTCCCCTAATATATTGGTTTGACTAAAACGAAGGAGAATATTAATGGAGTAAGAAAAGAGTAACAAAAATCCAAATCTCCCTCTGTGAAGCCAAATTCTTGCCTAAGTTTGGCAAAAGCCATTATACCATAAATGTATTGCTGTAATATTAAGGTATCACATTGTGCATGCATGAATGAATTTAAGTATAAATGTGTGTATGAAGCAATATTATATCAAGATCCATCAACGGGGGTGGGCTTGTGGTTGTAGCTTGGCCTTGTTCTCTTGCTTTATAAATATTTCTCTTCTTCTTCTTCTTGTTGATTTGAAGCTAGGAGGAATATAGTCAAGGTAAATTGAATCTGCTGCTTCCTTGTAATTAATACTTTGGGCATGTGAATTTGGTTTCTTGGGATTTGGTTTCTTGACAAATCCAATGTTATCATAAAGCTGAAAATTAACTGTTGCTTTCTTAAGGGTTTACTGCTGTTGAATTTTGACCCTGTTTTATAAATTTACATTAAATTATGGCTGTGTTTTGTCATTTTGCGTGAGCTGCATTACGATCACGCATCCAATACTTTCTCATGGAATAGAGTATTAGAGTATCATAGCATATTACCACATAACCTCGTAAATTATTCGCCGAATTCGTGAATAATTCGTGAATTTTTGATCAGCCGACTTAATCGGCGGGCTGAATAATTCGCGAATTATTCCCGAATTATGTGAAAAAACAGCGAATAATTCCAAAAAATATCAAATAATTCACAAAATCAAAACCCAGCATCTCATATATTAATTTCTTGCTCGAAATCCTTCCCGAACACTTATCGAATCTTTCCTGAATACCTGCCCATTTTTTCCGAATGGTTCCCCGAATTCGAATTTTCGACCTTACCGAATTATACCCGAACGACGAATTTGTGACTATGTATCATAGTAACTATTTTTAATAATAAATTGTTTTTTAAGATAAAAATGGAAAAGAAAGAAAAGGGTGTGGGTAAGGTATAAATTGTCCATGGGAAAATACATTTTCTATCCACCTTGGCATCCCACCCTCATCGTGTCCAAGAGAATGAGAGATATTAACATGGAGCCTACTTGGACTCCACATTGCCTAGAAAACAGTGTTATCTCTTGGGTAGCATAGCATGAGGGTGAGATGCAAAGTGAGTTGGAAAATTATTTTCCATTGTGCATGGAGGAGGAAAAAATTGAACTTGCTATAAAGATGCATCAGGTAATACAAGAAGAGAAGGGAGAGTGCAAATGCATATATATATATATATATATATACAGTAATTATAAATGTGTCCATTGATGTTTAGATTAAAAAACAGAAGAAGGGTAAAACATTAAGCAAGAGATTTACCTCATAAATGAGGATGTGCCTGCAGCCAATTTGGCTGTGGCAATAGTATAGTGACGCTCTATGCATTTCTCTATTTTTAGTATAATCTTCCTGTTTTGCATTTTTCTGAAAAGTATGATATGGACAGCACTGAAAATCATTTTTTGGGTGCATTTATTGAATTTTAATGAAGAAAGTTTTTTGTCTAGTAATTTTTTTTCTCATGATCTTGGCTCATTCTCATCATCAACTATTGAGGTCAGCTGCATAGCTAGTTTTAAGGACTTAAACAAATGTTAATAACAACTTTCCTAACTTCGATGCAAAAGGCCTTAGTAGACTATTTTCGGAAGGAAGAAAAGTTCTTTTTTAAAATTTATTTATGTATGATTGTGTTTTTTGTTGCTTAAAAAACGTTGATAAATATTAAGTGTTTCGTGGAAATGAATGAATTAAAGGTGTGTTTAATTTAGGAGAGAGCCCATTCTTCGCCTCTAAAAAAGGCTTTTTTCAAAGTGATGTCTGAGGTGAGGAGAAGCATGAGAATGGTGAAGGTAACGCCATCTATATCCATTTTGGTTCACACTTCACACCCCATGTGACCTCTCCTCATCTTTGATGGCACTCATTGGGTTAATGTGTCCTTTTTTTCCCTTGTTCTTCAATTCTTATTTATTAAACCAAAAGGAGATCATATGAAATGCGATAGGGGCCTATATATATTTGTATCTCCAAATTGGACTTAGGCACAAGACATATCAAACTCAAAGAGAGAGCTTCACTAGACATATTCTTCTTCTCATTTTTCTAGTGCGACTTGAAATTGTTCCTTATCGAGTATGAAGAATGCGCAAAGTTTCTCTTTGAGCTCGGATTCAGCCTTCTATTAGTTCATCGTCTTTTCTGGGTTCTAAGGAACGGATACTCCGCGTCTCTTTTTCGTTCAAGAGAGACCGGATTATCGTTAATTACATTCTCGATATAAGAGGTACCGATTTATATATGTGGCACAATTTCTAAGATTTTGCTCACATTTGTTTATATAGTCTATTGATGATTTTTCATTTTGGGATAAAGAAGAATTGAATTTTATTTCATTGACTTCTTTTTGCATCTTAAGTTCTTTGTAAGTTTGTGTCATAAAAGTTAAATTTGGTTATGCTAGTTGTTTCTCTGTTATGCCTCTGTTATGCCTCTTGCTAACTGCTTAAAAAGTTTGGGTAAGATTTTTCTCAACACATCTTCATAATTAAATGTCAGTAGTTTTCTGATCACTGTTTTGATTAAGCATATTTGATGCAGATTTCTCCCTCTCGACACAACTTCAAAATTATCCGATGGGTTTAGTCCGCAGTCCAAATATGAGTAGTAGTGACTATTTAGAAGGTGTAATCAACGATTACGCCTCTACGAAGTCTAATAAAGTTCGGATACCAAAGAGCTCATCATCTCGCTTAGTCGCTGGCCTAACCTTTCTCCAATTCACATTCGCAATCTACGCGACTTTCCTTTTATACTACATGAGCCCCTCGGTCGATCTCAGAACTAAACCAGACTTCTCGTGGGCCACTCGAGTTGCCCAACAATGGAAGCATTTTATAGTCAAGCCTCAAATGTTCGCAGCCTTTCAAGAAAATCCCATCATTTTATCTCCGACTGAGGTTTGCGAGCACGAGCAAATAGACTTCCAACAGAAGAAATCAGAGGATGCGCTCATGATCAGGCTTAAGAGGGAGCTCTATGATGAAGTGTTGGAGTTTCAGAAGAAGAGCTTTGGTACCGAAACACTAGATGAGCTAATGAGGATGAACTCCATATGGAGCTTAAATGGTCCGAACATACCAAAAGTTACCGTGATCTTAAACCATTTTAAGAGAAAGACACTTTGTTCCCAGCTCGATTCGCTGCTTCATCAGACGCTGCCTTTTCATCATGTTTGGGTGCTTTCTTTTGGCAGTCCGAACGAGCTTTCGCTGAAAAGAATTGTGGATAGTTACAACAACTCAAGAATTAGCTTCATCAGCTCAAGCTACGATTTCAAGTACTATGGGAGATTCCAAATGGCGTTGCAGACGGAATCCGACTTTGTTTATATTCTTGACGATGATATGATCCCTGGAAGGAGAATGTTAGAGATATTGTCGCACGTTGGAGGAACTGAGAAATACAAGAACTCCGTTCTTGGGAGTATAGGAAGGATATTGCCTTTTAGGCAAAAGGATTTTACGTTTCCGAGCTATCGAAAGTTTCGCTCTAAAGAAGCAGGGCTGTATTTGCCTGACCCTGCTTATGACATCACAATTGAGAGGATTGTGCAGGTTGATTTCTTGTCGAGTTCTTGGTTTCTTTCTTCTGATCTTGTTAAGACTCTTTTCGTCGAGAAACCCTTTACATTCATGACTGGTGAAGATCTACACCTCAGGTAACAAATCATTAGTAGCCTCTAAAATTTCTTTGTTTGTTTTTGCTAAATTTCACAAACATACCTTAAACTTTCATGTTACTTCAACAAATACCCTAGTGTTTCGAGATTAAAAAAAATTTGAGATAAAAGTACCCTACTCCTCTTTTCATGACAAATAAATACCCTAAACTAAGTATGATTGAAACTGATTACATTTCAACTTCAAAAGTACAGAAATGCTCACTGGTTTCTATATGGCAGCTATCAACTTCGAAAGTACAGAAATGCAGGATCATTTGTGCTACCAGTTGATCCTAAAGACAAAGAAACATGGGGAGATAGTGAGCATAGACTTGCCTACGTATCCGAGACCACCGTGATCTTCAAAGATGTCGTACAGGTACGAGATGATCAATGGTGGAGAGCTCTCACTACTGGCTACGTCACCCAATGGGCATCAATGTACCCTCAAAAGATCGATGCTCTATTCTATGCTCATTCTCTTGAAGAAGTCCAAGCATTGGCTCCTCTACTCGAGAAATTTCGAACAACAGTTGGTAAGAAAGCTTATATAGCAGTTTCAGGAGGAAGCTTTTGCCCATGTGAAGCAGCGGCTGTTGCTCTAAAATGGCCTAAGACGGTATGCAAGGAAAGAAGATTCAAGATATTTGATTTAGAGGTCGGAGCCATTTTGGGCATTTCGAATTCAGAGGTCCCGATATTACAAACCGTGTACTCTAGTGTGAAGGGTCTTCTTAGAATTCACAATCCAAGTTTGATTATCACGGTTTCTGATATCGATGTAAATGTGAAGAATGCTTTAAAAATGGCTGCCGAAAATACTCAGAATCAGACGACATTGGTTCATTTGCCGAGACCTTCCATCCCTAAGGTTCTATGGATGGCTAATCTAAGATCAACAGCATTACTAAGTAAGCGCTTTTCGCCTTGTGCCTGAATTTAATTCTTATTGTTCTTCCAATTGCTAGAAATTAGACAATACTGATTTCACTACAATTAAAGGTTTTAAATATCGGACATCGGTAACGTATCGAAGAGGTGCTTCATATAACGGATATCGTTGATATATCGGGAGATATCGTCATATCGGCCGATATTATATCAGTTTTATGGTATCCCTAGGAGTCCCAAAACGATATATCGGCCAGTATATCGGCCGATATGAGTTTTTAAGTCATCCTTCTTCAACACTACAGACTTGAGTTTCTGAGCCATCCTTCTTCAACACAATGAATAATTCATTTCATCTATTGCAGATTGGAATAGGATGAGGGTCTCCGTCAACATTATCACCCAAAACCGTGCTACTTCGCTCCAAAGACTCCTGCAGTCCCTCGAGAATGCCTTCTATCTTGGAGATGAGGTCCCTATCAGCTTCAACATGGACAGCAAGGTCGATGAGGCGACACTCAAGCTTGTCGGATCCTTCAACTGGACACACGGTCCTAAAGTCATAAAAAGAAGAATCATTCAAGGTGGTCTAATCCGTGCGGTAAGCGAGAGTTGGTACCCTTCCTCTGATAACGACTTTGGCCTTTTACTCGAAGACGACATTGAGGTCTCTCCTTATTACTATCTATGGATCAAGTATGCACTCATGGCCTACTACTATGACCCCCAAGTCTCTCTCCCTCAACTCTCTTCCATCTCCCTTTACACCCCGAGGCTCGTTGAGGTAGTGAAAGAAAGACCCAAATGGAACGCTACCGAATTCTTCAAGCACATCCATCCCAATACTCCTTATCTTCATCAACTCCCTTGCAGTTGGGGAGCAGTTTTCTTCCCCAAACACTGGAGAGAATTCTATGCATATATGGGTTCAAGATTCACCGAAGACGCGAAGCAAAACCCTGTTCAGATTCCGAGATCGAGGACTAATGGTTGGCAAGCATCATGGAAGAAGTTTCTCATTGATATGATGTATTTAAGAGGGTACGTCAGTTTGTATCCAAACTTTCCTAACCAAATGAGCTTTTCAACGAATCATATGGAACCTGGAGCACATATCAGTGCTAAGGAAAATGTGGTGAAGCATAACAAGGCGGATTTTGAGGTGCCGTTGATGAAGGATGATTTTACGAGGTTGTTGCCTGTTGGGAAGTTGCCTTCGGCGTCGAGGCTGCCGGTGCTTAACTTGTTCAATCAGCCGACGCCTTTGAAGGGGTTGAAAGAAGCAGGAGCAAAACTTGGACAGGATGTGATTAAATGTAGCAGTGACAGGGAGATTGTTGTTGTTGATCACAGCACAGGTTTGCCTCAAACTTGCTCGCAGTTATAAAAAGAACGTGGGACTAATTGTGAGGTTCGGTTTCAATTTTGGTTAAGTTATAGGGGGATGGTGTGTTATGTTTAAATTCGGAAAGATTGGAAGGATGAAGTTGATGTGTAAAGTGCATGGTGTCAAACCAGATTCTTGTTCATTGCCCTGAATGAAGGGGGGTTTCTATAATAAGATTAGCCAAAAGTGGCTTCATTTCAAATTTATTTTCTTGATTGCAATACAATATGAAATTGATAATGATACTATTTTCTGAATTCTTTTCACCTGATATCCAAATGCAGTCAAATCAAACTGTGGTCCAAAGAAAGTTTTGAGGTTTTGTGTGCTAAGCAAACAAAATATTGAAAAACGGAAAGAAAAAAAAGCTACAAATTTTGAGATTTTTGAAAATTGTACGGATTTGTATTCCATAGCAAACAATATATTTAACAACCAAAGACATCGGCTGATTTTGACATTTTTGGAAATTTCCCAATTTTTTAGAGCTCAACAAAACATTGAAAATTGAAAGAAAAATGAAAATAACGCAATTTTGGTATACGAAACAAAATATGAAAAATTGAACAAAATTGAAAAGTTTGAGATTTTTAAAAATTTCGTTATTTTTGCTTGTTATAATAAGCAAAGTATTGAAAAATTGAATAAACCAAAAAATTTGAGATTTCTGAAAAATTCCCGTTATTCGTGTGCAAACAAAATTTAAAAACGTAACTGAAAAGTTTGTAAATTCGAAAATTGCAAGATTTTCGTGTATTCCAACAAGAAAACCACCGAAGAAAGAAATTAGCCTAAATGAAGTGTGGGTTTCTATAATAAGATTAGCCAAAAGTGGCTTCATTTCATATTTATTTTCTTGACTGTAATACAATATAAAATTGACAACAAAAATACTATTTTGTGAATTCTGTTGACCTGATACCAAAATGCGAACTGCTGTCCAAAGGGGAATACGTATATATGATGGACCCTATACGGTCATCATACCTTATAAGAGTCTCCAAGTTGATCCTTGAGAGCCATAACGCGCGTGGACAAGTAGTTGAATTAGGGGCATTTCTGCAGAGAAGCCGCCTGAACTTCCAGATACACCAGAGAGTGTCAACTTAGATTGAACTGCAAGAATGAAAAGTCGAAAACATTGTAAGCCTCCCAGAACATACAAGAAATAAATTTGCAGAAACCTATTCGGTCTATAAAAAATATGACACGGTAGGGTAAACAATTATTAATAGGCTTACATAAGGTAATGATAACAGCAGTCTCAACAATGTCAAGCAGCTAAATATACCGTATATGAAAATAAAACATAGCAATGTGAATTATATATTCTGATTGGGATTTGTTTCACAATGTTTTCCTATTTGGAAGTAAGTGTTAGGCAGAAAGCTAAACTATGATACAAAAGTATAGTCATAGGAAACTGATAACACAATTTATAGTCGGTTTCATATGCCGGGGACCCTCAGTCGCCCTGCAACAAATGACCTAAAGATGCAAGCAATTCAGTCGACAGAGATGGGTGGAACTTGACTCTCAGATCCTATGCGAGCTAACGGTACCTGTTTTGCTTTTCCAGCCAGCCCAAGCTTTTTCTCTTGTGTGTCGGAAATATGACAATTGCAAGAGATGCCCTCGTAGAGACAACTACCAGAGACCGAGGGCAAGAAAGTAAGAAACCCTTTTGTTCGACCTTTTTATTGTATTGTATTATTCTTATCTTCACGCTTAGATCAAGATATTCTATTGGACATAGAATGCCAATCTTTTACCACTTAAGATTTTACACCTATTCAAAGGCGAGTGCTACACAGAAAGTAGACATAGAATGCCAATCTTTTACCACTTCAGATTTTACACCTATTCAAAGGCAAGTGCTACACAGAAAGTATGTATTCGAGTCGTTTTCTCATCTTTTCCAACCAAATGTAAGGACAGCACCTAGCAACCAAGATAAACAATAATATAAGAATATTCTTCGAATTAGTTCAAATTTAGAGAAAACCTAGTTCCAATTCCTCCATTAACCAGCTATATTATACCTATTTTGTTTTAAGTATGAAGTTTCATTCCAATACTTCTTGCACAATATCTAAAGTATGTCACACAACATCAAATTATCAAATTAGTTTCTTCCTACAAAATCTTTAGATGTTGGGTGCATTTGTTTATGCTCTTCAAATTTGAAAATCAGCATGCAGAGCCTGATAAGCAAGTATATTATGCATGGCGGCGGCACAGTGCAGGACCTAGCCTTGCCCTCTTGTGTGCCTTGGTGTCGCATCATGTAGGAACAAGGAAATCAAAGTGGTTGCCTTAAAAATATGCAGTAATTTGTGGGTTTCAGGTAATTAATTTGTGAATTGGGCTCCCTTTACCTCATCCTCCTTCGGTTTCAACTATAGAGGTACCTTCTCCCAATGTTGTAAAGAACGGATTCGGAGTTTGTTCGGTTGGCCGGCGAATAAAGAATATCCGGTTTATTCGGTGAATATTCGGATTATGCAGCCATCAATATTTTCATATAAATATTACATATAATATTATATATAAAAAATTCAAAAATATCTAAAGATATAGAAAACTAATATACACGTGGCATAATAGTAAAGCATCCGAACTAATAAAAATACAGAAATAAGAAGAGAGTGTTTGTGAAATAATAAGCGTGGGATCAACTTGTTTTTCAATGATGTTGTAGATCCCACATTTATTTTATAATTGTGGGTTTTTTGTTTTGGGCATAAGGGATCAATTCGACCGAATATTCGCGTCATTCTGCCGAATATTCGCTTTGTTCGGACGAATATTCGGTTTGTGCGGTGAATATTCGGTTTGTTCGGCCAAATATTCGGTTTGTGCGGCGGATATTCGTTTTGACCGCATATTTGACCGAATATTGCTATTTCTGTTCGTTTTGCTACCAAATCCAAAGATTCGGCCGAATATTCCCTTTTTTTCAACACCGCCTTCTCTTGCCCTTGTTAATTCTTCCAGACACTCCTCTATGTATCGGCCACTTACCATCACAGAAACCTGCAGCACCACACCGTCTAGTCACCACCTGTCACCACATCTCATTGGATCAAGTTGTCCACCAGGCTTATCTCTTCCCTTTTTTTTTTTTATCCTCCCACCGTTTTCCCTCAATGTCTTTCTTCTAACCATCTCTTCTTGACGATGTCCCTCGCTGGACAGCCATGTCTGCTTTCAGAATACTCTTTATTTATCCTTTCCTATTCACTGTGTTCCGCGCTGCTCGATTCTTTTCTTGTTCTTCTTATTTCACTTCTTTTTGTATTGGCTAGCGGAAACTAGTAGAGCAACATGAGTTTCTTGGTTTCCTTGGGTTTGGCCAGAAGAAACACAAAAAATGCAAACCTTAAAGATTTTCTAGGTGGAGTGGAGGCTCTTCTATGATAACTTGGGATTAATCGGATCTTCTAGAAACACGAGATAGAGACATATCCTAGGTGGAGTGGACGCTCACCCCTTTGGATGTACTGGATACATAGATTACAATGATGATGAAGTGTCTGCTGCGCACGCGCACGCGCGCGGGCGCGCACACACACACGTGTGTGATGAAGTTATACTCAGTTTGTTCTGAGGCGAAAATAAAATTTCTCAAATTTGAATTAGCTATACGCTTCAACTGGCAAAAATAGATGAAAATATACTGGATTCGTTCCTCGGTCAAATCAAACTTTGCTCAAATTTAAACACTACTAAAATAGGGGGTTGCCCCTACGGATAACAACATCCGTAGGGGCAGAAAAAGTTTGGCCCTACGGATTAATCCGTAGGGCCATACGGTTGCCCCTACGGTCCTTACATATTTATTTAAAAATTATTAAATCTTAAATTGTTGTTTGCCCCTACGGAGCCACAAACCAAGAACCTACGGACTTATCCGTAGGGGCATCTAAATAGAGATTTGTGTAAAAAGGCAGATCGATCCCTACGCTGATTATCTCTTATTTTCTCATCACTGCACGCGAACCCAAATCCCCAAACCCTAGTTCCCGCCGACCGCCGTTCTCGTCGTCGCCACCGCCTGCTTGTTCCTCATCTCCGTTCGTCGTCGCCACCGCCTGCTACTTCCTCATCTCCGTTCGTCGTCGCCACCGATTCGTCGTCGCCACCGCCTGCACATGTTAGGAAATCTTCAATTAAACAAAATTTTGATTGTTTTAGGGCTATGGTTCATGGTTTGGGTACCGATGAGGCATCGGTTGGGGTTAGCGATAGGGTTAGGGCTGGGACTGGGGGGCTGCGGTTGCGGTTGGGGTTGGGGTTCGGCAGGGGGTTGCGGTTGGGGTTGGGGTTGGGGTTCGGCTGGGGTTGGGGCTGGGGCTGGTGGTAGGGTTAGGGTTAGGATTGGGGTTGGCGTTGGGGTTAGAAACCACTTCTTAACATTTGCAGATGCAAAAAAAGAAACCTCCATTTCCTCCATTTCTTTCAATTTCCCCGAAACATTTTGTGATTATTCAATTCTATCCAATTTTCCCTCTCTCCTCGGTTCACAATCAGGTAATTTTTGCAATTCTATCTCAATTCATCTCAATTTGATTATGTTTTTGTGATTGTTTCTGTTGATGCCAATGTTGGGTTTGTCTGATCTCTCATCTGCATTTCAGTTGTAGATCCTTCTATTCATCATCCGAATTTGTTTATCTTTACATTTCTAGGGTTTGCATGAAGTAGGTAATTTTTATTTTTGCTTGAAGAATAATGAGATTGAAGAAAAAATGAATTTTGTTGTGAAGAAAATTGATATATACATTTTTTTTTTTGGGTATCATGGGATTTTTTTTAGTTAAGTGTTAATGCCCTTTTGAGGGTTTAGGCAAAATGTTGTTTTGGTAGTCTTGCAACTCTCCAAAGTGACTTGGTTGCTTGTGCTTAGGAATAAGCTTAGAATTGGGGTTTACAACGTTTGGAATTGTTTGATGGTAATCTCTACCTCCATTGTTTGATTGCTTTTGATTGGAGTGTTTGATAAAAATGTTTGCTGTTTGGTTGCATATTTAGAAGTTTGGAGCCGTAACTTATTGTGGGTGTATTCACCTTTCGATGTGTTAGGTCAAAATTGCAACTAATTCAATTTCACATCTTCTGTGGATAAAATTCATTCTATTAAATTACCAATGGAATAGGACTTTCAACAATCACAACACCGAACATCGAGTTTCGTTGCAAACTAGTTACAAATAACCAAGTGCTGGCTGTTCATGAAATTTTTTATAAGACACCAAGAGATACCTCTGGTCAGATGATGCCTTTAGATACTTGTGCATAATTTGTCACCGTAGTCCTATTTATATTCTTATTATTCTCAATTTCAGGGAACTATAGTATTTTACTTTCGGGAGGAAGTGCTTAGAAGCCATTATATTTAGAAGCCATAACTATTCTGGAGGAAGTGTTTGGTTCTGATGACGTACGGTGTGTATATTATTTCAGTTGAAATTTATTTTATTTTCTAACCTTGTAGACATATATGCTTAGTAAGTAACTAATGTTAAATCTAATAATTTGTATAAATAGTTATTAATGAAGTTCAGTGAAGGGTCTTTAAGTCTTTTTGATTTTTTTTAATGATATATACTTATATTATATATGTAGAACAGATATAGTAATTCTGTTTTTTAATATATGATTTTATGTATTTTTACCTTTTTAGTCACCTAAATTGGATGATGGACACATTTGTCATTCTTTAAGGTTTCTTGCTTTTGCAGAGTAGGGGCTGCTTTACACAACCTAGGGCAATTTTACCTTGTCCAGCGAAAACTTGAGCAGGCTCAGAAGTGCTATGAGGTATAAGTTCTTTCGAAGAACTTTTTTCTTTATGAATTTTTCTATTTTAATAATATTTTTTTCATGAACCATGATACTTGATATGATAGTTGTTAGTAATAAAGTATAAATTTCAAGGCAAGGTCCTCAGAACTTTAATGTTGTATTTCGATAGATTTATATCTAAGTTTTAAGACAATCAACTTTCATCTTTTATGGGCTATTTCTCATCTCCTTGCCCCAAAAGAAAACCCCTCCACTTTTATGTCTTCCCCTCCATTTCATATTTCCAGGTTCTCCCAAAAGAAACTATAATAACATGTCATATCTTCTTTAAGCAGCATAAGTTAATTGTTTATTTATCTATCAATTCCTATGTGATAATCTGTTCTATTGTCTTTCTGTTTCTTTTGGCAGCGTGCTCAACAATGCTTGAATTATCTGTCTTTCATCTCCGATATGGTAGTTCTTTTCCTTTTATTGCTATATGCTGTTTATGTTTTGCGTAGATAGAAGGACATGTTCTGGGCTATGGTGTGCTTATACAATGTATTATCTTAAGAAGGGTAATACCGTGTTTTTCTAATATGGATAATTTGTCATAGTTAATCCATCTTCCTGAAAACGGTTTATACGGAGGAAGTATATTTCATGGTACTTGAGAAAAATATATGTTGAAGTCAAAAGTTATCAAGATTTAAATGCTCCGTTTATAGTCTTCCAGATATTTTATATTCCAAGGCAAGGTGACAATAATTGCATGCTTGTGCACGATTTGGTATGTAGATTCAAGGTTATGCATGGCTACGACCCTTTCGTATGGTTTCTTATCATAATTTTCTGTACACTTGTAGTTTATAAAGGCAGTTAGATCATATCACTATACGAAATATTGTATTGTGTTCTATTGTGTATGGTGGATCACACACTAGAAACCAAGACATTGCATGACTGTGCACGTTTTGGTATATTCCTCGATACATGAAACAAATTTGATTTAATAAGGGAAAACTTAAAATAACAACCTTTATACTAAAAAATTATATATGCTATTACTAAGTAGTTTATGGTTTTCAGATGCAAAATCCATTTGAGAAATACTTTTCCTACTCACTATTAATCCATATTCTCAATATAGTCATCATAACCTACAATTTATATGATACAGTCTAACATGGCCTATGAGTACGTCAGGGTTAAGGACTGGATGTATATGAATTGGCAATAACATATGCAACCTAAGTTTGTCACTGAAGTTTCTGCTTTCATTAAATTTGCATGCGCACATAATAAGAAGGAGAAGACAGTAATGTGGCAGAAGAAGAAAGAGAAGACAGTAATGTGGCAGAAGAAGAAGAAAATGACATTCCTTGTTCTCTGTTTCAGCATCAATCTTCTGATATGAACTAATGATGGCTTTCACATTGGCTTTCCTTTTAGAGACTTCTTAGTGTCCAATGGAAAGTATACATCAGATTTGTGCAGTTCAGGTTCTTCTATGACTTTCAAGAGTTTTAACTAATTCTGTAAATTACACCCTTATTGGATGATACTTTTACCACTTCTCACTGCAGGTGCGTTCTCTAATATCCATTTTGAATGTAATATTATAGATATTCATGCCTGTTTATATCAAAATTACTTATATTGTCAATGTTTGACTGTCTAGTTATTGGTGATGCGTCCATATCAGGGACAGAGGCCACTCCTGCTCCTCCAGGTATGTTTATATATCATATAGTGCGTGTATATTGATTTAGAATGCTATATCATAAATATACACACATTCCTTTTGCTCTTACTTAAATAAATTTTATTATTGTCTAGCAATAGGTGATGACAGTAGTTGACAATAAAATTTGTCATCCTAGAAACTATGATTTGTATATGTGCTCGCATGCGGGAATGATTGTAAGTCGTGGACCTGTACAATAAATTCTTATTTGGTATTTGTTTTAAATCAAATTGAATACTATATAATTGATAAGTTTGTTATATTTGTATTTAGTTTAGAATTAACACAATATTTATTCACGCAGCATGCACTTATGAGAAATAGGGCACCACGCGTCCAACTCATTATCATGTGCTGCTTGATGAGATTAGATTTGCGCCTGATAATCTTTAAGAGCTTGTTCAGTCCTTGTCTTATATGTAAGCAGCGTTATATGCGAGTTTATCTTGTTAATATGTATGTACTGAAATTAATTAATATTATTCAAATTTTGATACATGCAGATACCAGAGGAGCACATCTACTATCTCTGTAGGTAAGGCTTTGAATTTGTTGATTTTGGTATTTCTTGTCAATTTTATACATCAGTATGTGCTAAATATAATGTTCTGACAGTTGCTAGGGTAGTTTTTTGATTCTTATTTTTTGAAACATGTATTTATTTATATGATACATATTGTACCACATTTTGAAACATTTTGGACGATATTGATATTGGTTTATATTTATATCATATTCAGTTTTTTGGTTTCTTTTGTATATTATATGCGTGAGATGTGATTATGAATACTGCGATATATGTTGTGTGATGATTAATTTTATATTTGATTGATGTATATATTATTATGCACAGGGCGGGAAAAAAATCAGGCAGCCCGTTTTAAAAAAAAAACAGATAATATGTACCTACGGATTAATCCGTAGGTACACATGTTGCCCCTACGGCTTAACCCGTAGGGGCCAAATATAAGAATTAACTGATATTTTCTCCCATGATCTCAGTTTCAGGGGGTTGGGTGTGCCCCTACTGATATATCCGTAGGGGTAAACAAATGCCCCTATGATGGTATCCGTAGGGGCAAAATATCAGGATTTCTTATATTTTGCCCCTACGGATATGTACCTACGCATATATCCGTAGGGGCTATTAGTTGGACCTACGGATTTATCCGTAAGGACAAGAAAACTATTTTAAAAAACCGTAAATAAAATAATTTTTTTGCCCCTACGGCTTAATCCGTTGGGGAAAAGGTACCTACACATAACTCCGTAGGGGCAAGTTTTAGTCCGTAGGGGCATGTTCAGGGCTTCGACTTGCACCTACGGCGGTTGCACCTACCGGTTATTTTTTCGTCCCTACGGATATATCCGTAGGGGCAGTGGTTTGTCCCTATGGGGAAATCCGTAGGGGCAACCCTTATTTATAGTAGTGAAAGTAGCTATATTAACAGGAAAAATTATGATGAAGTTATACCGAGCTTGTTCCTAAGTCAAAAAAATTTCGTCAGCATTTGAATTAGCCATGTGCTCTAACAGGCCCACAGAGAAAGAAGCTTGTCATGACTGTTCAGTACATATACCTCATAAAGGAGCTATCAACTTTCGAAGAGTTTTCTGATAGATACACACCGTGTAGCTACTATGTCTTAGATGACTTTGCTCTTTGTAGATACAGAGATTTAAGGTATGATGTATTGTGGAAATATTATTCTCTTGAAAGTAGAAGATATAGGAGTGCATTATCTTCTTTTTATTAAAAGCTTGAGCTATTGTCTTGTAGTACCTTGATCTTGTTTTCTTGTACTTAAATTTACTTTTTGTTACTATCTTTAATTTGGGCTTTCTACCCTCGCCTTTGGCGTGTTTGTGTGCACGTGTGCGCGTGTGTGCGTTAGTTATAACACGGGATGGTTCTCATATATGTCTATAATGATGTCTTGTTAATTTAGACAAAGAGGGATGGATAGAAGTAGAGAACAAATTGAAGGTGGCCTTCAACTTTTCTTCTTTTCAATTAATTTGAAACCGGATCCTCGCTAGCTAGTAGAAGGAGCACTTCCCTTCCCATTGATCGTCTTCTTTCTCTTCCTCATACTCTGTTCCCATTGATCCTCGCTAGCTAGTAGAAGAAGCCCCCGTCTTCCTTCTCTTATTTTGCCACTTCTGGAATTTTTTTAAGCCTCCGGGCAGTCTGTAAAGCTGGGGAGACCAATATACCCTTTGTAAATACTTCGCTTTTGGTAGTGAAAGAAGCTCGTAAAATATCCTTGTTTGCACTGTTGGGCTTCCATGTCAGGTCGGCTATCTGTCTAGCGATTGTTCGTCGAGTTGATTTTGATCACTTGCCAAGTGTGCCAAGCACTGCTGA
Source organism: Agapanthus africanus (assembly GCA_030015575.1). Classification (NCBI taxonomy): domain Eukaryota; kingdom Viridiplantae; phylum Streptophyta; class Magnoliopsida; order Asparagales; family Amaryllidaceae; genus Agapanthus; species Agapanthus africanus. The sequence continues at coordinate 5,209,957 of JASDDO010000024.1, forward strand.
GAAAGAGGCATCTCCATGGCCCCGAAGTCGAGAGGGGATCATTCAGACTTGGATAGACCTGATGTCTCTTGTTGGGGCTTCGGATCTGCTGCATGTGATGGGCAGAGGGATGTCCGCCGTAGTTGTGCCGAGCATAAAGGGGCTCAGCGGCCTCGTTATGAGAGCTACAAACCCGCATCGTCTGTTGGGCAGGAAGATGCCTGCTGGGGATGACCGGGCAGGAAGATGCCTGCAGGGAAGCTACTCGGTTGATCTTGGTGAGGGCTTTGATGCTTGTCGGTTGTGGTAGGAAGCTACCAACCGGGGATATCCGAGCAAGGGTCGGGCTTGACTGCCTCTAGGAGGACTTTGATCCTTAGCATTGGGGGGCTACAAGAAGCCTATTAAGGATAACCGGGCAGTGAAGCTGCACTGTTGCCTCTTGGCGAGGGCTTTGATCCCTGGCGTCGTGGGTGGGCAAACATTGGCCGGGGATGACCGAGCGGGGTAACCGCTCAGATGCCTCTTGTGAGGGCTTTAATCCCTGGCGTCATGGGTAGGGAGCTACCAGCCGAAGATGGCCGAGCAGGGTAGCTTCTCGGTTGCCTCTTGCGAGGGCTTTGATCCTTAGCGTTGGAGGGGATGTAAGAAGCCTACTAAGGATAACCGGGCAGTGAAGCAGCACAGTTGCCTCTTGGCAAGGGCTTTGATCTCTGGCATCGTGGGTAGGCAACCACCGGCCGGGGATGACCGAGCGGGGTAGCCGCTCAGATGCCTCTTGTGAGGGCTTTAATCCCTGGCGTCATGGGTAGGGAGCTACCAGCCGGAGATGACCGAGCAGGATAGCCACTCGGTTGCCTCTTGCGAGGGCTTTGATCCTTCAGGACGGGGACCGAGCAGGGTTACTGTCCAGTGCCTCTTGGCGAGTACTTTGATCCCTGTCGGTTGTGGTAGGAAGCTACCAGCCGAGGATAGCCGAGTGAGGGTCGGGCTCGACTGCCTCAAAGGAGGACTTTGGTCCTTAGCGCGGGAGGGACTGTAAGAAGCCTACCAAGGACCCTTGCCCGAGCAGGGTTACTGCCCGATGCCTCTTGGAGAGGGCTTTTGTCCTGAAGGATAGCCGAGCGAGGGTCGGGCTCGATTGCCTCTGAGAGGACTTTTTGATTCCTGGCGTTGCCAGTAGGGAAGCTACCGGCCAGGGATAGCCGAGCAGGGTAGCTGCTGAGCTGCCTCTAAGGAGGGCTTTGATCCTTAGCGTTGGAGGGGCCGTAGGAGGCCTGCTAAGGATAACCGGGCAGTGAAGCTGCGCGGTTGCCTCTTGGCGAGGGCTTTGATCCCTGGCGTTGCGAGTAGGGAAGCTACCGGCCAGGGATAGCCGAGCAGGGTAGCTGCTGAGCTCCCTCTAAGAAGGGCTTTGATCCTTAGCGTTGGAGGGGCCGTAGGAGGCCTGCTAAGGATAACCGGACAGTGAAGCTGCGCGGTTGCTTCTTGGCGAGGGCTTTGATCCCTGGCGTTGCGAGTAGGGGAGCTACCGGCCAGGGATAGCCGAGCGAGGGTCGGGCTCGACTGTCTCTGGGAGAACTTTTTGATCCATAGCGTTGCGAGTAGGGAAGCTGCCGGACAATGATAGCCGAGCAGGGTAGCCGCTGAGCTGCCTCTAAGGAGGGCTTTGATCCTTAGCGTTGGAGGGGTTGCAGAAGGCTTGCTAAGGATAACCGGGCAGTGAAGCTGTGCGGTTGCCTCTTGGCGAGGTCTTTGATCCCCGGCGTTGCATGTAGGGAAGCTACCAGCCAGGGATAGCCGAGCAGGGAAGATGCTTGGCCGATTCTTCATGAGGTTTCGCTCGACCATCCCGTTGCAGGTATGGGGAACAGGGACGGTCGCGGTGAATGTGCGTGTAGCATGCGCATTGAATGTGCGGGGAGGCAAAGTGCCAGAGTCGCGTCATTTCGATTTTGCCAGAGAAGGCTCAATGATTGCCACGTGGCAGTGACTTTGTGGGAAAAAACGAGCGACTGTTGGGTTCCGTTGGGGCGCGGTGGGCTATATAAAGCTGAGGGAGCGCTGGTCCTTCCTTTCTTCACAAACAAATCATTGAGAATGGAAGACTTCCCCTTTACCATCCCCGAAATCATCCACTTCGAAGACGTATACCTCTACGATCGGAACTGCACCGAGGACACGGTGCAGTTGGTCTATGGGAGCATCGAAGACCACTTCGGCGGGCTGCTCTCCCGGCGCTCCCCTCTGCTGCAGCTGCTGATGTACTCCATCTGGAGGGTGTCGCCGGGGCTTTACAACTCTTTGTCCGAGCAGCTCTACGAAGAGGCCGTGGGCAAACTGCGGTCTCTGAGGCGCTTCGGCCTGATCTCCACGGGTCGGCTGGCTCGCTCGGTGGCACTCGTCCGTGAGTGCTACGAACTGAGGCTCGAGGTCAACGCGCGCGGGGGAATCGAGGGCAGAGGCTGGATCTCGCGAGGCCTCGGCTGGCGGAGATCTTTACTGAGTACCATAAGCAGTGCTCTCTGCACCCCCTTCCCACGCTGCTGTAATTTTCTTTTTCTTTTTGTATGTATGGCTGAGGAGCCCATAATACCTTTTTGAATAAATAAGACATTTCCTTCTTTTTCGCAATGTTCCATTGATCTTTTATTAAATTAACAACAGACCCTAGGAAAAGTTTACATTGCCCCTAAAAAAATGTACATGCTAATAGATGACCTTATTAGCGTGGTCCGAACTCCCCGGAAGCTTGTTGGTCTCTGTGCTCGGCACCGGGTACGGGGCTCCCTGGGTGCCGGACTGGTCATTTGCCGAAACGAGAATGATCTGGCCGATGGTCAGCTCGGTGGGAGGGGGACGCTGCCGCTGCCCGCGGTCGGCCTGCCGCTTATCCCTCAAGTAGGCGGCGAGGTGCCCTGATTGGATGAGCTCCTCGATATAGTTCTGGAGTTGCTTACAATCCTCCGTGACGTGGCCCAGCGTCCGGTGGAAGGCACAGTAGGGGCCCCGGGTTCGCTTCGAGGCCTGACGTGGGATTGGAGGGAACTTGAAGAACCCCTCGCCCTGGGCCTCCTCTAGTAACACTGCGAGGGAGACGTTTAGTGGGGTGTACTCCTGAAACTTCGGGTGATAGGGCTGCTGACGCTCCGGCCTCTCTTCCCGAGCCCTCTTCTTTTGGTCGGACCGTTCTGCTCGAGAGAGGTTCGCGTTCACCTCGGACTCGGGCTGGACCTCGCGCTCGGTCCACGCCTTGACCTCAGCCATGGTCTTAGGCTGTGCCAATGCAAAGGAGCGCAACCACTGTAACATCCGAGCCCAATAATGCTATTTATATTACTAGTTGAGGGTTATATATTGCTCATTCCAATTTTCCTGATTTTCTGGTGTTTATTGCTAAATTTTACCCGGTTAAGTCATTTTGGCACATAACAAATTTTAACTCCGAAAATGAAATTTAAGATATCCATGTTGGCCTACTCGTCGCCACTAGTCGCGTGGTAGCGTCCGCGTGTCGAGATTCCGTTCCGTTTGGTTAAACGGGCCAGTTTGGGCGACTACGCGCGCGTACAAGTGTCCGACTTGGGAGCATGCATTTTAATCATTAAACACCTCTTTTCAAAATTTGGAACCCACTTAAAATCCTATAATTTGAATTTGAAATATTTGGGCGCAACCCGGGCGCGATTTGGAAATATTTCATTTCGCGCCAAAAAGGGCCCGTTTCAATTTAATATAAAACTAAAATATATATATACGAATATATTCCTAACAGTTTATTTCCTCAAATCCTTACTCAAATATTTTCCTCACCTCCCTCCTGGCCAATCGCGAGTGAGACTGTGCACGCGTGGGCCCCTCCTTTCCCTATCTCTCTGTCTCTCTCCTCATTCTTTCTCTCTCTCTATCTCACCAAATCATTCTCTCTCTCCCTCTATTTATAACCTAAACCATGCAGCCGCCCTTCCTTCAACCCACCTTCACCACGAGAACCCAACAAATCCTAACCCTAGCCTCGTACTCGCGCAGCCACCCTCGCCACCGCGACCTCGCCGTCACCGCCAGCAACGCCTCCTCGACCGCCGCGCCTTCCTCCTCCCGTTTTCTCGACGACTCCCGCGCCTGCACCCAACGCAGACCTCGCCTCCACCCTCGCAGACCTCGCCGTCGACGTCGCCTCTCACCGTCGACGCCTCCCACGACTCCCTCTCACCCTCCTCGTCAAGACCTCGTCAGCACCTCCCTTCCTCTCCTCGCCGGACCACCAACCCGAGCCTTCATCCATTGCCTACCCCGCTGCTCACCGGAGAACGCACCGGCGACCTCGCCATCGTCACCAGGGCCGCCTACTTCTCCCCCTCGACCACCAGAGCCGATCCCCTCTCCTCCAGATCGCCGCAGCACCTTCCCCTGTGCACCCGAGGCCCTTCACCCTTGCTGCAGCCCCTGCCGTTGCTTCGCCGGCGTTCCAGCGCCGTCGAGCTCGCCGGGGTCACCTGGTATACCTCTCTCGAAGCCCCCTGGTCCGTGTGATCCCGTTGACCTCTGTTGGGACTCGATCCGTGGCCCGTGCTTTCATATCGCGTTTTCTGCCGACACCGCATCCGTGTTCCCGTTTGCAGACCGTCGAGGCAAGTATCTGAATACTTGCTTGAACATGTTAGCGTGCGAGATCTAGTCTTGCCACGCAATTCAATTCACACTATTTAATACCGTAACTTAGTGATGGCATTTAATATCGTATTATTGCAGTATCTTTATATTGGAATCGTTACAACAGTTCCTCGTAATTAATTAACCCACATCAATCCATGCTTTAACTAAATAAAACGACTGAATCATATCTGCTTAAACTGTTAAATCATTCATGAGACAATTACTATATTTAGTATAATTTCACGTAGTTCCTTAATTTATAATTGCGGATATTGTTTTACCTTGTGGCTATTGCACCCTAAAGATGATTGAACATGTTAATAAGAGAATATAAACATCACTGTGGTTATATGAAATATTGTGGTTAAATACTGTTTCCTGCTGTTGTTCATTATTGATTGTGTACCTGTTGTGAGCACTTACCCGATTGCACGACATATTGGCCTGACCCTGATACACCTGACATATACATACATACCGACTCATCCTGTTGTACCATGACATTACTTGTTTCCTGATCTCGTGCCTAATGCCGACAAACCTAACCGTTCCTGCTGTCGATCCAGACAGACCTACTTTTACTCGACCGTGTGTTGGCATTAGTCCTTGACTACTGAATACCTGACCTGACATACATAGCTTGGGGGTATGGGGAAATCAAAGGTGAAACCGACTTGTAACTCAACAGTTCGATACATTGTTCTGATCAGTCTTACGGGCTTGGCCAGCTCCGGAGTGTTGATGCTGACATCACTCGTCCATCCTACTACCTTTTACTGCTTAGCGGCACGTCTCGGATTCAGCCCCGAGGATCATGACCGTGGTCCCGGGCACGCACGGGATACTATTGAGTTACATCGACGATTCATCAATTGGTTTCAAAGACTATAGAGTAGAAAACCTGATAGGACAGTTTAAGTCACCATTGCACATTACCCTGCTTGTTACCTCTTATTATTGCTTTATTCATGTTCATACTTGCATTGCTTATTACCATGTTTATGCTATATACTTGATGCTTTGACGCGCTGACGTCTGGGTTTTGCATGGCCCAGATTCCATACCTTTGTCGACGATCGAGCAGGAGTACTTCAGCCAGCAGGCTGAACAGTGAGTCCTTAGGATTTAGTTTATTTATTGCTTTTCATTTCCAGATGTGAGCCCGCATTATGGGACGTACTGTTTATTCATTGTATTGGATCATTAGCTTCCGCACTTATTGTTTATTGATTCTTGTTATTATGGATTTGGACATGTATTAGTTTAGTTTATTTACTGTTCTTGATATCTCTACAACCGTAATGTGACTGTGGACGGATGCGTCCTACCCGCAGGTAGCATGGTTGGCTATGTCACGTGCCCAAGTTTGCGTACTCTGGGAAGCGGGGCGTGACAACCACTCCTTGTACCTAAGATCAGATCTGAGTGCCGTGATGACGGTCTCGTCCCGGTGCTCGGGAAACTCGAGGAGGGTGTTGTAGAATCGGGTGATGTAAGCTTTGAACGTCTCCTTATCCCCGCTCTTAATTGTGAAGAGGTAATCGACCGTGCGCTTCTGCCGACGGTTCCCGACGAAGTGGTCGAGGAACTAAGTAGCCAGCTCGTCAAAGGTCGAGATTGAGCGACGCTCGAGTCCTCGGAACCAATCCCGACCAGAGCGGATGAGGGTGGCTGGGAAGGCTTTGCACTGGGCGGCGTCGGAATGGTCCTGGAAGCTCATCCTTGCGGTGAAAGCATCCAAATGGTCTTTTGAGTCGGTTTTCCCGTCAAACAGAGAGACCTTCGGGGGTTTGTTGCGCGAGGAGACGCGAATAGCGAGCATTCCTTCGGTAAATATCTTGGTGAGCGAGTCGGCGGCGTACTTAGCCCCATTGCCCGAGAGGTGACCTTCTCGGCGCATGACCTCGATTTTCTTCTCGAGGGCGTCGAGTCGGCCGTGGTACCCTGAGGATTCGGCGTCTTGTGATCCCTGGCCTATGCTGTGGGAGATCCGTGTCTAGGTACGGCCCTGGTTCCTTTTGATGAGGTTCTTCAGATCCCCGGGCGAGGTGGCCCTCGAGTCGCCGTGGCGAGCCCCTTCTGTGCGACCCCGTCGAGGGAGGGGGTGTCGGTCATGCCTGGGGACAGGCGAGGTGACCGACATCTCCTCAAGGGGGTGAGGGTCGCGAGGAGGCTCGAGGCGAGGCGCTCTGGCGGCGGATCTTGGTGTGGAGCTGTGGGGTTCCCAGCAGGCCTCAGAGAGTATCGGTCCGTGAGATCTGTGGCCATGGGATGTAGCCTGCCGGTGGTCAGCCGTGCCGACGAGGGCAGAGTCTTCTGGAAGCGGAGGAGCGGCGATCCTGGGCTCTGGCCCGGCTGTTTTGACACGGACGAGCGCCTCCACGATGGACTGTAGTCGGTCTATTCGGCCGTCGAGGGCGTTGATGACGGTCGCCGGAGAAGGTTCATCCGCGCCTCCGGTGAAGGGGAGGCGGCGGCTGGTACCTGGATCTTCAGAGTGATCGCTTGCCATGTGGATGGAGATCGAAAGGCCAACTTTGTTTTTTTGTGGAGTTTAGTTTCCTACAGACGGCGCCAACTGATGGAGGTCCTTTTCGGGTCTCCGTCAGATGTTGTCTTCCGTCGATCTCCCGGTGGATCTTGGAGGTGCTCCTGTTGCGTGTGGGCCTCAATGGGTTTTGAGGAGATTGGTGGTTTTGAGGAGTTTACGCCGAGTACCCGCAAGGAAGTTCCGGGATGGTTTGGTACCACCGAGGACCCTCCGACGATCAGGTTAGCACAAGATCCGAGCAGAGTAACCGCTAAGTAGGGTGAAAAAAGCTTACTTGACCCTTCTGTGATGGGGGTTTATATAGTGGTGGCAGCACGCAGTAGCAGGCGCGAGAATCTCGCCGGCAGTTACGCTCCCGACGTCACGCCCGCGTAATAAGCGGATCGCCCGTTAATGGGGATCGTGATGGTGTGGAACGGGGGATGTTGCCGGCGGAGAATCAGCGCATGGCGAGATTTGCGGAGCGGCGGTTACGCCTGTGAGTGGTGGAGTTGGTCGGTCGGAGGGACCGAGAAAGATGGCCTCGGCGGAAGAGCTCGGAAACGAGCGGGAGGACCGAGGCATCTTGGTCCTGTTGTAGCTCGAGGCAAGCTGAGAGGCCGAGAAGGCCAATTTACAGGGGCTCTGAGGAGAGCCAGCTTGTGCTTGCAGGTCGGGTACAGGGGTGGCCTGGTCGGCCCCTGTGGACCCTTTCTTCTGAGTTCTGGGGCACGACATCTGCATCGTGTCATGATCTGGGAGATCGCCAATATAGAGCATCATCAGGAACAAAGATTTTGAAAATGGTATTAGAACACTGGACACCAATTTAAAAACAACAATATTCGAATACACATTCTTCTTCTTTTTTCCCCTTTTTCTCATGGATTTTAGTGACATCAAACTAATGTTTTTAGTGAGAGCCAGGATGCATTCTAAACCATATCAAATGCATAATTGCTAACTGCAGGCATGTCAAGTTGTATCGCATATTACAATTGAAATTACTCCAGCAATACATAATTCCAAGGGAAATGCTTAACTACAAGAAATAATAAACATTAGCAAGAGATTCTATGATTACTCTGATGCAAGGGAAAAGTGACTATTTATCTATTGAAGCAACTAATTGTGGTATTATACAAAAAGTAAAGGATTCCCCAAGCAGTTTTCCCATGGTTTGAAGTTTCTTCTTTTTTCCAACCCGAATCCACTTCATATGTGCCCAAAATGTTGTTGCATCTCCTACGCTTCTTAGGTTCTTCCATTCTCTACCTTGAAATCTCACATTTCACAGCGTGGCCCAGCTGCTCTACCTCCCAGTTCAGCTTCGGAGCAACTCTTTCGTGGCGAGGAAAGTACTCCTGGAAAAAACAAAAATTGAAAGAAACGTTTGTAAGCAGTGGCGGACCCAAGAATTTTTGTGGTGAGAGGGGGCACAATATGTAGCAAGCAAGGCTCCCAATTAAATTTTTTTTGTTTAATAAAACGCACAAAAAGATTCATACTTAATATTATTAAAAATGACAAGTCACAACCTCCTCTTGCTAGATAATACCATGTATAACCACCTAAGCAACGCCATCTTTATATTGTGTTCATAAACCCAGAGTATATAATTAATATAAGCGGAGATTTCTTTTTCCGGGTTCGACATGGGTCCGCCCCTGTTTGTAAGCATTTTCTGTATACAATGCGAGATGGAAGTAGCTCATATTCATGTGTGCATGAAATATATGCAAGCTTGCTACTAACATATGCAAGTACCTTAAAAAAAATATGCCTGACTGTATTTAGTACTTTAAAAAAAATATGCCTGACTGTATTTAGTACTTTAAAAAAAATATGCCTGATTGTATTTAGTACTTTAAAAAAAATATGCCTGATTGTATTTATTTATTTTCCCTCGCTCGATTAAGCCAATAATCATTTTTGGTGTCATAGTGACCATTATACACTGCTGACTCGGAAAATGTTTATCTCAACAATCGAGAGAATTGGTTAGGTGTAAGGAAGACCAGAGAAAGAAATTTAACATTCATAATGCGATACCAAGGAAATATTTCTGACTTGCATACACACATTAAGTACACCGTTTAAAAATTGGATTGCATAGATCAATTTACAAAGAGAAGGCTGATAAAAGTATATTGTTAAGGCAAACACGCACCTCTAATTTCTTGACGAGTTCCTTCGCAGTTGGAGCCGATACAATGATATGGCGAGCACTTGGGTGGATGAATCCTTCCTCTACAGCTTTATCTATGAAGGATAACAACGTGTTGTAGTAACCATCTACATTCAGCAAACCCACCTGCCAAGCTCAAACATTTACTAATAGGATTTTCAAATGCTACGAATGAAGCAAAAATATTTAGCATTGGCCCCCACTGATAATGACAAAAACAAATTTGCATGTCCAAAGTCTAACATTTGCCGAAGGACTGAATACGATACAGAACGCGTATTCATATTTAGTTTAGAATTCTAACCGATCTAGAGCAATTTTATCTAGCAGGAAACAGTTTGGGTGCTTCTGAAGTTAATGTAACAATGTAGAACCAGATTTAATGGATAGAGAGCAGTTATCGGTAAAGAATGCAAAAGACCTAAAATTCTCTCTGTCGTGATGCTCCTCAATGTTTTGAAGTCTAATACTTAACAAATGAATATCTTCTTTTTGAATACGGTTCACATACATTTTACACGTGTTTAGACTCCGTGCCACAATTCTCAAGTAAACCGTTATATTGTTGTTAAATTACTAAAAATGTACACCATAATTAAACCGACATGGAAAAAAGTTTGTTACCGGCTTGTCATGAATTCCAAGCTGAGCCCAAGTTATCACTTCAAGCAATTCTTCAAGGGTCCCGTATCCACCTGCACAAAAGAATAAAAAGACCTAATTTAGTTCTAGATTCAATTCCATTCAAAGACCATTGGTCATTTTCCTTGTATAATGAAGTTAATGGAAAGACGATTCTTTTTCTTGACCTACACTTTTTAGCGAGAAAAAAAGATGGAAATTAAAGAGCTGAAGCAATATAACTATGCAGGTAAAACAGAAGGTCCTCGAGTCGCATTCTTTCCTCTTTGGCGCAAACCATGTCAAATTTTTTTTTGATTTGGTGATATGAAGTCCTCGCATAATTAAGGGGATGCCAAGCCTAGTCATTTCATAAGAACAGTACCGACACAATATTATGATGGAAAGTATAACAACCTCATTACAGCATGAAAAATCTAAATCTGACAAGAATGAATAATGATAGCCATATGCCATCTTACCATTTTCAATCAAAACCAACATTTCAGTCGCACAATTGAATTTTTGACACTTGTGCATTATCACAAAACAGAGAAAATATTAAAATGCCAGACTCTCTTTCCCTCCCCAAATTACCTCATATAACATAACTCACAGACATAAGAAGGGCACTATTTTCATATGAAAAGAAACTGAAGTCAAAACAAAGTAACATAAAAAAAAAACAAAAAAAAAAAAAACTTTTAAACTGCAATTCAAAGGTAACTCAAGCAAGGATCTACCTTTATCTCTATTTTCTCCCCACCTCTGTGTCTCTCCAATAGTACAATGGCATTGGAAGAGTAAACTAAATGAAGTAAACATTATTGGAGCCTTTTAAACTTATTATTTTGCCTTAAGAGTTTTGGTGATAATTAAAGACTAACCAGGCAAAGCAATAAAGGCATCAGATTGCCTGGCCATCTCAGCCTTCCTTTGGTGCATATCTGCTACTGCCTTCACTTCCCCTACAGTCTCACCAGTTATCTGCAAAAAGACATCCAATTTCAATAACACTAAGAAAAGAAAAGAAAAGATGATTTCTTGCATACAATTGGATTAATTTTTTCCTAGAGAGAGAGGAAAAAGTTGATTTTTTTTTTCCTGAAGAAAAAGATTTTGTTTTTAAAATTTATTTTAATAATGAGTCAAAGTGCAGAGAGGCAATGATGGGTGTTGCAGGTTAGGCAACAAGTGAGGGTTTATTGTTTATTAGTATCTGGAAAAAGTTCTGAAAAGAAATACAGTAGATATTTATAGTTTTTGTTATATGAAAAGAAGATAGTTTCTAGAATAATATATGTGTTGCAATATAAAAATGTTCCATAGTTTTTTTGGATGCAAAAGACAGAAGTTCAAATGGTGTGGGGCAACACTCCAGATATCATCCAGGCATGCTTAGAAATGGCATTGTTGCACAGAAACTCAGATTATAACTTGCTATGAGAAGCACTAAAATATATCTCTCAACCATCTTACCTAATTTAAAGTTCTTGTACTAAATATTTTTTTAGATATTGTTGAGCTAATAATGTTTGTAATAACCTAGCTCAAAAGACAAATCAATAGTATAGTAGTTTTTTTTAATGATTGTTTTTCTTTTGCTGGTGAAAGAAGCAGGGTCTTGAAAAAGAAATAAAAGAGGTAGATGGAAATTAAAAAGCAAGGGGAGAGACAGCATTAGAGACTCTTTCCATGCTTTTTTAATTGGAAAAAGATAATTGGCTCTCAGTCACTAAAGACATACCTCTCTGTCCATGAGAGTCTTGGGAATAACACTGCATAATTGAGACAATAATTAACATGCCAAAATCAATGAGTTGCTGAAGAACAAATAGCTCAAACCCTATATTTTATTTTATTTAAGGCCTAGCTATCTATTTGCACTGAAACAAAACAAATAACAATAAAGAAAAATGATGGAGTAAAATATGACATACCCAATAACATGCCTTCCACCATCATAAACAGCATGAGACACCAACCCCATCAATCCAACACTACCCCCACCATACACTAAATCAATGTTCCTTGAAACCTGAAAATTAAAAAATAAATAAATAAATAAAACCTTGATTAATTATGAATGGAAACCCCTTAAATGGTACTAATATTTATAGCTTGCTCTAATCAACTAAACAAGGAGAATGTAATGTTATCAATCGAAGAAAGACACAAGACAACAAAACCAACAAAAGAACAGAGCACTTCAATGTCTTTCAGTGCATTAATCAATGTATGGATTGAAGTATAGAAAAAGAGGTGGCCCTTAGTGTACTTGCCATTTTCCACTACCTTATATTATTATTGAGTGCTGTGTGAAATTAGATGAGGGGAGGGAGGGGGGCCCCATCTGCTAAATTGCTTAATACACAGCCAGACCATTTTGGATCCATGCAGTAAAAGTAAGAAAACAAATTATGTAACAACTTGGAACATAATTTTTGCCCCCCAAATGGGTATAATAAATAGAGCAAAAACTTCCAAAATTTGGAACAAGTCAGTATAGATAGTTAGGTACACAGCAACTGTGCAAAGAAATGAGAACCGCAAGACCACCGCAAAAAGCATGTAGTTCTTCTTCTTTTTCCTTCTTTTTTTCTTTTGTTTAGAAAAAAGAAAGAAAAGAAATACTCATATGCAAATTCTTATCGAAGTTGAAAACAGAGGAGTGAAGTTGTAAGCAAAACTCAAAGGGGGGGGGGAGAGAGAGAGAGAGAGAGTACCAGCTCTTGGCCAAGCTCTATGGCAGCATCTTGATAGCTTCTCTTCTTCCCTTGGCTGCTCCCACAAAACACACAAATCCTATTAAATTTGGACTGCATCATTTCCTTATCTCTCGCCATCACTCTCTCTCTCTCTCTCTCTCTCTCTATCTGTTCCTTTGGAGCTTCCCTGTCTGCTCTAATCCTCTAATTTCGGAGATGACAAATATCCACTGCAAGGCCCGGCCACTTTTTAGTGTGTCCTCCATGCGTTTATATAAATGGAGACCACACGTGTGCGCTGGCCTCACACGCTTACAAACCCTTGATGGGTGCAACCCGATCACAAACACAAACACAATTAATGGCCACAGCTGGGTTTTTTTTCCTAATGCTCTTAATATTATGATATGAGAAATTTATAAATGAGTTGGATTGGTGCCGGCTAGGGTTTCACACTTCAACACTATTTGGTTGTTTTTTGTTTTTATTAATATTATGATATGAGAAATTTATAGACTTCAGAAATTGTCACAAGATAAATACTGTATGTACCTATGGATGAACCAAGAGACAAAAAGTTATGAACCAGGACTTGCCAGAATATCCATTATGATTCCTTTATTTATCAATGAAATGTTACACTGAAAATTACTACTCTTAATTCTAATCCGGAATAGGTTAGTTAATATATATAGTCATCGTTTGGACCGAAATTTTACGCATACTATTTCCCAGATTAGGTTTAGGTTTCAAGCTTGATGGAGATTAACCTAGCCTATTATTAGGAATTGAAGAGATAATTTAGATTACTCCTATAACAAAAAAAAATTTATATGTAACTTATGAAGAAAATATATATAAGGTCATTGGAGTACTGATATGACTATATCCTAAAGTGTCAAGCAGAGGTTAAGCAAGCATTATACATTTAAATACAGCTATAATATAAAACTTTAGACTTTCTAATATGGAAATCATAGTAAAGCAGCTATGTTTCATGATTTGTGTCTATAAAATATATGTTTAATAAGGTGTCGATCTATTTTCAATGCCCTCAAGTTTGCCAGTGGAGACATGCAAGTGATAAGTGCCGTGGCAGCTTAATATACCATGTCATCCGACAATCCAAGAGCTTAAGATTTAATTTGGATAAAGTGGTTCTTCGCAAAATATCTCAAAGTGCGGATATTGATGCATTATCTGTGATGTTACAGATAATGATATATTTGAAATGTATATTACTACATTCACATGATAAATTACTTCAGAAAGTTTGATAACATGATGCACAATCCTCAATGGCTATGAAGAGGGACCACACGGTTCTATCCTTGAACATGGTGGAGGGTGATGATACAAGAGAATGCAGTAGGTCCCCAGAGATGTGTGTGTGTGTGTGTGCAGAATGCATTTAAGAATGAGATTAAACTAATTTAACATAAACATAAAACATATTTAATTGATATAGGGAGAGCCCTTTGCCACATTGACAGGAAGCAGTGTATTTGTTATATTCGTCACGCTCACCCCATTCTCCCATGCCCCCTCTCTCATTCACCTGCAGACCAAGCATGCTCTCACTCTCTCCACGCCATTCTCTTCTCCCTCACACTAATTCCAACTGCTATCATTCAAAAACAACAACACACAACTAAACTTGAATAGAAAATTACAACAACAACAACAACAACAACAACCCATGTACTATAATAATAATTATTATTAGTTGTTAGTTCATTATATAATGTTGTGTCCATTACCTAGATTGCAGGAACTAGCTTAGTTAGTTAATTAAAACTGTTAAGATATTCTTAAATCTTTCATATATCTTTTTATTTTTATTTCTCTGTATAGAGATTTAATCTTATGTCTTAATATTGAGATTTAATCTTGTAGGCTATATATAGAGAGTCGCATTGTATAATGTATCTTGATCAATCATCAATAATATTTTTCTTCTTCCCGGTCTACAATTTCTAATATAGTATTAGAGCCATCCCTCGCCGCTGATTGATCATAGTTGATTTTCATTTTCTTATGAGCATCATAGCCGTTATGAGACCGTCTCGATTCCGCCGATTTATTTTTTAAAGACAATGTCGTTGGGTGCTCGTTTTTGCCGATCTAGACGCCTCCGTCCAAGTCTCCGTTGAAGTCGCCTCCGTCCAAGTCACCGCGCGCATCTCCCCATGAAGTTGTCACCTCCATGAAGACCCACAAAGATAGTTTTCCACGAAGACCCACGAAGTCCCAGAGCCACCAATAAATCCTTCGAGCAATCTTGGATTTCTGAAGCTTCCAGAGCGTTGCATCGTCTTGATAAAAGCATATTGCTTACTTATTTCGTCAACAGAACCAACAAAGACTTCAATCAGGAAGCCTCCGTAATAAAGCCACCAATCAAAAGAGCCATCAACCAAGCCAAGTCTGAGCCTCCCAACAAAGCCTTCAACTAAGACAAGCCGCTTCAAGCCGACCAACCCAAGCTGAGCCGCCGAGCCACGAGCCGAGTCAAGCTGTTCCGAGCCTCCCGAGCCGGCCCGAGCCGAGTCGGAGCCAACCCGAGCCGAGCTTATTTTTATGTTGTTGTTGGTTGATTTTTAGGCTATCTTGAGTTATTTTCGAGCCGATTTTCATTTTTTTATGATATGGATAAACGTGGGCTCTATTCATTTTCCTAAATCGACACTCTTCTCACCAAGTCCACGGATTATGCTGGATGGACTCTCACTATGCAGTATAATTTTCGATCTTTGGCATTAATCATGAGCTTATCTTGATGGCTCACTCATCTGTCCATCTACAACCACATCTTCCGCTACGCCTGTGACTCCATCCGATCACTCCAATTCTTCCACCAATACTTCAGGTCTCTGCACTCTCACTCGTGATCGATGGATGCAAACCAATCAGTAGATTATAGCATATATTATACGTTCGGTGGCGACTCCTATTCGTTTGTCTATTGGACGTCTGACTAACTCTCTTTAGCAGTGAATTGCTCTTAGCCGTATGTTCGTTCAGACATGTGTTGCTCATGAATACCAACTGCATCAGACCCTTCAGAATGCTCGACATGGAGATCGTTCTGTTCAGAACTTTTACTCTCTTCTATCAGGGTGTTGGGAGGAATTACACCTGATGGAGGTTCAGATTCCAACATCATTGGGGGATGTCTCTGTCGAGTACTATAAGCAGCGTGATCATTAGCATTTGTACCACTTCGCTATGCGTTTTCGACTAGAGCTTGAAGGACTACGCAGTCAGATACTTCATCGTGTTCCTTTATCTAGCCATGAGGCTGTAGTAGCCGAGTTCATTTCTGAGGAGACCCGCTTCCAGATGTTGACAGCTACATCTACTAGTACTCGTGATACGGGTTCATCTGTGGCACCATCGGCTGCTGTTTTGGCTGCACAAACCAAACCTGCCAGACCCGTCACAGCTCTACCGCTGCCTCAATCTCCTTTTACCGAACGAGTTTGTGCATACTGCAAGAAACCTGGATATCATATCTCTCAGTGCTTGATACTTAAGAACACAAATATTCAAACTCGTTTAACTGCTCGCTATTACAATCTCCTTCCTGCTGCATCTACTACTATGTCATCAGTAGCCTCTACAGCAACTTTAGTTTCATTCTCCTCCGCACATATAGCAGAGATTGCGAATATTTTTCAACAGAGTCTTTGTGTCAGTGGAACTCCTGCACCTTCTACCTACACTGTCTCAACTGCTAAGTCTGGTATTTTTATTTTTTGGATATTTAACTTAGGTGTCTCACATCATATGACTTTGATAAATCCTTTCTTACAAACTGTTATACTATTCCTATGTTATATATACATACTACCAATGGTCGTTGTTGGGGTTGAAAATTACACCCTGGTTGACCAATTCAAAATCAAAGTCAACCGAAACCAAATGGGCCCGAGCCCAAGTAAGTAGGCTCAAGCCTAAGCCAAGTGGGCCCAAGCCTAAGTCAAGACCGAGCATGGAAGGGACCGGCCTCATGACAAAAAGAATGAAACCATAAATTAGTTTAAATGCAATTTTTAGAAATAAATATATGAAAAATGGGCAAAAAACCAAAATTTTGTAAACCCCATAGTTTATGTGCAAGAAGAAATAAGCACATGAGGTATGAGGAGGAACAAGTGCCATTTAGAAAAGCCCGAGGGGCTATATATATACAGCCTATAAAAGGCAAACATAATGAGAAAATCAATAAGAACTTTCATTCTCTTATAATTTCTAGGGTTCTGTGTCTCCTTCTCCTTTCTCAAGATTTTAAACCTTCTTCTTTTTTGAATTAAATCAAGAGTTTAACTCTTCTTTTCCCAAAAAGAAATAGTTTTTAACCATAAAACCCTTGAAATCTCACAACCCTTTTCTCCAAGATCCAACAAAAAGAGAGGAGGAAGAAGAAACCCATCTCAAAGGAACCCATTTTAGAAAAGTCTAAGGCCTGAAGAGAAAGAAAAAAGACCTCTTTTTACCATCCAAGATTTAAATCCTCTGGGTGTTTAACTTCAAATCAATCTTCAAGAAATTCAACTCTAAGATTCAAATCCTTAAAGAAGTTTGATCTCAAATCTAGTTCTTTTAGGTGTTTAACTTTAAATAAAAATCATTCTTTTCCAGGAATTTAACTCCAAAGTTTTTCGGGAGTTCAACTCCCAGTTCAGGGGCTAACCCCCTTTTCTGCTGGCACCAAGCGGGCACGTGACCCGCTGGCTCCCAACGCCCATGCGCTACGTATGAGACCCGCGAGCGCCCAGTACCCACGCACCACGCATGTGACCCGCTGCACCAGCGTCCACGTGCCATCTTATGTGTCCTTAGGATAATCCTCACTCCTTTTTTTCCTACATGTTTCAAATTAAAAACACTTCCTAGTTAGAAAAAAAATTCTAACAGGGCGCCGCCCCTCACCCCGTAAGGGGGATGCTAGCTCTCTTGACCTCCGGCTCGCTATCCGAGTAGCGGGTCCGCGGCTGCTGAAGATTCCAATCCCCACAATCAATAAACTCTAGCCTGCCCTAAGAAGGGGAATCTGTATATGCCTGATAAACGCGCGTATTCCTATCTCAATAGGGTGACGAAAAAGCTTTTGAGTGTGGTATGTGTATGTGTGTCTTGAGGGTGTTTTGGACATATTGGGGGCCTTATAGAGTTTACGGGCGTCCCGCTACCCGTATAGCAGGCTGGGGTCAAGGGCACTATCAGCCCTCTTGCGGGATGTGGGGCAACGCCCCGTTAGAAAATTTTCTAAGGGGAAAAAGCTTTTGAGTGTGGAGCGTGTTTATTTTATTCATCTTTTTTTATTTTGTAAAATATTTATAAGAAAGATAGAAGTGAAGGATGCACGTGTGCCACATGTGCACTTAGAAAAATGAGCACGTGGTAAGGTGCGCGCCTAGTGAGCACTTGGCGAGATGTGAGAGAGGGGGGGCAAAGGATCGGGCAAAAGGTGCGCATCTAGCCAAATAGGCACTTAGCGAGGTGCATACCTAGCACGGTGCAAGCAAGGGTCGAAATCCAAAAGAGCTACAGCTTCGAACATAAAAATTTTGACGCAAGAAAATCATAAGGGGCTCTTTTCGCCTTTTACGAGACCTCGGGACATACACGAATAGGTCTTGAAGTGGGTTTTTCCTTCTTCTTCCTCTCCTCTATTGGATCGTGAAGAGAGAGATGGAGGGTGGTAAAAGTTACTCTTTTGGTGATTTTAACGGGAGATTGGTATCTCTGTCAATGGATTAATGGCCAAATCAATTTTGCTTTTGAAAAAGGAGATAATTTTTCTTGGATTTAATTGAAAAGAGAGGAGGAAGAAGAAAGAGAATCTTGAGAGAAAGATGCACAAAACCTAGATCTATTTGAGGAATAGAAGTTCTTATTGATTTCTCAACCTGTTTGCCTGTTATAAACTGCACCTTTGACATATAGCCCCTTGTGCTTTTCCAAACGGCACTGGTGTCTTCTCATGCCTCATGTGCTCATTTTTTTTGCATATAAGCCATGGGGTTTACATAATTTGGCTTTTTGCCCATTTTTTATACATTTATTTCTAAAATTGCATTGAACTTATTTATTGTCTCATTCATCTTGGCATAAGGCTGGTCACTTCCATGTTTGGGCTTGACTTGGGCTTGGGCCCCCTCGCTTGAACTTGGCCCGCTTGCTTGGGCTCGGGCCCACACTTTTGACTTTGGCTTTAAATTTGAATTTTTGGAAAAGAGTGGTGTAAATTTTAACCCCAACATTCGTATTGGTGAAAATTCAATTTTTCATGAACGTGTTTAGTATGTTGAGGTGAATTGTCACATAGTTTGTCAAGAGTACGACCGAGGTTAGATTTCACTTCCATACATCCATTCCAATAATCAAGTGGCCGATCTCTTTACGAAGCCTCAAACACGTACCCAATTTTCGTTTTTCTTGTCCAAACTCTCGGTTTATGATCCACCGTTGGTTTGAGGGGCTGTTAAGATAGTCATAAATCTTTCATATATCTGTTTATTTATATATCTTTGTATAGGAATTTAATCTTATCTCTTAATATTAGGATATAATCTTGTAGGCTATATATAGGCATATTGTATATTGTATCTTGATCAATTTTCAATAATATTTTTCTTTTTTCCAATCTACAATTTCTAATAAAAACCTTGCATACTCCATCATTTGAATAATAGCTGGCTATAGGGTGGAATTACCTGTTTTAATAATGTTTTGAGATCCCCAAAAAATAAACCCTTTCTTGTTGTTGGATTCTCTCCTTCATCCCCTTTACAATCTTCCTATAATTTTATTTCTCTTTGTGCTTTATTGTGGGTTTAGAATGGATCGCAATGTTAAAAAGGCGGTTTGCTTTTGTTGAGAGATTGATCATGAAGGCTTTTAGGGATGTTTGTCTCTAATTGGATGTATACTAGGAAACTAAGTAGAGTAAACAAGATTAATTAGTAATGGTTGGGGCTTTGCTTTCATTAGTTTATGTAAAAGTTAAGCTTCCAGTTTCAGTTTTCACTCACACTTTATGATCTGCATCAAAAATGTAATGCTCCAATAAAGGCGCACAACATTAATCTGCAGTAAAATCATAGGAAAAGGCCTTGAACACAACTAAAATCTAACACTTGCATCAAATCATAATCGATAAAGTCAAATAATACCATTGCAAATTTTACTTATAAAACATTTTCATTTCAGTTGAATATAATAATAGCTTGCATATGCCGTTGACTGGTTGCCTAGTGAACAAGGGCGGTAGTTAATTTTTTATAAAATTTCAAGAATTCAAATGAGTAGAGCCAAAATAAATAATTCCCTGGAAAACAAAACATGGGTGAAATTGATATCCCCATGCTGAGCATGATGCATTCAATGTATATTCTATTGGAAGAAATTCATAAAGTGAATGAATCCATGCACTCTGCTCTCATACTTGCGAATTTTGTTTGTCTCTGTTCTGTTTTCTCTCTCTCTCTCTCTCTCTCAAAATGTTAATATTTGAATGGAAAAAGAAAGATCCTTTTTGCCTGGTCAACCCCCGACCTCGGAGTACATGCAGCTCTTCCATCTGCCCTGTGCCATCAAGCTTACATGCCCATAACTTTCTTGTACTTGACACATTCTCCATGTCGGCATCTCTCTCTCATCGAGCTAATTAACTAGTAATTAAGCAAGGCATTATGCTAAGCACACACAAAAAAAAAGGGGGACTAATCCTAGTGCTTGTTCAAATTAGACACAGTAGAGACATCCTCAAGATCAATGCAGCCAGAAATGGGTGATGGAAAGTTTGCACTCACTTTGTCTAGGACCCAAAGTCATCATGGCATTTGCTAAGTCTTCTAGGTAATAATTTTGCTTACCTAAACGTTAGTTAACTAGTTTCGAAACCGTGGGGGGGAAAATCGACATGAAACAGTGTGATCCTTTGAAGCGATGATAATCATAACATATGAGCCACAAGAAGAAAAAAAATAGAAGCACAAATATTTGATTTCATCCAACAATTCCTTGCCTCATTCAATGGTTATTATACTTAACCAAATGGCTCAACCGGTCAGATGTGTACCAAGTGACAAGTTGATTGAACAGAGATACCAACCACCAAAGTGGGCTAGGTCTCATGGGGGTTAGTGTTTGCATCATAACACAACATCGGCTATGGACACGTGTGCAACCGTAAAGCGGACACGTATGCGGCCGCATTGCATGATTAGGTCTCATTCATCCCTGAGAGGCAGTGAGAAGAAGAGAAAGATGCGTGTTTGAACACAACAGTTCATTTTGAGAGGCTTGACGCAAAGATAAAGTTGTGCCATCCTTTTTCCTTGGAATATCAAAACATCCAAAAAGCATGTGTTCCGCCACCGCCACCGCCACCATCACATCACGTTCTACAAAAGCTCAGGTGGGTCTCAAATCCTTGTCATCCTCATGGATCCACACTCCTAATCACACAAATTTAAGAAAGGCGCTTGTTGCTTCTACCAAAAGTGTAAGAAAATTCAAAGTTGAGACATCGTGGACACACACTGTTAATTACAAGAGTATGTTTCAATTGGGGGCTTGGAGAATCCCAGGAGTGAGACCCGTGATCGAGCCTGGGTCTCCCATTTATAGAGGGTGACTAATTTATCCCACCTATTATCTCAAAAAACAGTACGTTTGAATTGATGTCTGAATTTATGTCAAATATGCTTCATTTACTTACTTTAGTGTGACACGCTGTATCCTTTGCGATTCTAAATTCTAATGTACCGGAAATAATGGAATCAATTCAGATGGTATCAAAGCCAACCGGGTTGGCTGGAGCCTGAGCACATGCTCCAAAAGAAAAATGAAAAAAGAAAGCCATGCAACCTGGGGAAAAAATGGGCACCGATCGACCCAATCAGCAGAGGTGCATGTAACTACAGCCATACAAGTCCTATTCAAACCAGAATATTCCATCTTCATGGATTAAGACCTCATCAACCTCATCTTATTGTGAATGTGATATCTGGGATTAATGAGTCCATAGACTATGTGCCGATGCTTAAGAAGAGACACGCGTATGTGTGTGAGAGAGAGAGACATATGTGTGTGTGTGTGTGTGTCTATATATATATATATATATATATATATATATATATATGATTGAACAAGTCTCCATCTTGAATTATAGAAACAATTACATGCATGCATTAATTTCATGGGAAGATAAATTAAATTGTCTTGTGTTGTTCTCAAATCTAGCTAGGAATTTATCTGTCCCTGATTAATTGCTTAACTATGTGTTTGACGAGTACAAATTGATTTTGCTCAACTGCCTGAAAATGTAATTTCCCTGATAAAGTAATGTCATTCAACAAAATTCTTACTACATGGAAGAAAACTCGCTAATGGCAAGTTTAAATCTTCACATCACTTAAAATGTGGCCTAAAAGTTGATCCCAAAATGACAGAAAAGCATGAAACTACTACCTGATTTATATAATTATATAAGCACTCCATTAATTAGTTTCCTTAATTATGAAACTAACTTATCTTCCAATTTGTTAGCTGTTTCAATTGATGTTCGGCATCAAAATTTTGAAGTGGACATGGAACCAACTTCTTCTAAAAGGAAGGAAAGAATAGGTTTACAGGGTCCATGTGATTTTATCTTGTGTGGGTAAATTTGTAACTGCTCTAGCAAGAGTGATGACTGAGAGGCATAATCAAGGGTAATATTCAGAAAACGGGCACATTTCGCGGCTATCGACCACTTATTACAGCCAACTTTTTCAATCGGGACCTTTATGGAGAGCTTCTTAATTTAAGCATAAATTTAAGATTAAGGTATGATTTTTTTTTTATTTTCCGACGAAAAGTAGAGCTATAGTGTACATAAAAAATATACGCTTAAGAAAACAGGTAAAAATACGTTACAATGAAATAGCTTGATTTAATTTAAAAATTCATAATCAATTAAGCTTTGACTAAACCAAAAGAAAGGGTTACAAATTGAAACACTAAGTTAGAAATCCATTTTTATGAAGCATTCCAACTATTAATCAGGTAAAAACTCAATATATCATAAAGACCTTAATTCTAATTCTGGCTTTTTTGGGACTATATATACAAGGGTTAGTATGGTGACGGCCATCCCTCGGAACAGTATTTTCTATGTGGACCGAGTTCCGATAAATCAGCCAGCATCATTCAACCTATCAGATATTTCTATCAAAATCATGAGAGGTGACAGGGCTAGTAGTACTGCTAGCTACTTGCTCCACTAATTAATAAATTGTCATGATCCAAGTTGCTTGGAATCTTGGTGGTCTTGCACATTAGCATGGAATTCCACTAACCAACCAGGGGGTGCCCTATAAGCAAGTAGTACAACAAGACAAACCGTCCATGTACAAAACACACACATTTCCACACACAAGTAGAAAGATGGCTTACGCCTAAGGATAAGAAAATCCGTAGGGACAATTTTATGTTGTCTCTACGGACTACACCGTTGGGGCATCTATAAATAAAAAATTGTAAAAATTTAATATATGCAGTTGCCCTTACGGTGTCGCAAGATAAGCCCCTACAGTTATAACCGTAGAGACAAAGTCAGGCATTTAAAAAAAATAAAAACCAAAATTTTCCTCAACTCGTTCCCACGATACCCTAATTCCCCAATTTATTTCCCGCCCTCGAGTCGCCTCATCCCTCGTCGCCTCCGACATCAATGTCACATCTTCTCTCGTCGTCTCCTCTAACCTCCAGCGCCATCGTCGCCTCCTCCGAACTCTAGCGCCATCATCGTCTCCTCCCTCGTCGTCTCCTCTGACCTCCAGCGCCATTTCGATCAATCATCGTCTCGATCGCGCCCTCCTCGTCAATGTCGATCGCCGCCCTCTTCATCAACGACAAGCTCCTTCCTGGCTTTCTCGTCACCGTCGAAATTCTCAACCGGTTAATTAATTTATTCAATTTAAAATTTTATTTTTCTAAATTGAATTTGGTGGGTAAGGCTTTAATTTGTGGGTTAATATTAATTTGGGGATTTTTGATTGTGATGGTGGTCGATGGTAACTGTGGTGGTCGATGTTATTGGTGGCGGGTGTTGTGGTGGTGGGTGGTGGTGGCTGTGGCGGCGGCTGCTCTTTAATTTAGGGTTGTTTGGGGATGTAGGTGACGGTAGCGGTTGTGGTGGTGGCTGTGGTGGGTGGTGGTGGCTTTAGTGATAGAGAAAGGGGTCGGGGAAGGTCGACAGGGACCAGATAGGTCGAGTGAGGGGTCGGAAAAAGTAATTTTAGATGAGATTGGTGGTGGTGGTGGTGGTGGTGGTGAGAGGAAGAAGAAGAAGATTGGTTGTGGGTTAGGGTTTGGTTCGGTTAGGATTAGGATTATGATTAGGATTAAGGCTAATAGTTAAGGGTGGGTTTAGGATTAAGGTTACGATCAGGATTAGGTTTAGGGTTTAGTAAAAAAACAATAGTTAAGAGTAGTTCAGTGAAGAATTTATAGAGGATTAGGGTTAATTAGGGTTAGAAATAAGAGTGAGGGTTATGGTTAGGGTATTTTTGTGTTAGTGTGTGTGTGTGTGTGTGTTTGTGTGTGTGTGTGTTAGTTGATGATGATGATGATATGTGTATGTGTGTTAGTGATAATATTGATAATGATATGTGTGCGTGTGAGAGAGAGAGAGAGATAATGTTGATGATGATGATGTGTGTGTGTGTGTGTGTGTGTGTGTGTTTGGTGATGATGATGATCTCTCATATCAAATAAGGCCAAATCCTAATTTTAAACTTAACACCAGAACTAAATCCTAAATCTTAAACCTAACACCAGAACCAAATCCAAAATCTTAAACTTGATTAAGAAAACCCTTAACTTTAAAAAACTTTATCCTAAACTAAAAATTTCAACCCTTGAAATTGAAATGTAAACGTTAAACAATTTCAAGTTAAATCTTATAATAAGTGTATATATGATACTCGATGATAATATGAAATTTTCATATTTTCATCGAAAGTCATAAGTGAAAATCAATGCACGCTTTAGTCCCCGTCTATCGGTTAACATACGTTCAATATTCGCCATGACATAAAACTATATGAAGCTTGTTAAATATCAAACGATATCATTTGGTGCTAACAACCGTCGTGTATTCTATATGACGAGAAGATTCAATCGTATGATACCCGATAGATTTGTCCAATTTGAACAAGTTATGAATGTATAAAACAAACACCTGTATTCACTTATTTTTTCATTCGTTTTGAGTTATTTCGTCGATACTTTTCCGTTGGTTCTCCGTGTACAAAAATAGATTAGATGTTAATTTCAATGTTATTTCACAGCATTGAACTGATTATCTATTCTATTACAGTGTACTCGGAGAACAGCGGGGAGGTGCTGCCGAAATTTTTTCGAAACGGATGAAAACATAAGCGAATGAGTGTCTGCTCTATATATTCTTAATGTGATAGAATCCTTACCCCCGACAGCCGAAACACACACACATACAACATGAATACACAACAAACACATACACAAAGCACATACACACTAACAACTCTACACCTAAGCGAAATCATAAATTGAAACACAGTATACAGAATACAACTCATACTTGTGTATCTTCAAACATAACTTTTTTAATCGATAATTTATCTTTTTCAACGACAAAGTTGCCCTTTCTATTTTTTTCTTTGTCAATAACCATCTCGTTCTTAGATTTTTCAATATAGTCACCATAAAAAACCAACTTCCATAACTTACAATTTATATGTTATACAGTTTAATATGACCCATGAGTACTTCAGAATTAAGGGCTATATGTATGTGGATTAGCAACAACGCATGAAATCTAAGTTTGTCATAGGAGTTACTGCTTTCATTGAATTTGTACGCGCACATAATAAGATCGTGTTAGAGAAGATTCTTTATCCGCGCAATAAATGTAGGAATAAGTTCTGACAGAAAGTAAAAATCATAGAGCTTCATATCGTTAAATATGGTTTTACTAGATTTTATACAGCTTGGTTATATCTCGGGGAAGGAGAAGAAGAAGACGGTAATGCGACGGAAGAAGAAGGAGAAGACGGTAATGCGGCAGCAGCAGAAGAAGATGATAACTTCTTTCCAGAAGAAGAAATGGAGGATATGGTAGAGCCTGCCCTCGGTGATAGTAAACCTACCGAAGAAGACATTCTTTCCGGTCAAGGACCGCATGCGGATAAATACAAAAGGTTCATGAATGATACTAGAAAACCAATTTATGAGAATACAAAATATTCCACCCTATCAAAATTTGTCCAACTTTTCCAGATTAAGTGCCTAAATTGATGGAGCAACAATTCACTCACAATGCTTCTGAAATTCCTGAAAGATTATATACCCCCAGAAAATAACGTGCCCGAGAGCTGGTATGAAACCCCGAAGATGTTGTCTGATTTGGATCTGAACTGTGAGAAAATTCATGCATGTCCTGAAGATTGCGTGTTGTACCGGAAAGAGAATTCATATTTGAAAGAATTTCTAACATGTGGAAAGGCCAGGTATAAACCGAAAGTATCTGATAAGAAGCCAGATATACCTGTCAAGATAGAACAATACTTTCCGATAACACAGAGATTGCAAAGGCTATTCAGGTGCAAGAAAATAGTCGAGAAAATGATTTAGCATCACCGTGCTGCTCCAAACAAAGATGGAGAAATAAGTCATCAAAGAGACTCACCGGCATAGAAGGATTTCGATAGGAGGCACCAAATATTCAGTAGTGATCCTTGCAATATCAGGCTCAGACTGGCTAGTGATGGCTTCTGCACATTCAACTGTATGGCTGGAAGCCACAGCGCATGGCCCGTTATAATGATAGTGTATATAATATGTCGTCGTGGTTGTATATAGATCAATTCTATTTTATGATGCATTTTCTTATTGACGGACCAAATTTACCGGGAAACAATATCAGCGTCTATCTCCGATTTCTGATCGATGAGTTAAAATCTTTATTCATTGATGGTGTAGAGACTTACGATGCAAACATAGATACAACATTTATGATATATGTGACTTTAATGTGAACGATTAATGACTTTCCTGCGTATGGAATATTATCAGGTTGGTCTGTACATAGTCACAAAGCATGCTCTTACTGCCACCAGGATACAATATTGAAATGATTGAAATTTAGCAGGAAGGTTTGTTGTTGCATTCATCGGCGTTTTCTGCCACTAGACCATCCCTACAGGTTAAACGATACTCACTTTAATGGTTATCAAGAGCTTCTTGGGCCTCCAGCCTCATTGTCCAGAGAGGACATGATTGCTCAATAGGATAGTTACAATAACGCGACCTTCGGGATAGATCCAGCAAAACATGACAAACCATCTACTAGAACAAGTTAAGCATTTTCTAAGAGCTTTCGTACTGGTCAACAAATTTAGTGTGTCATTGTCTGGACGTCATGCATATAGAGAAAGGAGTATCCGAGCACGTACTTAATTTGCTTCTTTGTAAAGACGGAAAATTGAAAGACAACCTCTGTGTTCGGTTGGATCTTCAGGACTGGAAAATTAGAAGTGAATTGCATTCTAAACCAATAGCGGGTAAACCGTGTAAGTTTGTACTTCTCAATACCGCGTATCATATGTCACAATCGGAGAAGAAAAGGTTCTTGCAGGTTTTGCATGATTTGAAAGTTCCCACAAGTTTCTCAGGATCATTTAGTAAAAAGATAAAGATTGTGAAAGGAAATATCGATGGGTTGAAAATTCATCATCACCATATTATTATGTAGCATCTTCTCCCATTAGCCCTCAGGACTTCTCTTCCCAAATCGGTTGGTCTAGTAATCAATAACCTTTGTTATTTTTTTAGGGAATTGTGCGATAAAACCTTGGATTTTGTGACGTTGGAGAAACTTGAAAATTCTATTTTCTTGATATTGTGCAAGCTTGATCATATTTTCTCGCTGTCGTTCTTCGATATCATAATACACCTGACGGTTTATTTTACAACCGAGGCTAAATTTGCCAGACCGGTATAATATCGATAGATGTATCCCGTCAAAAGGTATGTTGAATTTTTCGTTTCACGCATTTTTTAAAATTATTGTTGTCTTATATGCCCGTATTTATTTATTTAACATATTTTTCTTTTAGTACCTCTACAGTCTAAAAAAGTATATACACAATAGAAATTGACTAGAGGATTATATCATGCAAGGTTAACTTCTAGATAAAGTAATTACATTTTGTGCCCGCTATCTGGACGAGAACATTGAGACAAAACTTAACCGGCCTCGGAAAATTTAGGACGGGACATATAGTAAAGTTGATTATAAGAGATTAGACCCCATGTTTATCAACAAGATTTATCAGTTTATCCTCCTCAATAGCGTTTGTCTTGAAAAAATTAGAGAGTAACTTTTTTTGGATTAATTGTTATATTTGTGTATATGTGTGTGAAATGATATAATGTTGATATCATAATTTATTGTTGAGAACGGAATTCATATTGATGAAGTACGTAAGGGGCATCCTGATTGGAATGATGAACGATTAGAAAAATATCATCTGGATAATTTTTATGATTGAGTTGCAGATCATGTAAATTGTTCGAATAACATGTTATTGCGACCAGTCTTAATCTAAACGTATATTATCACGCCCCGCTTTTCGGTGTATGGGGAGGGGACGCGGCGAGGCCTGCTACGTATTTACTCCGAAGTAAACATGTTAAGCGTATCTAAGCAATATAAAGTAATTGTACACAATAAAAATGACAATAGATGTAATTGAACAACAACTTTTATTTATTAACAATTCTTTACAAGTACAACTGGAAATATAATTACATGAATGGAAAGCAATGCCTAAATAATGACATAACTGAAATGAAAAAGTATATACAAGTGCCTACAACTCTGTGTCAAAGGCTAACTGCTCCAAATCTTCAGTACTGGGCTCGATCTCCAGTGAGTCTGAAACACCTGACAACATTCCAAAGAAAAAAGAAAAGGAATGTCGTCAGCGAACAATCGCTCGGTAAATCCCAAAATTGAGTAAAGATAGAATAGACAGAAAGAGAATATAACTAGTAATATTTGATTTATTTGTTAAAGCAGTTGTTTGTAACTTGGTGCAGAATATACCAGTGTATACGAGAGGAGTCCCACTATCCGGAGACTAAGGTATACGGAGCACAAGGAATCGTTCAGCCACGGTACAACGGCAATGAATATTCAGATTATGTGTATTATGGTTACATTCTCATGCCACTTCTAACACATTCCGTACCAATCTACCCCTTTAAAACCCCGTAATGTCTTTTGTATTAATTGTATTGTTTTGTTATATAAATGGATGACTTGCCGAAACCATGATATCAGTAAACAGAATGGATATAAATGGATAGTCATGTAAACGGAGTATATCCATGGTTCGGTTCAGTCAAAATAGATTGATATAGATTGAATTCAGGTATTCATGGATTGTCACGCCTCGCTTCCCGGTGTACGGGCAGAGGACGCGACGAGGCCGCTACGTATTTACTTAGAAGTAAACGCGCTAAGCGTATCTAAGCAATATAAAGTAAAATGTACACAAGAGACAAGATGTAAATGAACAACAACTTTATTTATTAACATTCTTTTTACAATACAATGAAAAGTAAATACATTGAATGAAAGTAATGCCTAAACGGTGGCATAACAGAATTGAAAATGGAATAAGTACAAGTGGCTACAACTCTAGGTCTTTGGTGTACTGCTCAGGGGCCTGCTCCAAATGCTCCTGACTGGTCTCGCACTCCTCAGCGTCGGGTCTTCTTGACAACATTCGAAAGAAGAAGAGAAATAGGAATGTCGTCAGCGAACAATCGCTTGGTAAGTCCCAAAGATGAGGGAAAAGTAGAATAGACAGAGAGAGAGTATAGTTTTATAATGTTTTATTATAATATTAGCGCGGTTGTTTGTAGCTTGGTACAGAAAATGCCAGTGTATACGAGAGGAGTCACACTTACACCGGAGACTTTGGTAACACGTAGTACAAGGCCCCGTCGATAATACTACGGAACAACGGCATAGATGTAATTACGTCTTAAGTGACCATCTCGTGCCACCTTTAACATGTTCCGTACCAGTCTACCCCTTTATAATCTCGTAGTGTTTGTGTATTGATTGTATTGTATTGCATGTACTGATTGTATTGTATTAATTGGTTATATAGATGGATGACTGATTGCATTGTATTATCTTGTAATAAATGGATGACTTGCCGAAACCATGATATCAGTAATGGAACGGATATAATGGAAGAACATGTAAATGGAATATATCCATGGTTCAGTTCAGTCGATACAGATTGATATGGATTGAATAGATGGATTCATATTTAATCATGTTGTATTGTAGTTTTTACTTGAATCACATTCAAGTCAGATTGGTTAGGTTGAGACTCAGTCTGAGTCAGACACTTTTAAAAGAACTTGAAATCCTGATTGTTTTAGTGTTATCGGAAACTGCTGTATATGGACGGCAGGATGTGTCTTTTTCCAAGACAATTACCGTGTTGATAACATCGTTTATTAAGTTGTCTACCTTAAATAGGCAAGCACCCATATCTTCGGCTCCCTGAAGCTCAAGAGACTGGTCCCGCTTAAACCTATATTTACTAAGGTCCTTATTGTGATTTAGTATAATTTGATGGGATTTTATATAAAAATAGTTTTGGTATAATTTCAAAATACACCTCAAGTATTTTATTATCGTCTTTAGGGTTTTCATTGATGTATATTTTATAAATGTGATATTTCTAGTGAATAATACATAATTTCATAATATATGATATTTATTTGTAATATGAATATTGTTTTGAATTATCATGATAGTTTCATGTAATATTTGAATTCTTTTCTTGAGTTTTGGAAACATGGAATAATATATATATTTAAAATAATTATTTTGGTAATAATTATATATTCATAATTAATGAAAATAATTTTATTTATTTTCTTGTAAAAATATCATTTTCTAAAGAAAAATGTATAAAAATATTCCATCGAGATCGAATGCTCCTTACGGAAGTCTGTATCTCGCTCTACTAAGCCAGAGAATGTGCGATAATCCGCACCATCCCGAACGGGGTCCCCAAAGTGGGTTGCAGAGGCGCAATTGCAGGAAAATGTTTTAATATATCTTTCAAAGAAAACGGTTTTATAAGTTAAAGAGATTTATTTGCAAAGTCGTATTTCCGTATTCTATTGTCCCAAAATTCATCGTGTTATGATAGAAATGCGTGTTGTGATGAGGTAGGTCATTACCTCGTGAGTTTTTCTAAGGTAATACGGTTAAAGGTATAAGCATGTCGAAATGAAATATAATGGTATTTTAATGTAAAAGTGGAATAAAATATGCTACGGTTATTATTTTGAAGTCAAACTTATTCTATTGTCTTTGTTAATGATTACTAAATGAGATATCAAAATTTATAGGTTTGTTATTAAGGAAAAGTTGTCTTTTTAAATGAAAAAATAATCGGAAACCGGATAACTCCGCTTCCGACACGTTTTGAGAATGACAAGTTTTGAGAATAGCAAAAGAGAGAGAGGGGGACTTACTGGCTTTGATGAGAGGGGAGAGGTAGGAGGAGGTCTAGGATTTGTCGGTACTTCGTTTCATTACCAGAAACTCCTCGTATCGTCGCCGGAACTTCGTTAGAGTTTCGCCCTTTGTTAACTCCACTTGCACACTATAGGAACTTGGAATTTTCTTGAGAATTTTGGCAGGGAATTGTGAGTGAGGAGGGGTGAAATGAGGGTGGTATTTATAGGGAAAAATTAGGATTTAGGGTCTTTAAAGAATGCATTGAAATATGCATTAAAATTGGATTAATTGGGCATTTTATTGCTCTATGGAAATAATCAGAGTAAACAAGCATTGTGGGGTTAGTGGGGTAGCTGAAAGGGTGCAGGAGGCAAAGTTTAGGAGCATTTGGGACGGTTCTACCCGACGGCGCCGGTTTTTCCATTGGTTTCGCCGGCCAAATTCCGACGGGTGGGCTTGGTTCTTTGGCCATGTGTCCATGTCGTTTGGTTTACCCTCGTGCATATGTTTGATTATGATGTCTCTCTTCAGTTTACGTGTAGACTCTTGGGCTTCTAAAATATTAAAAGAAATTAAAACAAAAAGATAATGTGGCTGATGGGATTTGAACTCTGGTGCTTTGGTTCAGCAGTGTAAGGTCTTACCAATGAGCTACAAGTTATTTCTCGATGTTCTAAAGCAAAACAAACTTATAACTCGTGCTCAGGCTTAGATGTTCCTTTCATTATTTTGAAAAAAAATCGTAGAGAAAGTTAGGGTTTTTACATTCTACCCTCCTTATAAAAATTTCGTCCTCGAAATTTGTAAAAAGAAAGTATAACAGATTTAAGGAAAGTTTGGTGATAGAAGTACTGATAGTGTATGAAAAATAACAAAGTGGTATAAAGGTTTGAAAAGCTTGAAAAGAATTACCAGTGTTACCCTAGTTTACAGCCTCTGCTTCTTCGGCTGTTAAAAGGAAAGCCTGATGCCGTGGTACATTCTTCCTAGCTGGGGGCATATTTCTCTGTCCTTGGGGCATGTTTCTTTGCCCTCGAGGCATATTCCTCAGTGCCTGATGGAATTGGCGGTTAGGCTATGGAGGTGGTGGAGCTGGGAATGCTAGACAAGGTGCAGGAGCCTGGATAGCTGGCCGCTGCGGATAGTTGGTGGGTGTGTGAGCTGGGTTGCGTCTATAAGGACAGTTTCCAATTCCGTAATTGGATGCGCCACAAACTAACCACATGCCTTTTGCGCGCCTACAGTCCTTCCACAAGTATCCTTCAATCTTGTAATAGAAGCAAAAATCTGGACTCGACTGGTTATCTGTTACTTCCGGTCTCCTCAGTTCAACAGTTGGCCTTGAAGAGGCTCCTCCTGCCATCTGATTAGCAGGGCGCTTCACTCCGGCAGATTGAGATCTGCCCTTCCTCTTCACTACTGCCTCGTATCTTCGGGCAGCTTTCAAAGCCATATCATGGGTTGAGAAATCCCCTGTAGCTAATGCAGCTTGGATTTCCGGGTTCAACCCTTGCTGAAATCTTCTAACCCTGATCTCAGCAGTCGGTATGAGATGGGCCGCAATCCTGTTACGGTCTTGTGTTAGCTGTGTAGTGTGTGATATAAAATCGAACATTGAGACATATTTTACCTGCTGAGCATGGTAAACTCAGCATCATACTCATCTACTGATTTGGTCCACATTGAACCTTGTTGCAGATGGATGAACTGCTGCTCCATATCAAAGCGGGCAGTCTCAGGGAAGTACTTTGTATTGAACATGTCACGGAAAGTCTTCCATTCGATAGGTTGGTCAAGACAGTTTTCTTCCACCTTCCACCAGACCCGTGCATTATCAGTGAGCTGTAACTTTGCAACTCGAACCCAAGCTATCTCTGGTACTTGTGCTGCTGGCAGGTCATCTTCAATACTTTGAGCATATTCCTCAGCTTCTAGAGGGCTCTCTTTTCCTGCGAACTGCTTGGGGTGCAAGGCCCTGAATTGCTTCACCTCAGGTGCTTCTTCCTTGGGACGGTTCATCAAGATAGCAGTCTGCTACTGCTGTCCCTCTAGGAGGTTGCGGATCGCCTCAAGCAGAACCGTCCGCTCATTGATCGGAGCAGCTACGGCTGGTGTAATTGGTAGGGGTGGTGGAGTGTTGTTGAAGTTGGTACTGGTGTTGTTTGGGGAATTCATAACCTTGAAAGAAAAATTTTGGTTATGAGAGATTCAAAATATGTGAAATGATAGACTTCAAAGAATATGGATTGTAAATATTGTTTTTAGTTGCTGGTTTTGTGTTATATTTCTTAGGTTGTCCACGCAGAGCTGACCTGTATGTTCATACAGAGCTGACCTGTATGTCCACACAGAGCTGACCTGCATGAGACACCAACAAAAGCTGTCACGTCCCGCTTCACGGTGTACGGGCAGAGGACACAACGAGGCCACTACGTATTTACTCAGAAGTAAACACGCTAAGCTATCTAAGCAATATAAAGTAAAATGTACACAAGAGACAAGATGTAAATGAACAACAACTTTATTTATTAACATTCTTTTCACAATACAATGAAAAGTAAATACATGGAATGAAAGCAATGCCTAAATAGTGGCATAACAGAATTGAAAATGGAATAAGTACAAGTTGCTAAAGCTCTGGGTCTTCGGTGTACTGCTCAGGGGACTGCTCCAAATGCTCCTGACTGGTCTCATACTCCTCAGCGTCGGGTCCTCCTGAAAACATTGCAAAGAAGAAGAGAAATATGAATGTCGTCAGCGAACAATCGCTCGGTAAGTCCCAAAGATGAGGGAGAAGTAGAATAGACAGAGAGAGAGTATAATTTTATAATGTTTTATTATAATATTAGTGCAGTTGTTTGTAGCTTGGTACAGAAAATACCAGTGTATATGAGTGGAGTCCCACTTACACCGGAGACTTTGGTAACCCGTAGTATAAGGCTCCATCGATAATACCACGGAACAACGCCATGGATGTAATTACATCTTAAGTGACCACCTCGTGCCACCTTTAACATGTTCCGTACCAGTCTACCCATTTATAACCCCATAGTGTTTATGTATTGATTGTATTGCATTGCATGTACTAATTGTATTGTATTAATTGGTTATATAGATGGATGACTGATTGCATTGTATTGCCTTGTAATAAATGGATGACTTTCCGAAACCATGATATCAGTAATGGAACGGATATAATGGAAGAACGTGTAAATGGAATATATCTATGGTTCGGTTCAGTCAATACAGATTGATATAGATTGAATAGATGGATTCATATTTAATCATGTTATATTGTAATTTGTACTTGAATCACATTCAAGTCAGATTGGTTAGGTTGAGACTCAGTCTGAATCAGACGCTTTTAAAAGAACTTGAAATCCTGATTGTTTTAGTATTATCGGTAACTGCCGCACATGGACGGCATGATTTCTGTTTTTTTCCAAGACAATTACCGTATTGATAACACCGTTTGTTAAGTTGTCTACCTTAAATAGGTAAGCACCCATATCTCCGGCTCTGTGAGGCTCAAGAGACTAGTCCCGCTTAAACATATGTTTACTAGGGTCCTTATTGTAATTTAGTATAACTTGAGGGGATTTTATATAAAAATAGTTTTGGTATAATTTCAAAATACAGCTCAAGCATTTTATTATCATATTTAGGGTTTTCATTGATTTATATTTTATAAATGTGACATTTCTAGTGAATAAAGCCTAATTTCATAATATATGGTATTTATTTGTAATATGAATATTGTTTTGAATTATCATGATAGTTTCATGTAATGTTTGAATTCTTTTCTTGAGTTTTGGAAACATGGAATAATCTATATATTTAAAATAAGTATTTTGGTAATAATTATATATTCATAATTAGTGAAAATAAATTTATTTATTTTCTTGTAAAAATCTCATTTTCTAAAGAAAAATGTATAAAAATATTCCATCGAGATCGAATGCACCTTGCGGAGGTCTGCATCTCGCTCTATTAAGTCCAAGGATGTGCGATAATCCGCACCATCCCGAACGGGGTCTCCAAAGTGGGTTGTAGAGGCGCAATTGTATGGAAATGTTTTAATACATCTTTTAAAGAAAACGGTTTCATAAGTTAAAGGGATTTATTTGCAAAGTCGTATTTCTCGTATTCTATTATCCCAAAATTTATCGTGCTATGATAGAAATGCGTGTTGTGATGAGGTAGGTCATTACCTCGTGTGTTTTTCTAAGGTAATACAATTAAAAGGTATAAGCATGTCAAAATGAAAATAAAGCTATTTTAATGTGAAAGTGGAATAAAATTTGCTACGGTTATTATTTTGAAGTCAAACTTATTCTATTGTCTTTGTTAATGATTACTAAATGAAATATCAAAATTTATAGGTTTTTTTATTAAGGAAAAGTTGTATTTTTAAAAGAAAAGAGAATCGGAAACCGAATAACTCCGCATCCGACACGTTTTGAGAATGATAAGTTTTGAGAATAGCAAAAGAGAGAGAGGGGGGACTTACTGGCTTTGATGAGAGGGGGAGATAGGAGGAGGTCTAGAATTCGTCGGTGCTTCGTTTCGTTACTGGAAACTCCTCGTATTGTCGCCGGACCTTCGTCGGAGTTTCGCCCTTTGTTAACTCCACTTACATACTATAGGAACTTGGAAATTTCTTGAGAGTTTTGGCAGGGAATTGTGAGTGAGGAGGGGTGAAACGAGGGTGGTATTTATAGGGAAAAATTAGGGTTTAGGGTGTTTAAAGAATGTATTGAAATATGCATTAAAATTGGATTAATTGGGCATTTTATTGCTCTCTGGAAATAATCAGAGTAAACAAGCAATGTGGGGTTAGTGGGGGTAGCTGAAAGGGTGCAGGGGGTAAAGTTTGGGAGCATTTGGGACGGTTCTACTCGACGGCGCCGTTTTTTCCATGGGTTTCGTCGGCCAAATTCCGACGGGTGGGCTTGGTTCTTTGGCCACATGTCTCTGCCGTTTGGTCTACCCTCGTGCACATCTTTGATTAGGCTGTGTCTCTTCAGTTTACGTGTAGTGCACGTGTAGATTCTTGGGATTCTAAAAGATTAAAAGAAATTAAAACTAAAAGATAATGTGGCTGATGGGATTTGAACTCTGGTGCTTTGGTTCAGCATTGCAAGGTTTTATAAATGAGCTACAAGTTATTTCTTGCTGTTCTAAAGCAAAACAAACTTATAACTCGTGCTCAGGCTTAGCTGTTCCTTTCTGTATTTTAAAAAAAATTCGTACAGAAAGTTATGGTTGTTACATAGATTCATATTGTTTGTAGTTGTACTTGAATCATATTCAATTCAGATTGATTGGATTGAGTCTCTGTCTGAGTCAGACACTTTTAAAAGAAATTGATGTCCTGAATTAGTTTTTGATGTTATCGGTAACTGTTGCACATGGACGGCAGGATTTGTGTCTTTTTCCAAGACAATTACCGATTTGATAACACCGGGTTAGTTTGTTTACCTTAGATAGGCGAGCACTCACATTCTCTGGCTCCCTGAGGCTCAAGAGAACTGGTCCCGTTTTAACCTATGTTTACTAAGGTCCATATTGTAAATTAGTATAACTTGAGGGGGTTTATATAAAAATAGTTTTGATATATTTTCAAAATACAACTCAAGTATTTAATTATCGTCTTTAGCGTTTTCATAGATTTATATTTTATAAAAGTGAAATTTCTAGTGAATAAAACTTAGTTTTCATTGTATATGGTATTTTAATGAAAAATTGGAATTTGTATTGAATTTGGATGGTATGTAATTGTGATTCCTTTGATTTAGAAAACATGGAATATTTGTATAATATATTTAAAATAGATCTTTTGATAAATATATATATATATATATATATTTAATAAAAATAAATTTTATTTATTTTGTAGAAATCTTATTTTCTTAAAAATAGCAATAAAAATTCCATCGAGATCGAATGCTCCTTACGGAGGTCTGCATCTCGCTCTACTAGGCCCGAGAAAGTGCGATAACCCACACCATCCCGATCGGGGTTCCCTAAATGGGTTGTAGAGACGTATTTGTAAGGAATTAGATAACACTCTTTTTAAAGAAAACGGTTTTGTAAGTTTAGGGTATTTATTCGTAAAAACGTATTTTCCCATAATCTAGAATTCCAAAGTTCATCGTGATATGTCCAATATGTGTGTTGTGATGAGATAAGTCCTTATCACGTGAGTTTTCTAAAGGTAATACAAGAAAATATGTTGAATTATGTCGAAATGTAAAGTATATGGTATTTTACCGTATAAATACGATAAAATTTGCATAAAAGATTTTTTTGAGATGAAACTTGTTTTAATGTGTTTATTTATGTTTATTAAATATTATTAGAGAATATGGTGATATATTGTTCAGGAAAAATGGAGTTTTTAAAGAAAAGAGAGTCGGAAGTCGGAATATATCCTATATTGCATGCATATTGATTTAGAATATTATATTATAGCTACACACACATTCTTTTTGCAATTACTTATATAATTAATTTTTTATTATCTAATTGTAAGTGGTGCCTCCACATCCCAGGTACAGGCCACTCCCGCACCTGCAGGTATAATTATATATCCAATATTGCATGCATATTGATTTAGAATGTTATATTATAGATACACACACATTCTTTTTGCAATTACTTATATAATCAATTTTTGATTGTCTAATTGTAGGTGGTGCCTCCACATCTCGGGCAGAGGCCACTCCTGCACATACATGTATGTTTACATATCCTATATTGCATGCATCTTGATTTAGAATGTTATATTATCGGTATACACACATTCTGTTTGCAATTAATTAAATAATCAATTTTTGATTGTCTAATTATAGGTGGTGCCTCCACATTCGGCGCAATGGCCACTCTCGCCACTTCCATATCTCCGTTCAGTCTGCAGGTTAGTAGTCTTAACCATAAGATCTTTTTCATAAAAGAGACGATAACTTGGACACACTAGCATATCCAAAAGGCTCAAATTTGACGAACAACTACCATTTTGAATTTAGGGTTTGTATATATCTCTATTTTCATAATGCAAATGATTTAAGTTCTCAATTAGTTTTACCTTTTTGGTAGATATAGCCAGCCTTTAATTTTATGAAAATTAGTATTTTCATTTTACATTTCCGCTAACCATGAATTTCATGTAATTTTATCGTCAATATTTATTTTCTAGTTGGAGGGGATGCATCCACGTCCAAGTCACCGGTTGTTCCTCACCAGAGAAACCATCGTCCCGCTCATGCTGCTATCCGGGCTCAGGCTTGTGCTGTTGTCGCCGGAAGTATATATCGCACTTCAATTTTCGTTAATTCTTGAATTCTAAATACCGTTTTGTCTTGATATTATTTGTATATCTATTTATCTTGTAGATGCAGAGCAACCACACCCCGAGAAGGGGACTCGAGAGCCAAATCAGTCCCATAGACTGAGGGCTGATAGAGCTTGAGGAGGCACCATTCCTCCTCTTCTTTACCTCCGATTATCGCTACACCGGCGAGTATGCCTAGAGGTTCGGCCGGTATGTGGGGGATGAGAGTTGCATCCAAAAGAAGTATCTTCTCCACGTTAAGTGGGAGATCAGTACCGGCGCTCTTTTGTCCTCTTCTGGGATCAAGCTCGGGTATTAATATATATTTTCATTACTTATCAAATAAATTTTCTATTATTTAGTACTTATAATGTAAAGGCATTATTATCTTGTATTTGCAGTTGGATTACGATTTTCAGCCTGCATCCGACCCTGATCATCCCGACAGAGTGCTCGATCTTCACGCTCTTTATCTGGGCTTCATGAATAACATGCAATCTAAGGTCTGATATAATAGGAACGAGCTGAAGGTAGATTGCTACATGCTGTGGCTGGCCACCCCTGAAGTGGAGAGAGCGGCTCTCCTACAGTCTCCGGCTTTTACCAGAGTCGATGTAGATATATGGCCTCTCTTGTACCGGTATTATGAGTCTGAGCACAAAAAGATTTGTAATTAAAATGTAATTAATTATTTAGTATATAAACTTTTTTGTTTCTTAATTAGAAAACTAAATCTAATTGTGTTGTGCAGAAACATACCGATCAAAATAAGGGGAATCAGAAGTCTGCGAAGAGGGATCGTCCTACTTACACTGTTGGCTCGAGAAACATTACTCGTGCCATAGAGGCATCGGTAAATTACGATATATCTATTTTGATATAATACAATATTAAAAGTTATTTTATAATATATGTAATTTTTTGGTGAATTGCAGAGAGCTCAGACCCTGGCGCAAGGTGGTACACCGAGCGTGTTGACCGTGTATCTGTCCGTCCATGACATCTCGACAAATCCCGCCACGGACGAGTTTCGATTTCCCGACACTGCTACCAAGGAGTATTGCGTAAGTGTTAATATTTATTCTTATTAGAATAAATTTTTTGTTTTGATAAGTCCAAATTTAAATGATTTACTTATATTTTAATGCTTAACGTGGGTGAGCGGGTGGTGGAGCAGGCGGAGGCATCGGGGATTGATTTCAGTAGACAGACCGATCCGATCATATTGACCCCAGTCCGAGACGCCGCATACGAAGAGCACCACGGTGGTTGGAAGAGAGACAGGGAACTTGGTCCTAGCAGGGCCATATGAAGTTGGTCTCCACTCCGGGGGTTACTTTCCCTACCCCGTGAGCGACATCTGGAGTATGATGTTACCATATTGAAAACCACTGTCAAGAAGTTGAAGGAGATGTTGGTACATATATTACTTATTAGAAAATTATTATATCACATTATAGATAGTAGCTTATGCAATATCATTAACCTGAGTTTATTTGGTTTTAGACTAAAGTTTGATTAATTGGACTTACATAAAACTATCTAACTGAACTTTATAATTATAACCATACCACATCTTTCTTCATTTTGGAGTATAAAAAGTTATGATTATCCAAACTCAAAACTTGAGAAGAAAATATTGCTTTAAAAATTAGATAACTCTACAACCAAGCATCCTATCAAAATTAAACAATTAAGGAGAAATACGATATTACAAGTTAGAGTAAGTATCATTTCTATCTTAACTTAAAATAAACTACGGTTTTCCAAACTAAATACTCAAACCAGGCCCAAGGCCATAAGTATTCTTAGATTAGGGAAAAAGAGTGTAGCCCTAAATGTGTGAAATTTCAACATGTATAAATTCTCATACATAATATATAAATTTCAACAGAACGTGTGAAATCTCATATATAAATTCGCGGTTCCTTAATAATCCGATTTTGATATGAATTCAACTAAATCCAGTATACCGTTCTTACTCGTTTATTAAACAAATACAAAATTTTATAGATACGGCATGCTATTTCAGCTGCGACTCCACATGTCACTCCTTCGGCTGCAGCTGTGCAGCCTACTCCTATTCCTATAGCTTCATAGCCTACTCAGACTCCTGCACAGACCATTCAGACTCCTGCATAGACCACTCCTTCATTAGTCGAGTTTTTGTCGACTCAGGACTGTACCGAGGAGCAGATGTGCCAGATTTCAGCGTTTATTAGAGGTAGAGGAGCTGGACTGAGCTAAGATATGTTAATTTATATTTTTGAGGATGGATGTACTTATTTGATACATATTGTATGTCTTAGACGATATCTTTGGTTGTTTACGATAATTTTAGATTGATTTCGTAATCTGTTTGTTTATTTCTTTATATATTATGCATGATATGTTGTTTATGAATATTTCTGTATTTGGCTATATATATATTGTGCACAGGGCGCGAAAAAAACAGGAAGCTCCTTTTTTATGAAAAAAAATCTGATATATTGTCTCTACGGATTACTCCGTAAGGGCAACTGCTGCACCTACGGATTAATCCATACGGACAAATATTGCCCCTACGATTTAATCCGTATAGACAAAATATCAGAATATCTGATATTTTATCTCTATGGACTTAGTAATAGGAACAAAACTTGTCCCTACGGATTACTCCGTAGGTGCATATGTAATCCTCTACGTATAACTCAGTAGGTATAATTATTTTATTTTTTTAACAGAAAAATTAAAAAAAGATTTTGTCCCTACGAATTCATCCGCCTGTAGGGATAAATGCCCTACCATTTAAGTCATGTGGGCAATGTTTACTCCGTAGAAGCATGTTCAGGACAAAAACTTGCACCTGCGGCTTTTAGACCCACGGAGGTATTTTAAGTCCCTACAGATTAATCCGTATGAGCTACTAGTTGCCCCTACGGCTAAATCCATATGGACATGTGGATATTGTAGTAGTGACATAAGGCAATCTAACTATGACCATCATCCCCCTTACCTTTTACTTTCAATGAAAATTGCCATGGAAATCTCTCCTTGCTATCTTATTTGATATTTGGTGCTCCAAAAAGATCAAACAAAAAAAGCCCAGCTTCAAGGGTGAAAATGGTGGGCGAATTTTGTTTTTTGTTATCAACCCTTTGCAGACATAGAGTTGGTAGATGTCATGCCGGTTTAAACTCAGTATGCTTCTTTTTATTTCTTTGAGGAGAAGTAAAGTTTTTCAAATTTTCCATTCAAAACTCTCCTTTTCCTTTTTTTCTTCTTTCGAGTGAAGTTGATGGTTTGAATTCTTTTAGCGAATGAAGTTAGGGTGTTAATTATTATTAACCAATGTTTAATTAGTCACACGCATAATTATAAGCAATGTATATAGTTTCCAAAATATAAAAAACATAAAATAGCCCTTGTCTGGCAACGATTGTCACAAACTCTACCTTGTCCCATGATAACGAGTAGTTGGCAGACAAATTTTGGGCAAGAAACACCGTCGGCCTCCAACTGTCTCTTTAACATATAGAAACCAAATCAAACATGGCTGATCTTGAAAATTGCAAGCATCATGTCCCTTATTCTAAAACGAAAAAGTCTGATCAAAATATCAAATCAAAGACCATTTTCTATACTTTAAACAAAAGAAAAGAATGGTGTTGGGCCATCGAAGATTAAAAGAGTGGTTAGTACGAATGGATGATCCTAGAACGAGTTTCGTGCATGCGACAGCCATGTCGGCTCACCTAAAAGCAGGCTCGATGGCTAAAGAGTTTTTGCTGGTCGAAGGGGGAGTTATCGGGGCCCGGATGCATCGAAAGTGTTGGTCGGGGCTTTATAAGGAAAGAAAGAGAGATATAGATTGTGGTAGTGGGATGATGAGCATTGCCTTTTCAAGATGCTCACCAGGCAAAAATTGAAGAACTGGCAGCAGAGGTCTATAGCAATTGTGTCTGTGCTTGTCAATTTGATCTGAGCAATTAGCAAAAGGCTGCAAATGCTCATAGTGGGGAACAATCCACACTTGAACTTGAAAGTCCAGTCAATCATATCCCTGAAACTGTAATCCAACTGATTAATTACATAGCAAATCATGTCATTAATTATCATTTTTGCACATTCTAATTGACACCTAGAAGAAATTTAATTTTGAAATGCTTCTTATTATAATTAATTTTAACATCCGATCGATGTGAGATTTGAATGCAACCAAGGCCCCCACCAACGGCACATGTTGAAGGCCTGACACGCATGCATGTGTGTGAACCAAATTGGAGACTTCCATTCATTAATCCTTTTAAGCAAGCCAATATTAATTAGTGTTGGATCTTGAATATTTAATTATATGAAATGCAAAACTATTCACATTGTAAATAGATGAAGTTGGCCATCTCTCTCAATTCTCAAATTAGGCACCGACATGAATGATCCAGATGCATGGCTAATAATAATAGTAGCAGTAGTAACAACAACAACCAATGAATTAATTTGTAAATGCCGAGTCGACCCACTAGTAGAGATGTACCCAAAATGGGTAATGATGATTAGTCACTCTCTGACTCTGCTGCACAAAAAAAGTCTCAGAAATGAAATGAGAGACTAGCTAGTGGGGAGAGACAAAGAGAGAGATTTTCATTTTCTCAAAAAAATTATTGTTATAGTAGTAAGATATTTTGTTGTTTGTGTTTGTGTAATTGGTTTGGCTTTTCCCATACTCTGTCTGTCTCCTTATACCCCAACCTCCACTGATTGCTTAGCGTTTTACCTTTTTATTTTTCATTCTTGATTTCATGAAACATGTGGAAATATCTCTCATTTGAGTGGCCATCGAATTGAAAAACAAGGGTAGACAATGTCAGTTATCTACATGAATATTACTGAAGAAACATGTCAGGAAAACATTCAAATATATAATGGCTAATCAAGACTCGTGTTTTTACCTAAATCAGAATAGATATTCAAAAGTTGACAACCTTGGTGTATGCTTATGTTTGCGCTCTGCGTGGAACATTTTGTGTGTGTATGTGTGTGTGTGTGTGAGAGAGAGAGAGAGAGAGAGAGAGAGAGAGAGGTTATGCATGATTACAATCTCCCTCCTTTTGTTGTGAAGTTTCTTGGGTCAAGAATCTAAATTGATGATTAGCAGGAAACTTATATGTCTAAGTATTAGATCATACCTGGTGATTACCTATCATGGCATGTGTCGGCCGCATCCTAACCTGTCATCTTACAATTGACCACATCGTTTTAAGTGTCCGTTTTTTCTTGGAATACTTCTAATATCTCATATGTGATATTTGATGTGGCATAAAAGCAATAAGTAAATGTTTTTTGAAAGATAATATTCCACCTCACCTGGTACCAACTTGTCCATTATAAAAGGATTTTCTTTTTAGGAACATGATTTTACTATAAATATATATTATCAAAATGCCAGTGAAAAATGCCAAGGTATAACATGTGATTGCGGTTTATATATATATATATATATATATGAGAATAATGGAGAAAAGAGGCCATAGGAGGGGATTTCCTCCTATGGCGTGGAA
This sequence comes from Agapanthus africanus, assembly GCA_030015575.1. Taxonomy (NCBI): domain Eukaryota; kingdom Viridiplantae; phylum Streptophyta; class Magnoliopsida; order Asparagales; family Amaryllidaceae; genus Agapanthus; species Agapanthus africanus. The sequence continues at coordinate 5,254,107 of JASDDO010000024.1, forward strand.
AAAATACAACCTCCGCTATTTTTTCCGACGATCGGCCCCCATCATCTTCATCGTTATCATCTAAGATGTGCGTACACCAAATTTCATGTGATTCCATAACTTTTTCACCGTTGATTTAGCAATGTAAAAAGTTCTATTGTCGGTAAACCGTTAATTTTGAGCCCACTAAATCAACGGTGAAAAAGTTGTGGAATCACATGAAATTTGGTGTACGCGCATCTTAGATGATAACGATGATGATGATGGATGCCGATCGTCGGAAAAAATGGCGGAGGATGTATTTTTTCCACGCCATAGGAGGAAATCCCCTCCTATGGCCTCTTTCCTCCATTAATCTCTCTCTCTCTATATATATATATATATATATATTTTGTGGAGAGGTAGGGAGTGATGATGACAATATTGAGAATGTGTATAAATATATATGCCATACTACTGGTTATTAAAAATGCATGTAGCAGCAGTGGCTGGTGCGATTAGGATTGAAAAGGTGCTGCTGGCCATACTAATACTTCGTACAATTCACCACATGGAAACTATAGTCATTAATCATGGTAACAGTAGCAGCAGTAGTAATATTAGTAGTTATAATGGTGAAGAGCTGGTGTGGGTATGTTTGTGGTGTTGTGTACTTTTGATTTTTTTTTTCCTTGGCCAATAGAAGCTCAGGGCAGTGACAAATGTGGCTCTAGCCTATATATGCTTGTTACCTAGCATGGTCCCATACATATATGGTGTCCTTTTGTTCTGTCTTTGTGACAACTTGAATCTTGGATTGTAAGTTTTCCCCTCACATGGCTCCATTTTACATGGGAAGATCCATGGTTAAGAACAGTGAAATAGAGCCGCCGTAGAGAATAAAGTGACACTGTAGGAAATTTCTTACATTGGTTGCTCTAAAGGTCAATCATCCGTCGACTTTTTGATATGTTTTTGATTTAGCTACCTTACTTTACTTCTCTTTGTTCTGTTCAGCGATATTCCCGGAATCTTCGCGGTGGATTGTCTAGGCAGGATGTGGCGATTGGCGGCCGTGTCTCTTCGATCTCTGGATCCAGGCAGCGATTCACGACACGTCTAGGTTTCCATGCGTATCCTTGATGACGTCAGCGGATCAGCGAAATGATTGCGTTATAAAGAAGACGTCGCTTCGTTCGATCGATCGGTCGGTTGATCTTCGTGCCACATGGCCACCAATGGGCAGCGGACTAGGAGACGTCGCCAGTCGGATCCATGTGAGGGGGAAAATCCAATGGTCGGTCACCATGTAGACTCATCGGGGTCATGGGGTACGACACTTCATTTCGACGGGAGCGGATTTGGACCGTTGGATGGATTTTGCTGGACCTATAAATAGGAGAGGCCTTTCCTTAGGAAACACTTTTGTTTTAGTTGTCTTCCTTGTCTAAAAATTGCCCGGCGGTTCGTTACTTAGATCGGATCTTCAGCCAAAATCCATCTTCAGCCGATCTTCTCTTGAATCAAGTTAGATGTCTTCTTCTAAAGTTTCCGTTGATATAGTTAGGGTTGAGTCGGCCAATGAGGTTTCAGCTTCTGAAGCCGAGTCCAGTGGGTCAACTTGTTCTTTCTCGGCTTCCGATAGCCGATGGAGTTCCTCTTCCTCTTTGTCTTCTTCCTCGGCGTCGGGCTCGCCCCCAAGGGGTGGCGACGCCCTCATCCTTCGTCGTCGGGTGGCAAAGAGGGCCCCAAGGTGCGCATCGAAAATACCCGCGATGCATCTTTGATATTGAATCGATTGGACGAGCTTTCCGATATCCGGGCTCGTTTCCATATCCCCACTGGCTATTCGCTTCGTCTGGCCAGGGAAGGTGAATGGGCAGATCGAGTACAGGGCAATGAGATTGCTCTGTACCTGGAAGCATTCCGAGCGGAGATGCGTCTGCCCTTCTCATCCGAGATTTGTATTGTTCTCCATTGCTTCCGGCTTGCCTCGGGAAAGCTAGCACCGAACTCGTGGAGAATTCTCCTCGGGTTCCTACTCTGGCTGAAAATTGATTGGATCCCCTTTGACTTGAGCCTCCTTCTTTCCTTTCTTTACTATAAAAATCGCCCTGGCACTCGAAAGGATGAGCCGAGCTGGGTTTACTTTTTTTTTATAAACATAAGAGCAGGGTGGCCGGGTCAGGGGTAGTGGTCGTTGCAAGACTACGGTAGCGCCCCGGCCATCTTTCCGAGACCAAAATGCGGAAACGAAATTTTTTCTTAACTTGAAAACCGGCGCTATCGTATGCTTAAAACCCGGATCGAACCATTAACCTACAACTAGCTATCTAGAGAGAGGGTTGGAAAGCTATACCGATCGATCCGTGTCCTTCGGTCTTTGGCCACCATCCCAAGCTCCTCGCGGCAACTCCGGTCTCGATCTCCTCATCGGAAAGGGCACCACATCTACGAGTCTTTTTACGGGCTCCCGCTTCATTCGAAGCAACTCGGGCACGAAGTGTGCTAGCCGACGTGTCCAAGATGATGTAGAGAGTGTTTGTGATCACTTTGTCTCTTGCATCCATGGATTTGGATGGAGGTTAGAGGTGTTTCCATTAATGGAGACTTTGAGCTAGAGGAGGAGGAAGAAGAAGCTTTCTTTTTCCTTTTCTTTTCTTTTCTTGTGATAGAATGAGAGTGACAGAGTGTGAAAAAAATACAAGACCAAAACCTCTCATTAGGCAGCCCCTCTCTCTCTCCTCTCATCATATCAACACAAATCAATCATATAATATGACACATGCACAAGAAAAGAGACCAAGAGTCACCACTTGTGCATGTGTCACAATAAATGCTCCAAATCATGATATCTAGCTCATAATTACTATTTACAAATATTAATCCAAATGTTTGCAACAATAAAAAGATACGACAACATCTAAAGTAACTCGTGACGGATCACAAGGATACCCCTCACCTGTATATACATATCTGCACCCGCATTCCGACTGAATGCGAATGCGATGAGACTAAAGTAATCCAACAAATCTAATACTGGGATCCGGCTTAAACCAAAGCCCACTAGTATGATCCGTCCGATCATGATCCGTGCAATACCGCACGTATAAGATCGAACCCTGCCATATATCATACGGCCTCTACAACGTTTCGCCCGAAACTTGAGAAACTGTCTGTGGGGGACTCTAAAGACTCGTCAATACTTTGGCTGTGGATTTAACCACTAGCACGTCAGAGGTATTAGCCGTACGTAACGGGCTACCAAGTATTGACTAAAAGGGAGGTCGATGAGCGAACTCATCCTGACACCCTACTGAGCCTGTCAGTGACAATATCCGTACAGTCCGGTCCGTTCGTCTATGAGCATCGCATGTCGGGCCTAGGGGGTTGGTAAAAGTCAGACCCCCAAAAGCGGTACAAGTCGTGTCGGAGTGTAGCCCAGAACACCCTGAGATACTACTGGAATACCTACCAGTAAATCTCCTGCCTCGGCCGAGGGCTTTGTGTTGTCATGTCCCGAAAATACGGAAAATGACCGGCACTTAAACTACGAAACGTCTCGAGGCGTACGTAATCTAAGTAAGCCGAAAACCCAGAAATCCAAACCAAGAAAAGTAGTAGAGTGAAGGAAAACCAATTTAAAATCAAGTAGTTTTAATAGCATAAGCCGAATTATGCGGTTTTAAAAAAAATATCAAGTATTTCCTGAAAATTTCGGCAGAGTCTCCTTTGTAAATACTGGCTCCTAAACGGGATACAACATGAATAGTAATATACAAGATATATAATGGGAGTACGATACAAGTAAACCCAACTACTAGCAAGTCACCCGGAAATGGGAAGCAGTGCCAGCAAAGCCGTAATGAAACCTGTACGGCAAAACCTGCAAGAAACTGGGGCACAACGGGGGTGAGTTACCAACTCGTGAATAGAAAAACATCTACGGAAAGAAATCGCTTAATTAACGCAACCTAGGTCAATGATCATAATATATCCTCAATTATATGTATAACATGCAGCCTATAACAATGGCTAGGGTAATATCTAACCGAGTGTAATCTCATGGGCCCGTGACAGTGCCTCAGGTAGCAATATATCATATGGATGATGTATGAATGCATGAAACAGAATGCATGTACTGAAGAAAACTGCTTTCATAAATTAGTGAGATTTCTGTATTTTTAAAATGAGGTATCATAATAAAATCAGCATAAAACAGTGCCTAGCATCGGCACCAAACTTAATCCCAATATCTCGATATCTCTGTATCACAGTCTCTGTACCTCAATGTCTCGAAATCTCGATGTCTAAATCACAATATCTAGGGCGCCGTCAGTCCAGACCGGCCCCTACCATCCATCTCAAGACCACGATGGTATCCTCCGGATATCCGACGCGTCGGGTAATATCACCAGTAGGTAGTCTCCCCCTGCCAGGCTCATCGTCATCACCACGAGCTTCTTGCCCCGGGGTACCTTACCGGGTCCACCATGTACCCGAAACGGTTCATCCAACTCCTCGAATCGGGTCTCGAAATCCATCAGCAAACTCATGGTGGACGACTCATACATCATGGGAAAAACCGCGCTTTTCATTTAAAAAGAGAAAGCAGAAGTTTGTATATGTTTTGCGGTTTTCCCCAAATCCAGAAAAAATATCATGGAAATCCGAATCCAAAACCTCAATAGCACGTAAAAAGTGAATATATGCATGAGAATCCATGAATGCGGCATAACAATGAATAACGGTATGCATGAAGCGACAGTAATAACTACAATATCTAAGCTGTCATATAAGGTAAGTACACTAATATCATGTCAAACTACTAGCTATCAAGCGAAGTTAAGAAATAATATTTTCTAGGGTGTGCGTGACATGGCAATTACCGATGAAAATGTGTGTGAGCCGGCAAGTAAGTGTACGTGGTACATACGCATCATCGGTAATAGTGCTGGTGTCCTAACAATATAATATCAACAATGCAATATGAATTAACAATGTAAGTATGCGATGCGGAGCGAGCAACCATAATGAGCGGGAGCTAAATATTAAACAATGGTGCCATTTGAAATAACACGAATCGCGGGGTTTTGAAAATAGGGGCTACGGTGGTTTTTTAAGAAAGGATACATCTTTTGAAATATCCGCAGATCCCTTGACCTATCTTTTAAAATAACCACGATCCGCTAGTTTTGAAATAGGTAGGAGTCTAATATAATCTAACAACTACACTAAACTATACGGCTGAACTAACAAGCTGAACTACAGGTAAGAAAACCGCCTATCATCTGAGTCGATACATATACATACCTGTATATGTATAGTCGGTGATCATGCCTCAATAATATCACATCCGATACCATATCTATAATCAGGCATTCCAAGTCAAGAGTGCGGATCAATCATCAATATAGCTCGTACGTAAATCCGTCGTACGGCATCCCAAATCTGGATACAGGTCAATATCATATTCCTCACACTATTTCTCTGATATCCTCTTTATCCAAGATCATAGTCTAGGGTACTGACCTATGTCTAGTACAATACTAATATTCTCAATATACTCATGATCTGTCTACTGATCGACAATCTCGTACAAACCGATATCATCAGCACATATCATCATCAAGGGGTAGACATCGCCCAATACGGCCTAGTATCAATATCCTAGCATATCATATCTCATATCACGATCACATGTCGACCATTTTATTAATAACACTATTCACCCGTATCGTCGTCCCAAGATCCGCTATAACACCAGGACGTACCTCAAGTACGAATCCTGCCATATCACCGATATCACAACCACAAAACAAATCTCATCGACTCAGCTCAATCCCAAGTATCATCCTCAAATCCGTATGTGAACACATAGTCTCATACCCATGTGAACACATAACTATAAAGAATCCCATGAGCACATATAAATAGGAATGTATGCAAGTATGTATGTGTGTATGTGTAGTGCAACACTACCTTAGAGTTCGCAACACTAAAATAATCCAACACACCAACATCCATCCTAAACATCGTTATTAATCCCAAATAACATATAATAATTGTTGGTGTGTATACGCATCCGTATACACCACCACGGACTGCGGAGGTGCTATACGCCATCCACCCGACTTCTTCCCGTAGATACAAATCTACTCACCTGGTCCTCGCTCGCCGGTGCCAACATCGCCACGCGCTTGCTTGTCGTCTCGAAGTCCACATGGGGTACCTACATATCATAACGCACCGTATCACATTAAAATCCGACTCATGACCAAAACGACTCACGAATCCCACATAGGTCAAAACCTATGGTTTGCTTCCACAAATCAACCTAAAAACCCTCGACGTCGGCGTACAAACGCCAAACCATCGAGAAAAACCCAAACACACTCATTTGTACAATCACAAGCACTAATTATAATATGAAATAGGGTTTAAATCATCAAAACATTAAAATTAATCAAATCATTTTATTTCCCAAAAACCTAGTTAGCACAAATTCCCATTTCGGTTCAAAACTTCATGCTTTAACCAATCTAAATATTTTAACAATTCTAGTGGATATAATGTTCATTAAACATCTTAATTAAGTCATACCAATGTTAATTAGATTTTAAATTTACCTCTTAATATTAATCTCAAAATCTAGTTTGCAAACATAACCAATTTAAAAAATTTTCAAAGTAACAATTCATAATTCATCAACTAAACTAAGTTTTGGCATGTCTTAGGATGTTAAACTAAACATTGCAACCTTAATAATATGCTTAAAACCCTAACTTGAATTCATAACCCCTTTCTTTTAAATTTTCAAACTTGAGGTTAAAGCCAAAATAATACCTAATTAAGTTCATTTCAAAGAAATTAAACAACCAATTAACCTAAGGTTGAGATCATACCTCACAAGTTTTGAAATCTAGCTTGCACCTAGCCTCTAAAGATGGTTCCATTGCTCTAAGATTCAAGCTAGAATAGATGTAAGGAATATAGGGTAAAGATTTAATGAAGACTTAGTGAGAACTTGTGTTGATTTTAGAATGGATTTTGTGGATTTTTGAAGTGGGATGAGATGAAGAATTGGGGCTGTAGAAGTGGGGAAGGCTGCTGAATTTTTTTGGCCGAGCCTTAGTGGAGAGGGGGAGAGAAAATGAGTGGGCAACAAGGTCAAAGTTTCACCCATACCTCACATTATCTACACACCACTCCTTAGTTTATTTTATTCATTAATTCTCTTTTCTATGAAGTTTGAAGTGGGAAAAGAGTTGGGAAAATGGGGAGAGCTGCCGGTGAGTTCGGCCATGCTTGGGGAGAGGCTATGTGTGTGAGTGAGTGAGGAAATTCCATGTCAAAACAAAGCCCAATATTACATATATAAATTCATTTCTTAATTAATTATTTTTTTTCTAATTATCTTGATCCTAGAATCTCTAGAAACTTGGAGACAATTTGAGAAGAAAAGAGCATGTTACAAACTTGTTATTAAGTTGTCATGGTTCGTTAGTGTATGATTAACCCATTCCAAATTGTAATTATCCCCAATTAAATGTATTAGTGACGGCCTAAAATAATATTAAAATAATTAATTTCGGAAAAAATTTCAGAAAATTTGAAATTTCACCAGTGGGTCAATAAACACCGAATACTAGCAATTACATAGCTAGAATATATATATTTAATTTTATAATAAAGATATTTGTATTTTGACTTTTTACAGAAAACCCCCTTATTTTACCGATTTTCCGAAATTTCACCGAAACGATTTTCAAAACGCTACATGTGTAATGGCTCTCCTAGACACAGCGCGATCTCACCCCAATACCGGGAGATACGAAACCCCTGCCGATCCTCTCACTGCCTCCATGTGGCTCGGGACTGTACCCAACTAAAACCTGTTTGCACGACTCCTTTGAGCCGTGGTAGGGTAGTAATCAAAGCACAGTGGTAACCCACATGAGACAAATAACGATCTCAGGTCGATGAACTAATATGTACACATGTCACCAGGGAACTGCTATCTGACGTCAGGTATAATACCAACTAGCATGTTCCCGGCGAGTCCTGTCCGGTGTACTCATAACCCAATGAGCACCTGTATACATCTTAGGTGATCCAACTGACACCAATGGCTTGTGAGACCGGCCACCGCCCCTCGTCGGGGTCTCGACTGTATACACTAGTCTACTAATGGAGTATCGATGCCCGGTCTCGAAACTCCCACGACTAGGGACCACTTTAAGGATGTGCTTTTAGACTACCCGACTCTCACGTATATGATCGCCATCATACTGCTGGTAGTCAAGAAAGAATCCTAAGGGCTCTATCAACGTGTAATAGTGACCTGTAAGGGCACCTAAAGCAGTTTACGATGATAAAGACAAACCATGGTAGCATACTATTCTCTATCAACGTGTAATAGTGAACAACAATGTCACCTAAAGTATGTACACGATGATAAAGACAAACCAGATAGTATACAAACCTCTCGAGTAAGACTGTCCTACCGGTATAGGTCCTCCCTCAATCATTGCAATCACGTGCCTGCTATCCAATAATTGACTCTGAGGGCACTATATCCAACAATCTCCCACTTGCACTCAAGGCTAATTATTGCGATATCGCATACTCACAGCCCATGTGATACCGAACACCCAACTCCTCTACTAATCAGTTTCACAAAGATCATTTGCGAAACTATTGCATTCGAGAAATAGCCTCAGCTAGTGGATCCTCCCTGATATTTCTTTCTATGTCTCTCTTTTTCTCAAGTTCGCGGAGAAAGCCATCTCCCGAAATGAGCAATACCTGTCTTAGAATATGTTTGGATATCTGATGGGACCTAGTTCATAAATGAACTCCAAATCCAAACTTCTTAGATTGTATCGTCAACTGAAATTAATCAGTATCCTGCGCCACACCTCTCTCAGTATCCGCTTGGACCACCTGTCCAAAATACTGCCCCTCGTCAGAGGGAAAACTATAACTCTGACAGCCACTCTGTCATCCAGGTCACCTTGGAAGCCTGGAATGATAACTGTCTCCCGAAGGAGGCTGCCGTTATCATATCCCTAGAACATCCACTTATGTTCTAAAACTGCTTCCGAATGTTTCTCCAGGATTGGATCAATATCAACTTGTTGCATCTACTGCAAAAACAACATCTGGTGTGGTACTTGACATCTCATGATTGACTCAATTGCCTAAGTAAGTGATCTGCCAATCATGCACATCCCTCTCGCCTTTAGTCTGTAAGACACCTTTAGAGAGGGTGACTCCATCACCTGCAGGTACACTACCATGCCTGAAGTCGTCCATTCTAAAACACCTTTAGAATGCTGTCTAAGTACCCAAATTGGGAAACTACCCAAATCTAGATCTAGTAACCAGAATGTCAGATATTATATCCAAGCTTTATGTGGAGAAACCACTGTGTGACAACCTAAGTATAACCGATCGTAGTATAGGAATTTCACTTCCTACTCTGTGTATGTCATCCAAATACCAGGACATCACACCCTACTACCTTCTTAACAGATCCATTCCCTATTCTGATGAAGTCAAACGTATGACTGTCACATCAGAAATAGATGATCTATCTCCGCTATATCTGCTTTAGTCCATAAATAGACATACGCTACTTGTCCACTATGCTTCCACTGCTCCCACTAACTACGACAACCCTCTAGCAGAGTCATATACACGTACACTTCTAAATCTAGTTTAGAACGACGCTATACTCATCCTTCTGCCGGGTCACACAGTCTGGAACAACAACAATGGCAAGTCTGGGTAAACAAGAACCTCCCTGTCACCGTCCTTGAGGCTACCGGAGTACCTCTCGGGTGCCTGAGGTTACCCACCATATCTGCAGAGTGGCCAATTGAATGTCAAACCAGATTGAATCTTTAGGTTCTTATCAAATTTTCAGTAATCGTTTGCGGTTCTGGAATCACTTCCAGTTCTACCATACTCCCACTACTGTTTTCTGAAAAAAAATCCATTTTTATTAAAACTATGGCGAGTCAAGAAAAATATCACTATTGATCTTCTAGATGGTAGAAAGTCAATCCTCTTCATAGCCCGGGTCAACCCACAAACAGCCATTACAGAAACGTGCCTTGAGTTATCCAGAGTCTGGTTTTAAGCATAAGCCAGACAACTCCCCGTACCTTAACATCGTTAAGATATGAATCGTTCTATATTCAATATAGAAATAGAGGCACTAATTTAATTTGAACCAGATTCAAATCATGCAGCTGTCTCCAGTGCATGTCAACTAAATGGAGAGAGGCCGATCAACATTACTCAACTTATGAATACATCCAGATATGAGTAACCTGAAAGAGAAGCAAGTTCTCAAAACCATTACTATCAACTGAATACCATACACAAGTATCTACATCTTCAATCACCTTGAAGAATCCCGATACTTGCAACACCCGGTTCTCTACTTTATTCATATACCTATAACTTCTCAAAACTTGGACCTTGTGTTTCTACGAAACACTTGTCTAAAAAACTAGAGAAGTCATAAGTAAACCGAATATAGTACGAGGACCAACCCCTCTGTCCTAATGGACACTGGACAACATACAATACTCTGTATAAGTCCCTTGAGTCTAATAACTCATTCCCTGTGTGTCGTAGGTTGGAAACTGTACTTATGGTTAAGAAGAATTACATCGTTGTTTAATGCACCTTACCTAACCATCCACTGATATAGGTAAATTTCATGGACATAATTTCAAAAAGTTATATCTCACTTTATAAAAATAAACGTACAGATATATCAATTTGAAATTGGTGCATAACAACGAATATTCAAAACCAAATATTTGCCGTCCGGAAAACAACCCAGGCGATTTCCTCAAATATCACCAATTACAACGAATCCCGATATAATGAGGATGATCACCCAATTCCCAATAACTCACTCCCACTCATCATCTGTAAAACCATACAGATGTGAGAATCAAACCTGGTAAATACATACCCTGGAGCAAGGGCTGATTGGGAAATCGGTTTTCTTTTAACAATACGCAGTGAAACTGAAACATGTAAATGTTTCGAAGGGGTATCTGGGTATTCCTAGTAATACCTCTTCCATTATCAGATTCACAACTGTAACCGTATATTTCTTTGCCATCTCTCCAAATCCCTATATATGTCTTTAGTCATTGCCTTCTGTACACCCCTTTAGGCCAAATGGTTTTCTTCCTTCCCTATCGTTTGGCACCAGCCTATGGTTTGGAAGAAGACTATCCAATAAGCATAATGGGTGTACTGTCCTAATCCTAGGAGCACTCGCAACCCGAGAGAAGGTAAAGATAAAATACAAATGAATAAACCTTATTCCTATTTCTCCTGAACCAGAATCCATCCCCGAACTGGAACAAGTCCCTTCGAGTTCGTATATAACCATACGATGAAGTATCCAATAAACTGTGGATTTTCATAGTGATACGGAGTGTCCTGGAGAAATACAAAGGTGATGTAGGATTGGCGAAGAAATACTTGGTTTGGTCGTGAATAACAGTCGCAATTTACTTTGCCCTCTTACTAATCCCTTTATTTGTCTTTACTTAATACCTTCTGTACACCATCGTTAGGCTAATTGGTTTTCTTCATTCCCCACCGTTCGGCACCTGCCTATGGTTTGGAAGAAGACTATCCAATAAGCGTAATAGGTGTACTGTTCCTAATCCAAGGAGCACTCGCAACCTGAGAGAAGGTAAGAGGATAAGACAACTGAATAGTCCTATTCATTTTCTCTAGAACCGGAAACCATCCTCGAATCTGGAACATATTCCTTCGAGTTCGTATATAACTATATGATGGTTTTATCCAATGGAAGTGGATGTTCGTAGTAATACGGGGTGTCCTGGAGAAAAAGGGTAAAAGTAGGAGTGGCAATGAGGTATGCAACTTTGACAATCCAAAAACCAGTGTTATAAGAAGGTTCGGTCAACTTGTTCACTGAGTCATAGTCTAGGGTGGGGCCATGGTCGCTGCCAAAGAGAGAGAGAGAAAAGAAACACTCTGCGTGCACTCTAACCTAGATCAGAATGGTTATCAATTTATCTACTCAGGAAACCTCCCACTGTAACCTCAAATTCTCCTCCAAACCTGAAAGAAGAATTAGTCGGGATCACCCGAGGAGTAAACCAACTCATCAGTGGGAATCGGGATCAACTATCATCGCATGATAACGTGACGGAATCTACTCATGTTATCACACTCCAGAAGGTATGCGCATACCTAGCAAGTTTCAGTTTCTTTAGAAACTCCCGATGTGATTTTTACCCCTAGGACCCAAGTGACCTTGACGAATAATCAACAAATCAAAAGGTCCTAGTCAAGTTCAACCCGTCATTATCTTGATTGCGTTAAACCCACCCGCACGACCCTTGATGAATAATCAACAAAGTCGTACGATCGTCCTAACCAATCCACATATCCATTCGACAGAAAGCATTACAGAGCTACCACACACTACGCCTCGGCGAATAGCAACGAAAAACGTAGTGCGAATACTAAGCAATACTAATCTGAAATGACGGAGGGCTACGAATGGTTTTTGGCAAAAAACCTTTAACGTAATGAACTTGATATCGTTGAAGGAACCGGATAACCTTTTTATGAAAATATAGTGGCGAAAACCTTTGCTAAAGAGGTCACTCCCGGTGAAGGGATCTCGGCTCTTTCCCCGTAGAATGAGGTGCAGGATATTCCAAATGAATACCATGATGCAAAGCAAAAGGCAATCAGCTATAGTGAAGTTATTACCCTGACGCAAACTTCTGTCCAAGGGGTCACTCCCGGTGAAGGGATCTCGGCCCTTACCTCATCGACTGAGGTGCTGGATATTCATAACCGAATACCACTGTACAAAACAAAAGAGAACGTCCTTGCAATAACAGTCCCTTTTTTTGAAAAATGTTCCAACAACATCAGAATAGGTTTGTTTAGCTTGCATTGATCCGAATCAACGCAGTCCCATCAATTAATCACACCAATAAAGAACGAAAATACGATGTACGTATATGCCATCCGCATTCGCCACTGGTCCCGTCATCACCCGTTAGGTTACTTAACTAACGACAGAGCGGGGTCTGGACTAGCATGGGTGTAAAACATATACAACATCTACTAGTATATATATCAATATATAATAATCGCTCAAGGCGGGATAAAATGCAACATCACAGAAATGTAATAAGCATCACAGAACAATACAGATAATCTGGGATCCCCGGGTTTCATAGAGCCGCTACTGAAACCTGACGTTCCCCTGGTCGTGTGGATAACCTGTGCAATGAAATCCTAGACCCCTACGGGCGCGGCAAGTTACCCGCCAAAACCTGAAGCGAGGCAACCCCCTTCAACAACGTGAATGGACCACCCAGCACTTCACGGAATCCGATAACTTGAGCACCCCTCCTTGGGTCAACCCGTACCCCCTACGAGTGCGACGAATAGCCCGCCAATTCTAGAGTAAAGCCCCCTCCGTATCAAAGCCATGAGATGCAGGCCCGTTGCCCTCTAGAACCCGGCTATCCGTGCACCCCACCGCGGGGTAATCCTAGTACAGAAAGTAAAATATATACAACGGGTACATCGACCTCAGCCCGGTCGTGCCCTAAAGAATAATATACAAACAGGCAGTGACGGCAGTCCATATGTCGGGGCAGTACACATGTCGGACGCTCGCCCCGCAATATCAAATGTACATATACAACCAAACTGTACTACCATTGCATCCAGGCTATCCACCACGACAAATCCGCAACATCACAGTGCAACACAGAACATCAACGTGAATGTCACGTTCGCAAATCCGTCTAAAAAGGCTATAGCAATTAGACAGGATTTACCGATCAAATGACATTCACGGTCGCAGATATAAAGTAAATACTGTGAACTAATATGTTTAAAATTTTCGATCGACAAAATTCCCCGAAGTGGGCCCCAAGTACAATACCCAGTACTCAGATAAATCTGGGCCCAAACAAAAAATACCAGAAACCCCAATTCCAATTCAGAAACCTCTGTAGAAAAATTGGTGTACAGACTCTACAGTTCTGCGACGGAACCGCGGCCAAAACGAGGGTACGGCCGCGGTTCTGCGGCGCTACAGTAAGTTCTCTGCACCAAATTTCTGCAGTTTTCTTAAAATCTCCTGCCTGATTTTCTGCATCACACCAAATAATTTTTAGACAACAAAAGAAAATTGACAGAAACTGCACTTTTTGAAATCGCGGTTTCGGAATTTTTGTTCGATCGAAGTTCTAAACACGTTAGAGCAAGCTAGTAAAGGTTAATGGCGTGTCTCTGATACCATGTAAGACTACGGTAGCGCCCCGGCCGTCTTTCCGAGGCCAAAATGCGAAAACGAAAATTTTTCTTAACTTGAAAACCGGCGCTATCGTATGCTTAAAACCCGGATCGAACCATTAACCAACAACTAGCTATCTAGAGAGCGGGTTGGAAAGCTATACCGATCGATCCGTGTCTTTCGGTCTTTGGCCACCATCCCAAGCTCCTCGCGGCAACTCCGGTCTCGATCTCCTCATCGGAAAGGGCACCACATCTACGATTCTTTTTACGGGCTCCCGCTTCATCCGAAGCAACTCGGGCACGAAGTGTGCTAGCCGACGTGTCCAAGATGATGTAAAGAGTGTTTGTGATCACTTTGTCTCTTGCATCCATGGATTTGGATGGAGGTTAGAGGTGTTTCCATTAATGGAGACTTTGAGCTAGAGGAGGAGGAAGAAGAAGCTTTCTTTTTCCTTTTCTTTTCTTTTCTTGTGATAGAATGAGAGTGACAGAGTGTGAAAAAAATACAAGACCAAAACCTCTCATTAGGCAGCCCCTCTCTCTCTCCTCTCATCATATCAACACAAATCAATCATATAATGTGACACATGCACAAGAAAGAGAACAAGAGTCACCACTTGTGCATGTGTCACAATAAATGCTCCAAATCATGATATCTAGCTCATAATTACTATTTACAAATATTAATCCAAATGTTTGCAACAATAAAAAGATACGACAACATCTAAAGTAACTCGTGACGGATCACAAGGATACCCCTCACCTGTATATACATATCTGCACCCGCATTCCGACTGAATGCGAATGCGATGAGACTAAAGTAATCCAACAAATCTAATACTGGGATCCGGCTTAAACCAAAGCCCACTAGTATGATCCGTCCGATCATGATCCGTGCAATACCGCACGTATAAGATCGAACCCTGCCATATATCATACGGCCTCTACAACGTTTCGCCCGAAACTTGAGAAACTGTCTGTGGGGGACTCTAAAGACTCGTCAATACTTTGGCTGTGGATTTAACCACTAGCACGTCAGAGGTATTAGCCGTACGTAACGGGCTACCAAGTATTGACTAAAAGGGAGGTCGATGAGCGAACTCATCCTGACACCCTACTGAGCCTGTCAGTGACAATATCCGTACAGTCCGGTCCGTTCGTCTATGAGCATCGCATGTCGGGCCTAGGGGGTTGGTAAAAGTCAGACCCCCAAAAGCGGTACAAGTCGTGTCGGAGTGTAGCCCAGAACACCCTGAGATACTACTGGAATACCTACCAGTAAATCTCCTGCCTCGGCCGAGAGCTTTGTGTAATGGCTCTCCTAGACACAGCGCGATCTCACCCCCAATACCGGGAGAGACGAAACCCCTGCCGATCCGCTCACTACCTTCATGTGGCTCGGGACTGTACCCAACTAAAAACTGTTTGCACGACTCCTTTGAGCCGTGGTAGGGCAGTAATCAAAGCACAGTGGGAACTCACACGAGACAAATAACGATCTCAGGTCGATGAACTAACCTGTACACATGTCACCAGGGAACTGCTATCTGACGTCAGGTATAATACCAACTAGCATGTTCCCGGCGAGTCATGTCCGGTGTACTCATAACCCAATGAGCACCTGTATACATCTTAGGTGATCCAACTGACACTAATGGCTTGTGAGACCGGTCACCGCCCTTCGTCGGTGTCTCGACTGTATACACTAGTCTACTAATGGAGTATCGATGCCCAGTCTCGAAACTCTCACGACTAGGGACCACTTTAAGGATGTGCTTATAGACTACCCAACTCTCACGTATATGATCGCCATCATACTGCTGGTAGTCAAGCAAGAATCTTAATGGCTCTATCAACGTGTAATAGCGACCTGTAAGGTCACCTAAAGCAGTACACGATGATAAAGACAAACCATGGTAGCATACTATTCTCTATCAACGTGTAATAGTGAACAACAATGTCACCTAAAGCATGTACACGATGATAAAGACAAACCAGATAGTATACAAACCTCTCGAATAAGACTGTCCTACCGGTATAGGTCCTCCCTCAATCATTGCAATCACATGCCTGCGATCCAATAATGACTCTGAGGGCACTATATCCAACAGTCGTTGCTTCTTCTATCCACGAGTGGAAGGAGAAGTTTGTTTTCGTCGGTCCTCCGGAAGGAGTGGATTAGCCAGTGCCCACCAAATAGTATAGAGCGGATTGCCCAAGGGTCAAGCAGTCAAACGCCCCGTAGGTTGGGTAGTGTCGCAGTGGGAGCCGATCTAGCGGGCCGATGTTCTACTTTCTGAGCAGGCCTTGAGCTGGGCAGGACTCAGTCCCACACGCTTCAGGGGTAAGTTAGAAATTCGCCGATTAATTTAGGCTTAGGATAATTTTGTTATTCCTGCTGCTGACCTTTTCCTTCGTTTTCTTCCGCAGAGCCAATGGATCGATCAAAGATCATGACATCCATAGTCGCCAAGGCGTAGGGGAAGAAGGGCAATGGCGCTAGTTCATCCAAGCGCGCACCAGGAGCGATCCCCTGGCAAGCTCCACCCACCAAGGTAGCTGTTGCTCCTCTCGTCTCAAAGGAGTGCCGGAGTGGAGGGCAGAAGCATGCCCGGGATCTGGCTCCCCGGGCCAGGACGGAGACGCCGTCCTTCGCTGAGTCTTCGACCAAGAGACTCAAGAAAGTGGTTTTCTAGCCACCTTCGGCCGGGATACAGGTGCACGAGGGATACTTCTTCATTAAGGTGCCATCGGGGCTCTCTGTGGCCGACAGCTTGCAGGTGAACATGGAGAAGGCAACGGCGGCCAAAATTTCCCGGGGCACCATGAAGGCCCAAATGGCGGCAATAGCCCAAGAGACAGTGTAGGTTGGTAATCTTCTAAAAAAAATTCCAAGTACTTTCTCCTCTGTTTAGCTTCTGACGAAAACTGTTCATGTCTTTGTGCAGGTCCTTCAGCATTGTGCCCTTCTTGCCGCTATGGAGGCTGAGAAGGTGGCCCCGGCGATGAAAAAGACCAGAGAGTCATTCTTACGTAAGGAAGAGCTTCTTTCCAAACTGAGGGAGGTGGAGGACAATGCGGCCTCCCTAGACTCGAGGCTGGTTGCGGAGGGCCTGACGGTCGTGTGGCTGAAGGAGTCTCACCGGGCCTTGACCGAGTGTAACCGGGCCCTTCAGACCCGGTTTGGTGAGGTTAACGAGCTCTATAATGCCATGAAGAGGCAAAGAGGCTTGTTTAAGAGAGATGCCCGGGCATCCCACGAGGCGGTGGAGCGAGCTGAGGGTAGGGCGGAAAAGGCCATGGAAGACTACAAGGCATCCGACCAATTTTATGTCGACCTTGCCGATTCCGCGGCCGTCGGGTAGCACAATGCCCTTGACGCCGTTAAAGAAGCAATGCCTGGTTTCGACAACTGGGAGCTTCGAACAAGGTATCCCCTTGCGGAGGAAGGACCCCCCGACAGTAGCACCGAGCCGGCGGGTGGAGGCAAGGCTGCGATCGGAGGCGCCGAGCAGGCGGTTGCGGTCGAGGCCCCTGGCGGATCAGCCGAGCAGGCGGACGGTGTGAGAGTCCCAGCTGAGAAGGCGATTTGAAACTGCCATCCTTCCTGCTCCCTATCCCCTTTTCATCTTTTATTTTTGTTGTGATTGTTTTTATTTCGTGGGCCTTCGGGCATTTTGTAAAGCTGAGGAGCTTATAATACCTTGTATATAATTTAGAACGTCAATAAAGTATTTTTAGCTCGTCCATAATGTGCATGGCTGTAATATTTTCATCCTTATTTATTTCATAAGTATGGATAGACCGGCGTCCCTCCTCGCCCCGGAGTCAAGGTGACGTAGACCAAGCGAACACCAAATATGAATATCAAGTAGAAATAGACCGGTGTCCCTCTTCACCCCGGAGTCAAGGCGATGTAGACCGAGCGAACACCAATCATGGATGCCAAGTAGAAATAGGCCTCAATAGAGCTTAGCGCGGTCGCTCCCTTAAATCCGAGAGAGGTTGGAGTGGCGCCGGTTATCGACTGAATCTGAGCTTAGTCTACTTGGGTGAGCTTATCTACTTCGTGCCCAGGTATAGTCGGCTTACCGACTTTGACTTGTGGCCTCAGATTCCGCCTTTAAGGTCGAGCAGGAAGCCGCCCGTTGGCCTCGCGACGAGGGCTTTGGATCCACAGCGTTGTCGGGCAGGAAATTACCCGCTGCAGATGGGCTGAGTAGGAAGCTGCTTGGCTGGCTCATGATGAAGGCTTTGGACCCATAGCGTTGTCAGGAAGGAAGCTACCCGCTGTAGATGGGCCAAGCAGGAAGCTGCTGGGCCGCTTCATGGTGAGGGCTTTGGATCCACAGCATTGTCGGGTGGGAAGCCACCCACTGCGGATGGGCCGAATAGGAAGCTACTTGGCTGCTTCATAGTGAGGGCTTTGGATCTACAGTGTTGTCAGGCAGGAAGCTATCCACTGTAGATGGGCCGAGCAGGAAGCTGCTTGGCCACCTCATAACGAGGGTTTTGGATCCATAGCGTTTTCGGGAAGAAAGTTACCCGCTATGGATGGACCGAGCAGGAAGCTGCTTGGCCGCCTTATGACGAGGGCTTTGGATCCACAGCGTTGTTGGGCAGGAAGCTACCCGCTGCGGATGGGCCGAACAGGAAGCAGCTTGGTCTCCTCATAGTGAGGGCTTTGGATCCACAGCGTTGTTGGGCAGGAAGTTACCCGCTGCGGATGGGCCAAGCGAGAAGCTACTTGGCCACCTCATGATGAGGGCTTTGGATCCACAGCGTTATTGGGCAGGAAACTACCCGCTACGGATAAGCCGAACAGGATGTTGCTTAGCCGCCTCATGATGAGGGTTTTGGGATAGGAATCCATTCGTGTAGACTGGTTAACGGATGCTTGGATTGTCATGACTCCGGTATTTCGTGCTTCCTTGATTCTCGGAGCTACGCGATGCATGGTGAGCATCTTGAGATACGTTCGGATCTCCTGAAGATGTCGGTCAATCTTCCTTGATCTGCGTGAAAGGGGGGATCCAGTGACCGGACGTCATGTGGCGGTGCCTTATCAGGAAGATGCGGTATCCCATGATTTGCGTCATGGCGTGAGAAGATCTCAGTCGTTGGGGATTTCTGTTGAGGTTATAAATAGTGGATGTTTGGCCCTTTCTTAAGCACCATGAAGTATTTGACCATAGTCCGCAGTCCGTAGTTTCCTGATGGTCGGTAATACTGTAACGACTCTGAAATCTCTGTACAAAATTTACCGGTTTAATGTATAGAAAGGGTATTTCAGCCTGATTAGGAGTTATAAGTTATTTTTGTTCAATAAAAGTAAGAAACAATTTGTAACTCACTGGTTAAGACTCTCTACTACTGTGCCATAGCCTGTGTGTTCGATTCCCATCAGCCCATTTATTTTTAATATTTTTCTTTTTAACTTTTCGGAAGCTTGAGAGTTGCATGTGCAATACACAGAGAATCAAAAAGTTTCAGAAAAACCAAACAGGATAAATGAGGTCTTAATTGAGAGTTGTAACGACTCTAAAAATTTTGTACGAAAATTTTTGTTAATATACAAGAAATGAGTTTTACAGCCTGAGTTTGAGTTATAAGTTACTTTTGTTAAATAACAGCAAGAAGCAACTTGTAACTCACTGGTAAAGCCCTTGCACTGTTGTGACATAGCCCCTGTGTTTGATTCCCATCAGACACAATTATTTTTTCTAATTTTTTTTAACTTTTTGGAAGTTCAAAAGATTGCAAATGCAATACACGAGAAAATGAAAAGTTCAGAAAAATCAAACATATGGAATATGGAGTAAACAGAGGGTTGATCAAGCGGCACGAATCTCGAGGCAATTGGCTCGAGATCGCCCAGCCAAAAGTGCAATAAAACCGGCGGGGACGGTTGGATGGTGCCCAATGAAGCCCAGGCTTTGTACACACACCTCTTCACCTACCCCTAACTCCTCTGCACTATTTGATTTCCCTGCAATCAAACAGAGACCTTTCATTTCACAATTAAACACAATTTTAATTCTTTTAATCCACATTTTTAATTCCCAAACCCTAATTCTCCACTATAAATACCACTCCACATTTTGGCTCGGTACCATTCTGAAAATTCTAGCCAAAACTCTCTAAAAAGTTCCTAGTGCAAGTGAAGTAAAAGTGGAGTTAGCAAGAAAGTTGGTTCTGGCGAAGATCGAAGCAAATTCCGGAGTTCCCGCAACGCCACGACGACAACCTTTCCTTCCTAACCCTTCTTTGAGTTTTCTAAACCTTAAGTCCCTCCCAAATCTCTTTCTTTCTATTGAAATTACTCTTCAAATTTTATATCAGTAAAAGTGGAGTTATTACCGACATCTTCTTTTCTAAAAACATATAACTTCCTTTTCCTTTACAATTTAATCAATCTAATTTTACTACATCACTTGTAATCTTAAACCTTAATATTTAGAATCAAATTTCTCATGCGAAACAACCATATTAGAACTTTTCATTAAAATACCTTGAACTTTATAAATACCTCTTTTAGTATTTGTTAAAACAATAATTTTAGGAAAACTTCAAGGGGTAACGACTTACCCCACATGCACACTTGGATCCATAGCACGATACCTTTTTTGTATGAACATTTGTTATGAAGAAAACTTTACAATAAAATACCACATAAATCTAAAACCAGATTTCTTTTAAAGCGGTATTTCATTTCCTTTGCGATTATGCATCTACAACTCTCTTTAGAGGACCCGCTGATGGATGGTGCGGATTATCGCGCATCCTTGGACGAGTAAAGCGAGATGCAGACCTTCTCACGGAGTATTCGATCTCGAAAGAATCTAAATACGTTTTTAAGAAATACGAATTTTCTAAATAAAATAAAAATTAATTTTTAAAAATTATATAAAAATTATAAAGCCATATTTTTAAATATAATAAACCTATAATTTTTCTCAAAATGAAAGATTAACAAGTTTGCCAATAAAATACCAAATACCAAAAAGGACAAGTTTTTCAAGAAAATACCATGAACTTTCAAATGCTAAGTATTTATCACTAAAATACCACAATACTTAAAATCCATACTCATGAAAACCCTAAGTAATACCAATCACCCTCGAGATTTTATTTTTAATCTATATTAATATATTTTTTCATAAAAACCCCTCGAGATTTATAAAACAATATTTAAGGACTTTAGTAAATATAGGTTTAAGCGGGATCAATTCTCTTGAGCCCCACGGGGCCGAAGAAAGTGAGTGCTTGCATGTTTAAGGTAGACAACTTAACAGAGTTATCAATGGTAATTGTCTTGGAAAAAGACACAAATTCCGCCATCCATGTGCAGCAATTACCGATGACTCCCGAACCTAATTCAAGAGCTAAATCATTTTACAAGAGTTCGACTCAGTCAGAGTCTAATTCAAATCTGATTCTAAAATCAAACATGAATACTTGAACATAAACATGAACACTCGAATTCAAACCTCAATATCAAACTGTAATAACCCCAAAATCTTTATACATTTGTATTATCCCTCTTCAATAATATACCGTATTTATTTGTACTTGGTATTTTCCTTTTTCTATTAAATTTATTATTATTTTATTCCTCAATCTATTATGTATTTTTTTTCCAGGTGCAATTTCTTTTTCTTATATTTAAGTTTTTAACTTCTCATTCTTATTTAACCCAAATCCATTATTTTTATTCTCTACAGCCCATCTAAAAAGCCCATTTTCTTTTTAAGCAACATCATATATTTAATTCTAATTAAATATATGCATGAACAACTTTATAGTTCATTGGTTAAGTCCTTGCATTGTTACTCCATAAGTCACATGTTCAAATCCCCATTCTTGCAATTATTTTTTATCATTTTTATTCTTCCCATAACCTACAAATGAGACCTTTCATTTCTCTTTTAATTCTCATGTTAAATGCATATATTATTATTCACCATTACAACATCTTTATTTTTCCTCCTCCATCTTTTCCTTCCTCATATTTTTCTATCTCTCACTTCTTCCTCTTCACCAAGATGACAAGAAGAAGAACATGAAGAAGTCTCAAGAAGGTCTCGCTAGTAACGCGAGGCTATCGGCGGATAGACAAGCCCGGTGACAATACCGGCTTGTGCATGTAAGTCCCTTCTCTCTTTCCTTCCCTCCATCTCTTTCTTTGTCTCTTTATATTTCTCTTATTTTATATTGCCATGAAAAATTTCCCTTGACATATCATAGTTCCTAAATAATTAATTAAATGGATACATATATAAATAATGAACACACAAACATACACACACATATAGTTTGTAAAGTCTTTTTCATTACTCTCAATTCATATCTTAACATTTCATAGTGACCAATTAGGAGTGCATGTTTGTTGTTTTATTTTAAATCACTTTATTTAAAGTTTGTAAAATAAAAAATGAAGTTACGAATAAATACCATGGTTTTCTCATTTCTCACATATGACATATCAATACCTTTAGTTTTAAAATAATTTTTATAAATTAATTTTTAACTCTGAAAATTTCATGAAATTTACATATGATAGAATATATTATTTTTTACACGCTGTAAAAATTTTAGATCGATCCGCATAAAGGTTTAGGAATTACATCGTATTTATTCACTGATCGTAAAACAGAAAACTGCAGTTATTGGTCAACTTCTAGGACATATAACTTTGTATACCGGTATCCAAATTGAGTAAACTCAGGTGTTTTTGATATCTATATCGAATGATCTAGATTTTCTTAGTTTTATAGTTTTACTGAAAACCCATCTAAGTTAAATAAAACTGCGTTACAATATTAAGTGACGGATCTGGATAGAATCTGTTCCGATTCGCACACTGTTTTTAAATTGGACATAACTCGAACACCCGATGTCCGTTTGTGACAAAATTTAGATGTGTAGATGCACCATTGATAGAACTATAATTTTCTGTATATTATATTACTTAGTAATGCATGAAACAACCTGATATAGGTTTTGCAATAGAATATATAGTTGCTGTCCAGAAATCTGAATTTCTGTTTTAAACGCTGATATTAAAATGATCATAACTAGAGTTTCAGAAATCCAAATAATGTGAATCTTGGTGTTTTCGATAAGTACATCGAAATACCTACAATTTTATAATAAGCTTCGTAACCTGAAACCCGATAGAAGTTAACTCAAACTGCGTTTTAAAAATATGTGACGGTGCAGAATAGATTCTGATCCGTTTTGCGCGACGATACGAAAACATATATATCTCTCAAACCGGTAGTCGTATTTAGGTGAAACTATAACTCACGCATGAAAAACACTTAGAGCCATATTTTTGTTTATGTTCTTGCATTCGTTTGACTTGATTAATTAGTCGTACATAATATTTCTTTACAGCATTGTTTTTGGTAGTTACTCGTATAATATACTTGACTCATTTCATGTTATTCGAACATGTATACATATTTATCTTGATCATTAAATTGTTGTATGTACATAAAGACGATAATTAAATACTTGAGGTGTATTTTGCAAACTATACAATATTACTTTTTACAAAAAAAACCCCTCAAGTTTTATAAATTACAATAAGGCCCCTAACAATTATTGAACTTCCAATTATCTTTCTTTTAGTCTGATTCGGATTAGAGTCTGATTATTTCTGACTTCAATATGATTCAGGTCAATCTATATTCTTTTATATTCCAACTCAAAATGAATACACGAATCCCTGAATCCAGTTAACAATCTATATAACTTGGCTGAACCGAACCATGGATATTCCTTTTACATGTTTCCCAGTATTCCATTTACATGACTCTACAGTTATAACCGTTTCCTGATATGATGGTTTCGGACAGTCGGTTAATCAATCTTGCAATCATTACAAGTTTTACAAGATAACAATACAAACAAGATATCGCGGGGTTTAAGGGATAGATTGGTACGGAAGGTGTTAAAGGTGGCACGAGACGGTAAGATTAAGACACCTAACATGAATCCAATTGCCGTTGTTCCGGGTTGTATAACGGAGCCTTGTACTTCCATTTGCCCTGGTCTCTGGCATGCTGAGACCCCTCTCGTATACACTGGCATCGTTCTGTACCAAGCTACAACAACAGCTTTAACACCATACTACAACAATATAACAATATAATACAACTATAAAAGCTACTCTCTCTTTCTTCTTTTCTACTTCTCCTCTTATCTTTGGGACTTACCGAGCGATTTGTTCGCTGACGATATTCTGTTTCTCTTTTCTTTGAATGTCGTCAGGTGATCTGGACCTGGCAGAAGTTGAGCCAACACAAGAAGACTTGGAGCAATTTGCCGAAGACCCTACAGTATAATTTCATTGTACACTTTTCTTTTCAGTACTTTCCTTTTCCTGTTATGCCACTGTTTAGGCATTTTTATTTCAGTTTTATTTTTCTTTCCATGTATTGTACAAAGAATGTTAATAAATAAAGTTGCTGTTCTTTTTATACTCTTATCTCTTGTGTATTTATTTTATATTGCTTAGCTACGCTTAGCGTATGTACTTCTGAGTACATACGTAGCGGACCTCGTCGCGTCCACTTCGCCGTACACTGGGAAGCGGGGCGTGACAGGTTTTGTTGGTAGCCCATGCAGGTCAGAGCTGTATGAATCCCTGTCATGCAGTTCTGGTCTGCGTGAACAACCTAAGCAATGTAACACAAGAAACAGCAACTGAAAACATTCTTTACATTACATATTCCTTGAATCCATCTTGAACTCCACCTTCGGTTTCCTTGAAGTCCATCTCTCCACTTTTGAATCCTTAATTCTTATTCATCCTTTCTATTTGTATCTTGTAGACTTATTAGTTCAATTGGTTAGAGTATCAATCGACGGAGCTCGAAGAAGACATCATCCTAATCCTGTTTCCTTACTCTGTTACATCATTCTTTTTGAGTAATTTCGAGGACGAAATTATTTTTAAGGAGGGTAGAATGTAATAACCCCAAAATCTTTATACATTTGTATTATCCCTCTTCAATAATATACCGTATTTATTTGTACTTGGTATTTTCCTTTTTCTATTAAATTTATTATTATTTTATTCCTCAATCTATTATGTATTTTTTTTCCAGATGCAATTTCTTTTTCTTATATTTAAGTTTTTAACTTCTCATTCTTATTTAACCCAAATCCATTATTTTTATTCTCTACAGCCCATCTAAAAAGCCCATTTTCTTTTTAAGCAACATCATATATTTAATCCTAATTAAATATATGCATGAACAACTTTATAGCTCATTGGTTAAGTTCTTGCATTGTTACTCCATAAGTCACATGTTCAAATTCCCATTCTTGCAATTATTTTTTATCATTTTTATTCTTCCCATAACCTACAAATGAGACCTTTCATTTCCAAAATGAATGGTGACCTTTCATTTCTCTTTTAATTCTCATGTTAAATGCATATATTATTATTCACCATTACAACATCTTTATTTTTCCTCCTCCATCTTTTCCTTCCTCATATTTTTCTATCTCTCACTTCTTCCTCTTCACCAAGATGACAAGAAGAAGAACATGAAGAAGTCTCAAGAAGGTCTCGCTAGTAACGCGAGGCTATCGGTGGATAGACAAGCCCGGTGACAATACCGGCTTGTGCATGTAAGTCCCTTCTCTCTTTCCTTCCCTCCATCTCTTTCTTTGTCTCTTTATATTTCTCTTATTTTATATTGCCATGAAAAATTTCCCTTGACATATCATAGTTCCTAAATAATTAATTAAATGGATACATATATAAATAATGAACACACAAACATACACACATATATAGTTTGTAAAGTCTTTTTCATTACTCTCAATTCATATCTTAACATTTCATAGTGACCAATTAGGAGTGCATGTTTGTTGTTTTATTTTAAATCACTTTATTTAAAGTTTGTAAAATAAAAAATAAAGTTACGAATAAATACCATGGTTTTCTCATTTCTCACATATGACATATCAATACCTTTAGTTTTAAAATAATTTTTATAAATTAATTTTTAACTTTGAAAATTTCATGAAATTTACATATGATAGAATATATTATTTTTTACACGCTGTAAAAATTTTAGATCGATCCGCATAAAGGTTTAGGAATTACATCGTATTTATTCACTGATCGTAAAACAGAAAACTGCAGTTATTGGTCAACTTCTAGGACATATAACTTTGTATACCGGTATCCAAATTGAGTAAACTCAGGTGTTTTTGATATCTATATCGAATGATCTAGATTTTATTAGTTTTATAGTTTTACTGAAAACCCATCTAAGATAAAGAAAACCGCGTTACAATATTAAGTGACGGATCTGGACAGAATCTGTTCCGATTCGCACACTGTTTTTAAATTGGACATAACTCGAACACCCGATGTCCGTTTGTGACAAAATTTAGATGTGTAGATGCACCATTGATAGAACTATAATTTTCTGTATATTATATTACTTAGTAATGCATGAAACAACCTGATATAGGCTTTGCAATAGAATATATAGTTGCTGTCCAGAAATCTGAATTTCTGTTTTAAACGCTGATATTAAAATGATCATAACTAGAGTTTCAGAAATCCAAATCATGTGAATCTTGGTGTTTTCGATAAGTACATCGAAATACCTACAATTTTATAATAAGCTTCGTAACCTGAAACCCGATAGAAGTTAACTCAAACTGCGTTTTAGAAATATGTGACGGTGCCGAATAGATTCTGATCCGTTTTGCGCGACGATACGAAAACATATATATCTCTCAAACCGGTAGTCGTATTTAGGTGAAACTGTAACTCACGCATGCAAAACACTTAGAGCCATATTTTTGTTTATGTTCTTGCATTCGTTTGACTTGATTAATTAGTCGTACATAATATTTCTTTACAGCATTGTTTTTGGTAGTTACTCGTATAATATACTTGACTCATTTCATGTTATTCGAACATGTATACATATTTATCTTGATCATTAAATTGTTGTATGTACATAAAGATGATAATTAAATACTTGAGGTGTATTTTGCAAACTATACAATATTACTTTTTACAAAAAAACCCCCTCAAGTTTTATAAATTACAATAAGGCCCCTAACAATTATTGAACTTCCAATTATCTTTCTTTTAGTCTGATTCGGATTAGAGTCTGATTATTTCTGACTTGAATATGATTCAGGTCAATCTATATTCTTTTATATTCCAACTCAAAATGAATACACGAATCCCTGAATCCAGTTAACAATCTATATAACTTGGCTGAACCGAACCATGGATATTCCTTTTACATGTTTCCCAGTATTCCATTTACATGACTCTACGGTTATAACCGTTTCCTAATATCATGGTTTCGGACAGTCGGTTAATCAATCTTGCAATCATTACAAGTTTTACAAGATAACAATACAAACAAGATATCGCGGGGTTTAAGGGGTAGATTGGTACGGAAGGTGTTAAAGGTGGCACGAGACGGTAAGATTAAGACACCTAACATGAATCCAATTGCCGTTGTTCCGGGTTGTATAACGGAGCCTTGTACTTCCATTTGCGCTGGTCTCTGGCATGCTGAGACCCCTCTCGTATACACTGGCATCGTTCTGTACCAAGCTACAACAACAGCTTTAACACCATACTACAACAATATAACAATATAATACAACTATAAAAGCTACTATCTCTCTTTCTTCTTTTCTACTTCTCTTCTTATCTTTGGGACTTACCGAGCGATTTGTTCGCTGACGACATTCTGTTTTTCTTTTCTTTGAATGTCGTCAGGTGATCTGGACCTGACAGAAGTTGAGCCAACACAAGAAGACTTGGAGCAATTTGCCGAAGACCCTACAGTATAATTTCATTGTACACTTTTCTTTTCAGTACTTTCCTTTTCCTGTTATGCCACTGTTTAGGCATTTTTATTTCAGTTGTATTTTTCTTTCCATGTATTGTACAAAGAATGTTAATAAATAAAGTTGCTGTTCTTTTTATACTCTTATCTCTTGTGTATTTATTTTATATTGCTTAGCTATGCTTAGCGTATGTACTTCTGAGTACATACGTAGCGGACCTCGTCGTGTCCACTTCGCCGTACACTGGGAAGCGGGGCGTGACAGAAACATGTACACTTGACTTGACCGAACCATGGTTATAACTTGGCATGACTACTTGAATACATGACTAAATCCTAAAGATGACTACTTGAACATTTTGTATCCATGGTTTCAGCAAGACTTGCAAACAAAATCTATACAATACAATACGTGGGGATAAAGGGGTAGATTAGTACGGAACGTATATCGTGGTACGAAAGTGTATAAGTCGATGTCGCGCACCCAACGTATTCGCGGGGAGGTGGAAATTGCAAAAAATGATCTTTACAGGCTTCACAACACTGACTAGAACCAAGGATCGAACATAAAGCATAGCTAGCAAACTACATGAGGTTTAACTACTATGATATGAAGTAATACCTCACGATTCAAGTCCTTCGGTTCTTCATCGCTGTCCTACACTCGTCGTCGGCTCCAAGGATCGTAACGGATCGTAGCAACCTCGACAGCCTCCTCGAGTCAAAGACGATCCACCCGAAAGTCTATAGTCCGAGCTCCTACCTCAAATCCGAGATAACTACGGCTTCTAGTTCGCTAAACTAGAAGTCCTAGAGGGTGTAGAATGCGAAGATGGAATGCTTTGTCTCTTGGAACCCTAGGATTCTCAACACATGAGAGCTTTTAGGGTTTTTAGTTGAGAGAAAGAAGAAGAGAGCTAACTTGAGAAAAGAGAAATGGTTTTTGATAATGATCAAAAATGAGATGGCTCACTTGATTTGACTACAAGCATGGCAAGAAAATATCTCACCCAAAAATATCTAGTCCACAAAAATATCTCACAAGAAATATCTAAGTCAAAGAGTCAAACCAAGTCAAGTGGTCAAACCAAGTCAAACGGTCAAACCAAGTCAAGTAGTCAAAACAAGTAGCCATGCCACAATTATCATTTATAAATATAACAAATATTTTCCTATACCTCATAATTGTTTTAATCAAGTCAATGGTCAAAACCCTAATGAGGTGCCTCCTTCTATGCCCCTCTCATCCGTATATACATACATGCATCCGTGTTCCGAGAAACACGAATACAAAGAGACGAAACTGATCCATCAATATAATATTAGGATGCGACTTAAACCAAATCCCACTAATATTATCCGTCCGATCATCATACGTGCACAAGTATACGTAAGTGATCGAAGCCCTGCCGTAAAACCATAAGGCCTCTACACCTTTTTCTCGGTGCAGGGAAACTCTCTATGTGGGACTCTAAAGACTCGACACTACGCTGGCAGTGGGTTTAACCACAAGTCACAAGCGGTACTAGCTGCACGTAACGGATGCCGAGGTATGTGTCGATAAGAAGGCCGATGAGCTAACTCATCCGAACTCCTACTGAGACTAAATCTGACAATCTCTGTACAATCCGGTCTGTTCGTCTAAGAGTATCACATATCGGGACTAGGGGCGATAATCGTCAGACCCCTAATAGCGCAACAAGTCGTGTCGGAGAGTAGCCCAAAACACCCTGAGAAACTACTGGAGTACCTACCAGTAAATCTCGCTTGCCTTGGCCAAGGACTTTGTGTAATGGCCTTCCGAACACAGCGTGATATCAACCCCCAATACTGGGAGAAATGAATCCTATTTAACCGCCACTGCATCCAAGTGCTTCGGGACTGCACCCAACTACTAACTTTTTGCACGACTCCTTTGAGCCGTGGTAGGGTAGTAATCAAAATACAGTGGGAACACACTTGAGGTGAAGCAGCAGTGTCAAGTCGACAGACTAAGCTGTACTCATGTCACCTGGGAACTGCTACCCGACGACAGGTATAATACCCACCGACATATCCCAACGAGCCATGTCCAGTGTACTCATAACCTAATGAGCACCTGCATACTATCTCTAGTACGACGTTCTGATGGTTGTGGGATAGACCATCTCCCTTGCTGGGATGAGTAGCGTATACACTAGTCTACTGTGGAGTATCGATGCCCCATCTCGATAATCCTACGACTAAGGATCTGTATAGGATATACTTATAGACTACCCAGCCTCCACTAGTGTGACTGCCATCACAACGCTGGTAATCAAGCAAAGATCCTAAAGGCTCTACCAATATGTATAAGCGAAATGCTAAGAAAACACATGCACATATTGAGGTATAAACAAACCAGGTAGCATACTACCATTTCGACCAAGACTGTTACTATATCCGTGTATATCCCAAGCTTCTATTAAGTAATATACAATCCAGTATGATACAACAATAGCCTCTAGGGCATATATCACTAACAATCTCCCACTTGCACTAAGGCCATATACTGGCATATCGCAGACCGAAGATCTCGAATAGCCTCTCGAACACTGTCTGAGGGATGGCCTCTGTGAGTGGATTTGCAGTGTTGTTCTCCATATCTACTCTCCTCACCTCGATCTCCCAGGGATCAACGATCTTCCTGATCAGGTGGTACCGCTTCAAGATATGTCTGGATCTTTGATATGACCTGGGTTCCTTCCCTAAAGCTATAGCGCCATATGTTGTCACAATACTAAAGTATTGGACCGTCAAATGGAACGAACCACCAGAAGTTCTATTAAGAACTTCCTATCCAGACTGGCTCTTTTGTGGCGTCTCATGCAGCTAACTACTCCGTTTTCATCGTCGAGTTTGCAACGGTGTCCTTCTTGGAGCTCTTCCAATAGACCACCCCTCCACTGAGGGTAAATACATAACCTGATATGGACTTGGAGTCATCCTTATCACTCTGGAAGTTGGAGTCAGCAAAGGCCTCGATCTGGAGGTCTTTTCCGCCATACACCAAGAACATCTCCTTACTCCTTCTCAGGTACTTAAGAATGTTCTTTGCTGCTATCCAGTGCTTCTCCCCTGGGTTTGACTGATACCTGCTTACCACGCTCAGTGCGTAAGCTACATCTGGTCTGGTACACAACATCACATACATTATAGAGCCTACCGCAGAAGCGTAGGGTATAGATGTGATGCGAGCCCTTTTCCAAATCAGTCTTGGAAGACATCTCTTTGGAGAGGGTGATTCAGTGACAAGTCGGTAGACTACCGCGCTTTGAATCTTCCATACTAAATATTTTTAGTATGGTGTTGATGTACCTTAACTATGAAACTCCTACTATCCTCTTTGATCTATTACGATAGATCTGGATCCCCAAAATGTTGTTGGTATCACCCAGGTCTTTGATGGAGAACCTTAGTGACAAGAATTCTTTGACTGATTGTAGTATAAAAATGGCATTTCCTATCAAGAGAATGTCATCCACGTACTCAATGAGGAATTCCACAGTTCTTTCTACAATCTTACTATAAATCCATGATTCATCTGGATTTTTGATAAAGTCGAGTTCTTTGACTGTCTCAATAAAACAGATGTTCCAACTCCGCGATACCTGCTTTAATTCATAAACGGACTTAAGCAACCTGCATACTGTCTCGCTGCTCCTACTCTGATTGAAATCCTTTGGCTGATCCATATAGACACTCTTCCAAATAACCATTTAGAAAAGTCGTCTTTACGTCCATCTGCCAGATCTCACAATCTTAGAAGGCAGCAATAGGAAGAAGGATCCGAATGGATTTGAGCATAGATACTGGAGAAAAGGTTTCATCATGGTCCAAACTAGGTCTTTGACGAAAAACCTTTTGCAACAAGTCTAACCTTATAGTTTCAACCTATCCATCTACACCAATCTTCTTTCTGAAGATCCATTTGCAACCTACGGGTTTTACCCATTCTGGAGCAATGTTCAAAGTGCATACTTTGTTGGTGTACATGGACTCCATTTCGGTCCGCATTGCATCCAATCATTTTACCAAGTTGCCACTCTGAATGGTTTACTGGAAGCTAGTTGGCTCATCATTGTCAATGATACAATCCTCTCGATCCCCGTCTATGAAAAAACCGTAGTATCTCTCAGGCGGATGAGACTGCCTATTAGTCCTGCGGATTGGCACAGGGATGTCCGGTTCTTTTGAAACCTCTGGTTCTACCATACTTTCAGTAATAGTTTGTGGTTCTGGAATTTCTTCCAGTTCTATTGCGCTCCCACTATTTCCTTTTACAAAAAATTGATTTTCCAAAAAAATGGACATGACGAGGAACAAAAACCTTTTGTTCCTCTGCGTAATGGGAAAGATAACCCCGGAGTTCTTTAGGTATCCCACAAACCTATATAGTACTGAGCATGCCTCGAGCTTGTCCGCATACTGCTTTTCAACAAAATATGTACAATCCTATATCTTCAGATACTGAAGATAGAGTTTCTTCCCACTCCACATCTGATATTGTGTGGTAGGCACAGTCTTGGTAGGAACCTTATTCAAAAGATATGCAGTTTATTCTAGTGCATAACTTCAGAAGGATCGCGGCAACTCAGCGTTACTCATCATGAAACGAACAATATCCAATAGGGTTCTGTTCCGCCTTTCCTATACACCGTTGTGTTGTGGTGTGTATAGAGGAGTAAGCTGAGAGAGAATTCTATTCTCTTTTAGGTAATTCAGAAACTCGGCACTTAAGTATTCAC
The DNA here is from genome assembly GCA_030015575.1 of Agapanthus africanus. Taxonomy (NCBI): domain Eukaryota; kingdom Viridiplantae; phylum Streptophyta; class Magnoliopsida; order Asparagales; family Amaryllidaceae; genus Agapanthus; species Agapanthus africanus. The sequence continues at coordinate 5,287,021 of JASDDO010000024.1, forward strand.
CACCTCAATCAGATGTCGGTGTCTTGATACTTTTGCCTGTTTGTTTTTCCACTTCATTCTTATATTCCTGGGATTTTTCAAAGGGTTCGGATTTATTCTCATCAAGAAGACATGTCCTAACCTAGAGAAATTATCCGTAAAAGTAATGAAATAGGAATAACCACTTCGTGCATCTATAGATATTGGACTACACACGTCACTGTGTATGAGTCCCAAGAGCTCGCTTGCTCTTACTCTGTGTCCAGTGAATGGAGTCTTTGTCATCTTTCCTATGAGACAAGATTGAAAAGTTGCATAAGACTGATATTCGAACAGATCTAAATATCCCTCTCTATGTAACTTCAACAACCGTGTTTCATTGATGTGACCCTGTCTACAATGCCATAAGAAAGTTTTATTTAATTCCGGAGACTTTCTTTTAAATGCGTTCTGGACGTTGAAAACCTGAGCTTGATTAAACACGTATATATTGTCCTCTAGTGTACCTGACCCAATAAAACATTGATTTAGGTGGATGTGGACCACATCGCTTACAAACTAGACTTGGTACACACAAACAGTTACGTAGAATCAATATCTGCCCACTTGTCAATTCTAGGTGATATACCCTACGGATACAGCGTCTACGCTCATTCCGTTAGCAACCCTGAGAATCATATCACATGCCCTGATAACTCTACGGTTTCTCAAAACCTGTAATGAATTACAGATATGAGATCCTGATCTGGTATCTTGTACCCAGGAAGTAAAGTTAATTGACAAACTGTTTTCAATCACAAACACACCCGAAGTCGAAGCCACAACGTACTTCGGATCCTTGATTCTGGCTTTCCAAGCCCTGCATCCCTTCTGCCAATACCCTTTTCCTGTAACAATAGGAACATCCCTCCTTTCCTACTGTTAACCCCGAAACTTTTGCCCTTCCCTTTCTTCTACCTTATCGACACCGCCTATCAGCTTTGTGGATGTCTTCTTCTTCTCACCCTTGGCATCTACCTTAGATCCAGAAAAGGATGATTCCCCAATAAGCAGAGCGGGTGTCTCCCTGGTTTCTTTCAGGGTGCCCTCAACTGGAAGTATAACTTTCTTCCCCTGGGCGTAGTAGGAGGTAGGGACTGTAGAATCAAGTCTGCATATGACTCGTTCTTCAACATGGTCTCCAGGTCCGTGAGCTTTTTAATATAGTTAATCATTGTAAGGATGCGGTCCCCTACAGATGACCCGAAAGCCAACCTTGCTTAATGCAATTCCTTCGAGGTCTCATATTTTGCGATATGAGATTGCTCTCCATATAAAACTTTGTTATGGAGGAAGATAGAAACTAAGTCCATCTTCTTGTGCTGCCTATGGTATACACCATCAACTGAGGCCAACACGAAGCACTTGGCATTTGCACAGTCTTATTCCCTTATCTTACGGATATCAACATCCGCGACGGTGGAAACTGGACCTGGGAAGGCGGGGGATTAAGTAGTAATGAGGTGGTCCAGCTTGTCATAGGTAATGGACATTTGGACAAACCTTTGCCAGTCAATATAGTATAACTCGGTCATTTTATTATCTATCTGTAGCATAATCTGGTCACCTGGTCGCTGCAATTAGGGGAGAGAGAAGAAAACACTCAGCATGATGCTCTTGCAAGTTTAGATTGGTTTTTAATTTAACTAACCAGGATGGCTCCCACTATTTCTCGAATCCTTCCTCAAACCATAAAAGAAGAATTAGTCAGGATTGATCTCACCGTACAATACTTGCTTAACCGTTCGGCCATGCTAGTGTTGGTACTTCGAGGGAGGTTTTACGACACTTTCGCGAAGTTCCTTAATTAAAAAAAACTCTTTTCCTTGGAGGCGTAACCCCACTAACACTATTCTAGACACCTACTTAGTTTATAGCATTGATCGTTAAGTGAAGAATCTCCCGAGGAGTAGCGGATACTCACAGTAGGATCGGGATCCAAATATCATTGTGTGATAATCCTGAAGGGATCCTACCAACATTATCACACTCCAAATCATATGCAGCACTAGCAAGTTTCAGTTTCCTTAGAAACTCCCGATGTGGATTTTTGCCCCATGTTCTTATGACCTTGACGAAGGCCAACATATCATAAGTCACATGTCAAGTTCACCCTGTCATTGTCCAGGTTAATTTGAACCCACCCATATATACCCTTGACGAAGGCTAAAATAGTAGTACGATTGTCCCAAACCAACGCATCTATCTATACTACAGATGAATATCTAGCAGCTACCAAACACTATGCCTTGACGAAGGTCAAAATACATAGTTTGAATACTACTGAATATTCAACTGAAATGACGGAGGGCTACGAATGGTTTTGGCAAAACTGTGAACGTAGTGAATTTGATATAATCGAAGGAACCTGATAGCTTTTAAAAGGAGTGGTTTAAGCTCCACATTTAAAAGTATCCTGTTTTAAAATAACCGAGTGGTTTTAAAATTTGTTCCAATGATTCAGCTTTGGTTTGTTTGCTTTCCATTAATGTAATGCAGTCCCATCATTTAGACCTATCATCACAGAAAAAGAAGAAAATACCACGTCCACTTATGCCATCCACATTCGCCACTGGGCCACATCATCACCCGTTAGGTTACTTAACTAACGAAAGAGCGGGGACTGGACTAGCACGGATAAAAAACATAAGCAACACCTACTAGATATCATATATAGATATATACATTCGTCTCACGCAATAATAGGCATTCCAGATCATAGATGAACATATTGGATATACTAGAAATTCCGCGTTTCGTTTCAGCCTGTAACGAAAAACAGATTCCACGGTCGTGATGAATAGCCAAACCCCACCCTAGACCCCTACGGGTGTGGCAAACTACCCGCCAAATACCTGAAATGAAGCAACATATCTCAACAAAGTGAGTAGGCCACTCGGCACTTCAAAGTACCTGGTAGTTTTTGCACCCCGCCTTGGGTTTATCCTAAGAGCAAAAACAGTAAAAGAAATAATACAACGGTGGATACAACCTCAACCCTGATATGCCCCGCAAAAATAATATTATATCACTTTATAAATTTACATCAAATTAAAGAATAAAAACCCTCATTTCACATCCCCAGCTATTCATCCACGACGATCCAATATTGTTCATATACGCAAACCAACATCACAACATCACAGATATGTGCAACCCTGACTAATCGACCTATAGCAATTAGTCGACGTTTCCAAACACACATATACATCACAAAGCTTGTAAACTAACCGCGACATTAGAATTCCGCAAGCAATTAGCAAACTAAAACAATTTTTCCAAAACACGAAAAATTCAGTGAGCTAAAGTTCCAAAACCGATCGTTTTAAGCCAATTCGGAAGTCCGATCAAAACGAAATGCGCCCGAACCTTCATGGAGAGTTAGAGCATGAAATTAACTTCAAGTCGGGAGGCCTAGAGGGGGTAACCCACCATGAGGCCACCACGAGGTGGCCAAGGGGTGAGGCAGACCCGAAACTGCCCAAGGTGGGGCAGTTTCGGGTCTGCACTACCAAGACCACCTTGTGGTGGTCTTGGGGAGTGTCCCCAGCCGTTCACCCCCCCGGAAGGTCCCTGAGGTGCGCACGCTCCACCCCGCGGCTTCTCGGTTCAAATCATGAGCCCGCGGGGTATGCAAACAACTCAAAACATCAATTTGGAAACTATTTTTTCGGCAGTTTTTGCGCGAAAAAAACGACGGATTTCTAACGTCGTTACAAACTATCTAAGGTTTATGAGAGGCTTTGATACCAATGTATATGTTGATGTCGCGCACCCCACGTGTTCGCGGGGAGACGGAAATTGCAAAAAATGATTTTTACGGGTTTCGCAACACCGATTAGAACCAAGGATCGAACATAAACGATAGCCAGCAAACTACATGAGGTTTAACTACTATGATATGAAGTTATACCTCATGATTCAAGTCCTTCGGGTCTTCATCACTATCCTCCACTCGTCGTCGGCTCCAAGGATCGTAGCAATCTTGACGGCCTCCTCGAGTCAAAGACGATTTATATTCCGAGCTCCTACCTCAAATCCGAGATAACTACGGCTTCTAGTTCGCTAAACAAGTCCTAGAGGGTGTAGAATATGAAGATGTAGTGCTTTTTCTCTTGCAACCCTAGGATTCTCAACACATGAGAGTTTTTAGGGTTTTTAGTTGAGAGGAAGAAGAAGAGAGCTAACTTGAGGAAAGAGAAATGGTTTTTAATAATGATAAAAAATGAGATGGCTCACTTGATTTGACTACAAGTATGGCAAGAAAATATCTCACCCAAAAATATCCAGTCCACAAAAATATCTCACAAGAAATATCTAATTCAAAGATTCAAACCAAGTCAAGTGGTCAAACGAAATCAAATGGTCAAACCAAGTCAAGTAGTTAAAACAAGTAGCCATGCCACAATTATCATTTACAAATATAACAAATACTTTCCTCCACCTCATAATTGTTTTAATCAAGTCAATGGTCAAAACCCTAATGAGATATCTCCTTCTATGTCCCTCTCATCCGTATATGCATACCCGCATCCGTGTTCCGAGAAACACGAATACAAAGAAAAGAAATTGATCCATCAATATAATACTAGGATCCGGCTTAAAACAAAGTCCACTAGTATTATCTACCTGATCATCATACGTGCACAAGTATACGTAAGTGATCAAAGCCCTGCCGTAAAACCATACGGCCTCTACACCTTTTGCCCGGTGTAGGGAAACTCTCTATGTGGGACTCTAAAGACTCGACACTATGCCGGCAGTGGGTTTAACCACAACCCGTAAGCGGTATTAGCTGCACGTAACGGCTGCCCAGATATGTGTCGATAAGAAGGGCGATGAGCTAACTCATCCGAACTCCTACTGAGCCTGAATGTTACAATCTCTGTACAGTCCAGTCTGTTCGTCTAAGAGTATCGCATATCGGGCCTAGGAGGTGGCAATCGTCAGACCCCTAATAGCGCAACAAGTCGTGTCGGAGAGTAGCCCAAAACACCTTGAGAAACTACTGGAGTACCTACGAGTAAATCTCGCTTGCCTTAGCCAAGGACTTTGTGTAATGGCCTTTAGAACACAGCGCGATATCAACCCCCAATACCGAGAGAGACGAATCCTATCTAACCGCCACTGCCTCCAAGTGCTTCGGGACTGCACCCAACTACTACCTGTTTGTACGACTCCTTTGAACCGTGGTAGGGTAGTAATCAAAGTACAGTGGGAACACACTTGAGGCGAAGCAGCAGTGTCAAGTCGACGGACTAAGCTGTACTCATGTCACCTGGGAACCGCTACCCGACGACAGGTATAATACCCACCAATAATTCCTGACGAGTCCTGTCCAGTGTACTCATAACCTAATGAGCACCTCCATCTCCATTACGACGTAAAGATGGCTGTGGGACAGACCATCTCCCCTGCTGGGATGAGAATCGTATACACTAGTCTACTATGGAGTATCGATGCCCCATCTCGATAATCCTACGACTAGGAACCTGTATAGGATGAGCTTATAGACTACCTAGCCCCCACTAGTGTGACTGCCATCACAACGCTGCTAATAAAGTAAAGATCCTGAGGGCTCTACCAATATGTATAAGCGATATGCTAAGAAAACACATGCACATATTGAGGTAGAAACAAACCAGGTAGCATACTACCATTTCGAGCAAGACTGTTACTATATCTGTGTATATCCCAAGCTTCCATTAAGTAATATACAATCCAGTATGATACACAATGGCCTCTAGGGCATATATTACTAACAGGGAGGTCATTTAAAAGACACCTACATGAATTCTCATGTCGTTGTCCCGTGGGTTATGACGGGGCCTTGTACTACATGTTACCATAGTCCACGGGTAAGATGGACTCCTCTCGTATACATAAATATCTTCTTTATCAAACTACAAACATCCATGTTATAATAACTATCATATACCAGTAATTAGTCATATACTTTACCTGTTCATTATCACTTTATATACTATCTTCTTATTCTTGTTTTGGGACTTACCGAGCGTTAGTTCGCTGACGACATTCATTTCCATTTCTTTCTTTGGAATGTTCGTTAGGAGGACCGGACTCTCAGGAGATCGAGCCTAGCCAGGAGGACTTGGACCAGCTCACCACTCAGCCTGACTACTAGTTTACCTGCACTTTCATTTTGTATGCCATTGTTTAGGCACTACTTTACTCATTGTATCTTTTCATTTTCAAACAGTTGTATGTAAAGATGAATTTAAATAAAGTTGCTGTTTTATTTTAATACTCTTATCGTTCTTGTACATTTTTATATATTGCTTAATTAAGCTTAACGGATTTATTTTTTAGTAAATACATTGCGGTCTGCCATGTCATCGTTTCCGTCTACTGGGAAGCGGGGCTTGACAGGTTTTGTTGGCGGCCCATGCAGGTCAGTTCTGCATGAATTCTTAAGCAATATATCACAAGAATTATAAGAATCAGCAACTATACATTCCTTACATTTCTAATTTCTTGAATCTATCCTAACCATTCATTTTTCTATCAAGGTCATGGATTCTCCCAACAACACCAGTACCAATGTCAATGGCAACACCCCACCGTCTACTCTACCACCACCACCACCTACCGTTGCAGCTCCCATCAATGAGAAAACGGTACTTCTTGAGTCTATAAAGAGCCTGTTGGAGGGTCAGCAGCAGCAGACTGCTATCCTCATGCACCGTCCATAATCCGAGACATCCGGAGTCAAGCAATTCCGGGTACTGCATCCAAAACATTTCTCTGGGAAAGAGAGCCCACTGGAGTCAGAAGAATGGGCTCAATCGATCGAAGATGATCTAGCAGCAGCTCAAGTGCCAGATATTGCATGGGTGAGAGTTGCTAAGTTATAACTGACCGACAACGCCAGAGTTTGGTGGAAGGCTGAGGAAAGCCGTCTCACCCAATCGATAGAGTGCAAGACGTTTCGCGATATGTTCAATGCGAAGTACTTACCTGAGACTGCCCGTTTTGACATGGAGCAGCAGTTCATCCATCTACAACAAAGCTCGATATGGGTCAAGTCTGTGAATGAATACGATGCCGAGTTTACCATGCTTAGCAGGTAAGATATTGTCTCAAATTCAAGTTCCTGATCTCACTCATACACTGCTAACACAAGGTCGTAACAGGTTCGCTGCACACCTGATTCCTATTACTGAGATCTGGGCATGACGATTTTAGCAAGGGTGGGACCCGAAAATCCAATATGCACTCGCTACAGGGATTTCCCAACCCATGAACTTGCTTTGAAGGCTGCCTGATGCTATGAGGCAGTTGTGAAGAAGAAGGGCAGACCATAAACTGCCGGTGTGAAACGCCCTGCTACACAGATGTCAGGAGGAGCCTCTTCTAGGCAGCCTTTTGCACCCAGGAGACCGGGAGGATCATTTAACCGGTCTAGTCCCGACTTTTGTTTCTACTACAAAAGGACTAGACACCTGGAGAAGGACTGCAGGCATGCAAATAGCCTGTGTTTGGTTTGTGGCGCATCCACTCACGCTATAAGAGCTTGTCCATATCATCTCAACCCAACACCAGCACCCAGACCCTCAATCACAGTTCCGCAGCAGCCAGCCATTCAGGCTCCTGCACCTCACCTAGCTTCCCTGAACCCGCTCCATGTGGACCTCCTGCACAGCCTCAACGTCAATTCCATCAGACATAGAGAAACATGCCTCAAGGGCAGAGAAATACGCCGCAAGGATAGAGGAATGTGCAAGGAGGAATGTACCACGACGTCAATCTTTTACAATGACGGTCGAGGAGGCCGAAGCCACGGGTCAAGTCATCACTGGTAATTCCCGATCCTTTCAAATCTTTTCAATTCTTGTATATCTCTATAACTTTTCCTATATCTAAACCCAACCCACATAACTTAGGTACTATACTGGTAGCCACCCTTCCTGCGCTCGCACTTTTCGACACTGGAGCGTCACACTGCTTCATGTCCCAACGATTCGTAAGAACGCATGCGATTCCCGTGAAGCCACTTATTTCAAGATGGAATGTTAGTTCCGGGAATGGAGTTCTGAAAGCAACTATGGGGTTTGATCAGTGGCCAGCTGTAGTTTGCAGATGAGAATTTTATGCGAATTTCAAAGTACTAGACATCCCGAATTTTGATGTTGTGTTGCGAATGGATTGGCTGGGAGTATTCTATGCTACTATTGACTACCACCAAAGAGGGTAGTATTTGAGATACCAGATCACCCAGTCTTCTTTTTCAAAAGTGGAGATAGAATTTTGGAGCAAGGAAGATACCAGGATAAACCGAAGAATGCAGAAGTTTTCTCGCTACCAGCAAAAGAAGAAAAGCCCGAAATAGTTCGAGAATTCGAGGATGTGTTCCCTGAAGATATATCAGGTTTGCCTCTCAATCAAGCTCTTGAGTTTAGTATCGATTTACTACCTGGTGTGCAACATGTAATCAAAGCTCCGTACCGGTTAAGTCCTGAAGGATTGAAAAAGATCCGTATTCAGTTGGACGAACTCCTGAAGAAAGGATGGATCCGACCTAGTACTTCAAGCTGGGGATCTCCAGTGTCACTTGTGAAAAAGAAAGAAGGTTCTTACAGGATGTGTATAGATTATCGAGCTCTGAACGAAGTGACAATCAAGAATAAGTATCCACTACCGTGCATCGATGAACTTTTCGATCAGCTAAGTGGGTCTTGTGTATTTTCGAAGCTAGATTTTCGTTCGGGTTATCATCAGGTGAAGGTCAAAGAGTCCGATATTCCGAAAACGGCGTTTAAGACTCGATATGGTCATTATGAATATCTTGTAATGCCATTTAGAGTGACAAATGCACCTGCCATCTTTATGAACCTGATGAGCCAAGTTTTCCGAGAGTACTTAGACAGGTTCGTTGTCATTTTCATCGATGACATCCTGGTGTATTCAAAGAATCGGAAAGAACACGCAGAGTACTTACGGATTGTCCTGGAGACATTGCAACAACATCAACGCTATGCCAAATACAGCAAGTGTGAATTTTATCTAGATCAAGTCGGATTTCTCGGACATATTGTTTCAGGAGAAGGAATTTTAGTGGATCCAGCTAAGGTGTCAGCTATCAGTGAATGGCCAACACCAAAGACGGTGAAAGATATACGAAGTCTCTTAGGTTAGCAGGATACTACGGACGATTCATTGAAGGCTTTTCAAAGATTGCAGCACCCCTAACCAATCTCACACGTAAAGATGAAGCATTCGTGTGGTCAGAAGCATGTGAAAGAGATTTTGTAGAACTCGAGTCAAGATTAACCTCTGCTCCTATTCTTATAATACCGGATCAATCTGGATATTTCGTTGTACATTGTGATACGTCCGATAAAATATTAGGATGTGTTTTACACCAGCATAGAAAATTTGTGACATTTGCATCAAAACAACTGAAGGTTCATGAGCGCAACTATCCAACACATGATCTGAAGTTGGCACTCGTCATTTTCGCACTTAAGATTTAGCGCCACTATCTTCTAGGAGAACGAGTGGATATATACACTGACCACAAGAATCTGAAGTATATATTTACTCAGAAAGAATTAAACATGCGGCAGAGAAGATGGCTAAAACTCATGGCGGACTTCGACATCAACCTACAGTATCATCCTGGGAATGTAAACGTAATTTCTGATGCTCTTAGCCGCCAACCATTAGCAATGAACCTTACCGCTCAGTGGAAGCTATAGCAGGAATTGCATGGATTGGCGATCGAAGTAGTTATGCCAGATAATGCTTCATATTTGATGAACTTACAAGTCCACTCCACTCTTGTCAATCAGATCATGACAGCTCAAGCAAATGATGACAAGCTACAAAAGTTCCGAGAACAAGTAGAAAGTGGACTCCAAATAGACTTTATCATCCACGAAGATGGATCCTTGAGATATGGAAGTCGATTATGTGTACCAATCGACCCAGTTCGAGAAGATTTTATGAAAGAAACTCACAACTCTCCTTATTCTGTACACCCCAGTGATACAAAAATATTCAAGGATCTACGGCAACACTACTGGTGGCATGGAATGAAGCGCGAAGTAGCTAGAAGCGTAGCCAAGTGTTTGGTGTGTCAGCAAATGAAGGCTGAACATCACAAAACTGCTGATCTACTTCAGCCGTTACCAATCCCAGAATGGAAATGGCAGCACATTAACATGGACTTCGTGACTGCCCTTCCTCACAGCACGAAGAGTAACGATACAGTATGCGTTATTGTGGATCGACTCACTAAGTTGGATCACTTTATTCCATTTTGAGTTGGCCAATATACCGAGACATTAGCAAAGAAGTACATGGAGGTAAGCATAAATCTAAAGCGCAATAAAACCGGCGGGGACGGTTGAATGGTGCCTAATGAAGCCCGGGCTTTGCACACACGCCTCTTCACCTATCCGCTAATGGATGGTGCGGATTATCGCACATCCTTGGGATAGTAGAGCGAGATGCAGAACTTCTCACGGAGTATTCGGTCACGAAAGGAAATAAAAATACGGTTTTTAAGAATACGACTTTTCTAAACAAAACTAAACTTTGGAAAATTATATAAAACTATGAATCCGTATTTTCAATAAAAACAAATTATGAAACTATATTTTTAAAATGAAAGATTAAAATTTAATAAAATACCACCAAGTTTCCAAATAAAAACTAGGTTTTCTCACTAAAATACCACTAAAATTAAAATACATCTTCATAAAAACTTTAAATATTATAAATCACCCTCGAGATTTATGTTTAACAATATTAAAATATTTTTCAAAAAACCCTCTCGAGGAATGCAAACAATATAAATACAACATAAACAACAATAATAAATCTCTAAGGACTCTAAATTAATATAAGTTTAAGAGGTATCATTTCTATTGAACCCCAGGGAGCCGGAAAAAGTGAGTGCTTGCCTATTCAGGTTAGCCAACAGTTTAACAGAGTTATCCAATGGCAATTGTCTTGGAAAAATATACAAATCTTGTTGTTCATGTGCAGCAGTTGTCTGATTTCTCCCGAACTTGAGATCTTCAAAAATTAAATCCATTCACATGAAATGTCTATAACTTGAACACAAACCCGAATCTAAACTGGAATTCAAACTCAAATCGAATTTAAACTTCAACGTGAACTCGAATCTAAACTCGAACCCAACTTACTCGACTAACTTGACTCGACCCAAGATTGCAATTGACATGACTCGCACTTTACTTGACTCACTCGACTTCATTATTCGCCTTTTGCAATTTATAGTTTCGATTAAGTCATGTTATAATCAACCAATCAAATCAACTAAGGCTATCTTACAATTTTAATAAATATTATACACGGGGTGTTTGAGATAGCTTCTTGTGTGAATCCAACGGAACTTCAGGAGTCCCGTATTAACCTATTTTTTTCTTTTACTCGAATCTCAGTCGGGTCGACTACTCCACAGCTTGGAGTCCTAATGCTAACACATGAAATAGGCCCGTGTTACCGTACTCCTGAGGCCCCACTCTTGAGCTCATGAATATTTCTACGGCTGCGTTGACATTCACACTTGGAACTTAACGTTAATATAATGACCATATAGAGACTTATAAATGCATATACCCATATTCAGATCTACACACTTTTACTGGTCATTTATATTATTTCTGTTATTATATACTTGTCACTTTTCACTCTTACACAACCTTTGGGACTTACCGAGCACTAGTTCGCTGACAGGCATTCCACCCACTTTTGTTTTCTTAGAATGTTCGTCAGATACGGGCGAGACGGAGGAAGTGGAGGCTACCGAGAAGGATTACGACCAGGTCGCTACTCAGGATTAGCTTAACTTTCGATTTCTTTCAACTTATGCATGACACATGTTTAAGCATTTCCTTTATTGTATTTACTTTCCAGTTAAAACTCATTGTACTTGTAAATATTTCAAGTTGAATGTAAATAAAGATATTTGTTGAAAAAAATTACAGTCTCCATTTATTCTTGCATTATGTAATATTGTTTCAATACGCTTAGTATATTTATTTAGTGAATGACATTCTTTGAATAAATATGCCGCTGACTTGCCATGTCATCGTTTCCGTCTACTGGGAAGCGGGGCGTGACAAATACGTACAACATCCGGAATATTATGACACGCAACAACGTCTATCATTACGACTTTAACAGTTCCGAGGCCACATATGAGGCCGTGATAGGTCGCCTAGAGAGTCATTGCGGGCATTTGCTCCAGCGCCGATCGTCCCTTTTGCAAGTGCTTATCTACGTGATCTGGAGTTCCATTCTGTGACTTTTCGGGATTTGTCCCAGCAGGCGCTGGAGGAGTCTACTGACAAGATGCATACGGACCATGAGTTGGGCCTGATCTCGAAGAGCAGGCGGGACCGTTCGATAGATACCCTTCACCGAGATTTCCAGCAGAGGCTGATCATAGCTTCATGCACGACAACATGAGTGCCTGACAGAACCGTAGCAAATGAGATGGAATAAGTGGAGGTGAAGAAAAAGCCAAGTGAAGAAGAAGTTGTGAGCACAAGCAAATGAGCAAGCCAAGAAAATGGGAAAAGTGATGGCCGCTATATTTTTGGTGGTGAGAGATTATTTGTATTGGAGCAACTAAAGAAAACCCTTGCTGAAAAAAATATCTCACACTCCACAAAAATATCTTAGCCAAAACAAAAAGGAAACAAGCATGGCCCATGCCACAATCAATGCACCATGAATGCCCTAGGTTAAAACTTATGCTCACAATTTCCATCACAAATAAACATTAAACCAAATGTTTAATCCAAGAAAAGAAATGACATCTTCAAAGTAAACTCGTAACGAATTACAAAAATACCCCTCATCTGTATATACATACCTGCATCTGTAATCCGACTGAATACGAATAGAACGAGACGAAAGTAATCCAACAATATAATACTAAGATCCGGCTTAAACCAAAGCCCACTAGTATTATCCGTCCGATCATGATCCGTGCACAAGTGCACGTATATGATCGAACCCTGCCATAAAACCAAACGGCCTTTACAACGTTTCGCCCGAACTTGGAAAACTCTCTGTATGGGACTCTAAAGACTCGTCAATACACTGGCAGTGGGTTTAACCACAAGCACGTCAGTGGCACTAGCTGTACGTAACGGCTGCCCAGGTATTGAGCAAAAGGGAGGCCGACGAGCGAACTCATCCTGAAACCCTACTGAGCCTGACAGTGACAATATCCGTACAGTCTGGTCCGTTCGTCTATGAGTATCGCATATCGGGCCTAGGGGGATGGTAAACGTCAGACCCCTAATAGCGGTATAAGTCGTGTCGGAGTGTAGCCCAGAACACCGTGAGAAGCTACTTGAATACGTACCAGTAAATCTCACTTGTCCTGGCCAGGGACTTTGTGTAATGGCTTTCCAAACACAGCGCAATATCACCCCCAATACCGGGAGAGACGAATCCCCTGACGATCTGCTCACTGCCTCCATGCGGCTCGGGACTGTACCCAACTAAAACCTGTTTGCACGACTCCTTTGAGTCGTGGTAGGATAGTAATCAAAGCACAGTAGGAACTCACAAAAGACAAATGATGATCTCAGATCGATAGACTAACCTGTACACATGTTACTAGGGAACTGCTATCTGACAATAGATATAATACCAACTAGCATATTCCCTGGGAGTCCGTCCGGCGTACTCATAACCCAATGAGCACTTGTATACATCTTATGTGAACCAAATGACACCAATGGCTTGTGAGACCGGCCACCGCCCCTCTTCGGGGTCTCGATCCGTATACACTTGTCTACTCATGGAATATCGATACTCGGTCTCGAAACTCCCACAACTAGGGACACTTTAAGGATGTGCTTATAGACCACCCAACTCTCACGTATATGATCACCATCATACTGCTGGTAGTCAAGCAAGAATCCTATGAGCTCTATCAACATGTAATAGTGATCTGTAATGTCACCTGAAGTATGTACACGATAATAAAGATAAACCAGATAGCATACTATCATCTCGAGTAAGACTGTCCGACCAATATAGGTCCTCCTTCAATCATTGCAATCACGTGCCTGCGATCCAATAATTGACTTGAGGGCACTATAGCCAACAGTACATTCTTCCTTGCGGGAGGCGCATTCCTCTGTCTGTTCCTCTGTCCCTGGGGTGGGTTCCTTTATGCTTGATGGAACTGACGAGGAGGAGGTGCAGTACGTCCACGAGGAGGTGGAACTGGGAGAGCAAGACGTGGAGCAGGTGCTTAGATAGTCGGGCGTTGCGGATAAATGATTGATGGTCTGGTTTCCTGATTCTGATTGAGTTTGTGAGGACAAGACCCAATATTATATGTGGATTAGCAACAGACTAAGCATAGGCGATCAGCACGCCTATAATCCTTTGCCAGGTGTCTATTTTTTTTGCAGTAAAAACAAAAATCTGGACTGGGCCGGTTGAATGGTACTCCCGGTCTCCTGGGTACAAACGGTGTCCTGGAAGAGGCTCCTCCTGCTATCTGAGTAGTAGGACGCTTCACACCGGCAGATTGAGGTCTGCCCTTCTTCTTCACTACTGCCTCATATCGACGGGCAGCCTTCAAAGCTAAGTCGTGGGTTGGGAAATCCCATGTAGCTAAAGCAGCTTGGATTTCCTGGTCCAACCCCTGCTGAAATCGTCTTGCCCTGATCTCAGCAGTCGGTATGAGATGGGCCGCAAACCTGTTACGGTCTTGTGTTAGCTGTGTAATAGGTTATATTAGAAAATTTGAATATTTGAGACATATCTTACCTGCTTAACATAATGAACTCAGCATCATATTCATCTACAGATTTAGTCTACATCGAAACTTGTTGCAAGTGAATGAATTACTGCTCCATATCAAAGCGGGCAGTCTCGGGAAAATATTTCTCGTCGAACATCTCGCGAAAAATCCTCCATTCGATCGGCTGAGTAAGACGGCTTTCTTCCGCCTTCCACCATACTCAGGCGTTATCAGTAAGTTGCAGCTTCGCAACCCTTACCCAAGCAATATCTGGCACTTGTGCTGCTGCCAGATCTTCCTCAATGGATTGAGCCCATTTTTCAGCTTCCAAAGGGCTCTCTTTTCCAGAAAATTGCTTCGGATGCAGTGCCCGAAATTGCTTCACTCCAGGTGCTTCCGCTTTTAGGTGGTTCATTAGTATGGCAGTCCGTTGCTGCTGTCCCTCCAGAAAGCTCTTAACTGCCTTGAGCAGTACCGTCTGCTCGTTGATCAGAGCTACAACGATAGGTGTAAGTGGAAGAGGTGGTAGTGTGTTGTTGACGTTTGTACTCGTGTTGTTGGAAGACTCCATAACCTTGAAAGAAAAATAGGGTTAGGATAGATTCAAATAATATGAAATGTTAAGAATGTTTAGTTGTTGAGTCTTATAATTCTTATGTTATATTGCTTAGGACTTCATGCAGAACTGACGCTGCATAGTAGGGTTCCATGCAGAACTGACCTACATGGGCCACCAACCAAACCTGTCATGCTCCGCTTCCCGATGTACGGATAAGGAGACGCGATGAGGCACGCGACGTATTTACTCAGAAGAAAACAAGCTAAGCGTAAATAAGCAATATTATGTAAATGTGCACAAGAAAGACATGAGATATAAATGAACAGCAACTTTTTTGTTTATTAAACATTCTTTACAACGCAACTGAAAAGTAAATACAATATGGAAAGCAATGCCTAAACAATAGCATGAACTGAAAGTAAAATACGGGTATCTAAAGCTTTGGGTCTTCTGAGAACTGCTCAAAGTCGTCTGAGCTGGGCTCGGTCTCCAGAGAGTCGGGTCCTCTCAAAACATTACAAAGAAAGATATCCCTAGAACAATCACTTATGTTCTAAAACTGCTTCCGAACGTTTCTCCAGGGTTGGATTAATATATAAACTTATTGCAGCTAGTGCAAAAACAATATCTAGTGTGGTACTTGACATCTCATGATTGACTCATTTGCCTAAGCAAGTGATATGCCATCCATGCACATCTCTCTCCTCTTTAGTCTGTAAGACACCTTTAGAGAGGGTGACTCCATCACCTGCAGGTTCACCACCATGCCAGGAGTCATCCATTTTAAAACACCTTTAGAATACCGTCTAAGTACCCAGATTGGGAAACTACACAAATCTAGATTTAAAACCATAAATCTAGTAACCAGAATGCCTAATATAATATCCATATCCTATGTGGAGAAACCAATGTGTGAAAACTACAGTATAACCGATCGTAGTATAGGAATATCACTTCCTACAATGTGTATGTCATCCAAATACCAGGACATACAACCCTACTACCTTCTTAACAGATCCATCTTCTATTCTGATGAAGTCAAAGCCTATGACTGTACATAAAAAATAAATGATCTACCTCCGCTATATCTACTTTAGTCTATAAATAGACACAAGCTACTTGTCCACTACGCTTCCGCTGCTCCCACTGACTACAACAAACCTCTAGCAGAGTCATATACACGTGCACTTCTAAAGCTAGTTTAGAACGACGCTATACTCATTCTCCTACCGGGTCTCAAAGTCTAGAACAGCAATAATGGCAAGTCTGGGTAAAC
This sequence comes from Agapanthus africanus, assembly GCA_030015575.1. Taxonomy (NCBI): domain Eukaryota; kingdom Viridiplantae; phylum Streptophyta; class Magnoliopsida; order Asparagales; family Amaryllidaceae; genus Agapanthus; species Agapanthus africanus. Next base: position 5,303,641 of record JASDDO010000024.1, read on the forward strand.
AAGAATCTCCCTGTCACCGTCTTTGAGGATACCGAAGTACCTCTCGGGCGCCTGAGGTTACCCATCATATCTGCGGAGTGGCTAATAGAATATCAATCCCGATTGAATCTTTAGGTTCTATTAAATTTTCAGTAATCGTTTGTGGTTCTGGAATCTCTTCTAGTTCTACCATTCTCCCACTACTATTTTCTGAAAAAGTTTATTTTACTAAAACTGTGGTGAGTCAAGAACAATATCACTATTGATCTTTCGGATGGTAGAAAGTTAACCCTCGTCATAGCCCGGGTTAACCCACAAACTGCCATTACAGAAACGTGCCTTGAACCATTCTATATACAATATAGAAACAGAGGCACTGATTTAATTGGAACCAGATTCAAATCATGCAGCTGTCTTCAGTACATGTCAACTAAATGGAGAGAGGCCGATCAGTATTACTCAACTAGGAGTGCATCCAAATATGAGTAACCTGAAAGAGAAGCAATCTCTCAAAACCATTACTATCAACTGAATACCAACACAAGTATCTATATTTTCGATCACCTTGAAAAATCCTGATACTTGCAACACATGGTTCCCTAATTTATTCTTGTACCTATAACTTTTCAGACTTAAACCTTGTATTTCTACGAAATACTTGTCCAAAACTGGAGAAGTCACAAGTAAACAGAATATAGTACGAGTACCAACCCCTCTGTCCTAATGGACACTGGACAACATACAATACTTTGTATAAGTTTCCTGAGTTGAATAACTCAAACCCTGTGCGTCGTAGGTTGAAAACTGTACTTATGGTCAAGAAGAATTACACCGTTGTTTAATGCTCCTTACCTAACCATCAACTGATATAGGTAAATGTCATGAACATAATTTCAAAAAGTTATATCTCACTTTATAAAATAAACGTACAGATATATCAGTTTGAAATTGGTGCATAACAACGGATATTCAAAACCAAATATTTGCCGTCCGGCAAAACCCCAAGCGATTTCCTCAAATATCACCAATTACAACGAATCCCGATATAATGAGAATGATCATTTAATTCCCAATAACTTACTCCCACTCATCATTTGTAAAACCATACATATGTGAGAGTCAAACCTGGTAAATATATACCCCGGAGCAATGATCTAATTGGGAAATCAGTTTTTTATTAACAATGCACGGAGAAACTGAAACATGAAAATGTTTCGAAGGGGTATCCGGGTATTCCTAGTAATAACTCTTCCATTATCTAGATTCATGACTGTAACCGTATATTTCCTTGCCATCTCTCCAAATCCATTTATTTGTCTTTACTCATTACCTTCTGTACACCAACCTTAGGCTAAATGGTTTTCTTCCTTCCCTACCGTTCGGCACCAGCCTATGATTTGGAAGAAGACTATCCAATAAGCGTAATAGGTGTACTCTCCTAATCCTAGGAGCACTCGCAACCTAAGAGAAGGTAAAGATAAAAGACAACTGAATAAACCTTATTCTATTTCTCCTGAACCAGAATCCATTCTCAAACTGGAACAAGTTCCTTCGAGTTCGTATGTAACTATACGACGGATTATCCAATAACTGTGGATCTTCGTAGTGATATGGGGTATTCTAGAGAAATTCAAAGGTGATGTAGGAGTGGCGATGAAATATTTGGTTTGGTCGTGAATGATAGCAGTCGCAATTTACTTTGCCCTTCTTTCTAATCTTTTTATTTGTCTTTACTTATTACCTTCTGTACGCCACACTTAGGCTAATCAGTTTTCTTCCTTCCCCACTTTCCGGCACATGCCTATGGTTTGGAAAAAGACTATCCAATAAGCGCAATAGATGTACCCTCTCCTAATCCTAGGAGCCCTTATAACCTGAGAGAAGGTAAAAGGAAAAGTCAACTAAATAGTCCTATTCAATTTCTCCAGAACCGGAAACCATTCTCGAATCTAAAACAAGTTTCTTCGATTTCGTATATAACCATACGATGGATATATCCAATAACTGTGGATCTTCGTAGTGATACGGAATGTTCTGGAGAAAAGCAAAGGGTAAAAGTAGGAGTGGCAATGATGTATGCAAATCTGACAATCCAAAGGCCAGTGTTTTAAGAAAGTTCGGTTAACATGGTTTATGAGTTGTAGTCTAGGATCGGGCCATGGTCGCTGCCAAAGAGAGAGAGAAAAGAAACACTCAGCTTGCACTCTAACTTAGATCAGAATGGTTAATCACTTTATCTAATCGGGATGCCTCCCACTGTTTCTTCAAATTCTCCTCCAAACCTGAAAAAAGAATTAGTCGGGATCATCTAAAATCACCCGAGGAGTAAACAAACTCATCAGTGGGAATCGGGATCCAACTATCATCGCATGATAACCTGATGGAATCCACTCAAGTTATCACACTCCAGAAGGTATGCGCATGCCTGGCAAGTTTCCTGTATGTTTGAAACTCCTGATGTGATTCTTACCCCCATGCTCTTATGACCTTGACGAAGGTCAACAAATCATAAGTCACATGTCAAGTTCTACCCGTCATTGTCCAGGTTAATTTGAACTCACCCGTACTCGTCCATGACGAAGGCCAACAAGGCTGTATGAATTTCCTAAACCAACGCATCTATCTATGCAACAGAAAAGTAACAAATAGCTACCATACACTATGCCTTGACGAAGGTCAACAAACATAGCATGAATACTAAGTGCTACCCGTCTGAAATGACGGAGGGTTACGAATGGTTTTTGGCAAAAAAACTTTAACATAATGAACTTGATATCGTTGAAGGAACCGGATAGCTTTTTACAAATATATAATGGCGAAAACATTTGCTAAAGTGGTCACTCCCTGTGAAGGGACCTCGGCTCTTTCCTCGTAGAATGAGGTGCAGGATATTCCCACTGAATACCACGATAAAAAGCAAAAAGTAATCGACTATAGTGAAGTTATTACTCTGATGCAACCTTCTGCCCAAGGGGTCACTCCCGATGAAGGGATCTCGGCCCTTGCCTCATCGAATGAGGTGCTGGATATTCATAACTGAATACCTCTATGCAAAACAAAAGAAAACGTCTTTGTAATAACAGCTTTTGAAAATTTGTTCCAACAACATCGAATATGTCTGTTTTCCTTGCATTGATCTAAATCAACACATTCCCATCAATTAATCACACCACAAAAGAAAGAAAATATGATGTACGTATATGCCATCCGCATTCGCCACTGGGTCCCGTCATTACCCGTTAGGTTAGTTAACTAACGACAGAGCGGGGACTGGACTAGTACGGGTGTAAAACATATACAACACTTACTAGTATATATATAACAATATATAATATTCGCTCCAGGCGTGAAAAATTCAACATCACATACAAGCGATAAGCATCACAGAACAATACAGATAATCAGGGAGCCCGGGGTTTCTTTTGAGCCGCAAGTGAAACCCGACGTTCTCCTGGTCATGTGGATAACCTGTGCAATGAAAACCTAGACCCCTACGAGTGCGGCAAGTTACCCGCCAAAATCAGAAGCGAGGCAGCCCCCTTTAACAAAGTGAATAGGCCACCCAGCACTTCACGAAATCCGGTAACTTGAGCACCCCTCCTTGGGTCAACCTGTACCCCCTACGAGTGCGGTAAATAGCCTGCCAATTCTAGAGTGAGGCCCCCTCTGTCTCAACGCCATGAGATGCGGACCCGTTGCCCTCCAGAACCCGGCTATCCGTGCACTCCATCGCGGGGTAATCCTAGTACAGAAAAGAAAATATGTGCAACGGTGACAACGAACTCAACCCGGTCGTGCCCCAAAAGAATAATATACAAATAGGCAGTGACGGCAGTCCACATGTCGGACGCTCGCCCCACGATATCAAATGTACAAATAAAATTAAACTGTATTATCATTGCATCCAAGCTATCCACCATGACAAATCCGCAACAACAAAGCACAACAAAGAACATCAACGTGAATGTCACGTTCGCAAACCCGTCTAAAAGAACTATAGCAATTAGATAAGTTGTGCCGCTCGAATGACATTCACGGTCGCAGATAGTAATGTAAGTACTGTAAATTTTAAAAAATTTAGAAAATATCGAGTTCGAAGTAATCCCGAATAGACCCAAACAAGTAGATAAAACCATATCAAAACTGGGCTAAACTAGCAATACCACTAAACCAACATTCCAGAGACCAGACCAGAACCCAAACACGAAGGCCAAATTCCCTGAAATGGCCGGCCAGGCCAGAATTTTGAGCATTGTGCTCGGCCAAATTGTGTTGGAATTGTCTCGTGTTTGGGGTGCAGTTTATGGGTCACCAAAGTAGTCTTCTGCAGTTGCTAAAATAATTTTTGAAGACTCGTAAAATTTTGACAGAAACTGGAATGCAGTTGGTATTGAATTGGAGTTGTTTCGGTTTCGATAATTTAACATTGTCTAAACCAACTAGTATCCGGTTAATACAATGGCTCTGATACCATGTAAGGCTATGCCAGCGCCCCGGCCACCAATCCGTGGCCAAATGTGGAACAAAAACTTTTAAAACTGGCGCTAACGGAACCCAAAAACCCGGATTGTGCCATTAACCCTATACTAGTAACTGTAAAAGGAGTTTTAGAGATTATACCGATCGATCCGTTTCCTTCGGTCTTTAATTTCTGTCCTTGACTTGTAGCGGCTGCCTCGACGAAGTTCTCTCTCCAGTCTTGCTCATCGAAGAGGATCCACATCAAGGATTCTTTATACGGGCTCCCGCTTCTAAACCGAAGCAACTCGGACATCAAGTTTGCTAGACGAGATGACCAAGGTGAAGTAGAGAGAGTGTGTGATCATATTGTCTCAATACACTCAATGATTCTCAACACATGATATGGAATGAGTAGAGGTGAAGAAGAAGCCAAGTGAAGAAGAAGTTGTGAGCACAAGCAAATGAGCAAGCCAAGAAAATGGAAAAGATATGGCGCTATATTTTTTGTGGTGTGAGATTATTTGTATTGGAACAACTAAAGAAAACCCTTGCTTACAAAAAATATCTCACACTCCACAAAAATATCTTAGCCAAAACAAAAAGGAAACAAGCATGGCCCATGCCACAATCAATGCACCATGAATGCCCTAGGTTAAAACTTATGCTCACAATTCTATCACAAATAAACATTAAACCAAATGTTTAATCCAAGAAAAGAAATGACATCCTCAAAGTAAACTCATAACGAATTACAAGAATACCCCTCATCTGTATATACATGCCTGCATCCGTAATCCGACTGAATACGAATACAACGAGACGAAAGTAATCCAACAATATAATACTAAGATCCGGCTTAATCCAAAGCCCACTATTATTATCCGTCCGATCATGATCCGTGCGCAAGTGCACGTATATGATCGAACCCTGCCATAAAACCAAATGGCCTCTACAACGTTTCGCCCGAACTTAGGAAATTCTCTGTATAGGACTCTAAAGACTCGTCAATACACTGGCAGTGGGTTTAACTACAAGCACGTCAGTGGCACTAGCTGTACGTAACGGCTGCCCAGGTATTGAGTGAAAGGGAGGCCGACGAGCGAACTTATCCTGAAACCCTACTGAGCCTGACAGTGACAATATCTGTACATTCTTGTCCGTTCGTCTATGAGTATCGCATATCGGGCCTAGGGGATAGTAAACGTCAGACCCCTAATAGCGGTATAAGTCGTGTCGGAGTGTAGCCCAGAACACCCTGAGAAACTACTGGAATACCTACCAGTAAATCTCACTTGCCCTGGTCAGGGACTTTGTGTAATGGCTCTCGAAACACAGCGCGATATCACCCCCAATACCGGGAGAGACGAATCCCTTGACGATCCGCTCACTGCCTCCATGCGGCTCGGGACTGTACCCAACTAAAACCTGTTTGCACGACTCCTTTGAGTCATGGTAGGATAGTAATCAAAGCATAGTGGGAACTCATATGAGAAAAATGACGATCTCAGGTCGTAGACTAACCTGTACACATGTCACCAGGGAACTGCTATCTGACAATAGATATAATACCAACTAGCATGTTCTCGGGGAGTCCGTCCGGTGTACTCATAACCCAATGAGCACTTGTATACATCTTAGGTGAACTAACTGACACCAATGGCTTGTGAGACCGGCCACCGCCCCTCGTCGGGGTCTCGATCCGTATACACTAGTCTACTCATGGAGTATCGATGCCCAGTCTCGAAACTCCCACGACTAGGAACACTTTAAGGATGTGCTTATAGACCACTCAACTCTTACGTATATAATCTCCATCATACTGCTGGTAGTCAAGCAAAAATCCTATGGGCTCTATGAACATGTAATAGTGATCTGTAATGTCACCTGAAGCATGTACACGATAATAAAGATAAACCAGATAGCATACTATCATCTCGAGTAAGACTGTCCTACCGGTATAGGTCCTCCCTCAATCATTGCAATCGCGTGTCTGCGATCCAATAATTGACTTGAGGGCACTATAGCCAACAGTACATTCCTCCTTGCAGGAGGCGCATTCCTCTGTCTGTTCCTCTGTCCCTGAGGTGGATTCCTTTATGCTTGATAGATTTGACAGTAGGTCCACAAGGAGGTGGAGCTGGGAGAGCAAACGTGGAGCAAGTGCCTGGATAGCTGGGCTCTGCGGATAAATGATTGATGGTCTAGTTGCCTGATTCTGATTGAGTTTGTGAGGACAAGACCCAATATCATGTGTGGATTAGCAACAAACTAAGCATAGGCGATTAGCACGCCTACAATCCTTCGCCAGGTGTCTATTTTTTTGCAGTAAAAACAAAATTCTGGACTGGGCCGGTTGAATGGTACTCCTGGTCTCCTGGGTACAAATGGTGGCCTGGAAGAGGCTTCTCCTGCTATCTGAGTAGCAGGACGCTTCACACCGGCAGGTTGAGGTCTGCCCTTCTTCTTCACTACTGCCTCGTATCGATGGGCAGCCTTCAAAGCTAAGTGGTGGATTAGGAAATCCCCTGTAGCTAAAGCAGCTTGGATTTCCTGGTCCAACCCCTACTGAAATTGTCTCGCCCTGATCTCAGCAGTCGGTATGAGATGGGCCGCAAACCTGTTACGGTCTTGTGTTAGCTGTGTAATAGGTTATATTAGAAAATTAGAATATTTGAGACATATCTTACTTGCTTAACATAATGAACTCAGCATCATATTCATCCACAGATTTAGTCTAGATCGAACCTTGTTGCAAGTGGATGAATTGCTTCTCCATATCAAAGCGGGCAGTCTCGGGAAAATATTTCTCGTCGAACATCTTGCGAAAATCCTCCATTCGATCGGCTGAGCAAGACTGCTTTCTTCCGCCTTCCACCATACTCGGGCGTTATCAGTAAGTTGCAGTTTCGCAACCCTTACCCAAGCAATGTCTGGCACTTGTGCTACTGCCAGATCGTCCTCAATGGATTGAGCCCATTCTTCAGCTTCCAAAGGGCTCTCTTTTCCAGAAAATTTCTTCGGATGCAGTGCCCGGAATTGCTTCACTCCAGGTGCTTCCGCTTTTAGGCGGTTCATTAGTATGGCAGTCTGTTGCTGCTGTCCCTCCAGAAAGCTCTTAATTGTCTCGAGCAGTACCGTCTGCTCGTTGATCAGAGCTACAACGATAGGTGTAAGTGGAAAAGGTGATGGTGTGATGTTGACGTTTGTACTCGTGTTGTTTGGAGACTCTATAACCTTGAAAGAAAAATAGGGTTAGGATAGATTCAAATAATATGAAATGTAAATAATGTTTAGTTGCTGAGTCTTATAATTCTTGTGTTATATTTCTTAGGACTTCATGCAGAACTGACGCTGCATGGTAGGGTTCCATGCAGAACTGACCTACATGGGCCACCAACAAAACTTGTCATGCTCTGCTTTCCGGTGTACGGATAAGGAGACGCAACGTATTTACTCAGAAGTAAACAAGCTAAGCGTAAATAAGCAATATTACGTAAATGTGCATAAGAAAGACATAAGATGTAAATGAACAGCAACTTTTTTATTTATTAAACATTCTTTACCACGCAACTGAAAAGTAAATAAAATATGGAAAGCAATGCCTAAACAATAGAATGAACTGAAAGTAAAAGTATATATAGGTGTCTAAAGCTTTGGGTCTTCTGAGAACTGCTCCAAGTCGTCTGAGCTGGGCTCGGTCTCCAGAGAGTCGGGTCCTCTGACAACATTATAAAGAAAGAATAGAAAAGGAATGCCGTCAATGAATTGTCGCTTGGTACAGAATATGCCAGTGTATACGAGAGGATTCCAACTTACCCCGTGAACTATGTTATAAGGAGTACAAGGCCCCGTCAAAACCCACGGGACAACGGCAACGGATATTCAGGTTAGGTGTATTAAAGTGACCGTCACGTGCCACTTTTAACACATTCCATACCAATCCACCCCTTTAAAAACCCTATAATGTTTATTGTATTGACTTGTAGTGATTTTTAAATATAAGACTTTCCTAAACCATGATATCAATTGTTCATGTAAACGGATAAGGATATAAACGGATAGTCATATAGACAAGTCACTATATATCCATGGGTCGGTCAAATCAAGTCATGTTGATATAGATAGTATTCTGGTATAAATGGATTCATGTTGTATTGGCGTTATATTCGAATTGTATTCATGGATGGATTGATTTTAGATTAGACTGAGACTCAGATTGAGTCAGACACTTAACATAATTGAAGTCCTGAATTAGTTTTGGAGTTATCGGTAACTGTTGCACATGGACGACAGGATTTGTCTCTTTTCCATGACAATTACCATTTTGATAACCCCGTTTTTAGTTGTCTACCTTAAATAGGCAAGCAATCACTTTCTCTGGCTCCCTGAGTCTCAAGAGAATCGGTCCCGCTTAAACCTATATTTATTAGGGTCATTATTGTAAATTAATATAACTTGAGGGAGTTTTACGAAAAATAGTTTTGATATATTTTCAAAATAAATCTCAAGTATTTATTTATCGTCTTTAAGGTTTTAATAGATGTAATTTTTATAAGATGAGATATTCTAGTGGATATAAATCTAAATTGAATAGTATATGGTATTTTCATGTAAATTGACTTGTATTGATTTCTTGATGGTATTTTCATGAACTTTTGTGGTTATTTTTTTTTGATTTAGAAAACATGGAATATATTATATATTTAAAATAGATATTTTGATAATATTTATATATATATGTGTGTGTATAAATTTATTAAAAATAGAATTTATTTATTAATAGAAATCACATTTTCTTAAAAATTGTAATAATAAAAATTCCATTGAGATCTTATGCTCCGTGAGGAGGTCTGCATCTCGCACTACTAGTCCGATAGATGTGCAATAACCTGCACCAACCAAATCGGATTCCCAAAATAGGTTGTAAGGACATAATCGTATGGAATTTGATTAAAACAATTAAAAGAAATACGGTTTTGATAGTTTATGGTATTTAACTGTAAATTCGTGTTAGCCACAAAAATATTGTTTTCAAGCCATCTTGTTATGTCATAATGAGTGTTGTGATGAAATAGGTCATTACCTCGTGAGTTTTCTAAAGGTAATATGAGCAATATGATGAAGTAATGTCGTAGGTAAACTTTGTGGTATTTAAACGAAAAAGTGTAATACAAGTTGCATAGCATTTTATTTTGAATTGAAACTTGGTATAAATGTTGTTTTATGGTTGCTAAACAAGATATAAAGAAATAGTTGATTTGTTGTTAAGAAAATTTAGGTTTTTAATGAAATTAGAATCGAAAGTCGGAATAACTCTGCTTCCCGGGAGTTTTAATAAAAGATCATTTTAGAATAGAAAGAGATGGGAGTAGAGGGAACTTACTGGTTGAGACGGGAGAAAAGAGGTGCAGGAAGGTTTTGAAGGCGTCGTGGAGTCGCGGTGTCTCCGGATTTGTCCCGAATCGTCGTTGGAACTTGACATTGGGCTAACTCCACTTGTACAACTTTTTGGATTTGGAAATTTTGAGAGTTTTGACAATGAATTTCAGAATAGAGAGAGATAGGGTGTAGGGTGGTATTTATAGGATAGAATCAGGGTTTAGGGTATTAAAAATGAGGATTAAAATGCATTAAAATTTGGTTTTAAAGCTCATTTTAATTCTCTAGATATTTGCAGGGAAAATAAACAGATTAGGGTTAGTGGGGTAGGCCAAAGGGAGTCGGGGTCAAAAATTTCGAGCATTCCCCAGGGTTTAAACCGGCAGCGCCGGCCCTATTTGCATCTTCTCCGGCCAGTTCAAGGGGGTGTGCTCTGGATGCTTGCCACATGTCAGTGTCGTTTCATATATCTCAGTGCGCATGTTTGGTTTCTGAGACTTTTCATTTTTACGTGTATTGCACATGCAAACTTTTGGACTTCCAAAAAGTTTAAAAGAAAAATTAGCAAAAATAATATGTGGCTGAAGGGATTCAAACACAGGTTCTACGTCACTGCGGTACAAGGCTTTACCAATGAGATACAAGTGCTTTCTTGCTGTTCTTAAACAAATCAAATACTTATAGCATATTCAGGATTGCAAATACTCCATTTAGTACTTTAACTTTAAACAAATTTTGTACATTATAAACAGGGTCGTTACATTAACAAGTATGGTGTAGGAATATACATGAAGGAAATATAAGAAAAAGTTGATTTTATAATGTTTTAAAGAAGATGTCAGTGTTAACTCCACTTCCGACATGTTTTATAAAAAGAGACTTTTTAAGTATAAAGAGAAGAAGGGGGTGGGACTTACTAACTAGAAGGAGGGAGGGGAGTTAGAAGAAAAAAGTGGTAGCCTTCGTGGCGTCGTGGGGTCGAAACTTGTGTAGATCTTCGCCCGAAGTCGTTTTTGGGCTAACTCCACTTCAACTCTACTTTTACTTAGAAAATTTTGATATTTTTGACTAGAATTTTCAGAATGCGGAAGGGCTAGGGTATGAGGTTGTATTTATAGTGTGGAAGTAGGGTTTTGGAATTGAAAGAATGAATTAAAATGCATTAAAAATTGGATTGATGAATGAAATTGAAGTCTCTGTTAATTTGCAGAGAAAACAAACAATATGGAGGTAATGGGGGTAGGCCAAAGGGTTTGTGTGCAAAACACGAGCCTCATTCCCTATGGAGTACCCGCCATCACTGGCCCCTTGCCCGATCTCGCCGGTCCAATGTGAGGGGTTTGCCGTTGGATTCTTGCCACGTGTTCTCCTCAGTTAATACAACCTACACATGTTTGTTTTTCGTGACTGTTCATTTTTACGTGTAGTGCACGTGTAAACTTTTAGGCTTCCAAAAAGTTTAAAAGAAAAATCAGAAAAAATATTATGTGGCTGATGGGATTCAAACACAGGGGCTACGTCACAGCAGTGCAAGGGCTTTACCAGTGAGCTACAAATTGTTTCTTGCTGTTCTTAAACAAGTATAACTTTTAAATTGTGCTCAGGCTTGTAAACTATTTTATGTACTTTACGAAGAAAAAATTTGTACATAAAATTCAGGGTCATTATATTCTACCCTTCTTATAAAAATTTTGTTCTCGAAATTTATGGAAGGAAGTTGTAACAGATTCAAGAAAATTTGCTGGTAGTGAAAGAACCACTGAAAGTGTATGAAAAAAATATGTTTGAAAGAACAAAAGGATGCAAGGCTTTTGAAAAGGATGAACAGATGGGAAGGGATATAAGTTAACAACGAAGATATGGTTCGATAATATACGGTAAAAAATAACTAAATTAAAAGGAAAGAGAATCAAAGGCGGAATTCTAAGTCACTCAAGTAGAGTACCGCATTGTAATTATGCTGCAGTTCATAATTACAATCACATAACTCCATTTAAACAAAAAATCAAAGGAAGATCAAGAGTTTGTAGTTTCGTGTTACGTCGAGACAAAATTATCAGGAAAAATAAGAAAAGATTCAAAAGAATAAACTGACATTCCAGCTGGATACGAGCGGTTTAACTGGAATCGCATGAGTTTGGACGAATCTTTGCGACATGAAGCAGTATGACGCTCCAGTGTCGAACAGTGCAAGTATAGGAAGAGTGACTACTAGTATAGTACCTTAGTCGTGTGGTATTGGTTTTTGATATAGGAAAAATATAGAGGTATACAAGGATTTGAAAAGATGAAAGGTTTAGGAATTACCAGTGATAACTTGGCCAGTGGTTTCGGTTTCTCCAACCGGCATCGTGGATGTCTGGCCTCCTGGCACTTTTCTCTATGCCTGCTGGTACATTTCGGACTGACAAGGTAAAGGTGGTCCTTGTGAAGGTGGTGCAATAGTAGGAGCTTGTATAGTCAGTCTTAGTATGGGGTTTGTGTTTGCCCTGTATTTTGAGCATGCCCTTAGAGTGTGTTCAGGCGATCCACAAATCATACAAAGACCATTAGCTCGCCTGCAGTTCTTTACTTCATGTCCGAGATTCTTGCAATAATAGCAAGTCTTTGCTGGCGGTGTCCTTTCCTTCTTCTTTATATAACCATGAGCTGCCCTCAAAGCGGCCTTAGTACGAACTAGTTCTTGGTGAAGGAGAGCAGCCTGCTCTTGCCATCTCTCAACTAGACTCCTGGTTGCTTCAAGGAATGCCATTGATCTTATCAGTAAGTCTTCAACGGTAATGGTAGGTGGTGGAGTGTTGCCGTTCACGTTGGTGTTCGTTTTGTTTGGGGAATCCATAATCTTGAGAGAAAAGGAAGGGTTAGGATAGATTCAAGAGCTTAAAAATGTAAGGAATGTTTAGTTGTTGATTCTTATAATTCTTGTGATATATTGCTTAGGATTCCATGCAGAACTGACCTGTATGGGCCACCAACAAAACCTGTCACGCCCCGCTTCCTATTGTACGGAGAAGTAGACGGGACGGGACGGGACGTATTTACTCAGAAATAAACACGCTAAGCATAAATAAGCAATATATAATTAAAGCACAAGAATGACAAGAGATGTAATATAAATAGCAACTTTTATTAACATTCATATTTACATTACAACTGCTTTTGTAACACCCGAGTTCATTTATACCAATTCCAGTTTCAGTATTTTACTTATCCAAGGTCTATTCCTGATTTAGCGTGTTTGGGTGCGAATAGTATTTTACATGTTACTGGGCATTCGACCCGACCCGCTTGCTTGAACCTGTTTGACTCTTATTATAGATTGCCTTGACTTGTTGCATGGACCGGTGCACCTCATAATTTAGTATACTGGTATTTTATCCTATATCGCATCTTGTGCATACAACGGTTTGAATCATGTAAAATAAATTAAAATTGCTTTTCATAGCCTGCTTGATACCCCTAACCCTGTGATAGCGTCCTTGCATTTTGTTCTCGTCCCGTTCAGTTAAACGGATGCGTTTGGTTGGCTACGCGCACGTACGTGCATCCGTCCTTGGGAGTATGCTTTTTTATTACAGAATCCTTCATTTCAATTTTTGGAACTTGCTGATAATTTTCATATTTCAAATTCAAAATTTTGGACCCGACCCGGGCGCATTTCTGATATATTTTGTAATCCGCCAAATTCTAACTATTTTAAAGATTCTTTAATTCATCTAATATTTTTAACATCCTCAAATTATTTTACAAACCTAGGAAATTAAATTTTTAAACAACCAGAATATTTTTCTCCACTGTTTTCCCCAGCAGATGAGTCTCTAATCTTTTAAAAATCATTTTATATCTTTTCCCTATTTCTTCTTCAACCAATCAGGTAAAACCCTCCTTTATTATTGGGCCCCACCGTCTCTCTCTTTCTCTCGCTCGCCGTTTCTCTTTCCCTTCTCTCTCTCTCTTCTCTCTTCCTCTCTCCTCCACAACGCTCCAAATTTCTTTCTCCTCTCTCTCTATCCCTCTCCTCTCGCGATCTCTCCTTCTCTCCTCTCGCGGTGAGTGGAGTCCCGTCACCTCCCTCGATTGCTACGGTCACCTCCTTCCATCTCTTCTTCTTCTCGTCTTCAAACCCCGAGCACCCCATGAGAGCCCTAGCCTCACCGGCAACCCTCGTCGGCCTCCCCTCGTCATCTGCAGCCCCAACTCCTCCTCAACCACCTCCTCTTCATCCCCCTCACTGCAACCTTGAGGCCTCGCTGCAAGGATCGTGCATCCAATCCCTGGTGATCAGGAAACCCTCTGCCACCGCCGGAAAACCCATCGTCGTCGCCCCTGGCCAACTCCTCTGACCCCATGGCGACTCCAGTACACCCAGGGGGGTAGTTCTCTTCTTCTTCCCAATCTCTTATCCTTTTTCTTTTCCTTTCTCTTCTTCTTTCTTTGTAAACTCTTAGTCATGTTTTCTGTTGTTTCTGGTTCGCCGGAAACCGGTGTGCCGTCGACGATCCCGACGACCCAGCGAGCGTACCTGACCCGTGTGATCACACTGTGCGTGGTTTGGATCCGTTCCGTGTACCGTGCGCGCATCGCGACGTTTTCCGCAGACGTGAGACGTTCCGTATTCTCGTTCCTGATCTGTCCAGGCAAGTGAAACTTGCTACATGCTACTATATTAGTTATACAAATTTATTTCATGATGGAACCTGTAAATTGATCAAATTGGTATTAGTTTCCATTCTTGCGTTTTCGATGTCAAATTATAGCATTAAAGACTCGGGTTTAAGTTATAACTTGTAGCACCTTGAAGTACAATATCACATACTCACATACGTGGTTAGATTATTTACTAGTTAACTGCATAGTACATAGCACTGTTAAATAGTTTCTACTCCGAATAATCGGTGGCATCCATTGAGCATATTTATATATCACTGCATCTTTAGACCAGTTAACCCATAATAACGAGATTTAACAATTCTATATTTGTTTAAGTGTAGGATATTTTAAAGTTGGAACCACAACCCTAACTCTAATCTATAACTGTGCATCCTCATGCTTTAACCTGCACCCTTGTATACATCATCACCGTGTTTCATTTTTATTGTTTCATCTGTACCCATGCTTGTTTGGTTTATACAGGTTTATATCAGTTTGATTTGTGAGCACCCACATAGTATTTGGTGCTCCCTGACATGACTTGCTACACACATATTACTTGACCCAACATGGTACCGTATACTACTTGACCTGACCTGATGTACCATGGCTTGACCTGTTACCTAATCTTGTGTCTAATGCCAACAAACCTGACTTGTAGTCCTCATGGACCATTCCTGTTGTCTATCCAGACAAACCTGCTCTTACCTGATCCTGTATTGGCATTAGTTCTCGATTACTGAATACCTGACTTGACATACATAACTTGGGGGTATGGCGAAATCAATGATGAAATCCTGATTTGTAACTCGACAGTTGCTTGCTTTTACTGATCAGTTTTAGAGGCTAGGCCCGCCTCGTGACGATGTTGCTGACATCGTTGGTCTGTACCCTTTTCCTGTTAGTGCCTAGCGGCACGTCTCGGTTTCAGCCCGAGAGTCTGAGACCGTGGTCCCGGGCATGCATGGGATACTATTGAGTTACATCGATGATTCATCAAATTGATTTCAAAGACTTGAGAGTAGATAACCCAATAGAACAGTTTAGTTTACTCACTGCACACTACCCTTCACTGCCCTGATTTACATTACTGTTACACCTGCTTTTCATTCATGATTATAATTGCATTGCCTGTTACCCTGTTTGTATTTTATTACTTGATGACATGACGCACTAACGTCTGGGTTTTGCATGGCCCAGATTCTTCTACCTTGTTGCAGACTGATCATGAGTATTGCCGCTGTTAGACCGAGCGGTGAAGTTCATGTCGGTATGTAGTTTCACTTCCAGGTGTTTCATTTATTGTACCTTTTGCTTCCGCACATTGTTATTTCTTGACTCTTTTACTCTGGCTTATGGACATGTACTAGATAGTTGGTTTACTTTCCTGTTCTTGATATCTCTACAGCCGTAATGTGACTGTGGAAGGATTTTTCATATCCACAGGTAGCATGGTTGGCTATGTCAGTGCCCATCTTAACGTACTCTGAGAAGCGGGGCGTGACAGCTTTGAAAAGGAAAATACAATGATGGAAATCAATGCCTAAACAGTAGCATATGAACTGAAAAGTAAATAAGTATAAGTAAGCTAGTAGTTGTGCTACTCAGGTATCTGCTCCAAGTACTCCTGGCTGGGCTCGGTCTCCTGAGAGTCGGGTCCACCTGACGAACATTCGAAAGAAAGAAGAGACAGGAACGTCGTCAGCGAACTAGCGCTCGGTAAGTCCCAAAGAAAGAATGGAATAGACAACTAAAGAGAATAGAACTGATAATTGGTACAAGTTTATATGTTTGTTATATTAACGTAGTTGTTTGTAGTTTGGTACAGAATATATCAGTGTATACGAGAGGAGTCCAACTATCCCGTGGACTATGGGAACAGGAAAGTATAAGGCCCCGTCAAGACCCACGGGACAACAGTAATGGATGTTTATCTACGTATTTTAGTGTCCATCATCGTGCCACTTTTAATACATTCAGTACCAATCTATCCCTTTAAAACCCCGTAATGTATATTATATTGATTAGTTATTGGACTTGCTAAGACCATGGATATAAGTTATTCATGTAAACGGTTTCAGGATGTATCAAGTAGGCACGTAATCAAGTCAAGTTATATCCATGGTTCGGTCAAGTCAAGTCATGTTTGCATATTGATCTTGTTCTGGTATTCAGGTTGAGGTTCAAGTATACATGTTGGATTCATGTTAGATTTGGAGTCATGTTTGGATTGGATTCTGATTGGATTCAGATTGAGTTAGACTCATATTGATTTAGACTCAGACTTGAGTCAGACACTTTAAACAGATTTGGATCCTGAATTAGGTTCGGGTGTTATCGGTAACTGCTGCACATGGACGGCAGAATTTGTGTCTTTTTCCAAGACAATTACCATTAATAACTCCGTTAAGTTTTTCTACCTTAAATAGGCAAGCACTCACTTTCTCCGGCTCCTGAGGTTCAAGAGAATTGATCCCGCTTAAACCTATATTTACTAAGATTCTTAATGTAATTTTATATAACTCGAGGGGGGTTTATGAAAAATATTTTATATACTTTCAAAATAAACCTCGAGAAATTATTTATCGTATTTAGGGGTTTCATGGATGTGACTTTTAATATTTGAGGTATTTTGGTGAATATTAACCTAGCTTGAATAGTTCAAGATATTTAAGTGCAAAACTTGTCTTGTATTGATACTTGATGGTATTTTAATGAAATTTGTCATTCTTTTATTTTCTAGAAAACATGGAATTTTTATTATAACTTGAAAATATGTGGTTTGATAATATTTATATAATTATTAATAATTAATTTTATTATTAAATAGAAAATCTCGTTTTTCTTAAAAATCGTATTAAAATCTTTCGAGACCGAATGCTCCGTGAGGAGGTCTGCATCTCACTCTACTAGTCCGAAGGATGTGCGATAATACGCAACATCCAATACCGGGTTCTCCAAAATGTTTTTAGATGCATAATTGCAAAGAGTTTGATAATACAATTCAAAGAAAATGGGTTGTAGAGGCATAATTGCAAAGAGTTTGATAATACAATTCAAAGAAAACGGATTTTATAGTTCACGCTATTTTAAAGAAATGTTGGATTAGCCACGAAAATATGTTGCAAAGAAAATCGTACTATGGAATCATGTGTGTTGTGAAGGGTGGGTCATTACCCCGTGATGTTTTTCTACAGGTAATAGCAAGCAAAACAAATAAATATGGTCGATACAAAGTTCATGGTATATTCATATAAAAGTGAAATTTAAGTTATTTAACATGATATTTTAGAGTGAAAATTGTTCTAAACTTTAGTTTTATGATTAATAAGTATGGTGTAGGAATATACATGAAGGAAATATAAGAAAAGGTGGATTTTATAATGTTACATATTTTATAAAAAGAGACTTTTTAAATATAAAGAGAAGAAGGGGGTGGGACTTACTAGTTAGAAAGAGGGAGGGGAGGTAGAAGAAAAAAGTGGTAGCCTTCATGTCGTCGTGGGGTCGCCGGAACTTGTGTAGATTCTTGCCGGAAGTCGTTCTTGGGCTAACTCCACTTCAACTCCACTTGTACTTAGAAAATTTTAATATTTTTGACTAGAATTTTCAGAATAAAGAAAGGTTAGGGTATGTGGTTGTGTTTATAGTGTGGAATTAGGGTTTTGGAATTGAAAGAATGAATTAAAATGCATTAAAAATTGGATTAATGGATGAAATTGAAGTCTCTGTTAATTTGCAGAGAAAATAAACAGTATAGGGGTAATGGGGGTAGGCTAAAGGGTTTGTGTGCAAAACACGGGCCTCATTCCCTATGGACCACCCGCCATCGCCGGCCCCTTGCCCGTCTCGCCGGTCTAATGTGAGGGGTTTGCCGTTGGATTCTTACCACGTGTTCTCCTCAGTTCATACAACATTTTACACATGTTTGTTTTTCCTGACTGTTCATTTTTACGTGTAGTGCACGTGTAAACTTTTGGGCTACCAAAAGATTTAAAAGAAAAATCAGGAAAAATAATATATGGCTGATGGGATTCGAATACAAGGGGCTACGTCATAGCAGTGCAAGGGCTTTACCAGTGATCTACAAGTTGTTTCTTGTTGTTCTTAAACAAGTATAACTTTTAAATTGTGCTCATACTTGCAAACTCCTTTCTGTATTTTATGAGAAAAAAATTGTACAGAAAATTCAGGATCGTTACACTTGTAATACAAGACAAGAGTGGATGTGAAAACGTTGTAGCCGACCATCTTTCACGCCTTTCTTTTTCGCCAACGTTGACCTTGCCTATAAACGATTCCTTTCCAGACCAACAGCTTTTGACCATATTCTGCGAACCCTTGTTCGCGGATATTGTGAATTATTTAACAACGGGACTTCTACCCAGCGAATGGTCAAAACAAGACAATCACCGATTTCTATCCCAAGTAAAACACTTTTACTGGGATGAACCTTATTTGTTTAAGTATTGTCCCGATCAAATCATTCGCCGATGTGTCCTTAATAATGAATTCAAAAGTGTATTGTCTTTTTTCCATGATCAGGCATGTGGCGGTCACTTTGGTCCAATAAAAATAGCGGAGAAAGTTTTGCAATGTGGCTTTTATTGGCCAACGTTATTTAAAGATGCATATGATTATTGCAAAACTTGTTCACAGTGTCAATACATAGGTCAGATTTCACTGAGAAATGAGATTCCGCTCTAACCTATCTTGGTTGTGGAGATATTTGATGTTTGGGGAATTGATTTTATGGGCCCATTTTCCAACTCTTTTGGAAATTTATATATCTTATTAGCGGTTGATTATGTCTCTAAATGGGTGGAAGCAGTACCGTGTCGAACTAATAACAAGAAGGTTGTTGTGAAGTTCCTTAAAGAAAATATCTTTTTGCGATTCGGACACCCTCGCGCTATAATTAACGACAATGGGATGCATTTCTGTAATCTGTCTTTTGAGGCTTTGATGCGGAAATATTCAATCAAGCACAAGTTTTTTACGCCATATCATCCCCAAACGAGCGGGCAATCTGAGATCTCTAATAGACAGATCAAATAAATTTTGGAGAAAACGGCTTCTAAGAACCGTAAAGATTGGTCCACCAAATTGATGGATGCTCTTTGGGCATTTCATACGGCATATAAGACCGATCTTGGCATGTCTCCTTACCGATTAGTGTTTGGAAAGGCTTGCCACCTTCCTGTCGAGATCAAACACAAAGCAATGTGGGATATTAAAGAACTTAACTGTGATTTTGATCAAGCCAGCAGCTATCAAAAGCTGCAATTAAATGAGCTAAGCAAATTTCACGATGAAGCTTACGATAATGCGGTCATGGTAAAGAACCGGACAAAAGTGTTCCACGACAAAAATATTTTGAGAAAAACTTTCACACCGGGAAAATAAGTCCTTCTTTACGATTACCTTCTTCATCTTCATTCGGGTAAGCCAAGATCTCGTTATAAAGGACCTTTTGTGGTACGGTATGTGTACCCGTATGGTGCAGTGGATATAGAAAATATTAAGAATGGTTCTATTTTTAAAGTAAATAGGCATAGATTAAAACCTTACTTTTCCGCTGACCCATCGGAGGAGCTCCTGTTCCTACAGGAGCCGCTTTAACACAACTAACTTTCCTCCGCCTCACCTCCATATTTCGGCAACACCGTTTCATCTAAGAATGGAGATGGGTAAAAAAATAACTGAATATCTGTGCGTGCCAAAGAACAAGTTTGGAGGTGGTTTTTCATTTAACTATCTTTTGTCCCTATTATTTTCCTCCCAAGTCTAGAGATTTATGGGCTCAAATAACAATATCAGTGAGAACACTGTTGCAAACAGGTTTGGAGGGAGGTTTGTATTTACTGAAATATCATTTGGCACTAGGCACTATATATGAATAATAAATATAAAAAAAATATGAATGAATTTTTTTTGGAAATAAAAGTTAGAAAGTGAAAAATACATATAAAAGATAGGAAGAAATTTGAGAAAAGCAAGAAAATTAGATATTTTAAAACGAAACTAGTAATAGATAGTCATGAGTTGTTGTCCCAAAAGTTAGTAAGTTGAAGGGAATCACTAATCTGCGGATAGAAATAAGTCTGAAAAATAGTCTCTACTCTTGAGTCCAAACTTCTGAACATTGATACCCTACTATATGCACTTGCACACATCTTGAAACTAGGGATAGTAGAGAATACCTTGAAATGCTCTTGTCTAAAAGCCTTAGTATGAAAATATATATATATATATATATATATATATATATAAAAATGGTGAAGAAAAATGAACACTGGTTTTGTAATTATTTAAGATAGCATAAAAAAAATATAGCGAGGGTGCCTTATCACCTAGTGCCTTAGACCAACTGGTTTAGGAGTCACTGCTAAGCCTTAGGTGTTGCAAGACTAGGATATTGCTAATTATGCCTCAATGAGTGAGCACATTTGGTAATCGGTTGGTTAGTACCTCAAGAAATATTAACGGTCGCATTATTAATGTGTGAGCAAATCCATCTAAAATATTCACCTACTAAAAAGTACTAAGGAAGATGGACAAGGATATGATTGCTTGAATTGAATTCTCTAAGTGTAGGGATATCTTTTACACACACGTAGGGGTATATGATCGATGAAAGATTGGGAGGAAGACTAAAGACGATGTTTTATTAAGGGATAGTGTGATTTCTGACAATTTTTTCACGACCATTAAGATAGAACTCATGGCAACTAAAAAGCTAGTGTAATTTGAAACTCTTATTTTTAATTTCTTTCTTTTATATATTTCTTATTTTTGTATGTAACTTTCATTTTTTCGTTTATTATGGGATTTTGTAGGTGTAATCCGCTAAAAACCCTCAGGAGACAACACTCCTCCTACCAGGGACACTTAAAGATTTAAAGGTTTGTTGCACGTGCTAAGTGCAATCGTGTTGCCTACGAAAGTGTGATAGTTAGGTTTTTCTTTTTCTCTTTAATAAATAGTTTGCTCGGGACGATCAAAGATAAGTTTGGGGGTATTTGATTAGTCTAAAATATTGTATATTTGTATGAACATTTTCCCCACTATTATTAACTGCTAAAAGGTGTTTTTTGTAAATAAAGAACATATGTGGGTTTATTTTTAAAAGATTATTATCAAATGTTTCTACATTTATAATTAATATAATTTGGGAAAATATATGTATATAATATTTAAATGAAATATTAGTAATTAAAATATGCATATCATATCAAATATTCTTAAGATATTGTATCATATAAATAGTTAGAATAATATCTCAAAAATACCAAATGTTACTAACAAATTGATTTGAGATATTGTGCAGGTATTACCTCAAGTCTGAAATCCAAGTAAGAGATCCAAATCAAATCGGGATATCGAAACCGAATCTGCCAAATTTTAGAAGCAAATCGAAAAATCTAGCAACGGCAGAGACTCGGAGCAATAATTTCATAATCTATACATCAAAAGCATCTCCAAATATCAACATGAAAAGCCAGAAAAAATCTCAAAATCTAATTCCACTAGGATGCGGCGGAACCGCGGCCATACGTGGCATTACGCGGCGGTTCAGTGGCTCTTTGGTAGCCGTTGGATGTGGCATTTTGGGATCATAATCTTAACTGCATCTACTCACATATGGCATCTGGGATTTCTGGTTTCAGGAACTATATAAAGGACCGAGAGCTATGCATTCAAAATCATCGAAGTGATCACATAATTATCTATTCATCTGCCTCCATAAAGAGGGAGATCTAGAGCAAATTAGGGTTCTTGTAATCTACTTTCTAAGGAGAAAATTTATAATACAATAGTTGATTAATAAAGCTAATATTGAATATATTAGATCAGGACTGACCTTCTTCAAAAAAGATGTCCTCTGACAGGTCTTTCCTGATTGCGCGCCCGGTTCGTTTAAAAGAAGATCTTCCCTTTAGATGTGTTGGGTTCCTAGTTTTTGTTTTAATTCTTTTTGCATTTATTTTTTCGCATTTACTTTACGCATCACTTTTCCGCAATAATTTTCTGCATATTAATTATGCTTTCATTCATCTCCAACTTTTCTTCTAAATCACTATTAACCATGAGCGAGTAATTCCTTACTTGCTAGGGTTTGTAGGATAAGGTAGAATAATGGATGAAAAATCTTTTAATTTCTTTTTAAAATTTTAAAGTTTATTAACTTTAGCAAAATAAATGTTAACTTTCTTATCGGGCGCGCTATCATTTTATTGATAGTCACGACCGCGACTTGAGATTGGTTAAACACATGTTTTGTTAAGGGCTTGACATGAATAGAGATCAATGGACGGATAAGGGTCGGTAGTGGGAAACCTTAATTCCCTCTAAGAACCCTAATCCACATCTATCGCTATCTCTCTAGTTTTAAACTATTAAAAGATAAAAAGAGTCATTTTTAATATTCATTCATTAATTACTAAGTCCTATGAACCCTACAAACTTTTTTATTATAAATTTTATATCCGTCTTAACATAGAATGACAACAAACCATCCTATTTTTTTATCAACCCGTCTAAAGTAAGAAAAGAATTCGCATTTCCCTGCAGACGACCCGTGCTCATCGCAGCTAACTACTTGCGACACCGTCTTGATTGCGGTTATTTACAAAACACTTTTTTACACGATCAATCAAGTCTTTTTACCTCGGCTAAATATTTCATCATCAGGGGTTCCCGGGTTTCGAATCGTCCGGTCATCTGGCCAACGACCAACGCGGAGTCGCTGCGAAATCTAATTCTCTTTAGTCCTACTCCCGAGGCAATTCGTAGACCGGCCAATAAGGCATCGTATTCTGCGGCGTAGTTAGAGGATTTGAAGTCAATCCGCGGAGAGTATTCTATCTCGGCTTTATCGGGGCTGCGGATGATCAGCCCGGCCCCACTTCCTTTCTCTGTGGAGGAACCATCTACATAGAGTACCCGGTCCGGAATCGGAACGAGCTTTTCTTTGCGAGTTGGGATCTCGTGCCGGCACTTGCTCTTTGTTGTGGATGGTGCACTCAACCACAAAATCGGCAAGGGCTTGGGCTTTGATGGCTTGCCTCGGTCGATACCGGATGTCAAACTGTAACAACTCCTATCTCCACTTCTCCAAGCGGCCCGACGACTCGGGGAACCAAGGATGTTCCCCAGTGGTCGGTTGGCGAGGAAGATGATGGTGTGAGCCTAGAAATAATGTCAAAGTTTCCGGGAAGTGACGACAAGTGCTAGGGCGATCTTTTCAATGGCCGGGTACCTGGTGTCCTCGTCGTTAGAAACGTGGCTGACATAGTAGACTGGTCTTTGTATCCCCTCGGATTCTCTGATGAGTACGGAGCTGGCTGCTTGGTCGAAGATGGCCGAGTACAGTAGCAACTCATCTTCTGCAACTGGTTGGGTGAGAAGCGGTAGCGTCGCAAGATATGTCTTTAGCTGCTCAAAGGCCACCTGACATTCTTCGTACCACTCGAACCCGGGGATTTTCTCAAGGCTCTGAAGAAAGGCATGCACTTTTCGCCAGACCTGGACATGAACCGACTCAAAGTGGCCACCCTGCCTATGAGTCACATGATTTCAACGTTGCTTTTGGGCATCACCATGTCAATGATGGCCCTGATCTTCTTCGGGTTTTCCTTGATTCCTCGATATGTGATCATGAATCCGAGGAAATTTCCGCCCGTGACACCGAAAGCACACTTGGCTGGATTCAGCTTCATTTTGTACATTCGCAGGACCTCAAAGGTCTCGCCGAGATCTGTGGTATGCCCGGCCGACAGGGTGGATTTCACGAGCATGTCATCGATGTAGACTTCCATATTTCTCCCGATTTGTGGCTTGAACAGCTTGTTGACCAGTCGTTAGTATGTTGCCCCTGCGTTTTTGAGGCCGAAGGGCATTACCTTATAACAGTAGACTCCTCGATCGGTGGTAGATGGTGAGCTCCTCGTCAGCCGGGTTCATCCGGATTTGATTATAACCGGAGAATCCATCCATGAAGCTTAGAGGCTCATGACCAGCCAAGCTATCAACTAACTGGTCTATTCGCGGAAGCGGGTAGTTGTCCTCAGGGCAGGCCTTGTTCAGGTCGATAAAATCGACACACATACGCCACTTTCCGTTTGCCTTCTTGACCATGACTACGTTGGCTAACCAGGTTGAATAGTCCAGGTTCCTGATGAAGCCAGCCGCGAGCAGTTGTCCACTTCGTACTCGATCGCATTTTGTTTGATAAGCGTGAAACTTCTTTTCTTTTGTCGGATTGGCCGGGTCTCTAGGTCAACACCAAGCTTGTGGGAGATCACCTTGGGGTCGATCCCCGGCATGTCCTTAGGAGTCCAAGCAAATACGTCAAAGTTGCTTCAGAGAAACTGGATGAGGTTGTCCCGAGTTTCCCCGGTCAAGAGGGAGCCAATTTGGACAGTTCGGCTGTTGTCTCCCTCCTTGAGTCAAACCTCGGACAAGACATCCACCGGGGAGCCCCGGATCTCTTTTTTGTCGTCACGTATATCCAGAGATTCCCGAGGATCGCACGGCCCCTCGGAAACATCAACTTCTTTTTCCTTAGGAAGCATCGAGGCGAGACAAACCATGATGACTTGCTGATCTCCGTAGGCCCGGCCTATCCCCCCATCACCCAGATGGAACTTGAGGGCGAAGTGGTAAGTCGAGATCTAAGCCTGGAGGGCGTTTAAAGTGGGGCGACCCAAAAGGATGTTATAAGATGAAGGAATCCGGGGGACGAGGAAACTCACCTGTATGGTTCGGGTTCTTCCGACCTCCTCGATGTTAAAAAGGAGAGTGATTGTTCCCTCGGCTCGAATGGAGTGGTTCGTAAACCTAGAGAGGACGTGCGAAGTCGGTTAGAGATCAAACGGGTTTAATCCCATACGCTGGAAATAGTAGTAGAATAAGATGCCCGCCGAGCTTCCCGAATCAACTAGGATTCTCTGGACTTCATACCGATTTACCCGAGCCGTGATCACCAGTGGATCATTGTGCAAGAAGGATATACCATGAAGGTCTTCATCAGTGAAAGTGATAGGAGCAGCCTTCCTATATTTTTTGGAGGGGGGTCATCTAAGGTCATGACCGGCGCGATACGGCGGGTGTCCTTGTTGCTCGGAGCCGAGTCAACAGAGATGACCATGATCTACCTGACCGTCAACTCTCCGAGTGGAGGCCGATCTGTTTGCTCCCGATCTGCTTGACGTTTGTCTCACACGTACTTTACTAAGTGACCGGACCGGATCGGCTCCTCAATATAATCACGGAGTTGTTTGCAGTTCTCGGTCGGGTGTCCCTGCGACCGATGAACGGCGCAATATGAGTCGCGGAGTCGCTTACCCGGCCTTTGTATCATTGGAGGGAGTTTAAAGAATCTCTCGCTCTTTACCTCCTCTAGCAGCTCAGCCTGAGAGACCTTGAGGAGGGTGTACTCGTGAAACCTCGGGGAATACGGTTTTGGTTGATCGGTCCTTTTCTCCTCATCCCGGCCCCGTTTCTTTTAGTCTGTCTGATCCCCGCGGGGTAGGTTGGCATTCACTTTAGACTCGAGTTGGATCTCCCGCTCAGTCCAAACTTTTACCTCGGCCATGGTCTTAGGTTGCGCTAATGCAAAAGAGAAGAGCCACTCTTTGTGCCTAAGTCCCGATCTCAACGAAGTGATGAACGTTTCGTCATGGTGCTCGGGCACTTTGAGAAGGGCATTAAAGAATCGGGTGACGTAACCTTTGAAAGATTTCCGGTCCTCGCTCTTGATGTGAACAGATAGTCGACTGTCCTTTTCTACGGTCGATTTGCGACGAAATGGCCGAGAAACTGAGTAGCCAACTCGTCAAAGGTCAAGATTGAACGTGGAGTAAGGCCACGGAACCAATCTCGTCCGGCCCGGATAAGGGTGGTGGAAAAGGCCCGGCATTGAGCCACGTCCATATTGTCCTGGAAGCTCATGCCCGCTGTGAACGCGTCCATATGGTCTTTAGGATCGGTCTTCCCGTCGAAGAGGGCCACCTTGGGCGGCTTGTTTCGAGACGATACACTCTCACGTAGTAACTGCTCTGTGAAGGGTCTCGTGAGAGAATCCGCGGAGTATCTCACCGACCCTCCAGGCAAACGGGTGGCAAACCACATGTCCTCAATCTTCTTTTTGAGGACTTCAATTCGCTGTTGGTATCCCGAGAATTTCCATAGTCGGAGTGCTTGCTATCTCTGCTCCGGGCTTCCTCGATGGAGCGTTTCGGCTTCGTTCTTTCACGTTCCTAAGATTCTCGGGGTGGACCCTTCGTGGTTGACCTCGATGTTCGCCATTCGCATGGTCTCGATGAGTGTCGTGACGTCGGTCTTGCCTGAAATCAGGTGACCTGACCGATGTCTCTTCAGGGGGCGAGAGAGCGCGGCCAGCGTTGAAGCAATAGTCTGGTGTCTCCCGAGATCTCGATGTCGAACTATCCGGCGCCCAACAAGTCATGGAATCATTCATCGTATAGGGGTTGTGACTGCCGGAATTGGCACGCCGGTGTTCCCTGACATCGAGATAGGCGTGAATGATGTCGAAGGCCTGAATGCGCAACTCCATCGTCCCGCGCACGCCGTCGTTTCCAGGAGTGGGGACAGCGGTTTGGCGGGCATAGCCAGCCGTTTGAACACGAGCGAGCGTGTCCACCATCGCCGTGAGCCTGTCAATCCGAGCAGATAAGGCGTCGACGATGTTGGGGGTAGAATGGAACCGCCCCCGCCTTCGTTGTGGAGGACGGAGCGGCTCGTGTTGGGATTGTTGCAATTATCGCTAGCCATTGAATCGAATGCGGAAGATCAATTTTCTTAGGTGGGAAAGCCGGGTTCCCACAGACGGCGCCAACTGATAGAGGTCGGAATCACCCTCAGAGGTTGTCCTCCGTCGATCTTGTTACCAGTGACGCTGAACAGTTGATATTTGAGATGAGAGTTGAGCGTGTGGATCTCAGTGGGTTGTTGGTTGTTGCTAACGCCGAGCTACCTGCAAGGAAAGTCCCGGGATAGGAAACCACCGTAGGACCCTCCAACGATCAAGTAAGTATTGAGGAATATTAGGGCAGAGTAGCGGCGTATTGGAATGAGTTCAACCTACCTGAGTCATCTGGGAGAAGGATTTATATAGCGGTTGCATAAAGTGAGCTGATGTGAGATTCTCGCCGTTCGTTACGTCCCTGCGTCACGTTCGCGTTGATGGCGGGATACGCTCATTAATGACAAGATACACTAGCGTAGGATGCGGGACACGGAGCGGCGGAAATCTCGTCGTGGTGAGATATACGGAGCCGTTACGGGGGCGCTGGAGCTCCGTGCTCCCGGCCAAACAAGGACGCTGAGAAATCTCAGATATACAATAGCTCGGAGACGGTCAGCCAAAGGGGGAACGTACTCCGGGAAGATCTTCCAAAAGGTCGGACGCAACCTTGTAGGCGAAACGCCGAGGAATGTTCTCAATGCATCATACTTATTGCAGCTCTGTAGCCCTCAGGAATGTAGTGGGCTTACGTGGATGGCACTTCATCCGCTACGTGTCAAGATCTGGGGAGTTCCCACTTACGAGCATCATCACTCCTACTCATAAATTAAAATGCATTGCATTCTTAATTTACGCCACATAATTTCAAGTGAAATCAAATTATTGATTTTCTTAAAAGCTGCTAATGAAAGCTAGCGCTTAGGTTTGTTAAGTCGATTATAAGATCTTTGTCAGCATGTTCATTGTTTTTAGGAATCAAAAAAGAAAAAGTTGAATTTAGGGGGGAGCTGACTCATCATGACTGTTTCTTCTATATATTGATATATATATATTGTCTCACCTTTTGTTGGTAAAAGGAAGTTTTCAAACATGCATGCATGACCGCCACCATCATCTTTCTCATCCTTATCTTCTCAAGGTGGTGTACAGTCAACAAATCATTTGTTACTTCATTATTTCACCTGTTAATTTTCAACATTAAATTAAAATTTGCCCCTAAGCCTTTCGACGTAAGTGGTTTTGCTTAGGATCGTGGGCTTTTTGGGCTGGATATTCTTTGGGCCATTCTTGCCAGAAGTTGATTGCAAATTTAAAGGGAGGGTTAAAATTCCCAAATAGCATGATGAGAAGAACAATTAATTCGTTTGTTTTTATATTTAAGCAGATAAGATTTGAACGGTTATGATAAGTTATTTTTTGATGCACCGTAGTTTTGATGTGATGATAGAGACATTTTAATTGCAAGTATGAAATCTTTCTCATACGTGTCAATTAATGCATGGTCGTTCGTTTACTTACATACTTAGGGGAGAATAGATTTCGAGGATGAGGAGCTTAGTGTTTGTTCTTTGCCCAAGCCATGTTGCATGCATATGCATGAAGATTGTGCATTACAGAACGTTTGCAGTATATCTCTAGATGACCTTGGATCTTCAAATGTTCTTTTTATATATCTCTTTGTTTTGTCGCTACAGGAAAAATCGAGCAAATCCTACTACTAAAGACCAAAGTGGGTTTCTAGCGGTCTCCATCACATTTGACAAAACCCGGCTATCTCGCTCTACGTCTAATAAATGATTGAATGACAAACCAGCTGGACAAGATGGCGACAGAGCTGAGGAACCAGGAATCATAGCCTTCCCTTCATGACTGATATCGCGGTCTCAGAGCTTTTGTGCACATGTAAGCCCCCTTTTTCCCGAGGATCGGTCACTATCAGGACCGGGATTAAGTATCACCTCATCTATTTCGGTATGGAGTAGCACAACGTGGGTAGATATCGTTCTACGGACGATAGACAAACGGCGATAAAAAAAAAAACCAGCGTATTAGTCATCAGAGAACAAACCTTTAAAATTTTACTTTATTAAAAGAAACAATCTACTTTTAAAGTTGCACAATGACTATCACCAAATTAAAGCCACGTGCCATGTGGGCATTCTCTCACGATTTGAATCCACATAAATAATAACCATCCCATAATCTTTGACAGCCAGCGGGGGCGGGTATGAAGATTAAATGTCTCATATGTTTAGCTAATAATACACCCCGTGCTTGGGGATGTGTGCTCCTTCAGGATTTGACATTCTACTAAATTTTATCCTTCTGTCATTTAATTAAAAATAAGCGTTAAATTACAGAATCGTTAAAAAAGAATAAATTTTACTATCGTTTCATACCAATAACAAAGTAAAATTATTGCCTATTTGCTTATTCTTCATCAGAAAAAAAATTCTGCCTTTTTACTATCTTAGATTAATTCATCCATAAGAACAGAAATAGATTAGCTAAAAAATTAGGGCAAGCTATCTTGTGTCTTGGAACGCAGGATTGAAGAGAAAACATGGTGAAAAGGTTTTTTCTTCTCTCTTTTTAATATTCAATCAGAAAGATATAGCAAATCTTATAAATCGTAAAAGATATTCTAGGATGGCATTATAAGCAAGAAACTAATTAGCAGAAGAGGATCATGTATTAAATAAGCTACGGCAAATCGGCAATAAAAGCATATTAAAATTGTTAGGTTATGAGATATTTGAATATAACTGTATTAAATATTATAGTTATCATAAATGAGTTAAGTCCCGATTTATGTTGTTGAGACTATAATTAGTGTGTTACATTGTTATGGTTATTAGTTATATCAGTCAATTATGTTATGAGCTGTATAAATTGAGATGATTTATCCGATTGATCGGGTTTATTGTTTTCTTAGAAAAATTAATTAGCCAGAATCCAAATATTGTTATCAATTTGGTAGATGAGTCATGCCCTAAAATTTTGGCAATCAGTTGGGCAGAAATTTGTCCGCTTCTCTCGAAATTTCGGCGCCCCCCTCCCCTTCCCTTCATCCCTGTCACGCGCAGCTGTCGTGCCGAGCCGTGTGTGTCCGAACTTGCAAATACGAATGCCACTCTGATTTTTGTTCACAAAGTCCTATGTATTCTTTTTGCAACAAATTACTTTAATATGTATTTTGCAAAGATATTTAAACTATATTTTGAACGGGTGCGACCGTTCATGAACAGTTATGACAGTTGCTGTTCAGACGGATGTGATTATGGCAGTTGGCTGCGAACGGTTGCGATCGTTCGAACGGTTGGAAAGGTTCCAACCGTTTGGGAGGCTATATAAAGCCCTTCCCAGAAGGCGGAAAAAACCGATAACCAGAAAATCAAGATGATGATACCCATAAGCGAGAATTCCTCAGATCACGACACATGGCGAATAACGTGTCACCCGCGACAGCTCATTAGATTCCTGGGGGGCTACCGAGGCAAAATCAGTGTGGAGCACTGATGACTTTTCTTGGTTCGTCTCCGAGCTTACACTCCGCCTCTTACCCAAGAGCGACCGAGCCGCCGAACTGGCGCCGATCCTCCTATGCTTGTCTCCGAGCTATTGCGAAGCTGAGCTTTCTCGGCCTCCCGGCTCGTCTCCGAGCCTCACGCCGAGCTAAGCCTCCCCAGCTCTCCCGGACAAACGAGAACGCGAGGCCCTAGCGCTTCCGCAACGGCTCCGTGTATCTCGCCAACGCCCCACGTCCCGCGTCCCACGCTGGTGCATTCTCCTATTAATAGGCGTATCCCGCCATTAATAAGGGGATCCAGTGATTCACGCTGGCGTAACGTTAGGGGAGTAACCGAAGGCGAAGATCCCGCTTCTGCTTGCTCCATGCGACCACTATAAAAACCCCTCTCTCAGACGACTCAGGTAAGGCAATTTTAATCCAATAAGCCGCTACTCTGCTTATTTTTCTCGGCTAACTTGATCGTCGGAGGGTCCTACGATGGTCACCCACCTCGGGACTTCTTTGCAGATAGCTCGGCTTCACCTCAAAATCAACCCATTAAGATCCATACGCCCAAGGAGACAACCTTCAAACAAAATCTCAGTCGTTCAACAGCGCTCGCTACAGATCGACGGAGGACAGCATCTGAAGGAGATCCGACCTCCATCAGTTAGCGCCGTCTGTGGAAACGCTTTTAAGTTTCTTTCCCCCATCAAAGTTGATCTTCTGTCTTCGACCTAATGGTGAGCGAGAACCGTGGCGATCCCAGTACGAGTTGTTGCCTCCCCCACAACGGAGGTGGGAGCGGCTCGCCTCCTCCTCCCAATTCCATTGTCGCCTTATCCGCCCTGATCGACAGACTCACGTCGATGGTGGACGTGCTCATTCGTGTTCAAGCGGCGGGCCCAGCCCCCAGATCGTAGCTCCCCCTCCCAGGGATCATGACGTCGGTAGAAAAGCGGATAACATTACTCCCCTCGATGCCCCCGAACATAGGCATGACGACTCCGACAACCGTGGCTACCACGCAGCGACCGATTCAATGACCCGCTGGGTGCCGCACGGTTCTATGCTGAGGTCCCGGGAAAAAGACTATCGCCGTGACGCCCATCGCGCTCTCGCGCCACCCGAGGAGGTGTTGGTCAGCTCGCCCGCTTCCAGGCGCGACCGACGCCCTCTCCCTCGCCGGGACCACACAAACAACTCGCGTCAAGGCTGCTCCAAAAGGACGTTGCCCGAGGATCTGAGAAATTTGATAGAGCGGAATCGAAGCCGCACTACAGCGCAGATTAGGAGCGGAAATGGCCACCACTCTAACTGTGCCGAATCCTCGGGGTACCACAACCGCCTCGAGACCCTCGAGAAGAAAATCGAGGGCATACACCGGGATGGCCATGCGTCCGGCGGAGGGGCCCGATACTCCGCCCATTCGCTGACAAAACCATTTACGGAGGAACTGTTGGACGAGCACGTCTCGTCCAGGAACAAACCGTCCAAGGTGGCCCTCTTCGACGGGAAATCCGACCCAAAGGACCATCTAGACGTATTTACGGCGGGCATGACCTTCCAGGATAACTCCGACGCTGCCTAATGCCGAGCATTTCCCGCCACCCTCATCCGGGCTGGATGAGACTAGTTCCGAGGACTCACGTCACGCTCCATCTCTACCTTTGATGAGCTGGCCATCCAGTTCCTCGGTCACTTCGTCGGAAACAGACGACAGAAGATGACTGTCGATTACTTCTTCACCATAAAGAGCGGGGACAAGGAATCCTTTAAGGGATACGTCACTCGCTTCTACAACGCTCTCCTCGAGATCTCCGAACACCAGGATGAAACTGTCATCACCGCACTAAGGCCAGGTCTCAGGCATAAAGAGTGGCTCCACTCTTTTGCATTAGCGCAACCTAAGACTGTCACACCCTGCTTCTCAGAGTGCGCCAAGATCGGTACGTGACACAGCCAACCATGCTACCTGTGGCTAGGAAACATCCCTCTACAGTCACATTACGGCTGTCTAGAGATATCGAGAACAGGAAAATAAAATAAACTATCTAGTACATATGCATGAGCTAGAATAAACGAGTCAAGAAATAATATGCGGAAGCAATAAATCCAAGTAACAATAAAAATCTGGAAGGTACATCCCAAATACGGGCTCACGTCAGGAAATAAATGCTGAAAGGAAACTAAACTAGAATACTAACAGGTCTTCACTGCTCGGCATGTCGGCTGAAGTACTCCTGCTCGGCCAGCGACAAGGGTAGTGGATCTGGACCATGCAAAACCAAGACGTCAAAGCGTCATAATATCAACAATAATATAAACAAGGGGTAACAGGAATGCAGGCATGAATTATAAAAATGTACATGAATGTAATAAGTGAGCAGTTAGAACAGTGAAGTGTAACAGTATATGTGAAGTGCAGAGGTGAAACTAAACTGTGCTACTGGGTTATCTACTCTCAAGTCTGTAAAATCAATTTGATGAATCATCGATATAACTCAATAGTATCCCGTGCGTGCCCGGGACCACGGTCCAGATTCTCGGGCTGAATCCGAGACATGCCGCTAGGCAGTAAACAAGATATATGTACAGATGAATGATGTCAGCAGCAGCATCCCCGGGCTGGCCTAGCTCGTAAAACTGATCAGTATAAGTATCGAACTGTCGAGTTAAAAGTCAGGTTTCATCATTGATTTCCCCATGCCCCCAAGTTATGTGTTCAAGTCAGGTATTGATAAATCTGGAGCTAATATCAATACAGGATCAAGCAGGTACAGGTTTGTCTATATAGACAACAGGATATGTCCATTAGGATAACAAGAATACGTCCATCAGGACAACATGTCAAGTCAATCAAGTCAAGATAGTTGGTATTGGTAAATATTACGGCAAATGGGTATTAGCATGATAACGGTAACAAGTTCAAGCATGGATTCATGAAATTAATCAATATACCAACATGATTATAAATAGCGCAGATATAGGTAAACAATCGATGCACTACCATTACTAGGAATATTATAATCAATGAATAACCATGAACGAAATAAAACAATATAATGGTCCAAAGTTAATGATGTCAAATTCAACAATTTGTGAAACGCCAAGGAAAACAAGGAAAAGAACCCTCCTAAGTGATGACAATAAGTCATAAAAACATAAGATTGCCAAGAGATCTAAACTATTTTCAAACTATAAAAGAAACATGAAAATGAACTGCAAAAGAGACTATACAATTTTCAAGCTAATAAGTTCTTGCTAACACCGAAATCGAAAATTTTGATAAAAGGGAGAAGAAAGAGTAAAAGCTAAAGTAGTTAATGTAATTTT
Source organism: Agapanthus africanus (assembly GCA_030015575.1). Lineage (NCBI taxonomy): Eukaryota > Viridiplantae > Streptophyta > Magnoliopsida > Asparagales > Amaryllidaceae > Agapanthus > Agapanthus africanus. Next base: position 5,337,729 of record JASDDO010000024.1, read on the forward strand.
TTTTTTCTAAATTCGTTTACACACAGATAACCGATCTTTTTAGTCTTCATAGTAATATTTGTACAAAGTATTAATTAAGCTTATCCGGAACAATAATAACTTTTCCCAATTAAACATATGTTCCACCAAAATTAATATTCAATGCAACATCATAATTGTCGGCTCAGCTAAAATTTTAGTATGGAGGATATACCGCTACTTGTTCTGCCAGGATTTAGAATACGACTCATGCAGCAATTCATTTCACAAACCTGCAAAGGCTTAATTAACTCGGCTCTTACATTATTACATGCCGCAAGTCGATGCAGCTATATATGAATTTGAGCAATGTAAGAGATGCCAAAAGATCTAAATAAAGTAGGGAAAGAAATGGCTACATAGAGCTTCGCTGAAACAATACATCGAACAGTCGGCATGTATGCATAACTTTAAATCTAAGGATTGTATATATTATGTAATAAAAGTTCAAATCTTTCTATATCCTACTCTCAGACCAACAACTTATAATCCCATAAGCATTTGCTGAACACAAAATTGATTAAAATTAATCAAATTAAATACAAAAAAATGAGAAAACAATGCTTACTATTCTAGGTATAAAATTAATTGTAATACCAATTAAAAATCGTACTAATAATATTACGGTAAGATTAAATCTTGCCGTATAGCATGCAGAGCAAGTATATGATACTTGCCTTGATCCAATAATTAAGCAATGGCAGAACGACGACAAAGATCTCGGCTTTGGGTCTCGATTTGGTGCAGCCAAGGAAGGAGGAAAAGACGACGACGATGATCGGATCTACAACAACGGCGACACAGAAATCGACGTTGACGGGGTTGGCTCAGTGCCAGAAACAATGCGATGCGGTGAGGTTGTGGTCTCGGCTTTGATGGTGCAGCAACCGATTAGAAGAGGACGTCGGAGACGGTGGAGTCGGCGACGATGAGTTGGGTTGACGGTGAAGGAGGGATGAAAGGAACAAGGGTTTTGATTATTCGAGAGAAGATAAATTTTGAGAGGAGAGAGATAGATTTGTGGGGGGAGAGAGATTGCTGTGAGATTAGTTAAAGGAAATCTTTTTGTTTTTTTTTAAATTTAAAACTAAATAGAATATAATTTTATATGCAGAGGAGAGAGGGGTCAGTTAGGATCTCAACCTAAAAATCAAACGTTTAAAAAAATATATAATTCTTATATAATTAAGGAAAATAATATATGGAATATAATATCAGGAAAATTTAAGTTTCTGGTTAATACAAAATTACTCCAAAGTACGTCCAGGTCGGGACTAAAATTACGGTTTAAAATTACGGATAATGTATGTATAAACCAAAACCAAAATAGAGTAACGAAAATGCATACCCCCAAAAACGGATGCACGTAGTGTGCACGTAGCTATCCAAACGAGTCCGTTTCCCTGAACGGGACGAGAATACTAGGTACGGATGCTACCACGGAGTCAGGGGTATGATGCAGGCCATACTAGATATTTTTAAAATATTTTATTCGACTTTAAATGCTATATTTAAAAATGCAGATGCCAGATATGATGCCAGTATGCAGTACAAAATAATGAAAGTGCACGGATCCATATAACAAGCCGAGATAAATCATAAACAGAAATCAAGACGGATTTCCAGCAAGCGGGTCGGGTCGGATGCAAATACAAATGTCAAATACACTATTCGCACCCAAAACACAATAAATCAGGAAAAATACCATAAATAAAGAAATACTCGAAATAGAATTGGTATAAATGAACTAGGATGTTACATTATACCCAACTGCAAAAGAATTTCGTCCTCAAAATTCCAAGAACAAGAAAAGATAAACAATCAAGAATCTACAAAAATAGGTGTGGAAACTTCTGTCGAATCTCATCTTCTCGTTCCCAAGTCGATTCTCCGTGCGAACGATTTCCCCAAGAAACAAGTACGAGAGGGATAACCTTGTTCTTAAGAACCTTTTCTCTTCGATCAACAATCGACATCGGTCGTTCCTCAAAGGTCAAATCCTCCCTTACATTCAACTCCGAATGATCTAGCACGTGTGCCTCACCTCGAGCATACTTACAGAGTTGAGATACATGAAACACGTCATGAACATTTACCAAGGATTTGGTAACGCCAATCGATAAGCCACTTCTCCAACACGCTCCTTAATCTCGAAAGGCCCCACAAATCGAGGACTAAGCTTGCCTCGACTCCCAAAACGAATCACTCCTCTAATCGGTGATATCTTCAAGAATACCAGATCACCAACAGCGAACTCTAGAGGTCTTCTCGATATATCGGCCCAACTCTTCTGCCGATCTTGTGCTGCCTTCATATGATTCCGGATAGTATTAACTTTCTCCACGGTTTGCACGATCAAATCCGGTCCCAGCAATCTTCGTTCTCCAATATCGTCCCAACAAACAGGTGAGTGACACTTGCGACCATACAATGCTTCGAATGGAGCCATCTGAATAGTCGCCTGGAAGCTGTTATTGTACGAAAACTCCACCAAGTGTAGATGATCCTCCCATGAACCCTTGAAGTCTAACATGCAAGCTATCAAGATGTCTTCAAGAGTTTGGATCGTTCTCTCCGACTGGCCATCTGTCTGAGGATGATAAGCGGTGCTAAACTTCAATCGCGTCCCTAAACTTTCCTGTAAACTCCTCCAGAAGTGCGATAAGAATCGGGTGTCACGGTCGGAAACGATACTCACAGGTACTCCATGCAATCTCACAATCTCCTGCATGTATCGTTCTGCTAACGCTTCCGTTGACTGACCAACTCGAAATGGAATGAAATGAGCTGCCTTGATCAATCGATCGACAATCAACCAAACTGCATTGTTGCCCTTTAGACTTCGTGGTAAAGCTGTCACGAAATACATGGTTATATGTTCCCACTTCCATTGAGGAATCGGAAGTGGTTGCAATAAACCAGCAACCCTTTGATGTCCATCCTTAACTTGCTGACACACCAAGCACTTCGCTACAAAACGAGCAATCTCCCTTTTCATGCCTTCCCACCAGAAATGTTGTCTTGGATCATGGTACATCTTCGTGCCTCCTGGATGTACAGAATATGCGGAACTGTGCGCCTCCTTCATCACTTCTTCATGAATGTCTCCTTTTGGCACACACAAACGGCTACCATAACGCAATGAACCATCTTCATGAATCAACAAGTCCGTTCGAAATCCCGCTTCTACCTGTTCTCGAAACCTTTGCAATCTTGGGTCTTATGACTGTTCTGCTTTAATATTCTCGATCAACGACGACTGTACTTGCAGCTGCATCAACTGTCCCGAAGAATACGGTAGCTCAATCTCCAACTCGAATCTTCGAAAATCTTCGATAAGCTCTTTCTGTGCAGTCAACATCCGAATTGCTGGCAACCGACTAAGCGCATCCAACATTACATTAACCTTCTCCGGATGGTACTTAAGATCAAGATCATAGTCAGCTATCAGCTCCAACCATCTACGCTGCCTCATGTTAAGCTCTTTCTGCGTGAACACGTACTTCAGGCTTTTGTGATCGGTGAATACTTCGACCCTTTCGCCCAATAAGTAGTGTCTCTAAATCTTCAAAGCGAAAATCACTGCTGTAAGCTCCAAATCATGAGTTGGATAATTCTTCTCATGGGTCTTCAACTGTCTCGATGCGTAAGCTATAACCTTCCCATACTGTATCAAAACACATCCCAAACCTTTTCCAGATGCGTCGCTATGAATCACCAATCCTCCGGAACCGTCTAGTACGGTCAAAATAGGAGCGGTTATCAATCTCTGCTTCAACGCCTCAAAAGCTGACGCACATTTATCCGTCCATACGAACGGTACTTCCTTACGCGTAAGCTTGGTCAAAGGCTCAGCTAAGAGAGCAAAATTCTCCACGAACCTTCTGTAATATCCGGCAAGTCCAAGAAAACTTCTGATCTCTGCTACGTTCTTCGGAATCGGCCAATCTTGAACTGCTGCAATCTTCTCGGGATCAACGGCGATTCCATCTCCGGATACGACGTTCCCCAAAAACTTCACTTCTTCAAACCAAAACTCGCACTTGCTCATCTTTGCATATAATCTTTCTTGCCTCAATGTCTGCAGTACGATCTTCAAGTGTTCAGCACGCTCTTCAAGGCTCCTCGAGTAGACCAGAATATCATCGATGAACACCACTATAAACTGGTCCAAGAACGGTGAAAAGATTCGGTTCATCAAGTCCATAAATATCGCCGGTGCATTCGTGACTCTGAATAGCATCACTAAATACTCGTAATGTCCATACCGAGTTCAGAACGCAGTCTTGCAAATATCTTCTGATTTAACTCGGACCTGATGATATCCGGATCGCAAATCCAGCTTCGAGAATACCCTCGCGCCACTAAGTTGCTCGAACAATTCGCTAATGCGAGAGATCGGGTACTTGTTCTTAATAGTCACCCGGTTTAATTCTCGATAATCGATGCACACCCTCCTTGTGCCATCTTTCTTCTTTACTAGAAGGACTGGAGCTCCCCAAGGTGAATTGCTGCTGTGAATCCAACCATTCTCTAGCAATTCGATAACCTGCTTCTTGACTTCTTCCAACTCTACTGGTACCATTGGAGAGTACGCCTTTGAAATTGATGCTGCACCAGGAACAAGATCAATCGCGAACTCCACATCTCGTTTTGGCGGTAAACCCGAGATATCTTCGAATACGTCCATGATCTCTCAAACTACAACTGGCGCTTCCTCCTTATCAACTTCCATCGACGAAAGAACACTGTTTGTCGGCCTAACCCTAAACTCGATTGGCCCGACAGAACTGCTACCTCCAGCAAAAACAAACTCCGGATGTCCGGGAATCTGGAAAATCACTTTCTTTGCCCTACAATCAATGTGAGCGTGGAAAGTGCCGAGAAAGTCCATTCCCAAGACAACATCATAACTGCTGGTATCGATCACCAAGAAATCTGCAACTAACTCCCGTCCGAAAATAACAAAAGAACAATCCTTGCACTCACTACTAGATATGATCTTCCCATTCCCAGTATGTATGTCCCAACAACTAGACAGGGTCGTGCAAGAAATCGAGTGTGCAGTAATAAACATGGACAACATACAACAATGGGATGCACCAGAATTGAATAATACTAGTGTAGGAAAAACATGAACAAGTAGGATACCCGAAGTGAGTTCACCAGAAGCCAAACGCTGAAGAAGATAAGCACGGTAAACAGGATTCAAGCTTTCGATAAAACAAGAACTGGTAAGCAATGAAACTGAGAGAAGCAAGATAATATAACGACCATAAATCAAGGATATGAATCAAGACTATGACTCCAAGTTACTTAAATAGAGTACCGCATTGTAATCATGCTGCAGTTCATAATTACAATCATATAACTCTGTTCAAGTCGTCCAAATCCTAGAGAGAAACAATAGAGAACCAAAAGTTTCAAGTCGAGATGCAAAGTGGTTTGCATATCATCAGGACAGGGGTCAAGAGAAAGATATGATTCAAGAATCACGATAACCAAGGGGCAGGACATGTTCCTAATCACGGATTTTCCGATTCGTGTATTGGGTCCAATACCCAACTACAAAAGAATTAAACCCGATTAACCTAAATCCTATGTCTCTGATACCAAACAAACCCCGTCACGCCCCGCTTCCCAGAGTGCGCCAAGATCGACACGTGACAGAGCCAACCATGCTACCTGTGGCTAGGAAACATCTCTCCACAGTCACATTACGGCTGTCTAGAGATATCAAGAATAGGAAAATAAAATAAACTATCTAGTACATGTCCATGAGCCAGAATAAACGAGTCAAGAAATAATATGCGGAAGCAATAAATCCAAGTAACAATAACAATCTGGAAGGTACGTCCCAAATACGGGCTCACATCAGGAAATAAATGCTGAAAGGAAACTAAACTAGAATACTAGCAGGTCCTCACTGCTCGGCCTGTCGGTTGAAGTACTCCTGCTCGGCCTGCAACAAGGGTAGCGGATCTGGGCCATGCAAAACCCAGACGTCAGCGCGTCACAATATTAACAATAATATAAACAGGGGGTTAACAGGAATGCGGGCATGAATTATAAAAAGGTACATGAATGTAATAAGTGAGCAGGGATATAGAACAGTGAAGTGTAACAGTATATGTGAAGTGCAGCAGTGAAACTAAACCGTGCTACTGGGTTAACTACTCTCAAGTCTGTGAAATCAATTTGATGAATTATCGATATAACTCAATAGTATCCCGTGCATGCCCGGGACCACGATCCAGATTCTCGGGCTGAATCCGAGACATGCCGCTAGGCACTAAACAAGAAACATGTACAGATGAATGATTTCAGTAGCAGCATCCCCGGGCTGGCCTAACCCGTAAAACTGATCAGTATAAGTATCGAACTGTCGAGTTATGTGTTCAAATCAGGTATTGATAAATCTGGAGCTAATGTCAACACAGGATTAAGCAGGTACAGGTTTGTCTATACAGACAACATGATATGTCCATTAGAACAACAAGAATACGTCCATCAGGACAACATGTCAAGTCAATCAAGTCAAGTCAAGATAGTTGGTATTGGTAAATATTACGGCAAATGGGTATTAGCATGACAACGGTAACAAGTTCAAGCATGGATTCATGAAATTAATCAATATACCAACATGATTATAAATAGCGCAGGTATAGGTAAACAATCGATGCACTACCATTACTAGGAATATTATAATCAATGAATAACCATGAACGAAATAAAACAATATAATGGTCCAAAGTTAATGATGTCAAATTCAACAATTTGTGAAACACCAAGGAAAACAAGGAAAAGAACCCTAAGTGACGACAATAAGTCATAAAAACATAAGATTGCCAAGAGATCTAAACTATTTTCAAACTATAAAAGAAACATGAAAATGAACTGCAAAAGAGACTATACAATTTTCAAGCTAATAAGTTCTTGCTAACACCGAAATCGAAAATTTTGATAAAAGGGAGAAGAAAGAGTAAGAGCTAAAGTAGTTAATGTAATTTTTTTTCTTCTAAATTCGTTTACACACAGATAACCGATCTTTTTAGTCGTCTTAGTAATATTTGTACAAAGTATTAATTAAGCTTATCCAGAACAATAATAACTTTTCCCAATTAAACATATGTTCCGCCAAAATTAATATTCAATGCACCATCATAATTGTCGGCTCAGTTAAAATTTTAGTATAGAAGATATACCGCTACTTGTTCTGCCAGGATTTAGAATACGACTCATGCAGCAATTCATTTCACAAACCTGCAAAGGCTTAATTAACTCGGCTCTTACATTATTACATGCCGCAAGTCGATGCAGCTATATATGAATTTGAGCAATGTAAGAGATGCCAAAAGATCTAAATAAAGTAGGGAAAGAAATGGCTACATAGAGCTTCGCTGAAACAATACATCGAACAGTCGGCATGCATGCATAACTTTAAATCTGAGGATTGTATATATTATGTAATAAAAGTTCAAATCTTTCTATATCCTACTCTCAGACCAACAACTTATAATCCCATAAGCATTTGCTGAACACAAAATTGATTAAAATTAATCAAATTAAATACAAAAAAATGAGAAAACAATGCTTATTATTCTAGGTATAAAATTAATTGTAATCCCAATTAAAAATCATACTAATAATATTACGGTAAGATTAAATCTTGCCGTATAGCATGCACAACAAGTATATGACTCGATCCAATAATTAAGCAATGGCAGAACGACGACAAAGATCTCGGCTTTGGGTCTCGATTTGGTGCAGCCAAGGAAGGAGGAAAAGACGACGATGATGATTGGATCTACAACAACGGCAACACAGAAATCGACGTTGACGGGGTTGGCTCAGTGCCGGAAACGATGCGATGCGCTGAGGTTGTGGTCTCGGCTTTGATGGTGCAGCAACCGATTAGAAGAGGATGTCGGAGACGGTGGAGTCGGCGACGATGAGTTGGGTTGACGGTGAAGGAGGGATGAAAGGAACAAGGTTTTTGATTATTTGAGAGAAGATAAATTTTGAGAGGAGAGAGATAGATTTGGGGAGAGAGAGAGATTGCTGTGAGATTAGTTAAAGGAAATCTTTTTGTTTTTTTTTAAATTTAAAACTAAATTGAATTTAATTTTATATGCAGAGGAGAGAGGGTTCAGTTAGGATCTCAACCTAAAAATCAAACGTTTAAAAAAATATATAATTCTTATATAATTAAGGAAAATAATATATGGAATATAATATCAGGAAAATTTAAGTTTCTGGTTAATACAAAATTACTCCAAAGTACGTCCGGGTCGGGTCTAAAATTACGGATAATGTATGTATAAACCAAAACCAAAATAGGGTAACCGAGTAATGAAAATGAATACCCCCAAGAATTGATGCACATAGCGTGCACGTAGCTATCCAAACGAGTCTGTTTCCCTGAACGGGACGAGAACACGAGGTGCGGATGCTACCACGGGGTCAGGGGTATGATGCAGGCCATACTAGATATTTTTAAAATATTTTATTCGACTTTAAATGCTATATTTAAAAATGTAGATGCCAGATATGATGCCAGTATGCAGTACAAAATAATGAAAGTGCACGGATCCATATAACAAGCCGAGATAAATCATAAATAGGAATCAAGACGGATTTCCAGCAAGCGGGTCGGGTCGGATGCAAATACAAATGTCAAATACACTATTCGCACCCAAAACACAATAAATCAGGAAAAATACCATAAATAAAGAAATACTCGTAATAGAATTGGTATAAATGAACTAGGGTGTTACAAAGACCATGGCCGAGGTAAAAGTTTGGACCGAACGAGAGATCCAAGTCGAGTCGGAGGTGAACGCCAACCTGCCCCGGGGCGACCAAGCCGACCAAAAGAAGAGGAGCAGAGAAGAGAAGAAGAGGGTCGGCCGACCAAAGACATACTCCCCGAAGTTCAAGGAGTACACTCCTCTTAACATCTCCCAGACCGAACTGTTAGAGGAGGCGAAAGGCAAGAGATTCTTCAAGCTCCCGCCAGTCACCCATAGAGCGAATAAGCATATCCGGAGCCCGTACTGCGCCTTCCACAGGTCGCAGGGTCACCCGACCGAAAACTGCAAACAACTCCGTGACTACATCGAGGAGTTGATCCACTCTGGCCACCTGGCGAAGTACCTGCGGGACAACGACAAGCGGATCGGGAACAGGAGAACCGGCCCTCTCCCGGAGAATTAACGATCGAGAAAATTATGGTCGTTACCTCGGAATCTGCCTGGGGTGCCGGCGAAAATCACCGCCTACTACCCGTCGGGGGTACCAGCGATCCACCCCAGAAGAAGTGCAGGATAGCCGAGCCCATCATCTTCACCGATGAAGACCTCCACGGTATATCCTTGCCTCACAACGACCCTCTCGTCATAACTGTCCGGGTCCACCGTTATGAAGTACAGAGGATATTAGTCGATTCCAGGAGCTCGGCTGACATCCTCTTCTACGACTACTTCCAACGTATGGGGCTTGGATCGTTCGACCTAATGCCCACCTCCCACATCCTCTCGGGGTTTACCAACCACTCTATCCCGGCTGAGGGAGTGGTCACCCTCCTCCTGAACATTGGAGAAGCGGGCCGTACGAGGACCATACCTGTAGAGTCCATCGTCGCTAGGGTCTCCTCATCCTACAACATCCTCCTGGGCCACCCGACATTGAACGCCCTCCGGGCCCAAATCTCGACTTATCACCCCGCAATCAAATTTCCATTAAACCAAGGGGGGATAATCCGGATGATTGATCATCTTCGTGTCGTGTTTTGAAAAGTGTAAAAGATCACAACCAAAGAAATTTATACCGCAATCAATTAACGGTGTCGATGTAGCGCGTTAATGAATACGGATCGTCCACTGAGATGTGTGTTTTGATCGATCTTGTTTTAGTTGAGTCGAAATTAAAATATAAAAGAAAATGCAAGAAAATTGATTTAAGATTTGTGAGATTTGATTTTAAGAAACATCAAGAAAATAGATCTAGAATCAAGAAATGTCCCAATCAATTTAGTTATCAAGATTTGTAGAATAGCTTGTAGGAATCGATCAAATTGGTAGCCATGATGAATACTAATTATAACTAATTTTATTTATTGATGGATTGTAGCAAGAAAGATGAAGATTAATGAAAATTAGGGATCTATTGAAGAAACTAGGGTTTTTCCTTCTATCCCTTGTCTTTTTATAGATCATCATTCAAGTCTTACCTCTAGAAAAGAAAATCATTAATCGTTCATCTCTAATTTGCAACGAAGTTATCAAGAAAGTGATCTCGCTCCAAATTAGGTCATTGATGATTCATTTTCCTAGAGTTAACAATTCTCATAAGACTTAAAACTAGTAAAAGGATTTCATCACCATTAGATCTACCGATTCTCTCGATTCCGTTACAAGCGGAGATTTCATTCACACATCATGAAAATTAATGAATCAAGAATCAAGAAGTTTCATAACGCAAGAATGTAAAGAAAGCAAGAATTACAATAATCACCTTTATTAAATCGATGACTAGTTACACATTCCCTCAATTCGAGGTTACAAGATGTTGCTCTCGATCGCTCCTTTTGAAGAGGTAACTAGATCCGTCGAAGCTCGCTCCGCTCGATCTCCGTGAGACTTGGATCGTCGTGGATCTCGCGCTCTTGATGAAGATTGGCTTTGTGGATAAAGGATCGATGGTTGCTTGCTTGATTTGCTTCTCAAAATGATCTTGATTTGGCTTTTGAAAATGGATTTGGGTTAAGCTTTTGGTATCAAGTTGTGTCACTCAACTTGAATTTGAATTTTGGCTCCAATTGTGTAACTAATTCACCACCAATTAACAAACTATTTAACAGCCCCAAAATTGTAGATCTAGATCCCCTTTTATAATTACTCATTTAATTTTCTCTCATAAGCTTGGTTGTTATGCAGAGCCTTCCAGAAGATGCCACGTGGAATTGGAGCGTCTTGATGAAGCTAGGCCGTTACAAGGAAGATTCTGGAGAAGTCTCGAGCGCCGACGAGTCAACACGGCCGCGGAACCGAGGCGACTCGGCTTCGATCGGCCGTGGATCCGCGTCCATATTGTGGGTTCTCTGCATCATTTTCTGGGGTTATCTTGATGTTGGCTTTAGGGAATCTTCTGATGTCTTGAATCTTATAATTATTTCTTGGTTGCTGCCAGATTTCAAGTCTTTGACTTGCTGCACTTTATCGGCACTTTTGTGATTCCGGCTCTTTGACCTGAAGGATTTTCTGCACACAATCTCGATAAACAGTGTTGAGATATACAAAATCATGCATGTAGTAATAAACACTCAATTTCCTTCTAGAATGTCGATTATAATTATAACACGTGTTATTTGGTATTTTACAGATGAATTCGTAATCCATGTTATATTTACAATAAACACCCTCACATGATCAATAAGAGTAGGGAAATTGACGTGTTAAGAATGCAATATTTTCGACTGATCAAATTCCCCCAAACTTAATTTTGGTCGTCTCGAGCAAACATATTTTATTTTTATTTAAGAGAAGGAAAAAATAAAGAAAAAGTAAAACTAACTAGCACACTTTCGTAGGCAACACGATTGCACTGAGTACGCGCAACAAGCCGTTAAACTTCTAAGTGTCCCTAGTAGGAAGAGTGTTGTCTACTAAGGGTTTTCAGTGGATTGCACCCACAAAATCCCATAATAAAAGGAAGACGGTGAAAGTTACATATAAAGATAAGAATTATAAAAGAAAGACTTTGAAAATCAGAGTTTTCAACTAATACTAGCTTTTCGGTTGTCATGAGACCTATCTTAATAGTCATGAAAAGATGTTAGAAATCACATCATCCCTCAATAAAATATCGTCTTTATTCTTCATTCCTACCTTTCTTCCAAACATCAATCATATACCCCTACGTGTGTGTAAAGAACATCCCTACACTTGGAGAATTCAATTCAAGCTACTCTTGTCCATCTACCTCAGTACTTTTTAATCGATGAATGGAATTGCTCACATATTTTTCATGCGACCGTTAATACTTCTTGAGGTACTAACCGACCGATTACTCATATGCTTGCTTATTAGGTGTATTTAATATTTTCTTCGTCTTGCAACACCTAAGGCTTAGCAGTGACTCCCAAACCAGTTGGTCTAAGGCACTAGGTGATGAAGCACCCTTGCTATATTTTTTTATTGCTGCCTTGGTGATAAAAAAACCAGTGTTCATTTTTCTCACCATTTTATCTTTTATTTTCCATTTATTATTTCCTTAATACTTTGGCTTTTAGACAAGAGTATTTCAAGGTATCCTCTACTATCCCGAATTTCAAGACGGGTGTAAGTGCATATAGTAGGGTATCAACATTCAAATGTTTGGCTTCCAGAATAGAAACTATTTTTCAGACTTATTTTTATCCGCAGATTGGTGACTTCTTTCATCTTACTAACCCTTGAGACAACGGCTCATAACTACTTATTACTAGTTTCGTTTAAGAAAACAAATAACTTTCTTGGTTTTCTTAAACTTTTCTAATCTTTTGGATGTAATTTTTCACTATGTAATCTTTTATTATCTTATTTATGTACACATTTTTTTTATTATTATTTTTTTATTATATGTTTTGTGCTTATGCAAAGTATGATGCAAAATGATGCATAAATAAGCACAAACCTCCCCCAAACTTGTTTAGAATAGTGTCCTCACTGTTGCCATCTGTTAAAGCTCGAATACCTGTAGGTTAGGGAGGAAATTTATTAATGGGGGCAATAAATATGATCGTGAAAATCCTCCCCTAAACTTATTTTTGGCTCACAATTTTGAGGACAAATTTTATTTTCAAGAGCCAAAAACATACCCCTCCTCCCAAACTTGAGTTAAACAATATTAAGCATTTTAGGATCATAAGAGGGGGTAAAGTTATTGGTCAATGCCAAGCTTTGCAAAGACCGAAAGTCAACACCAATCATTCAAAGATTTTATCAGTATAACGTATAGGTCGGTGGATGAACATATTGTATAGAGTCAGGAAGAAGTGGGGAAGAAATAAGTGGTGGTCTGGAAAAGGTTTAAGTCTTAAATTATAGAAATGAAAGAAAGAGGATGAATGTGAATGATTAGAAAGAAGGAGTGGTGGCGGTTCAACTTCTATAGGTGGAAGTTGATTAATCACAAAATCCGTGTTGTTTAGGAATGCAAGTTCGTCAACAAAAAGTTCTTCAAAACTTTCATCAATGATGTGATCGAATATTTTGCTGTAATTAAGTTTTATGCCAGAATTTACCATACTTGATTTGTCAAAATCTATGGAGGTAGAAAACTCGAAAAACTCATCTATCTCATTTTCAAAAGTATCCAAATTAAGTTGACTTTCTGGTATTATTGAACTTGAATTATCGGATTGTGATTCATCAACACTCACTGAAACTATAGGAAGAATAGAAGAAGAACCGGAGAAAGTAGAATGTGAAATGGGTAAACAAATTGGTGTGTCGAGGATCGCTAAACCAGATGTGGAAGATGTAGGCTGAATTTCGGTCGGCTGTTCGGTTATACGATTATCATCAACTTCAAAACGCATTTGGGGTTCGGGAAGAATTAAAGGCTCAAGATGATGACCACAAGGAAGTGAAAGGATCTGATGAATTGGTGGGACAAACTCATCCAAAATTTCGGGTTCATCAATCAATATATCCCCAACGTCAATCACCTCATTCAAGTGAAGGTTAAAATTCTCAAACACCTCATCAAAAGTATGGTTTTCAATCAATTTTGGTTCAAGAGTGGAGGTGCAGAGATCACAAGGATTTGGTATGGTTTCATTCGAAATGGACCCTTCACAGTCGGGTAAATCAAACATTTCAAAGTCATACAACTTATCAATTGGTGGATCAATTGGTGTACTCGATGAATCTGTGAAACTGGAGTTGTGGATTTCAGTTTGGAAAGGGAAGGTTTGATTAGGAAAGGTGTATAGTTCTCTCTCATTACCTAAATTCTCACTTTGTCCTATGGCCATATTAGACATTGAAAATTTTTTAGCTGGTTCGGAACTAGTTGCTCCTTCATATTTAGCCATGCTTCCCTTCCATTCCTCTCTGATGCGGTTCAACATCACTAAACCTTCTTCTAATGTCCACTCAAGACTAGACTTAGGTTGATAAGGAGTTTCGGTATAAGATTGAAATTCTTGTGAACAATTAAAACTCCCGAATGACTGATTAGAAGGACTGTTTAGAGAAGGTGGAAAAGTCGGATTGGATTGATAGGAACAGAATGGTTGTGAAAATTGGGCAGGAGCAGGGTCAACATTGTGATAAGAAGAATATTGATATTGGTTGGTCGGTTGGCTATTGGACATCATACATGCCACAAACCGATTATGAAATTCTTCTTTAGAAAGTGGAGGTGATGGTTGATATTGGTCCGGATTGAAACTTTGGCCTTTAGCCCTAGCTATATGCTCAGCAATGGACATGCGTCTAGGGACATCCTCACTCGGAGTATCAACTGAAACAGATGTAGAATTAGGATACGGTTTATAAGACCTGGATTGATATGGCCAACTGCTTCTATCCGCATGCGCTATCCGATATCTTAAAGACATGAGAGAGTCGGATGGTATATCGAAGCGATTACGAAAACAGAAATATCTGGTTGTGGACAGAAAAGCTCAGCAAGAGTTCTTCTGTTTGGGTCACCCTTTATAAGAAGAGAAGAGGGGGAAAAGGGTAAAAAGGGGAGAAAATAATTGGTTTGTTTTGAAAAAGGACGGATTTATGAAAATTCACACAAACAAGCACACGCAACCCTATATCTAATGGTCACCTAGGTCAAGTCTCTAGACCGCTCCTAGACTTCCAGAAGAAAAGTCACAGGATAAATCCTCTACTGCCTCTTTATCCCTCCTGTGGCCAGGTAAGTGGGAGGTTATCCGCTACATAAGTAGCGGGCCTAATTAAGTAACCACTTGTCTTAGACACACTTGCCTTACACACCACAAAAGAAACGCGGATAAACAATAGATTACCCACGACCTCCTTCTGTCCTAATTGAGCGCGACGGTCCTTAGAGTCTTGTCTAAATATATTTTAGTTAATGAGGGTGATGCGGATGCTAGTTTTGTGATTTTTGGGGCTTAGGAAGGGTAATGAAATCCCTACCTAATCTGAATTTGGTCGTGCCCCTTAATTTCCGTATTAAAATATGCAAACAACCAATTTCAAGAATCGCAACAAATTTTTATTTAGTGGCGCTGAATTTTGCAAAGAATCCTGCAAGAAATTGATTATTGGACAAGATCAGAGAGGAGAGGAGAGAACAGAGAGTATACCACAGAGATTTTATGCACCGATTCACCAAAACGGCGGCGGAACCGCCGCAAAAACCACACTATGGCCGCGGAACCGCGGTCCTATGGGGGAGATTGGCGATCAAATTTTTTCTGCAGCTGCTTGTACTCCTCTGGAAACTTTAGATCTTCTCTGAATCTTGATCTCGCTGCTAAAATGATTCCAGATTCTCTCGCAAAAATTCAAACACTAATCGTTAAGCACTTGAAGCGAATCTTGGATGAAAATTTGATGGAATAATAATTTTTTAACTCAAATAACAAAAATGAACAAAATAGCACACATCCCCGGCAACGGCGCCATTTGATTGATCATCTTCATGTCGTGTTTTGAAAAGTGTAAAAGATCACAACCAAAGAAATTTATACCGCAATCAATTAACGGTGTCGATGTAGCGTGTTAATGAATACAGATCGTCCACTGAGATGTGTGTTTTGATCGATCTTTTTTTAGTTGAGTCGAAATTAAAATATAAAAGAAAATGCATGAAAATTGATTCAAGATTTGTGAGATTTGATTTTAAGAAACATCAAGAAAATAGATCTAGAATCAAGAAATGTCCCAATCAATTTAGTTGTCAAGATTTGTAGAATAGCTTGTAGGAATCGATCAAATTGGTAGCCATGATGAATACTAATTATAACTAATTTTATCTATTGATGGATTGTAGCTAGAAAGATGATGATGAATGAAGATTAGGGATCTATTGAAGAAACTAAGGTTTCTTCTTCTATCCCTTGTCTTTTCATAGATCATCATTCAAGTCTAACCTCTAGAAAATAAAAACATCAATCGTTCATCTCTAATTTGCAACGAAATTATCACGAAAGTGATCTCGCTCCAAATTAGGTCATTGATGATTCATTTTCCTAGAGTTAACAATTCTCATAAGACTTAAAACTAGTAAAAGGATTTCATCACCATTAGATCTACCGATTCTCTCGATTCCGTTACAAGCGGAGATTTCACTCACACATCATGAAAATTAATGAATCAAGAATCAAGAAGTTTCATAACGCAAGAATATAAAGAAAGCAAGAATTACAATTTTCACATTTATTAGATCGATGACTAGTTACACATTCCCTCAATTCGAGGTTACAAGATGTTGCTCTCGATCGCTCCTTTTGAAGAGGTAACTAGATCCGTCGAAGCTCGCTCCGCTCGATCTCCGTGAGACTTGGATCGTCGTGGATCTCGCGCTCTTGATGAAGATTTTCTCTGCGGATAAAGGATCGATGGTTACTTGCTTGATTTGCTTCTCAAAATGATCTTGATTTGGCTTTTGAAAATGGATGTGGGTTAGGGTTTTGGTATCAAGTTGTGTCACTCAACTTGAATTTGAATTTTGGCTCTAATTGTGTTACTAATTCACCACTAATTAACAAACTATTTAACATCCCCAAAATTGTAGATCTAGATCCCCTTTTATAATTACTCATTTAATCTTATCTCATAAGCTTGGTTGTTATGCAGAGCCTTCCAGAAGATGCCACGTGGAATTGGATCGTCTTGAGGAAGCTAGGCTGTTACAAGGAAGATTATGGAGAAGTCTCGAGCGCCGACGAGTCAACGCGGCCGCGGAACCGCGGCGACTCAGCCTGGATCGACCGCGGATCCGCGGCCATATTGTGGGTTCTATGCTTCATTTTCTAGGGTTATCTTGATGTTGGCTTTAGGGGAATCTTCTGATGTCTGGAATCTTATAATTCTTTCTTGGTTGCTGTCAGATTTCAAGTCTTTGACTTGCTGCACTTTACCGACACTTTTGTGATTCCGACTCTTTGACCTGAAGGATTTTCTGCACACAATCTCGATAAACAGTGTTGAGATATACAAAATCATGCATGTAGTAATAAACACTCAATTTCCTTCTAAAATGTCGATTATAATTATAACACGTGTTATTTGGTATTTTACAGATAAATTCGTAATCCATGTTATATTTACAATAAACACCCTTACATGATCAATAAGAGTAGGGAAATTGACGTGTTAAGAATGCAATATTTTCAACTGATCACCGGACCTACGGGAACTAGCAGATCGCTAAGATTTGCTTCACCTTGACGTCCCCCGCCGGAGAGCAAAGCGACGAATTTGAAGACACAAACGATTTCCAGGGGTCCTTGAACACGCGCGACGACCATAACGAAATCCGAGGAGCCCCGGTAGAAGCGCTGACTGAAGTTCCCCTCGTCAAGGGGGTCGATGGACGCACAGTTCAGATCGAATCTCTTTTGACGGGAGACCATCGCGAGGACTTGATCCGCTTTCTCCGAGGGAACTCGGACGTGTTCGCTTGGGCATCGGTGGACATGCCCGGGATCGACCCTAAAGTAATCTCACACAAGTTCGGGGTCGACGGGAAGGCCCGACCCGTCCGACAAATGAAGCGAAGTTTCACACCAATCAAGCAAAAGGCGATCGAGGACGAGGTCGATAGATTGCTCGCAGCCAACTTCATTAGAAATATTGATTACTCGGATTGGCTAGCGAATGTGTTCATTGTCAAAAAGGCAAACAGGAAATGGCGAATATGCTTTGACTTCACAGATCTGAACAAGGCCTACCCAAAAGATAACTATCCCCTCCCTCGGATAGACCAGCTAGTAGACAGCTCAGCCGGCCACAAATTGCTAAGCTTCATGGACGCTTTCTCCGGCTACAATCAGATCCGGATGAACCCGGCAGATGAAAAACTTACCGCGTTCACCACGGACGGGGGGTGTACTGCTACAAAGTGATGCCCTTCGGTCTCAAGAATGCTGGGGCTACATATCAGCGCCTAGTTAACGAAATTTTCAAACCGCAGATTGGGAGGAACATGGAGGTCTACGTCGATGACATGCTCATAAAGTCAACCTCGTCGGACGAGCACACCAAAGATCTTGGTGAGAAATTCGATGTCCTCCGCAAGTACAAAATGAAGCTGAACCCAGCTAAGTGCGCGTTTGGAGTCACTAGCGGCAAATTCCTCGGGTTCATGGTTACCTATCGAGGAATCGAAGCGAACCCAGAAAAGATCAATGCCATTCTCAACATGGCCACACCAAAGAACAACATTGAGATCATATGGCTCACAGGGAGAGTGGCCGCTCTGAGTCGCTTCATGTCAAGATCCAGAGAAAAGTGCATCCCGTTCTTCAAAGCCTTGAGAAAGATCCCTAAGTTCGAATGGTCGAAGGAATGTCAAAACTCTTTCGAGCAACTCAAGGCGCACTTAACAACTCCCCCACTGCTCATCCGACCAGTCGAAGGAGACGAGCTATCATTGTACCTTGCGGTCTCCGACCAAGCTGCAGGCTCGGTGCTCGTCAGAGAAGTCGAAAGTGTGTAGAAGTCGGTTTACTACGTAAGCCATGTCTTCAAAGACGCGGAAACGAGATACCCGGCCATAGAAAAGATAGTCTTAGCGCTTGTCATCGCCTCAAGGAAGCTGTGACACTACTTCCAGGCGCACACCATCCTCGTCCTCACCGAACGACCTATAGGGACTATTCTCGCCTCCCCCGAATCATCAGGTCGTCTAGAGAAATGGAGGTAGGAATTATCCCAAGTCGACATCAAATACCGCCCCAGGCAAGCCATCAAAGCACAAGTCCTAGCAGACTTCGTGCTTGAATGCACTATTCCCACAAAGGAAGGAGCGGCGGCACGGGACCCGGACCCCGACCCTCGGTCGAGGAAGTACCCGACTCCATCCCTGATTGGGTTCTCTACGTGGATGGATCCTCTACCGAGGAGGGAAGCAAAGCTGGCCTAATCATCCGAGGCCCGGACGAGGCAGAGATGGAATACTCTTTGAAGCTCGGGTTCAAAGTGTCAAACAACGCCGCAGAATACGAGGCTTTATTGGGAGGATTGCGAATCGCCTCGGGGGTGGGGCTGAAGACGATCCAAATTCGCAGCGATTCCGCTCTGGTCGTCGGCTAAGTGACCGGGCGTTTTGAGGCTCGAGAACCGCTTATGGTGAATTACCTTGCCAAGGTAAAAAAACTCCGCAAAAACTTCGTTGAAGTCCAAGTGAAACAGATTCCCCAGAACCTGAACACCCAAGCCGACACTTTGAGCAAACTAGCCTCTTCCTATACGGCCAACAATAAGAGGAATATCCTCTTCGAAGTCTTGCCACGGCCTAGCGTGGAAGACAGAGAGGTAACGCTCCAAGTATACTCGACTCAGGAAGAAGGCCAAGATTGGAGGAAGCCCCTCGTAGAGTCCCTAAAAGATGGTACACTCCCGGAAGACCGAGGGGAAGCATGCCGCCTTCGAGCAAAAGCCCGGCATTTTATCTGGAGCAATGGAAACCTTTACAAGAAGTCGTACACACAGCCTCTGCTCCGATGCCTCGATCCTCGTGAAGCTGACTACATTCTGCGAGAGATACATGAAAGAGTCAGTGGAACACATCAGGGGGTCCGCACCTTGGTCCAGAAGATGCTGCTCCAAGGATATTATTGGCCGAAGATACACTAAGACGCCAAGAAGCTTGTCAGAAGATGCAAAAGCTGCCAACTCCACGGCAGCATACCCCGTCTTCCTTCTACTGAGCTAACGACCCTCAGTTCCCCTTGGTCGTTTGCGCAATGGGGAATTTACATGGTTGGCCAACTCCCCACCGACACGGGCAGACACAAGTGCATCCTCGTCGTGGTAAAATACTTCACGAAGTGGGTCAAGGCCGTGCACATCGGAA
The DNA here is from genome assembly GCA_030015575.1 of Agapanthus africanus. Taxonomy (NCBI): domain Eukaryota; kingdom Viridiplantae; phylum Streptophyta; class Magnoliopsida; order Asparagales; family Amaryllidaceae; genus Agapanthus; species Agapanthus africanus. The sequence continues at coordinate 5,357,799 of JASDDO010000024.1, forward strand.
AACCGGATGCCACCACTACTATAAAGTTCCTGCATAACAACATAATTACTCGATTCGGGATCCCGAGGTGTATAGTTACCAATCACAGAACCAACTTCGAAAATGATAAAGTCAAAGAGTTCTGCAGCGACTACCACATTCTAATGAAGTTTGCCGAGGCGTCATCCGAGATCTCCGAGCTCGTTTGGAAGGAAGACAGGGCAACTGGGTCGAGGAACTACCGCGAGAACTATGGGCATTGCGCACATCGAAGAAGACATCCACGGGAGAAACCCCCTTCAGCCTCTGCTACGGTACCGAAGCAATGGTCCTGGCAAAGATCGGATTACCCAGTTACCGAGTCGAACTGTCACGCCCCGCTTTCCAATATACAGGGAGGGGACGTGGCGAGGCCCGCTACGTATTTACTCCGAAGTAAACACGCTAAGCGTATCTAAGCAATATAAAGTACAAGAGACAGGAATGTAAATGAACAACAACTTTATTTATTTAACATTCTTTTTACAATACAGCTGAAATGTAAATACATGGAATGAAAGCAATGCCTAAACAATGGCATAACTGAAATGAAAATATGTACAAGTGACTAAGGCTCGGGGTCTTCAGTGAACTACTCCAGGTGCTCTTGGCTGGTCTCGATCTCTAGTGCGTCCGATCCACCTGACAACATTCCAAAGAAGAAGAGAAATAGGAATATCGTCAGCGAACAATTGCTCGGTAAGTCCCAAGGGTGAGTATAGGTAAAATAGACAGAAGGAGAATATAAGTTTTAATATTTTATTATATTGTTAACGCTGTTGTTTGTAGCTTGGTACAGAAAATGCCAGTGTATACGAGAGGATTCCCACTATTCCGGAGACTAAAGTATACGGAGCACAAGGAATCGTTCAGCCACGGTACAACGGCAATGGATATTCAGGTTAGGTGTATTATGGTTACAGTCTCGTGCCACTTTTAACACATTCCGTACCAATCTACCCTTTATAAACCCCGCGATGTCTTTTTTGTATTGATTGTATTATATTGTCTTGTATTCTAAGTTGTATATGGATGACTTGCCGGAACCATGATATCAATAAATAGAACGGATATAATGGATGTACATGTAGATAGAGTATATCCATGGTTCGGTTCGGTCAATATAGATTGATGTAGATTGAATAGACGGATTCATGTTGAATTGTAGTTTATATTTGAATCACATTCAAGTCAGATTGATTAGATTGAGACTCAGTCCCAGTCAGACACTTTAAAAAGAACTTGAAATTCTGAATTAGTTTTGAAGTTATCGGTAACTTCTGCACATGGACGGCAGCATTTGTGTCTTTTTCCAAGACAATTACCGGGTTGATAACACTGTTTGTTAGATTGTCTACCTTAAATAGGCAAGCACCCATATCTCCGGCTCCCTGAGGCTCAAGAGACCGGTCCCGCTTAAACCTATGTTTACTATGGTTTTTATTGTAATTTAGTATAACTTGAGGGGTTTTTATGTAAAAATAGTTTGATATAATTTTCAAAATACACCTCAAGCATTTAGTTATTGTCTTTAGGGTTTTCATAGATGTATATTTTATAAATAAGAAAATTTCTAGTGAGTAAAACCTAGTTTTCATAATATATAGTATTTTATTGAAATATCGGTATTGTTTTATATTTGGATGGTATTTTCATGTAATGGTGATTCCTTTTGAAAACATGGAATATTTATATTATATAACTAAAGTAGATATTTTGATAATAGGTATATATATATATATATATATATATATATATATATTTAATGAAAGTAATTTTTTTATTTTCTTGTAGAAATCTCATTTCTAAAGAAAAATGCATAAAAATTCCATCGAGATCGAATGCTCCTTTCGGAGGTCTGCATCTCGCTCTGCTAGGCCCGAGAATGTGTGATAATCTGCACCATCCTGAATGGGGTCTCCAAAAGTGGGTTGTAGAGACGCAATTGCAATGAATTGTTTAATACATCTTTTTAAAGAAATGGTTTTATAAGTTGATGGTATTTATTTGAAATATCATATTATCCACAACTATGTTCCCAAATTTTCATCGTGCTATGTCAAAGATGTGTGTTGTGATGAGGTAGGTTATTACCTCGTGAATTATCTAAAGGTAATATAGGAATTATGATGATTTATGTCGAAACTAAAGTATATGGTATTTTACTGTAAAACTATGATAAAAGTTGTGTAAAAGATTATTTTGAGATGATTCTTGTTTTAAAGTGTTTGTTAATATTTTTTAAACATGATATGAGGGTATGGTATTTTCTTGATTAAGAAAAGTTGAGTTTTGAATAAAAATCGAATCGGAAGTCGGATTAACTCCACTTCCGTTGGGTTTTATAATTTAAAGTTTTTAAAATAGAGAAAGAGAGGGGAAGAGGGAACTTACTGGATTTTAGGAAAGAAGAGGGATAGGAGAAGACTAGGGAAGCTTTGGGACGTCGTTTCGTCGCCGGAATCTCCTTGGATCGTCGCTGAAACTTCACCCTTTGTTAACTCCACTTGTACACAAAAGAGACTTGGAAATTTTGTAGAGCTTTTTGTAATAGAATTCTGAGTGAGGATGTGTGAAATTAGGTGTGGTATTTATAGAAAAAATTAGGGTTTGATTGTGTTAAAGAATTCATTTAAAATTTGTATTAAAATTTGGATTAATTGGTGTTTTATTGTTCTATGGAAATGTGCAGAGAAAACAAACTGCCTGGGGGAAGTGGGGTAGCTGAAAGGGTGCAGGGGTGATGAGATGGGGGCATCACTGACGGTTTCGACCGGCGGTACCGGCCAAATTAAGCTTCTCGCCGGTCCAATATCGTCGGGTGTGGTTGGGTTTGCTGCCATGTGTTCTTGTCTCCTCGTATACCCTCATGCACGTGTTTGTTTATTCTGTGTCTCTTCAGTTTATGTGTAGTGCACGTGTAAACCCTTGGGGTTCTAAAATATTAAAAGAAATCTTAATAAAAAGATAATGTGGCTGATGTGATTTGAACTCAGGTGCTATGTCTCAGCAGTGCAAGGCTTTACCAGTGAGCTACAAGCTCTTTCTTGCTGTTCAAAAGCAAATCAAACTTATAACTTATGCTCAGGCCTAAGTGTTCCTTTCTGTATTTTTTGAAAAAAATTTATACAAAAAGTTTAGGGTTGTTACACAAACATTTCGACGATGAAGCTAACACCTCGGCTCTAAGGACCAATTTGGACGTCTTATTGGAAAAACGTGATCGGGCGCAAATCCGAGCGGCCGCCTATCAACAGCAAATCGTTCACTATTACAACGCACGAGTAAAGCATCGCGCCTTCAAGACGGGAGATTTTCTCTTACGAAGGAACGAGTTCGTATATCAAGGCCGGCTATACAAGTTCTCCCTGTAGTGGGACGACTCTTTCCTCGTCACAGAGGTGTTGCCCGATGCGGCATATCGCTTGCAAGACGTTCGGGGTCGTAGGTTTCTTCGGCCCTACAACTCCGAGAAGCTCAAATTGTACAAATGAGTATGTTTCTTCTTTTCGAAGCGATGTAGTTTTCTCCTATTATTATTAAGTCTCCTGATTTAGAAGAGACTTCTTCGATATATTTTCTTCTTCCATGGTTCCGAGATCCCTAGATTCGTTTTGAGAAAATATGTAAAAAGTGCTAGGGGATAAAAAAAAAGACAAAACACATCAGAAAAGAAGAATTTATTCATTAAGAGGTATTATAGGCTCCTCAGCTTTAAAAAAAATTACAACAAAGGGGGTCGGGGATTGAGGAAGCATTGTTTATGATACTCCAACGAAATCTTCGACAGCCGAGCCCTAGCTTCCTCGGCTACCTCGGAAGCGCTACCCGCCGGACAAAAATCAATGAACAGCCTCTTCTGGAAACACTCCAGAAGATGGCCCATTGATCGTTCCCGCCTGCTCTTCGAGATCAGGCTGAGATGGTAAAGCGAGTGCAACTTCTCGATCGTTTCGTCCCTCAACTGCGGAGACAAGGCATTGTGCAGACCCGGGGACCTCTTCCAGATCGCATAAATAAGCACTTGGAGGAGTGGAGATCGCCGGAGAAGAAGGCGTCCGAAGTGGCCCTCCACACGGTCTATCACCGTATTGTACGTCTGTTCAGATCGGTCGAGATTGTAAAGGTATACATCATCCTGAGAAATTATCTCGCTGATGAGAACGCATGGACGCCCGGCCATCTTCAGAAACACAAGGCTAGAAAGTAACCAACACGCCTTCGCTATTTATAGCCTCAACAAAAATCTTCCAACGGCCGAAATTTACGCGCTCAGCGACGCGAATCGCGAGATATTTTTGAATTCCCAATACAAAGCTGCCACGTGGCAACCATGCCGATCCTCACTAACCCCTAAGCGGCCAATGGAAGATTGAATGATGCGAATCTCGAAGTATCACACCCCACCGGAACGCTTCTGCCACGTGTCATCCGCGACACTCACTCTTCCTGATTTTACGGGTTATGGAAAATTGAACGACGCCCCACGAAGGAGATGGGAAGTCTAAAAAGCCCTCATCTCAAGGCCACCGAGCAGCTTCCTTGCCCGGTCCATCCCTAGCGGGTAGATTCCTACCCATCTATGCCAAAGATCGAAGCCCTCATAACGAGGCCGCCGAGCAGCTTCCCTGCCCGGTCCATCCCTAGCGGGTAGATTCCTACCCATATACGCTAAGAATCGAAGCCCTCATAACGAGGCCACCGAGCAGCTTCCCTGCCCGGTCCATCCCCGGCGGGTAGATTCCTACACATCTACGCCAAGATTCGAAGCCCTCATCACGAGGCCACCGAGCAGCTTCCCTGCCCGGTCCATCCCTGGCGGGTAGATTGCTTCCAATCTACGCCAAGGATCAAAACCCTCATTACGAGGCCACCGAGCAGCTTCCCTGCTCGTTCCATCCCTGGCGGGTAGATTCCTACACATCTACGCTAAGGATCAAAGCCCTCATCACGAGGCTGTTCCCCTCCGAACACAGAGACGCGACCGCGTAGGTCCGTCTTGCCTGAATTTCGGGGCAGATGCTAATTGGTGCTATCCGTCCACCTCTCCGAAGATACCAAGTTGATTTATGGCACCATGTATCGAAGGTTTAAACGGATGCGGCCGATGTAGCAGACTTCGTCAGATTCCCCCTCGTTTGAGGGGTTTTTGATTGTGGGGACGCTCTTCCCTGCAGGCGCAAGCCCCTGCAGTTAATTAAGCTACCGCATCGCGGTAACAACTTTCTCCTTCTCCAGATGGTCACTTCGTGTCGTGGGTGTTTGTTTTGTGTTTGGTTGCCCGTGGATTGTATACGGAGACTAAGTTATGTTGTCGTCCGTAGGGCGTGGACTAGTCCAAATTCATATTATTCTTAGATTTAGGTTTGGGGGTTTGGGTTTAAGGATACGTTAGTCTCATTTGAGACTAAGATCATTTTAAACATTTGTTAAGGACACGTTAGTCTAATTTTAGACTAAGATCAACTTAACGGGATCGTTTAGATCCAACAAGAGAGCAATTGGGCTCTATTGTTTAGTTTAGTAACATTGCGGTCGATAATTAGTGTAAGGACATTACGGTCTATTGTTAGTTTAAGGACATCTCGGTCCAATGTTAGTTTAAAGACATCACGGTCAAGGTTAAGGACATCATAGTCCGTGAGTTTAAGGACCCCACAGTCTAATGTTAGTTTAAAGACATCCCGGTCGAGGTTAAGGACATCATAGTCCATGAGTTTAAGGACCTCACAGTCCGATATTAGTTTAAAGACATCACGGTCGAGGTTAAGGACATCATAGTTCGTGAGTTTAAGGACCTCACAGTCCGACATTAGTTTAAAGACATCACGGTCGAGGTTAAGGACAACATAGTCCGTTGTTAGTTTTAAGACATCACGGTCGAGGTTAAGGACATCATAGTCCATGGGCTTAAGGACCCCACAGTCCAATGTTAGTTTAAAGACATCAAGGTCGAGGTTAAGGACATCATAGTCCATGAGTTTGAGGACCCCACAGTCCGTGAAATGTGTGGTTGTCGGGACCCATCACCTCTTTGAAGACGTTGAGAAATTACAATGACAAATATCAAAGGAGTGAAGAGATGTACCCTTGAACCAGGGTGGATTAAGTGATCTGTAGTCCAATTTGGAACTAAGATCAATTAATTATATTATGAGCACATTGGCTCAGTTGAGTCTGAATTGAGGACTTATGGCCTACTTGGGCTAAGTCCAATTAAGTTTGAAGTGTTGGCCCTCTATTGGACCATTAGACAGTTGTCTGGGTTCGAGCCTATATTATTTAGCAATGCTAAATGAGAGTTTGAGGGCTTTGGCAACATTTTTATCTTTGATTTCCTCAATTTTGAGATTCATTTGGAGGAGGGACTTTTGCCTCTGGAAAATTAGCCAATTTGGCTAAAAGTAGTGTTAAACACTAAAGAACAACAGTGTTAAACACTGGAGACAGAACTTTCAAATTAGTGTTAAACACTAAAAGACAATCAGTGTTAAACACTGGAAATATAGAATCCCAAATTAGTGTTAAACACTGGAAATAAGGTTTTCGAATTAGTGTTAAACACTAAAAGATAATCAGTGTTAAACACTGTGAATAAAGCTCTCGAATTAGTGTTAAACACTAAAGAAAAAGGGGTCATGTGAGGGCGCCCAAAGGTGGGACCAGATCCCTTTTTACTTCGCTCTGCAATTAATTGTTAAACACTTTTTTATATTTTATTTTGAGCATCACGTGATGGCACGTGATGGACATTTATGCACTGATTGTTAAAGCATTTGCTAAGGGGTTACGTGGGGACACGTGAGAGCGCCCAGAGCTTATATTTCCTTTGCCTTTTCTTCTGTGTTTTGGAGGTCACGTGGGAGCACGTGAGGCGTTGCCTTAGAGCTTTCTCCTTCTCATTTCTAGGGATCTTTTCAGGAGTCACGTAGGGACACGTGACCTTGGTTATTTGCATGCTTTAATTCTCTTTATATTTAAGAATTAAATTCTCTGTAGGGTTAAACCCTGATTATTATTCTGGAGGAATTAAATTCCTATTTTGAAAGAATTAAATTCTTATATAGGGTTAAACCCTAATTTTCTTTAGAGGAATTAAATTCCCATATATGTCAAAGAATTAAATTCTTGTATAGGGTGAAACCCTAGTTCTGTCTTGGAGGAATTAAATTCCTATGAATTTTAGAGAATTAAATTCTCAATTAGGGTTAAACCCTGGTTTTTATCCATCTTGAAGGAATTAAATTCCTATAATTGTGGGAGAATTAAATTCTCATATAGGGTTAAACCCTAATTTTTTTATGAAGGAATTAAATTCCTATAAATTGGGAGAATTAAATTCTCTGAACTCAATTCTCCCTCTAAGTCTTGAATCTGCATGGCAAAATCTCAACCCGATGAGAATTAAATTCTCAACCTATGGGGAGATTTGCTTCTACAGATCTTCAACTAGAGAAAGAACTAAGTTCTTTGCAAAAGAGTTAAACTCTTAGATTTTTTAGAATTAAATTCTCTTTTTTGAAGTTTTGATCCCCTTTCTTTTTTCTCACCTAGGGTTTTCTTTGTTGAGAATTAAATTCTCCTTTCTTTTCTCTCTGAAATTTCAAGATTCCAAAATTCTATATCCCCTCTTCCTTTCCTCTTGGCTGCTATTTATAGGAGAAGGAAAAGAATCAATTTGTTTAATAAATCTTTCATTAAAAGATTTTGTCTGTTTTCATGATTGATATGATCCTTTAGATCATTCAGTGAATTTTATTCACCGTTGGATTTTCAATCCAGAGATATTCTGTTTGTTATTTCGGTGAGATTTGGGGAGATCTTTCCCTGTTTAGGATTTTTCCATAAATTGGTGATTTTTAATCACCCTTGGATTTTTAATCCAACGGTTCCCTCTAACCTTTTCCATTTAGAAAGATTTAGAAACTTTTAGAATTTAATTTTATTAAACTGTAAGGCTTTCAAAGCCAGTCACGTGCTGACACGTGACCAACAAAGCCAGTCACGTGCTGACACGTGACCCTTGGTCACGTGTAAGCACGTGACCCCTAATTGAGTTCTTTTCTCAGCGCTTATTTACGCGTCAGTTTTAGCCATCACGTGTCAACACGTGACCATTGGTCACGTGTGAGCACGTGATGCCTTACTGAGTTATTTCCTGATTTTTAATCAGGGAAAAAAGGCCCCCACAGCGTTCCTCACACGTGTCCGCACGTGAGTGCAACGCTGTCACTTTTGTGACCGTTGGATCCATCTAGGGAATCGGATAGATGAAGCGTTTCCATCACATCCTATAAATACAGGGGTCTCTTCAGAAACACCTCCACTCTTGCTTATCTTCTTCCTTGCAACTTTTTCCTTTCTGAGAATTTAATTCTCCTTTCCAGAGCTTAGTTCTCTGCTTCAAGAATTTTCCAGAGTTTAATTATGTTGACAGATTCCTTTTCCTGAGGTAATAATCTTGAACGAACGAAGAACTTTCACAGAAATCACCACTGGATTTTAAATCCACACCAAGGGTTTTCCCTTTTAACAAGAACCCATTTTTAAGTTCTTTAAAATAAAGAGAAAACTATTCAATCTTTAATCAACAGACCCTTTAGGGTTTCTCTGATCTTCAGGGGGCTAATGGTGGCGGTTGTCTTTTCTATGGAATTTAATCCCATCTCAAAAAGCTTTGGCTATGAAAAATGTCTCTGGGAATTTAATTCCCCTTTTTTAACAAGGAATTTAATTCCTATGAAGAACTCAGTTCTTCCCATAGAAATCCTTGGGTTTTCGTGCCCTGAGTTGTCTTCTTCACAACCGAGAAGAAGTTTGCAATGTTGCTTTCTAGGAATTTAATTCCTTTGATTCTGTTTGATTTGTCACAGAGTCCCAGATGGATTTCTTTTAGGAGAATGTGTAGGGTCATTTGAAATCCACTGTTTATTTAATGAGAATCTTTCTTTTGTTTCATTATAATTGCTTTGCCTCATCATTAGCCAACCACCATCTTGATTTTGCGGGACCCATGTGTTTTGTAACCAATGGTCCCATAAAATGAGTCCGCTGTCGTTTTCATCCATGGTCTTTACATAGATTTATAATCATATATATATATGCACTGTTGTCTTTGCTTTAACAGTCTCCCCTCATTTCATTTCAGGTACAATGACTTCCGTTCCGTACTTTCCCTTCACTCGCTCGGAAGCCGCTTTTCCCCAGTCGCCATCGGACGAGGAAGTGATGGAGATGATCAGGGCTCACGACCCAAATCACACCAACTTACTTTTGTGGAGGACCTGGTACAGTCACATCATCCGGGGGCGCCGGAGTTTCCTTTGCGAAGTACCGACGGAGCCCACCTTTCCGTTCCTGCCGATGGATCCTCCAAGGACAGTCTTTACTGTGGAGATGCCGAATTGGACCCCGATGGGACGGCTCGAGCCTTCGACGACTGGTATCCCGAACCATCCGATTCCGGCCATAGACATTCCGGGACGCCGCATTTGCCAGGGCGAGGCCCAGCCATGGGGGAAGATCTACAAAATAGGGCTCACCCCTCGACACCCCACGGGCTATCTCCTTTAGGCTCGATACATCCTGTCCGCCCATCGCGCGCGACTGCAGAAGGTTGGGCTTTATCAGGCGATATATACGTCGCTCTTCTACTACCAATCCCCACACGTCTGGTGGGTTAAGGCGTTCTTGAACCAGTGGAATCTCCCCACCAACACTTTTCTCCTAGGGGACCGTGAAGTTTCGATCTCCTTAGAAGAATTTTACGAGATCTCGGGGCTGCCAATAAGGGGGACACTTTATGAAGAGCTTCTGCCTCCCGACGAGTACGTCTTTGAGCCTGAGCCCGCAATGCTCGACGGCTTGTCTACCGAGAACGCCGTCCTCCATAAGCGTCCGAGTTTGATCAAGGCACTAGGCATCTTTGACAAACTGTTCACAGAATCTGAGGAGTAGGGCGTCACTTTTAAGAGCTTCATCGCTTGCTTCCTCCGTGAGGATGTCCTATCGAAGGCGGCTCCGAAGTTTGCAAACATCAATGACCCCTTTGGGTTTGGTCTGAAGAGGCGGCCGACTACAGAATCGGATTTACCGCAGTACTATATTCCTATCATATCGCTGGTATCTTTCAAGTCGATTGCAGTTCCCGGCATGGATGAGGAGACATTTTTTGTGGGTTTTATCAGTGTATGGCTCAGCTGGTTCGTCATCCCTATGCATCGCCGCTTTATGAGAGTCTCGGTTATCTACCCGGCTCATCGTATCGCTGAAAGAACACGGTTGGCCGTGGGCATCCCAGTGCTGGCACATCTCTATCATGGGTTAGGCGCCGCGGCTAATACTTCGACTCCCGGCGTGGACGTAGTAAACTTTTCTCTCAATTACTTCACGTCTTGGATCGAAATGCACGTGTTGGGGGCCTTTGCTGTGCACCAGCGACCCGCATTTTACGACGCCTATACTTTCCCGCGACTCATGCGGTTAGTGGATGCTTCTGCCCCTGACCCGACTCAATCTGGGGCCATTCGCGTATTGATTGCTCCTTACGCTACCTCGGGCGGATTGGTATTCGTTGATCGGGTTCTATCTGCTCCTTCAGGTCCAGTTCAATAACTCTGCGACCTGTCGAAAGATAATGTGCCTTCTTTGAAGCCCCGAGAGGCCACGCACTTGTACACGATCAGGCCAGGTTATCTGGTATTCCGTCAGAGCAGTGCGGCCCTTTTCATGCGGTATAATCCGCATCGCTTCGCCCGGCAGCTTGGATATGACCAGGGCGTTCCTTTCGAGGTTTTTACAGTCACGCCGGTCCCTTCACCCGAAGCTGTTCGTGATGCTGCTCATCATTTCGTGAGGCTGAATACTGGTTCCGTCTTCATGATTCCTGAAGCCGGCCATATTCCCCAATGCGTGGGGTCTTTTACGGGCTGGTACCTTCATAGGGTCAGCCCAATCATTGCTGAGGAGAAGAGGGTGCTTCTTGGATATGGTGCTCCGGCTCAGGTTCAGGCTAGGGGAGTTCCGCTGCGACCGCGCGCACCTGTCCGCTTTCCCCTGAGGGATATCGGTGTTGCGCTTATTCCGGGGGAGTCGGAGGTGGACCTTACTCCCACAATTGGTATGCCATTGGGTACTCAGGCTCAGTCGAGGGGTAAAAGAGCGCCGGTAGCAGTACCACCGCCCGTGGCATCGATAATGGCCGTGTCGTCCTCAGACGCAGCACCAAGCGAGGGCGTTGGGAGCGAGGGCATTGAGGGTGAAGTGGGTAAGCGTCGGACCAAGGCTCCCCGCTTTCCGGACTGAGCCCGAGTGACCATAAGCATACCGCTTTCCGGACCCCTTTGGGTATATTCTGCTACAAGGTGATGCCCTTCGGTCTAAAGAACGCCAGTGCCACCTATCAGAGGGCCATGACGAAGATCTTCGATGACCTTATACATGAAATCGTCTAATGCTATATCGACGACCTCGTGGTGAAAAGCAAATCATATGAGGAACATTTAGAACATCTGAGAATCGCGTTTCAACGCCTTCGGCAATACAACTTGAAAATGAACCCTCTCAAATGCGCGTTCGGAGTTTCCTCGGGCAAGTTCCTAGGATTCATCGTCCGACACCGAGGCATCGAGATAGATCCGTCAAAGATCAAGGCAATTATGGAGATGCCCCCGCCAAGGACTCTCAAGCAATTGCGGTCTCTCCAAGGGAAGCTCGCGTATATTCGGCGATTTATAGCCAATCTCTCAGACAAGTGCCGTCCTTACAGTCACCTGATGAAGAAGGGAACCCCTTTCATCTGGGATCGCAAATGCCAAAGCGCGCTGGACGAAATCAAGCAATACCTGCAGAACCCGCCAGTGCTGGCTGCTCCGGTCAAGGGAAAGCCTCTCATTCTTTATACAACAGCCCTCGAAGGTTCCTTAGACGCATTATGGGCACAAGAGAACGACCAAGGGAAGGAGAGAGCCCTCTACTATTTGAGTCGAGTTCTGCTGGGGGCAGAAAGCAATTATTCTCCCATCGAAAAACACTGCCTGGCATTGATCTTCGCGATAACGAACCTCATGCACTATGCGCTGGCGGATGAAGTCCGTCTCATATCGAAAGTAGATCCTCTCAAATATTTGATATCAAAGGCCATATTGATGGGGCGACTCGCTAAATGGGCCTTGCTCTTGATGGAGTTCTCGATAACTTATCAGCCTCTTAAGACAGTGAAAGGCCAGGCCATCGCCGACTTCCTCGCTGAGCATCTGATACCTGCCGATTCTCCTTTGAATTACGAACTTCCAGACGAACATGCGTTTGACACGATCGACGAAGGTGATACCCGGTGGGAACTTTATTTCGATGGAGCATCCTCCATGAAGAAGCGCAAACAAAACACCCCCATAATCAAATCAGGGGTAGGCCTTATCTTCGTAACTCCACAAAGAGGGATAATGCGCTTTGCCTTCTCCTTAACAGAGCTGAGGACAAACAATGAAGCCGAGTATGAAGCTTTGATAGCAGGTCTCGAGATCGCTATTGACATGGGAATTGAAAACTTCCTTTGTAACGCCCCACTTTCCGGTATACGGCGAAGGGGACGGGACGGTCCGCTGCGTATTTACTGTGAAGTAAATACACTAAGCGTAACTAAGCAATATAAAGGTAAATCACAAGAGACAAGAGATATAAAATAACAGCAACTTTATTTCTTAACATTCTTTTGTACAATACATGAAAAATAAATACATCTGGAATAAAAGCGATGCCTAAACAATGGCATAACAGGAAATGAAAAATACTGAATAGAAAAAGGTACAATGTCTAGAGCTCGGGGTCTTCGAGGAACTGATCCAAGTCTTCACTGGTGGGCTCGATCTCTGCTGTGCCCAGATTACCTGACGACATTCAAAGAAGGAAGAAATAGAATGTCGTCAGCGAACAGGTCGCTCGGTAAGTCCCAAAAATAAGGGAGAATTAGAAAAGACAGAATAAGAGGTATCTTCTAAAGTTGTATAATATTGTAGAATATTGTGTTTACGCTGTTGTTTGTAGCTTGGTACGGAAGGATGTCAGTGTATACGAGAGGGGTCTCAGTATGCTAGAGACCAGGGCAAACGGAATGTACAAGGAACCGTTAAGCCACGGTACAACAGCAACGGAATATAGGTTAGGTGTCTTAATCTTACCGTTTCGTGCCACTTCTAACACCTTCCGCACCAATCTACCCCTTAAACCCCATAGTGTTTTGATTGTATTGTTGTATTGTATTGTATAAGTTGGATGACTGACCAAAACCATGATATCAGTAAACAGATTGTAACTGCATAATCATGTAGACGGAATAACTGGATAATGGATGTATATCCATAGTTTGATTCAGTCAAGTTGTATATATTGATAACTGGATTCATGAATTCATGTGTTCATATTGAATTGGAATATTATAAGTTGTAGATTGACTTGAATCATATTCAAGTCAGATATAATCAGACTCAAACCCGAGTCAGACAATTAGAATGTAAATCGAAGTCCTATATTTACCAGGGTCCTTAGGGTAATTTATAAAACTTGAGGGGGTTTTATGTAAAAATACTTTTATATACTTTTCAGAATATACCCAAGCATTTATTATTCGTCTTTAGGGTTGTAATGAATGTGGATTTTATATTGCAATATTTCTAGTGAAAATATCCTAGTTTTATAAATAAAGGTATTTATCTGTAATATTGATTTATTTAAAATTCATGGTATTTTAATGTAAAATTTATTCTTGTGATTTTTAGAAAAAGTGGAATATTTATATTATAACAAAATAGATATTTTAATGATAAATATACATATATTTATACAAAGATAATTTCAATAAATATTTTATATTCTAAAAATCCCATTTTCTTAAGATGTCGTATTTTAAATCTTTCGAGACCGGATGCTTCTTGCGGAGGTCTTAATCTCGCACTACTAAGCCCGAGGGTGCACGATAAACCGTACTATCCCGAACGGGTTCCCCAAAGTGGGTTGTAGCGGCACTTTGCAAAGATTGTAAAATACTAAATCCTTTAGAAAACGGTTTTATAAAGTACAAAGTATTTATTTGTAAAAAGTTAATTTTCCGTATTTTAGATTCTAGGGTTTTCTAATTCAACTAGACTATTTCTAAATGGTCTAAACAACAAGTTGTTAGATGCCTTAAATCGCCTCTTCACCGCCAATTGTGGCCAGGTAAGTACAAGTGAAGAAAGGAGGGATCCGCTCACGAATTATCGTGAGACGGGCCTTTTAAAGTTACCTTTCTCACTTGCCTAACCTAGACACCACAAAGTTAGATTTAGATAAATGACCGATATCCACAACTTATCGTATTTTCCTAATAAGAGGTATTTATTTAAAAGTGTATCAACTCTAAATCTTTTATGATAGTTTTATTAAGTATGTGGTATTTAAATGTAAATTCTTGTTTCCTCGTATTCCAACGTTTCAATGGTATCGTGTTAGGTTGTAAGTAAGTGTGTGAGGAGGTAGGTCGTTATCTCGTGATTCTACTATAAATGTATAGCAAGTTTGATGGGTTAAATGAAAGAGAGAAAACAATATGGTATTTAAGCGAAAAATACGGTAAATTGAGAAAGCTATCATTTCATATGGTGAAACTTGTTCAAATTCTTTGATTAGTGTTTAGTAGTCAACATAAAAATGTTTAATTATAATTGCATTAGTGAGAAGTGAAATTTTATAGAAAACCGAATCGGAAATCGGATTTGTTCCGATTCCGTCGGGTTTTGTAATTTCGTATTTTTTTTAGAAAAAGAGAGAGAGGTTAGAATAGGACTTACGGGTTTGGACAACACGAGAGTGATAAGGAAGAAGAGGGTTCGCCGGTACGTCGATTCGTCGCCGCGAGTTCCTAGCACGATCACCGGAAGTTCGCCGTAGATTTCGTCGGAGCTTCGCCTTTCGCTCGTTTTCAAAGTATACAAGATCTCTTGGAATTTTGAGAGAGTGGGCTCAGAAATTTGGGATGAGAGGATAGAGGGTAGGGGTGTATTTATAGGGTTAGGCTAGAGTTAGGGTAGGTGTAGGGTTTTTAATTAAAAAATGTAAAAATATATTAAAAAATCATTAAAAAATAGAGTAAATGGGGGTTAATGGGCTCTCTGTAACCGATCTGACTATTTAAAGTATGCAGGGGGGTTGAGAATAAAAAGATACCCAACTTCGATGTTGGGGACTGGGCCGTCCGGCCGAGTCCGGCCTGCGGCGCCGGCCCGAGTCGGCCGGTCCGCCAGCTGACTCGGGTGGTCGGGGATGTGGGGTCGTCAGGTGTGGCTTCTGGTGCATTTACATTTTCATGTATAGTAGGAAATTTGTGAGAAATGCACGTGTAACTGTTGGTATTCTAAAGAATCAAAAACAAAATAATATTAAAAATAATGTGGGGCATAGGATTTGAACTCTGGTGGCTTGGTTCAGCAGTGCAAGGTATTACCAATGAGCTACAAGCTCCTTCTTTTAATTATGGAGTGAAATAAATATTTAAAGAGATATCAGTAACATTAAATACTCCAAGTATACATTGAATTTAAATCAATTCTTTCTCCATTAAATATGGAGTTGTTACATCCTCATATACGGAGACTCCCAACTGGTCGTTAGTCAAATAAACGGCGACTACCAAACGTGCAAACCAGAGTTGGTGAAGTACGACGAGAGAGTACAACAACTACTGACCCAAATTCCTTCCTACACCTTGGAAAGCATACCGCGCGTGGAAAATAGCAAAGCGGATGCATTAGCTAAGCTCGCTAAAGAATTGGCCGATGAGAACCTCGATGACGTAAGAATTGTGGTACAAAGCCGTCAGGTTCTTGCACCGGTAGAAATATCTCCGGAGTCGTCCGAGGAAAAGGGAGCGATCAAGCCAGCGGCTCTACAAGTAAAGGACCAAGAAACGGTTGAGGATTGGAGAGAAGTCTTTATAAACTACTTCAAATCCCGTCGAACACCTGAAGATGCGTCTTCAAGACATCAGTTTATGAAACGAGCTCTGTCTTTTGCTTTCGTCAATGATACTCTGTATAAGAGATCATTTGATTCTCTATGGCTAAGATGCCTGGGACCTGAAGAGGCAAAGAGAGTCGTTCAAGAAACTCACGACGGACTCTGCGGTTCTCACCAAGCCGGGCCCAAGATGAAGCTGAAGATCAAACGGATGGGTTATTATTAGCCCACGATGATCCAAGACTGCCTCGAGTACGCGAAGCAATGCCACTCGTGCCAGATCCATGGGGACTTTATCCATCAGCATCCAAATCCACTACATCCAACAGTGGCCAGCTGGCCGTTCGAAATGTGGGGAACTGACATAATCGGCCCCATCGAACCAGCGTCGTCCAGAGAACATCGATTCATTTTGGCGACAACTGATTACTTCTCCAAATGGGCAGAAGCAGTGCCGCTGAGGGAAGTGAAGACAGAGAATATCCTCCATTTCTTCAAGACACACGTCATTTATCAGTTTAGAACTCCGCGACGGATCATTTCCGATAACGGGCCAGCCTACAGAAGCCACAAGATCAGCCGCTTCGCACAAATGCATAACATAGATTGGAGATACTCTTCAGTCTATAATCCCCGAGCTAACGGTCTAGTTGAGACTTTCAACAAGACCTTAACGAAAATCGTGAAAAAGACGGTGTCATGAAATAAGAAAGACTGGCACGAGAGACTGCATGAAGCTCTCTGGGCATACCGAACTACGTTCAAGACGGCCACGAACACAACGCCGTACACATTGGTATTCGGTATAGAAGCGGTACTCCCCCTCGAGATAGAGCTACCCTCTCTACAAATGGCAGTTCATTACGAGCTGACGGACGAAGAGAATGCTCACCTTCGGCTTGAGGAGCTCGAAGCCCTTGACGAAACCCGGCTCATAGCGCAACAAAATCTAGAGGCTTATAAAGCAAAGATGACGCGCTCATATGAAAGATTGACTAGGCCGAGGACATTCCGCCAAGGCGAACTCGTGCTAGTGGTCAAAAGACCTATGATCCCCAATCGCGTCAAGCGGGGGAAATTCAAGCCAAACTATGAAGGCCCGTACATCATAGACAAGGTCTACCAGGGTGGAGCCTATCTACTCATGGACATGCATAGAGAAAGGCCCTTCAGGCCAATAAATGGTCGCTTCCGGAAGAAATACTACGCCTGACGAGTCACGGCCTAGGTCAATGACAGATGACGACGACTATGTCCGCTCGCTATCTTCCTAAGCCCAAACTCTATAGGTAGTAGCCGGCTTCCTTAACAACGGGTCGAAACGTCCTTAAACTAACAACGGACTGAAACGTCCTTAAACTAACAACGGACCGAAACGTCCTTAAACTAACAACGGACCACTATGTCCTAAACCTAGCCGTTGACCGAGATGTCAATGAACTACGGTGGATTGCAGCATCCCAAAGCTGATACAAAAAAAGAATAAAAAAAAGAAAGAAAAAAGAAAACGGTATGTCCATAAGCAAAATGGACACGGATGAAAACCCGAAAGGGCTCCGTGAGTAAAAACAGCAGGGCTGCCGGCGAGTCTTGTGAAACCCGGAAGGGCGCAACCTCGTTAGAATAAAAAAAAGAAGAGAAAAAAAACGGTATGTCCATAAGTAAAAAGGGCGCAGATGAAAACCCGAAAGGGCTCCGTGAGTAAAAACAGCAGGGCTGCCGGCGAGTTTTGTGAAAACCCGAAAGGGCGCAATCTCGTTAAAAGACACTTGCAAGGTCCTCTCGACTTTGTAAGGAGAAACCACCTGCGTGAGATCCTTACGACTCACAAGGGAGCAACACACTTGGGGATCCTCACGATTCCTGAGGAGAAATTACACTTGCGAGATCCTTAAGACTCGTAAGGAGAACCCTCTTATGGGACCCTCATGGCTCATAAGATTCAAAAGTCTTAAACTACAGGGATCTGAACCTGTTCTTAAGCAGCCCCCACAACTTCCAATACTGCCCTACAAGCGGCTCAATACTGACCCTTGTATACAATCCACGGGCGCGAATAAACATTTCCCTAACAAAGTCACATCTGTGACTAGGGATATGTCTGCATGATGAACAACCCTTGTAAGTCCTCTCGATTTATAAGGAGAAAGCACTCTTATAAGATCCTTACGACTTATAAGAGACCATACACTTAGGGATCCCCACGAACCCTAAGGAGAAAACACACCTACGAGATCCTCACGACTTGTAGGGAGAAATATCTTTATGAGACCCTTACGGCTCATGAAGTCAAAAGCCTTAGTCGACAGAATCCTAACCCTGTCTACTAAGCCACCTTTGCTCGACATCGACGAAGGCATATGATGATTCGCTCCTGGCAATATCCCAGTTGTAGCGGTGCTGATGCCGAAATCGGTGTCCAAACCCAAGCTTGCAACAAAAAGCTGGCAAGCCACACATGCATACGAAATAGCCGAAATGATGGGGCAACTTGCAAACAAAATCAGTAAGTAAAAATGTATGCATGCAAAATAGCCGAAATGATTGGGCAACTCGTAATAAAAAGCAGCAAGTAAAAATAAAACAAATAGCCGAAATGATTGGGCACCGCAAAAAATAACCGAAATGATTGGGCAATCGCGACCTTCGCGATATAAATGCTGAAATGATAGAGTATCGCGGAAAGAAATAAAAAAAATGAAAAATGAAATTTATGCCCTGCAGGTGATATCATGTCCATCCCTGTATACAATCCAGGGGCACAAACAAAGAAAGAATCACACCCTTCCTCCCCAAGCTTCATCAGAAGGAGAAGCCAAATCTCAATGGTTCACAGACAGCCTAGAGATCATATCAACATTCGTCTTATTACAATGGACACAACATCAAGTAAAGCGGAACAGCGGCAACCCCCAGTTCCATGACTCGGCGGTGCACAAATGACCGAGAGTCAAACCCCGACTCCGTGAAATACGGATAAAGTCAACCTTTCTTGGTTACGTGGAACGCGGCTTATGTCAATCCTGACCCCGTGGGAAACGTCCAGAGCGGATCCTGGTCCTCGTAGAGCACGACAGTGAACCCGTGTGAAGCATCCAGAGCGGAGCCTAGTCCTCGCCAAACACGGCAGTGAACCCGTGGGAAGCATCCAGAGCAAAATTCCTGGCCACGTGGAACGCGGCTTATGTCAATCCTGACCCCGTGGGAAACGTCCAGAGCGGATCCTGGTCCTCGCAGAGCACGGCAATGACCCCGTGTGAAGCATCCAGAGTGGAGCCTGGTCCTCGCGAACATGGCAGTGAACCCGTGGGAAGCATCCAGAGCAAAATTCCTAACTACGTAGAACGCGGCTTATGTTAATCCTGACCCCGTGGGAAACGTCCAGAGCGGATCCTGGTCCTCGCAGAGCACGGCAATGACTCCGTGTCAAGCATCCAGAGTGGAGCCTGGTCCTCGCCGAACACTGCAGTGAACCCGTGGGAAGCATCCAGAGCAAAATTCCTGGCTACATAGAACTCGGATTATGTCACTCCTGAACCGTGGAAAACGTCCATAGCGGATCCTGGTCCTCGCAGAGCACGGCAGTGAACCCGTGTGAAGCATCTAGAGCGGAGCCTGGTCCTCGCCGAACACGGCAGTGAACCGGTGGGAAGCATCCAGAGCAAAATTCCTGGCTATGTGGATCGCGGATTATGTCACTCCTGACCCCGTGGAAAACATCCAGAGCGGATCCTGGTCCTTGCAGAGCACGGCAGTGAACCCATGTGAAGCATCCAGAGCGGAGCCTGGTCCTCGCCGAACACGGCAGTGAACCCGTGTGAAGCATCCAGAGCAAAATTCCTAGCTACGTGGAACGCGGCTTATGTTAATCCTGACCCCGTGGGAAACGTCCAGAGCGGAGCCTGGTCCTCGCAGAACACGGCAGTGACCCGGTGGAAAATGTCCAGAGCGGATCCTGGTCCTCGCAGAGCACGGCAGTGAAGCATCCAGAGTGGAGCCTGGTCCTCGCCGAACACGGCAGTGAACCCATGGGAAGCATCCAGAGCAAAATTCCTGGCTACGTGGAACGCGGATTATGTCACTCCTGACCCCGTGGAAAACGTCCAGAGCGGATCCTGGTTCTCACAGAGCACGGCAGTGAACCCGTGTGAAGCATCCAGAGCGGAGCCTGGTCCTCGCCGAACACGGCAGTGAACCCGTGGAAAGCATCCAGAGCAAAATTCCTGGCTACGTGGAATGCGGATTATGTCACTCTTGACCCTGTGGAAAACGTCCAGAGCGGATCCTGGTCCTCGCAGAGCACGGTAGTGAACCTGTGTGAAGCATCCAGAGCGGAGCCTGGTCCTCGCCGAACACGGTAGCGAACCCGTGGGAAGCATCCAGAGCAAAATTCCTGGCTACGTGGAACGTGGATTATGTCATTCCTGACCCCGTAGAAAACATCCAGAGCGGATCCTGGTCCTCGCAGAGCACGGCAGTGAACCCGTGTAAAGCATCCAGAGTGGAGCCTGGTCCTCGCCGAACACGGCAGTGAACCCGTGGGAAGCATCCAGAGCAAAATTCCTAGCTACGTGGAACACGGATTATGTCACTCCTGACCCCGTGGAAAACGTCCAGAGCGGATCCTGGTCCTCGCAGAGCACGACAGAGAACCTGTGTGAAGCATCCAGAGCGGAGCCTGGTCCTCGCCGAACACGGCAGTGAACCCGTGGGAAGCATCCAGAGCAAAATTCCTGGCTACGTGGAACTCGGATTATGTCACTCCTGACCCCGTGGAAAACGTCCAGAGCGGATCCTGGTCCTCGCAGAGCACGACAGTGAATCTATGTGAAGCATCCAGAGCGGAGTCTGGTCCTCGCCGAACATGGAAGTGAACCCGTGTGAAGCATCCAAATCAAAATTCCTGGCTACGTGGAACGCGGCTAATGTCAGCCCTGACCCCGTGGGAAACGTCCAGAGCAGAGCCTGGTCCTCGCAGAACACGGCAGTGAACCCGTGGGAAGCATCCAGAGCAACTCCTGACTCCGTGAAATGCAGATAAGGACAACTTCACCCATCACTTGCGGGTCCTCACGACTCGTAAGGGAGTAAATTCTCTTGTGAGATCCTTACGACTTTCAAGATAAAACACACTTAGGAATCCTCACGATTCTTAAGGAGAAACTACACCTACGGGATCCTCTCGACCGGTAGGGAGAAAATTCTTTATGAGACCCTCACGGCTCATAAAATTGAAAAGTCTTAGGTGACAGATTCTAACCCTGTTTTCTAAGCCATCACCACCCCACAAAGAACTCAAGATGGACAGTTATATGCTATCTACAGGCCACACTTGCTAAAACCACATGGCAGCAACACAGCAAGGAGAAGAAAGCGACAAGGAGAACATTTGATTCGCATTTAATTAAGCGTTCGAGGCATACCCGTTCATGCATGCGCAAAAGATTTAGTATGTAAAATAAAACAAGCTGAAATGAGAAACTTACCATCCATACTGCGAAAAAGTTCTTACAATTATGAAAGCAGTAAACAAAAACATTATCAAAACAATTACAATGGCAAAACCTCAGATCCAGGGCATGGATTGAGGAACTCAAAAGTGACTTTGTCCAGAATCTTCCAGGCATTTCGAACCATCCTAGTTTGCTTTCTTTCGCGATCACAAGCGTCGGGATCCCCACGGATGTCCTCCACCCACTGATAGGCAGCAAGTATGGCCAACTGTTGAAAAGCCTGATGCAGGAGATCGATAAGATTGTTTCGCCTTCTCTTCAAGATTAGGCTCATCAGATACACCGAATGCACCTTATCCTCGGCGGCATCCAATGCCCTAAGCGGCACGCCGGTACAGAATAGAGGAAGCGCTTCCCAGATCGCTCCCACAATAAGCTTCAGGAGAGAGGAGCATCGAGGAAGCAGTCGACCATTGTATACGTCAAAATGACTCATAATTTCGGCACACTCGGCATTTGTGGATTCTCGATTCTGAGAACGGACGAGTGAGCAGATGTCTCCGTACGAGATAATCTCGTCGAGATCATACATGTGAGCGTCCATTACTCCTGAAAAAGAAAATCAACAAAAATTAGCGGACAGACTGATTAAGCGAATTCTTATTAAAAACAGACACAGGGAGTTAAACTCCTCAAGAGCAATGCTCTGCAGACAGGAGTGACACCTGTCAAAATCAATTATGAGAGAAATTTAAAGAAATTCCCCGAGAACATTGAGAGCCTGGCTCTGAGAAGATGATATAATTCATCAAAAATAAAATTCCATTTTTAATCTTCAAGATCCATGAAAAACTCTTAAGAGTTCTTCTATATGATTTGAAAGGAGCAAAAACTCTATTAATGAATTAAGAAATCATAAGTAAAATCCTTTTAGAGAGCAAAGCTCTATTAATGGAACCTTAAAAGGGTTCTCTTTAGATCAAAGATTCATGGAGCAAAGCTCTGCTAGTGAAACCCTAAATGGGTTTTCTGTAGATCAAAGATCTATTAAGAGCAAGGCTCTGTTAATGGGTAAAACCCTAACTCATTAAAATTTATTAAAAATTTTACCTAAGTTTGGAAAAAATATTTACTCTTGTGAAGTTCTTAAACAAAAGAGCTGCGGTCTGAATGAAAATTCTCAAGAAGAAGATGATAATCATCTAAAGGACCAAAGGTCCTATTTATAGGCACTGATTTGCCTCTTCAACTTCTGAGTTGATCCAAGGGCTCAGATGTTGCCACCGCTGCACTCACGTGTGCGCCACGTGAGCGCAACGGTGGGGGCATTTGTTTCCCCCAATCAGAGCAAAGCTCTGTTTTGAATTTCAAAATTCAAAAATTGAAGCAACGCTTCAGATTTTGCGCGCTGCGCGCCACGTGTCAAACACAGATGGGCTTGCGCCAGGAGCGCTGTGCCCTAGGCGGCGCACCTCCAATCAGAGCAAAGCTCTGTTTTAAAATTCAAAATTTAAAAAGTTGAAGCAACGCTTCAGATCCAGAGCTCTGGGCTGCGCGTCACGTGTCAAACACGGGTGCGCTAGCGCAGTTGCGCTGCGCTCTGCGCTGCGCGCCATGTGTCAAACACGGGTGCGCTAACGCAGTTGCGCTGCGCGCCACGTGTCAAACACGGGTGCGCTAGTGCAGTTGCGCTGCGCTCTGCACTACGCGCCACGTGTCGAACGTAGGTGCGCTGGCGCAAGGTGCACCAGCGCTGGAATTAAAAATCCCCCACCGTTAGATCAAAAGATCTACTAATAAATTATTAATTAATCAGAACTAAAATTGTGTTATGGAAAGATCTTTCCAATCTTATTAAAACAAGAAGATTATCTTCTGTAAGACAGAAGCCTTAGGATCAAAGATCCAACGGCGGGAAATATTCCCAAATCAATCAGAGAAAGATCTCTTAAAACTGATTTAACAAATCAATTGGCCCTATATAAAGGCCCCTAGACTTCAAGTCTCAAAAAAAAAGAGAGAGAAACCCTCTAAAATCCTTGAGAAAAAGAAGAGCAAGCTCTCAGAAAAAAGAAGATTTTTCTTCATCTCTAAGGTAAAGAACTATGTTCTTGAATAACAGAGATGAATCCATCTCGTAAAAAGAAAAACCATCTTCTAAAAAGATCTTAGATCTATAAAAAGACCAAGGTCTTTGGTTTAAAGAAAAGATCAAAAGATCTGATCATCAAAAAATAATAAACAAAAGAAGTATTTTACTTCATTCACAGATCTTTGATCTATAAAGGCAGAGCCTTTTATGAAAACAAGAACTTTTATTCTTGAATCTTGAGGCAAAGCCTCCTTTAAGAAGAACATAAATTTGTTCTTTGATCTTAAATCTGATCAGATGCGCTTTACGCTATTAGAAAGTGCTTTGCGCTCATGAACTGCGCTTTTGCGCTCCTTGGATCGACGCTTAGCGTCAAAACATGCCACGTGTCAACCATAGACACCACTTGCGCTTTGCGCTTTTAAGACAGAGCACTGCGCTCATGGACTGGCGCTCAGCGCCAAGCGCGCCACGTGTCACTCACTGGCGCGCCCATAAATCAGCGCAAAGCGCTCATAAATTATAAAGCGCAATGCGCTCTTTAGCTGGCGCAATGCGCCTGGCGCACCACGTGGTGCATTGTCAGAGCACAACTTATTCTGATGAAGACAAAAGATGTCAGAGCCCAATGCCTAGCATTATTAAAAGGGCCGAGCCCAAACAAAGGCTTAATAGCCAGAACAAAAAATAAAATGTTAAACATTTTTTTATTGAACTTAGCCCAATTCTGGCCATAAGTCCTCAACTTATCTTGAATTGAGCACATCTGCTCTCTCAACCAACTCACATCGGTTCGAGGGTACATCTCGTTACTCCTCTGATATTTGTCGTTGTAATCCTTCAACGTCTTCAGAGAGGTGACGGGTCCCGACGACCACACATTTCTACGGACTGTGGGGTCCCTAAACCCACGAACTATGATGTCCTTAATCTCGACCGTAATGTCTTAAAACTAACAATGGACTGTGGAGTCCCTAAACCCATGGACTATGATATCCTTAACCTCGACCGTGATGTCTTAAAACTAACAACGGACTGTGGGGTCCTTAAACTCATGGACTATGATGTCCTTAACCTCGACCGTGATGTCTTAAAACTAACAACAGACTGTGGGGTCCTTAAACCCACGGACTATGATGTCCTTAACCTCGACCGTAATGTCTTAAAACTAATAATGGACTGTGGGGTCCCTAAACCCATGGACTATGATGTCCTTAACCTCGACTGTGGGGTCCCTAAACCCATGGACTATGATGTCCTTAACCTCGACCGTGATGTCTTAAAACTAACATCGGACTGTGGGGTCCTTAAGCTCATGGACTATGATGTCCTTAACCTGGACCGAGATGTCCTTAAACTAACAATGGACCGTAATGTCCTTAAACTAATCGACCGCAATGTTCCTAAACTAAACAATAAAGCCTAAACGCTCTCTTGTCAGATCTAAATGATCCCGTTAAGTTGATCTTAGTTTAAAATTAGACTAACGTATCCTTAACAAACGTTTAAGTTGATCTTAGTCTCAAATGAGACTAACGTATCCTTAAACCAAACCCCCAAACCCAAATCTAAGAAGATACGGATTTGGACTAATCCACGTCCTACGGGCGACAACATAAATTAGTCTCCTTATACAATCCACGGGCAACCATAAACAAAACAAACACCCACGACACGAAGTGACCATCTGGAGAAGGAGAAAGTTGTTACCGCGATACGGTAGCGTAATTAACTGCAGAGGCTTGCACCTGCAGGGAAGAGCGTCCCCACAATAAAAAAAAACCCTTCAAACGAGGGGGAATCTGACGAAGTCTGCTACATCGGCCGCATCCATTTAAACCTTCGATGCACGGTGCCATAAATCAACTTGGCATTTTCGGAGAGGTGGACGGATAGCACAAATTAGCATCTGCCCCGAAATACAGGCAAGACGTCTGCCGCGTCTCTGCCGCCTCTTTCGGAGGGGAACAAGTCCAGAGGGTGAATTGCCCCCAGCTTTCCTCACTCGGCGCCAGTGGCGACGTCGAGCATGTCGTGCGACCGGGATCACCTACGCTGTTGGATGAGCTTCTTCATGCCCCCTGTTCTGATGAAAGTCTGCTGTTGGCGCCAGCCTGTCAAAGAGAAATGCTCCCCGAGAGGGGGTAGTCGGTCTTGCGAAGGCCGACTTTCGAACAGGGGAAACAGCCTTCATGACTTCACGTGGAGTAGGAGCTGAAACGGCCAGTCTTGTGAAAACTGACCCCTTAGCAGGAGAAGCCGCCTTGGGGACTTCAGGAGTAGAAATGGCTATTCGTTTTAGGATAACCTCTTCAGGAATTGTGGGCTTCTTCACGGGCACATCTGAGCTTCGGCCCAGTCTGTTGAAAACTGAGGTAGTGGACTTAAGCGACCTGTTGAGAGGGGCCGCAACAGTTACAAGCCGATCAAAGACCGACTTTTTCGGAGCTTCTTGCGATGGCACAGGAGCGCTGAAGTTTGATGGCGGGATCATGGTCCCGAAGAATAACCCAGTGGTGGCTTGGGTCACTTGTTCCACCGGCATTGTGAAAAGGGAGGCCGCTTGGGGCCCGTAAGTCACTCCTCCAGATAGGACGGAATGAGAGTTGTTGTTGCAGCTGGAACAGTTAGAGGCCATTGATGTTCTTTTTTCTGCACGGGAGAAAAACCAAATCTTAGTACCTCGAACCCAAGGGCAACCATATCAAACCGTGATTCGTTCGCGAATACGACATACGAAGTGTGGAGTGGAAAGAGGAAAAGGTCCCACCGGGCGTGCCAGAATCTGTTCCCCTCCGAAACGCGGAGACGCAATAAACGTCTAGCATGAATTTCGGGGCAGATGCTAATTGGTGCTATCCGTCCACCTCTCCGAAGATGCCAAGTTGATTTATGGCACCGTATATCGAAGGTTTAAACGGATGCGGCCGATGTAGCAGACTTCGTTAGATTCCCCCTCATTGAGGGGTTTTTGATTGTGGGGACGCTCTTCCCTGCAGGCGCAAGCCCCTGCAGTTAATTATTCTACCGCATCGCGGTAGCCACTTTCTCCTTCTCCAGATGGTCACTTCGTGTCGTGGGTGTTTGTTTTGTTTTTGGTTGCCCGTGGATTATATACGGAGACTAATTTATGTTGTCGCCCGCAGGGCGTGGACTAGTCTAAATCCGTATCTTTCTTAGATTTGGGTTTGGGGGGTTAGGTTTAAGGATACGTTAGCCTCATTTGAGACTAAGATCAACTTAAACGTTTGTTAAGGATACATTAGTCTCATTTTAGACTAAGACCAACTTAACGGGGTCGTTTAGATCCAACAAGAGACCAATTGGGCTCTATTGTTTAGTTTAGTGACATTGTGGTCGATTAGTTTAAGCACATTACGGTCCATTGTTAGTTTAAGGACATCTCGGTCCATTGTTAGTTTAAAGACATCGCGGTCGAGGTTAAGGACATCATAGTCCGTGAGTTTAAAGACCTCACAGTCGAGGTTATGGACATCATAGTTCGTGAGTTTAAAGACCTCACAGTCAAGGTTAAGGACATCACAGTCCATGAGTTTAAGGATCCCACAGTCCAATGTTAGTTTAAAGACATCACGGTCGAGGTTAAGGACATCATAGTCCATGAGTTTAAGGACCCCACAGTCCAATGTTAGTTTAAAGACATCACGGTCGAGGTTAAGGACATCATAGTCCATGGGTTTAAAGGGACCCCACAGTCCAGTTTAAAGACGTCATAGTCTATGAAATGTATGGTTGTCGGGACCCGTCACCTCTCTGAAGACGTTGAAGGATTACAACGACAAATATCAGAGGAGTTCAGAGATGTACCCTTGAACCAAAGTTGATTAGCAGATCTGTAGTCCAATTTGGAACTAAGATTAATTAATTAGATTATGAGCACATTGGCTCGGTTAAATCTGAATTGAGGACTTATGGCCGATTTGGGCTGAGTCCAATTAAGTTTGAAGTGTTGGCCCTTTGTTGGACTATTGAACATTTGTCTGGGTTCAGCCCCCCCATTATTTAGCAATGCTAAACAGGGGTTTGGGGGCTCTGACAACATTTTGTCTTTTATTGGGCATTGACCATTCATCATGGCTCTGGAGTTTTCTTTGAATGTCATATGAAATGATCAAGTTTGAAAGAATGTAGTCGGGGTTTAATCAAATGGGAGTCTTGACTCAGAAAGACTTAACCAATTTGGGCTAAGACTGGTTTGAGAATAGTGTTAAACACTAACATATATTTGGCGATCACGTATTCCCACGTGATGCGCTTTAAAACAGTGTTAAACACTGGGGACAAAATGCTCAAAATAGTGTTAAACACTAAAAGTGGGGTAGTCACGTGGGGTCACGTGAGGCGCCTGAGAATTAGGCCAAACCTCCTTTGTTTTGTTCTCAGAATATCCAAATGTGTCAAATACTTAAGTCTTCTCGGCCATCACGTGTGGGCACGTGATGGGTATCCATGTATTGATTATTAAAGTGTTTATTAAGGGGTCACGTAGGGACACGTGAGGGCGCCCAAAATTGATTCTGCCTTTGGCTTTGTTCCCTTTATTTTGAGGGTCACGTGGGAGCACGTGAGGCATTGCCTACAAGTTTTTCTTTCTCATTTTAAGGGATCTGTTTTAGGGGTCACGTGGGAGCACGTGACCTAGTTTTGTTCTTCATTTTCTGCTCATTGAGAATGGGGGTCACGTGTTACCACGTGAACAAGTTCTTTACGTGCATGGAGAGCTTTCAAGTCTCTTTGTTTCAAGAATTAAATTCTCTGTAGGGTTAAACCCTAATTCTGTTTTAGAAAAATTAAATTCCTGTGTATGTGGAAGAATTAAATTCTTATGTAGGGTTAAACCCTAATTTCATTTAGAGGAATTAAATTCCTATGAATTTGGGAGAATTAAATTCTCATATAGGGTTAAACCCTAGTTCTGTTTGGAGCAATTAAATTCCTATGTATATGGGGGAATTAAATTCCTTAAACTCAATTCTCCCTCTAAGTTTTGGATCTGCATGGCAGAATCTCCCCGATGAGAATTAAATTCTCAATTTGTGGGGAGATCTGCTTCTGCAGATCTTCAACCAAAGGAAGAACTAAGTTCTTAATCAGAAGTGTTAAACTCTTAAATTGAGAATTAAATTCTCTTTGTTTTATGGAACTTAGATCTCTTTCCCCTTTCTCACCTGGGGTTTCTTTTCTCTGAAGAGATATTTTTTTCTCTCTCTTGAGAATTAAATTCTCCTCTCTTTTTTCTCTCTGTTGTTGTTATCTCCCAAAAAAAGTAGATCCTCCCTCTTCTCTTCTTGGCTCCTATTTATAGGAGAAAGAAAAGAATCAATTTGTTTTGTCAATCTTTCATTGAAAGATTTTGGTTGTTTTTGTAACCAACATGATCTTTTAGATCACTCAGTGAATTTTATTCACCATTGGATTTTAAATCCAAAAGATCTTTTATCTGTTATTCAAGTTTTAGGGAAGTCTTTCCTTGTATAGAATCTTTCTATAAACTGGTGATTTTTAATCACCGTTGGATTTTTAATCCAACGGTGCTCCACTTTACAGAGCACAATCTTTTTGTTTGGAAAGATTTAAGGAAATATTAGGGTTTTTGATTCTCTCTTAATTAGAATTTAATTCTATTAATTCATAAGGCTTTTAAAAGTCTATCACGTGTTGGCACGTGGTCCCTTTATCTGATTATTAAATAGAATTTAATTCTATCAATTAAAGAGTTTAGGAACTTGGCACGTGTTGGCACGTGACCCTCTTGATTAAACATTTTATTCAGAATTTAATTCTGCCTTTTAACATAGCTAAAGAATCATCACGTGTCAACACGTGACCCTTGGTCACGTGTGGGCACGTGATGCCCCATTGAGGTTTTTCCTTAGTGTTTTATTATACCTTTAATTCTTTTCAGTGGGTTTAAAGGCCCATCACGTGTTGGAAGGTGACCCCACTAATTAATTATTTCCAATTATTTATTTTATTCAGTGCCTACAGACTTTGCCTGTAAATGGTCACGTGTCTGCACGTGATACCCGGTCACGTGTGGGCACGTGATGCCCGGTCACGTATGGGCACGTGATGCCCGGTCACGTGTGGGCACGTGATGCCTCATAACTTTTGATCCCGGATGAATTATGAGGCCCATAATATATCAAATCGAAGGGTTTTTCGAGACGCTTTCGATACCATTAGAATTTAGTTATTTCTCATTCGGAAGTTTGTCAAAATGCAGCTCGGAAAATACTGGTTCGCATTTTCTTGCTTAGATTACACGTGCATAGCATATTTGCTCATAACTTTTGATCCCGGATGAATTATGAACCCCATAATATATCAAATCGAAGGCTTTTTCGGGACGCTTTCGATATCATCAGAATTTAGCTGTTTCTCATTCGGAAGTTTGTCAAAATACAGCCCGTAAAATACTGGTTCACACTTTCTTAAACGTATCGCTGCCATTTGATACCTTGGGCTCTTTTGTGCAGAATTTTTTTTGGCGGGAACAGGCGGCAGCGGCGTCTGCTCTTCTACTTCGTCTTCAGTATCGTCTTGGGCAGGCTGTTGTTCCGCAAATCCTGAATGGGGGACAAGTGTCGGATATGTACTTCCTCCCAACAACTGTATGTAGGACGAAAAATACGTCTCCCAACTGGGCTGTTGTTGCGAACAACCTATCCTGGTTTCATGCTGCTGCCGCTGCACAAAACCTAGCCCCCATGGCTGCGCAAAACCTGTTCCCCAGACTGTTGTTGTTGCGCAAAACCTGACCCCCAAGCCTGCTGTTGTTGCGCAAAACCTGTACCCCAAAACTGTTGTTTCTCATGTTCTTGCGCTTGTTCAATATGCCAGGGTTGTTGCTGACGGTATGGTGTTACGAACCACTGATCCCGCTGCTCTGGATCTCCCTGATGCTGCGGTTCTGATTCTGGCTCATACTGCTGCCCTGGTGCCGGTTCATGCTGCGGCTCTGGTGCCGACTCATGTTGCTGCTCTAGCGATGGCCATAAATGTGGAAGCATATTATATGAACTGAATATACCACCAATATATGAATCTACAGTAGAAAATAAAGCCCGAGTATCTGGACCAGCATCAGTCGTATATGGATCATGTATCAATGATTGTATATGATGCAACCCACAAGCCTGTCGTTACATTAAAAATAAGATATAATTATTGACTCATACCGCCGGATGTTAAAACGTAATATAATTTAAAGAATTTAACTTACCATTTCTCGTTCTACGTTGCCTTTAGGCTCGTACTGCCGGATGTTTGGAAAGTCGTTAGGGGGAGCAGAAAAATATCTTACAGTGACACGCTTATACCATTGTAAATATGTTTCTGTAGCGTCGGTGGTTATTTGGTCACCTATTTGCTGTAAGGTAATATTACGCTGCCTATCCTCCCATATCAGCAAATATTGATGATGATGCTCCCTCCAATCACGCTCCGTCTTTCCTCCTCGCATATCCCCCTCTATTGTCATAGGCGCAGACGGCGGAAAAGGAATATGTTGCAATCTACTGAACTGTTGCAACACCCGGTCCGGTAGATGCATGACCACGATATTAATGCATAGTAGTGGGTATCGAGCCTGCCAAACCGGCTCTCTTTCGATACAGATGCCGGGTAATCCTTGTAGATGATCTTCTGTATAAGGCGTCCACGTGAATTGCGCAAATAATATAGTACAAAAATTGTAATGAAGCTAATTTAAAAATTTTAAACAAATTTAATGACCTAATGTATGGTTACCTGAGTCGCCTTCATGCAATCCAACTCATCTCTATAATACTTAAGTACTTGACGAGGAGCCTTATAAGATTTCTTGCCACTTCACCAAGAGCCGAGAAGCTTTCCAGGGGTATCCACGGCAGAAATATTAATGCAATCTGGTCTTCCCATACACATGTGCTCCCATGACCAAATCTATATATAAAGTATCAGATGTTAAGAGAAAGAACCAATATTGCAATTTTGCAAATGTCTGGTTGTTAAAAAATATTATGTACCTAAAGTAATGTAATACAACCACAAATTTTATTCTTCGTAGGAGCACATGCCTTATCTAGTTCCTTATAAAGATAGGCCAGGACCCCTGCTCCCCAAGCATACTGGCCACACATATCAAAGTCTGTAAGAAACCCAAGGTATAAAGGATGGAAATGCGTTGCCGATTGGTCCGGCATCAACCAAGAACCAATCATGTACAGAATGTAGGCACGTGCATGTCTATCCAAGACATCATCGGTAGCTTCATCAGGGATATTAGTAAATATATTTTTGAGCCAGTTTAAACTGATCTTTTACCCCTTAGTATAGTCTCCTGGTACCTGAATTTTACAAATAATTGTTAATTAATATCACTATAACATACTTAAACTTTTGATTAAAAAAATTACGAATTATACATGTCCGAGAGCAGACTCAATATATGTATCCCAATATGGGTGCTCGGTATCTGGACCCACAATTGTACCTTCGACTAATCCAAGGCCATTCACCCGTAAACCAAGTAAAAGGCCAATATCCTGGGGTGTGATAGTGGCATCACCTCATCTAAGATGAAAGTGTGAGTCTCTTTTCTCCAACGCTCAACAAGAGAGGTAACGAGACTGTGGTCGATTTGGACATGACAAAGCAATGAAGCTTTATAAAATCCAGCTCTTCGAATCCGCTCGATTATACGATAATCAATAATTTTCCACTTGTCAGAACTATGACTGACGACTGTAAGATTATCTCTACCCTGCAAAATTTAATCATATTATTTTCAACTAAAGAAATAGGGAATTAAAAAAATTTAATAAGTTTTGAATCTTTCCTCCATGTGTAATATACGGAAAGATCTATGGTCGTTTTGATTTACGAGCAGCGATTTATCGAATGGTTGATTCTCCATTGAAATTATTTTGATATTAAATTACTGAAAGATTGAGACAGTTGGTGGGTTTAGAAGGGAATTTGGATAGAGATAGTGAAAATCAGAGCGAAGAGGGCGGGATTTTATAGGGAAATGAGGACGTGTTTCAAGAACCCGCCCTCACCTTTGCCTACAGAAAGCTTCTGTTTTTTTCCTAAAACATATTGTCAAGTGTGTTGTCAAATCATGATTTTGTTTTTTTCTTAAAACATATTGTGTTGTCAAATCTTACTTTTAAAAATTATTCATAGGTGTGTTGTCAAATCGTACTTTTGTTTTTTTAAAGTAATCATATGTGAGTTATCAAATCTATTCTCTGATCCCGCTCTCTCATTTTGCAAAGGAGAGGGCGGGTTTTTGAAACACGCCCTCTTCAATAATTTTATGCCAGCGGGTTCCTAAAACCCGCTCTCTAAATTAAAAATAAGGAATGTAAATAGCCCGTGACTCTTACCCATTGTATTGTCAAATCGAATTTGTCACAAGGGAATAGCGGGTTACAAGAACCCGCCCTCTCATTTAAAAAGGAGAGGGCGGGTTCTTGAAACGCGCCCTCTAAATTAAAAATAAGGAATGTAAATAGCCCGTGACTCTTAACCTAATAGGCCGTGACACTGACCCATTGTATTGTCAAATCGAATTTGTCATAAGAGAATAGCGAGTTACAAGAACCCGCCCTCTCATTTAAAAAGGAGATAGCGGGTTCCTAAAACCCGCCCTCTAAATTAAAAATAAGGAATGTAAATAGCCCGTGACTCTTAACCCAATAGGTCGTGACTCTGACCCATTGTATTGTCAAATCGAATTTGTCACAAGGGAATAGCGGGTTATAAGTACCCGCCCTCACATTTAAAAAGGAGAGGGAGGGTTCTTGAAACACGTCATCCTTAATATTTTAAATAATTTTACTTAATCCAAGACAAACCCGTGACCCATTTATCTCCCATCAAATTTAAAAGGGGATAGCGGGTTCCAAGAACCCGTGAACCCTTTACCACCAAACACCTATAAAAAAACCTCTCTCTCCTCCAATTTGCTATCCATTCTGCTCCGATTTGCATCTGCACCTCCTACAAAATCTCATCTGCAAACACCCAACATAAACGAATAGCGGGTTAAAAGTAATCACATGTATGTAAATTTAATTTAACGTTTATTTATTTTTCAATGAATATAATCATTATATAAGTTATTAACGCTTTTTTATTGTTGGGTTGATATTGTTTGATGCAGATAATGGCAAGTTCAAGTTTATTTGTTGTATGTAAGTACGATGGCCAGATTGTGACAGGTGCACAAGGTCCCGAGTATATGGACGGGTGCTCAAGAATTATGCGATTAGAACTATCAACGACTTATAATGAAATCGAGAATAAAGTGTTTAAAATCACGAAATACGATCCCCGTGAAATTAAGCTTAAATTAAGTTGTATATGGCCTATGTTTAGTGGAAATGCATTGGTTGAAATTATAGACGATGCATCAATATCTTCGATGATAGACTTCGGTCTGGCAAACACTCAATATTCTTTTGAACTTTAATTTCAGAAGTGTCACGCCCCGCTTCCCAGAGTACGCTAAGATAGGCACATGACATAGCCAACCAAGCTACCTGTGGATAGGAAATATCCTTCCACAGTCACATTACGGCTGTAGAGATAACAAGAACAATAATAAACTATCTAACACATGTCCATAAACCAGAATAAAACGAGTTAAGAATAAAATAATGCGGAAGCAAAAGATCCAATACAAGAATAAACTGGAATGTACGTCCCATAATGCGGGCTCACATCAGGAATGAAAATACCGAAAGTAAAATGAACTAACTACTAACAAGTCCTCACTGCTCAGCCTGTTGACTGAAATACTCCCGCTCGGCCTGTAGCGAAGGTAAAGGATCTGGGCCATGCAAAACCCAGACGTCAGTGCGTCATAACATCAAGCAATAATATAAACGGGGTAGCAAAACATGCAGGTATGATCATGAACGGTAAAACAGTTAAAACAACAATATAAATCAGGACAGTGAAGGGTAGTGTACAGTGAGAAATCTAAACTGGTCTACTGTGTTAACTACTCTCAAGTCTTTGAAATCAATTTGATGAATCATCGATGTAACTCAATAGTATCCCATGCGTGCCCGGGATCACGGTCTATGACTCTTGGGCTGAATCCGAGACGTGCCGCAAGGCAGTAAAGGGTAGTAGGTAATGACGAGTGATGTCAGCGGCATCACCCCGGGGCTGGCCTAGCCCGTAAGACTGATCAGTAAAGGTATCGAACTGTCGAGTTACAAGTCAGGTTTCATCATTGATTTCCCCATACCCCCAAGTTATATATGTTCAAGTCAGGTATTAATAAATCTGGAGCTAATGCCAACACAGGATCAAGCAGGTACAGGTTTGTCTGGATAGACAACAGGAAATGTCCGTAGGGACAACAGGTCAAGTTTGTTGGCATTAGTAACCAGATCAGGTAACAGGTAAAGCTATGGTACTTCAAGTTAATTCAGGTAATATATAGGTATCATGTCATGTCAAGAAGTGCACGGTATCACGACGTGTCAAGTAATAGTATATCAAGTCATGTCAGGGGTGCACAAATGTCACGTGGGTGCTCATATTCAAACTATAATAAGCATAAGTATACCAAAACAAGTATGGGGTACTAATGGAACAAAAATGGAACATTGTAATATGGTATGCAAATAGGTACAGATTAAAACATATGGATGCACAATTATCGATTTGGGTTAAGGTTATAGTTCCACCACTAATTAAATACACTTTATTAAATATGGAATGTTAAAATCACATTATTATGTATTAAGGGATGTAGGGATGCAATTGTATATATATTAGGCTAGATGGATGCAAACGGGTTCCCGAAAGGTTATAAACATATGAAAGGGTACTATGGACTATGCAACCAAGCACTATGTGATATAAATATGGACGTGGGTAAAATGTGTTGTAATCTAATATGCAACATGATATGTTTTCAAGTTCTAGATTTACAATGATATAAATGGAACATCGAAATGTTATAATGGAATATGTGGTTTTAGATTTAAATTACAGGTTTAATATGCAATTAAATAAGTATAAATAAATTAAATGGCATGTAGCAAGTTTTACTTGCCTCGACGGATCAAGAAACAGGTGTACGGAACGTCTCACGTCGGCGGAAAAAGTCGCGACGCGCGCACGGTACACGGAACGGATCAAAACAACGCACAAGGTGATCACACGGGTCAGGTACGCTCGCTGGGTCGTCGGGATCGTCGATGGCACGACTGGGTTCCGGCGATCTAAAAGGCAGTGAACATTGATAGAAAGAAAGAAAAGAAAGAAAAGAAAGAATGAAGAAAAGGAAGGGAAGAAGGGGTTGAGCAGAAGGTAAGCTCACTGTGATTCAGAGAGGTGTCGTGAGGTGTCGACGGCGTCGACGGAGCTCCGGCTATGTGACCTGCAGAAGACAGAGGCATTCAAGAAGACTATGCTGAAGGAAATAAAGAAGAAAGAAGGAAGAAAGGAAAGAAGAGGGTAGAAGAAGGTGTGTACGGGCTTATAGGGGTGTAATGGAGTCGGGGTCGAGGACGAGATCACCGGCGGCGATAAGTTCCGGCGGTGCAAGGCGTGCAGGGGGGTGCTCGGGTTAGGGGAGAGGAGGAGAAGGTGTTGAAGAGGATGAGGAGGCGGCGAGATTGGAAAGGCGTCGTCGGGGCTTAGGGCGACGGCGAGGTGGAGGCTGCGGCTAGGGTTTTCGTGGTCGTGGGTTTCTTTTAAAATGAGAAGGAGAAGAATAATATATAGAGAGGGAGAAAGACAGAATTATACGTGAGGAGAGAGAGAGAGAGAGAGAGATGAGAGAGAGAGAGAGTTGCGAGATGAGAGAAAGAGAAGAAGTGAACAGTTATGAGATATAAACTTGGATTTTTGTGGGGAAAAGAGAGAGAAAGAGGTAGCGCGGGGGGGGGGGGGACGTGTGGGGCCACGGAAAGAGAAGGAGAGAGCTGGGTTGATTAGGAGTTTAATAGGATTTGGATTATATTAAAAATTTAAAAAGATTAATATTGGTTTTGGAAATCTTCTGAGTTGTTAAAAAAATATCAGAATAAAATTTAAAAATTAAATAATTGAATTTTTAGCGGGATATAAAATATTTCAAAATGCGCCCGGGTCGGGTCTAAAAATTTAGATTTAAAATACGAAAATTATATGCAACTTCCAAATTCTAAAATGAATGATTAGGTAACGAAAATGCATACCCCCAAGAACGGACGCACGTACGTGCGCGTAGCCATCCAAACACGTCCGTTTCACTGAACGGGACGAGAACAAGATGCATGAACGCTACCACAGGGTTAGGGGTATCATGCAGGCTAAGAAATGCAATTTTAATTTATTTTCCGAGACCTAAAATGTTATATGTAAAAATATGTGATGCTAGGTGAAATGCCAATATGCAGTTTACACTAGATGCACGTGTCTGTGTAACAAGCCAGGGTAATCTATAACTATGAATCAACCAGTTCAAGCAAGCGGGTCGGGTCGAATGCAATGTAAAATGTAAAAATCACTATTCGCACCAAGCACGATAAATAAATAAAATACCGCAGATTAATGAATACGGAAACAGAAATTAGTATAACTGAACTCGGTTGTTACATTATACCCAACTACAAAAAGAATTTCATCCTCGAAATTCCAAGGACAAGAAAGGATAACAATCAACACACTACAAGAATAGATGTGGAAACTTCTGTCGGATTTCATCTTCTCGTTCCCAAGTTGATTCTCCATGTGAGAGATTACCCAAAGAAACAAGTACAAGAGGGATAACTTTGTTCTTAAGAACCTTTTCTCTTCGATCCATAATCGACATCGGTCGCTCCTCAAAAGTCAAATCTTCTCGTACAGTCAGCTCCGAATGATCCAACACAAGTGTTTCATCTCGAACATACTTACGGAGTTGAGATACGTGAAACACGTCATGAACATTCGTCTAGTATTGCGGTAACGCCAAACGATACACCACTTCTCCAACACGCTCCAAAATCTCAAAAGGTCCAACGAATCGAGGACTAAACTTTCCTGGATTTCCGAAACGAATCACCCTTCTAGTCGGTGATATCTTCAAGAATACCAAATCACCAACGGCGAACTCCAGTGGTCTTCTCGACGTATCTGCCCAACTCTTTTGTCAGTCTTGTGCTGCTTTCATATGATCCCGGATAGTGTTAAACTTCTCAATTGTTTGCACGACCAAATCCGGTCCCAACAATCTTCGTTCTCCAACATCGTCCCAACAAACAGGTGAACGACACTTGCGACCATATAAAGGTTCGAATGGAGCCATCTGAATAGTCGCATGGAAACTGTTATTGTAAGAAACTCCACCAAATGTAGATGATCTTCCCATGAACCCTTGAAGTCTAACATGTAAGCTCTCAACATGCCTTCAAGAGTTTGGATCGTTCTCTCCGACTGACTATCTGTTTGAGGATGATAAGCTGTGCTAAACTTCAAACGAGTCCCTCATGTAAGCTCCTCCAAAAATGTGATAAGAAATGAGTGTCACGGTCGGACACGATGCTCAACGGTACTCCATGCAATCTTACAATCTCCTGCATGTATCGTTCTGCCAAAGTTTCCGTTGATTGACCAACCCGAAAAGGGATGAAATGAGCTCCCTTGGTCAATCGATCAACAATCACCCAAACTGCAATGTTGCCCTTCGGACTCCGCGGTAAAGCCGTCACGAAATCCATGGTTATATGTTCCCACTTCCACTGAGGAATCGGAAGTGGTTGCAATAAACCAGCAACCCTTTGATGTTCAGCCTTAACTTGCTGACACACCAAGCACTTCGCTACAAAGCGAGCAATCTCCCGTTTCATGCCTTCCCACCAGAAATGCTGTCGTATATCTCGGTACATCTTCGTGCCTCCTGGATGTACGGAATATGCTGAACTGTGCGTCTCCTTCATAAGTTCTTCACGAATATCTCCCTTTGGCACACACAGATGGCTACCATATCGCAACGAACCATCTTCATGAATTAACAAGTCCGTTCGAAGTCCAGCTTCAACCTGTTCTCGAAACTTTTGCAATCTAGGGTCCTGCAATTGCGCTGCTTTAATATTCTCGATCAACGACGACTGTACTTGCAGCTGCATCAACTGTCCCGAAGAATGCGGTAGCACAATCTCCAAATCAAATCTTCGAAAGTCTTCAATAAGTTCTTTCTGTGCAGTCAACATCTGAATTGCTGGCAACCGACTAAGCGCATCCGGCACGACATTAACTTTCCCCGGATGGTACTTAAGATCAAGATCGTAATCAGCCATCAGCTCCAACCATCTGCGCTGCCTCATATTAAGCTCCTTCTACGTGAACACATACTTCAAGTTTTTATGATCGGTGAAAACCTCGACCCTTTCGCCCAATAGGTAGTGTCTCCAAATCTTCAAAGCGAAAATCACAGCTGCTAGCTCCAAGTCATGAGTTGGGTAATTCTTCTCATGGGTTTTCAACTGTCTCGATGCGTATGCTATAACCTTCCCATGCTGCATCAAAACACATCCCAATCCTTTCCCAGATGCGTCGCTGTGAATCACCAATCCTCCGGAACTGTCTGGCACGGTCAGAATAGGAGCAGTTATCAATTTCTGCTTTAACGCCTCAAAGGCTGACGCACACTTATCCGTCCACACAAATGGTAGCTCCTTACGCGTAAGCTTGGTCAAAAGCTCAGCCAAACGAGCAAAATTCTCCATGAACCTTCTGTAATACCCGGCAAGTCCAAGAAAGCTTCTGATCTTCGCAACGTTCTTCGGAATCGGCTAATCTCGAACTGCTGCAATCTTTTCGGGATCAACGGCGATTCCATCTCCGGATACGACATGTCCCAAAAACTTCACTTCTTCAAGCCAAAACTCGCACTTGCTCATCTTTGCATATAATTTTTCTTGTCTCAACGTCTGCAGTGCGATCCTCAAGTGTTCTGTATGCTCTTCAATACTCTTCGAGTAGACCAGAATATCATCAATAAACACCACTATAAACTGGTCCAAGAATGGTGAAAAGATTCGGTTCATCAAGTCCATAAATATCGCCGGTGCATTCGTTTCTCCGAAGGGCATCACTAAATACTCGTAATGTCCATACCGAGTTCGGAACGCTGTCTTGCAAATATCTTCTGTTTTAACTCGGACCTGATAATATCCGGATCGCAAATCCAGTTTCGAGAATACCCTCGCGCCACTAAACTGCTCAAATAATTCGCCAATGCGAGAGATCGGGTACTTGTTCTTAATAGTCACCCGGTTTAATTCTCGATAATCGATGCACATCCTCTTTGTGCCATCTTTCTTCTTGACTAGAAGAACTGGAGCTTCCCAAGACGAGTTACTGCTGCGAATCCAACCCTTTTCAAGTAATTCAGTAACCTGCTTCTTGACTTCTTCCAACTCCACTGGTGCCATTGGATAGTATGCTTTAGAGACTAGCGCTGCACCAGGAATAAGATCGATCGCGAACTCCATGTCTCGCTTCGGCGGTAAACCTGATATGTCTTCGAACACGTCCATGAAATCTCGAACAACAGCTGGCGCTTCATCTTTATCAACCTCCATCGACGAAAGAACATTAGTTGTCGGCCTAGCCCCAAACTCGACTGGCCCGACAAAACTGCTTCCTCCAGTAAAGATAAACTCTGGATGTTCAGGAATCTGGAAAATTACTTTCTTTGCCCTACAATCAATGTGAGCATGGAAAGTGCCGAGAAAATCCATTCCCAAGACGACTTCATAGCTGCCTGTGTCAATCACCAAGAAATATGCAAACAGCTCCCGTCCGCAAACAACAACTGTACAATCCTTACATTCTCTACTAGATATGATCTTCCCATTCCCAGTGTGTATGTCCCAGAAACTAGACAGGGTCGTGCAAGTAATCGAGTGTGTAGCAATAAACTTGGACGACATAAAACAATGGGATGCACCAGAATCGAATAACGCTAATACGGGAAAACCATGAACATGTAGAATACCTGAAACAACTTCTCCTGAAGCCTTAGTTTCCTCAGCCGTCAGGGTAAATGCTCGAGCTTGATTGGGTTCCTGAGCCAGCTGCTTCTGTCCCTGAAACGGTTTCTGCGGTGGCTTCTGAATATCATCTTTCGTGCAAAGCTTCGACGGACAAGCGTTGATAGTATGATCCGCCGATCCACAAACCAAACAGAGTCCCTGCCTCCTTCGACATTCCCTTTGCACGTGCCCAGGTAAATGGCAGTAGTCACAAATCACGGTCATCCTCTGATCAACAACAACAGGCTTCTTCATCAGTGTTACGCCACGACGGTTCACTGGAATACCTCTGCGTCCATATGCTCGGTTCGGTGCAAATGCCGGCTTCCGTACTGTAACTGCTGGCTGCTGTGTACACCCAGTCTTCATAGATAGGCTCTGCTGCTCTCGGGCCGCTGTAAGTACTTGTGAGAAAGTGGTCAAACCCAGGGAGACAATCTGCCTCTGGATGTCCACATCCAAATTGCGCATAAACCTCCTTGCCCTATCAGCATCGTTGGCAACCAAAGGTCCAGCGAATCTACTGAGCCGCGTCCACTCAGCTGCATGTACATCCACAGGTGCGCCGTTCTGCTTCAAACTGATGAACTTTTCTTCCATTTCCTCCCGTGCAGTCCGCAGGAAGAACTTCTCCAAGAAACTCTTCGAAAAAACCGCCCAACTGATCTGCTTGGGCAAGCGGGTCTCTTCCACAAGCCACCATTCACGGGCATAATCCACCAACTGGATGCGTACTACATCCACCATCTTATCCTCTGGAATCTGTACTGCAATGAGTAAATTCTCCGTATCAACCAGCCACTGCTCCGCTGGCAACGGCTCCTCCAAGCCAGTAAAAACAGACGGACCCAGTCTCCTGAAATCCGCCACGGTACCCACACGTTCAACTGGTCTGGCCACAATATTGTTCACGGACTGCTGAACGGTCCGCAAACCTTCCTGAAAAGCTTCAGTTTGCTGCTGGTTCAGCTCGGTCTGTCGCTTTTGGTTCTCCAACATCCCACGGATTACTCCAAGCATAGCAGCTTCGTCAACACGCCTTTGGTATGTTTTCAGATTCTTGTCTGCCATGTTCCTGAAATCAACGCACTAAAAGGATTAGCATGATAACAGATTCAAAATATAGATCAAGGATATGAATCAAGGCTAGAACTCCAAGTTACTTAAATAGAGTACCGCATTGTAACCATGCCGCAGTATCATAACTACAATCACATAACTCCACCCAAGTCGCCTAA
Source organism: Agapanthus africanus (assembly GCA_030015575.1). Classification (NCBI taxonomy): domain Eukaryota; kingdom Viridiplantae; phylum Streptophyta; class Magnoliopsida; order Asparagales; family Amaryllidaceae; genus Agapanthus; species Agapanthus africanus. The sequence continues at coordinate 5,399,626 of JASDDO010000024.1, forward strand.
GTTGTAGAGATAAACAAAAGGAAACCAGGTTTCGAGTCGATATGCAAAGGAGGTTTGCATGTCGTAAAAGTAGAATCAGGAGGAGGTTAAGGTTCAAAAATGGTAAGACGGTAAGGTGGCAAGACATGTTTCCTAATCACGAGTATCCTGATTCGTGTATTGGGTCCAATACCCAACTACAAAAAGAATCAAACCGGATTAACCTATATCCTATGGCTCTGATACCAAAGAAACCATGTCACGCCCCGCTTCCAGAGTACGCTAAGATAGGCACGTGACATAGCCAACCATGCTAGCTGTGGATAGGAAATATCCTTCCACGGTCACATTACGGCTGTAGAGATATCAAGAACAATAATAAACTATCTAACACATGTCCATAAGCCAGAATAAAACGAGTCAAGAATAAAATAATGCGGAAGCAAAAGATCCAATACAAGAATAAACTGGAATGTACGTCCCATAATGCGGGCTCACATCAGGAATGAAAATACCGAAAGTAAAATGAACTAACTACTAACAAGTCCTCACTGCTCAGCCTGCTGACTGAAATACTCCTGCTCGGCCTGTAGCTGTAGGGTGTTTTTCGTCACCCTATTGAGATGGGAATACGCGCACGCTTGTCAGGCGTACTACAGATTCCCCCTGCCTGGGGTAGGCTGGGGTTTAATGATTGTGGGGATCCGAATCTCCGGCAGCCGCGGACTAAGCTGCCGTGAATTACCCCTCGCCTTTGGGGCGAGGGAACCTCCGATTAACGGGTTAAAATGGTCATGCGAACTCAATGTGCATTGTACGTGTGTTGTGTTTTGAAAGGGGGGTTTGGACATATCGGGAGCCACGCAGAGTTTTTTACGGGGGTCCTGCTACCCGGATAGTGGGCTGGGGGTCAAGGGGGCTAGCAGCCCCCTTGCGGGGTTCGGGGCAGCGCCCCGGCCCGAAAATTTTTTTGGAGGGGGGAATGTTGCGGAGTATGTGTGTGTATAAATTTGTATACATATGTATATATGTATTTATGTACACAAAAAGAGGGGGAAAAGGCATCCAAGGGATGCGCGGGGCCAGCGCCTAGATCGCTGTGCGCTAAGGTGCTGTGCGCTCAGGCGCGCACGCGCCACGTGTCAACACGTAGGCAACTTGCGCATGAGCACTGCGCGCAGGTGCGCAAGCGCGCGCCACGTGTCGGCGCGCGGGCGCGTTGCGCACTTGCGCAAGCGCGCAGGTGCCCAAGTGCGCGCGAGCCACGTGTCGGCGCGCGGGCGCGTTGCGCACTTGCGCAAGCGCGCAGGTGCGCAAGCGCGCGCGCGCCACGTGTCGGCACGCGGGCGCGTTGCGCACTTGTGCAAGCGCGCGCGCCACGTGTCGGCACGCGGGCGCCTTGCGCACTTGCGCAAGCGCGCAGGTGCGCAAGCGCGCGTGCCACGTGTCGGCACGCGGGCGCCTTGCGCACTTGCGCAAGCGCGCGCGCCACGTGTCGGCGCGCGCGCGCCTTGCGCACTTGCACTGCGCACTGGAAGGGACAAGAGGCTTTTAGCCTGAAAAAGATTTCTCTGAAGAGAAATCAGAGAGGAGTTGGACTCCTGAGTGTGTTTTTGGGGTTAATGGAAGGGTTCTTCTTCTTCCTCCTGTTGCTTGCTGGATCTTGAAGATCAAGAGATGTGAAATCTCAAAATCTCTCCTTTTTAAGATCTGATGACAGATCCAAGCTCCCCTTTGTGGGTTTTGTGGTGGAAAACTATTTAGTTTAAAAAAAGGAGGAGTAAAACTCTTGATTTAATTCAAGAGAAAGAAGGTTTTGGAACCTTGAAGAAGGAGAAAGATCTCAGATCTAATTTTTTTGGAGAGAATGAAAAGTGTTTTTTTTTATTCATCATCATTTTGCCCTTTTATAGGCTTACGTATTTACATATAGCCCCTTGGGCTTTACAAAAATGGCATTTTAGCCATCCCATGGCACATGTGCCATTTCATTTTTGCACATAAGCCATGGGCTTACAAAATATTGGCTTTATGCCCATTTTTTTTTTTTACATTCATGCATAAACAATTACATAAAAATTATTTATTACATGATTTTGTTGTTGGCATGTGGGAGGCTGGCTGCGGGCTCGACTTGGGCATGGGCCCGCTTGACCTAGGCTTGGGCCCACCTGGCTTGGGGTTGATCTTGACTTTGACTCGGTCAACGGGGGTGTAAATTTTTACCCCAACAGTAGCGAAGGTAAAGGATCTGGGCCATGCAAAACCCAGACGTCAGTGCGTCATAACATCAAGCAATAATATAAACGGGGTAGCAAAACATGCAGGTATGATCATGAACGGTAAAACAACAATATAAATCAGGACAGTGAAGGGTAGTGTGCAGTGAGAAATCTAAACCGGTCTACTGTGTTAACTACTCTCAAGTTTTTGAAATCAATTTGATGAATCATCGATATAACTCAATAGTATCCCGTGCGTGCCCGAGATCACGGTCTATGACTCTCGGGCTGAATCCGAGACGTGCCGCAAGGCAGTAAAGGGTAGTAGGTAATGACGAGTGATGTCAGCAGCATCACCCTGGGGCTGGCCTAGCCCGCAAGACTGATCAGTAAAGGTATCGAACTGTCGAGTTACAAGTCAGGTTTCATCATTGATTTCCCCATACCCCTAAGTTATATATGTTCAAGTCAGGTATTAATAAATCTGGAGCTAATGCCAACATAGAATCAAGCAGGTACAGGTTTGTCTGGATAGACGACAGGAAATGTCCGTAGGGACAACAGGTCAAGTTTGTTGGCATTAGTAACCAGATCAGGTAACAGGTAAAGCCATGGTACCTCAAGTTAAGTCAGGTAATATATAGGTATCATGTCATGTCAAGAAGTGCACGGTATCACGACGTGTCAAGTAATAGTATATCAAGTCATGTCAGGGGTGCACAAATGTCACGTGGGTGCTCATATTCAAACTATAATAAGCATGGGTATACCAAAACAAGTATGGGGTACTAATGGAACAAAAATGGAACATTGTAATGTGGTATGCAAATAGGTACAGATTAAAACATATGGATGCACAGTTATCGATTTGGGTTAAGATTATAGTTCCACCACTAATTAAATACACTTTATCAAATATGGAATGTTAAAATCACATTATTATGTATTAAGGGATCTAGGGATGCAATTGTATATATATTAGGCTAGATGGATGCAAATGGGTTCCCGAAAGGTTATAAACAAATGAAAGGGTACTATGGACTATGCAACCAAGCACTATGTGATATAAATATGGACGTGGGTAAAATGTGTTGTAATCTAATATGCAACATGATATGTTTTCAAGTTCTAGATTTACAATGATATAAATGGAACATCGAAATGCTATAATGGAACATGTGGTATTAGATTTAAATTACAGGTTTAATATGCAATTAAATAAGTATAAATAAATTAAATGGCATGTAGCAAGTTTTACTTGCTTCGACGGATCAAGAAACGGGTGTACGGAATGTCTCACGTCGGCGGAAAAAGTCGCGACGCGCGCACGGTACACGGAACGGATCCAAACAACGCACAAGATGATCACACGGGTCAGGTACGCTCGCTGGGTCGTCGGGATCGTCGACGGCACGACCGGGTTCCGGCGATCTAAAAGGCAGTGAATATTGATAGAAAGAAAGAAAAGAAAGAATGAAGAAAAGGAAGGGAAGAAGGGGTTGAGCAGAAGGTAAGCTCACTGTGATTCAGAGAGGAGTTGTGAGGTGTCGACGGTGTCGACGGAGCTCCGGCTATGTGACCTGCAGAAGACAGAGGCATTCAAGAAGACTATGCTGAAGGAAATAAAGAAGAAAGAAGGAAGAAAGGAAAGAAGAGAGTACAAGAAGGAGTGTACGGGCTTACAGAGGTGTAATGGAGTCGGGGTCGTGGACGAGATCACCGGCGGCGATAAGTTCCGACGGTGCAAGGCGTGCAGGGGGGGTGCTCGGGTTAGGGGTGAGGAGGAGAAGGTGTTGAAGAGGATGAGGAGGCAGCGAGATTGGAAAGGTGTCGTCGGGGCTTAGGGCGACGGCGGCTAGGGTTTTCGTGGTTGTGGGTTTCTTTTAAAATGAGAAGGAGAAGAATAATATATAGAGAGGGAGAGAGAAAGAATTATACGAGAGGGGGAGAGAGAGAGATTCTGAGAGAGAGAGAGAGAGAGAGATGAGAGAGAGAGTTGCGAGATGAGAGAGAGAGAGAGAGGAAGTGAACAGTTATGAGATATAAACTTGGATTTTTGTGGGGAAAAGAGAGAGAAAGAGGTAGCGCGGGGGGGGGGGGGGGAGAGACGTGTGGGGCCAGGGAAAGAGAAGGAGAGAGCTGGGTTGCTTAGAAGTTTAATAGGATTTGGATTATATTAAAAATTTAAAAAGATTTATATTGGTTTTGGAAATCTTCTGAGTTGTTAAAAAAATATCAGAATAAAATTTAAAAATTAAATAATTGAATTTTTAGCGGGATATAAAATATTTCAAAATGCACCCGGATCGGGTCTAAAAATTTAGATTTAAAATACGAAAATTATATGCAACTTCCAAATTCTAAAATGAATGATTAGGTAACGAAATGCATACCCCCAAGAACAGACGCGCGTACGTGCGCGTAGCCATCCAAACACGTCCGTTTCACTGAACGGGACGAGAACAAGATGCATGGACGCTACCACAGGGTTAGGGGTATCATGCAGGCTAAGAAATACAATTTTAATTTATTTTCCGAGACCTAAAATGTTATATGTAAAAATATGTGATGCTAGGTGAAATGCCAATATGAAGTTTATACTAGATACACGTGTTTATGTAACAAGCCAGGGTAATCTATAACTATGAATCAACCAGTTCAAGCAAGCAGGTCGGGTCGAATGCAATATAAAATGTAAGAATTACTATTCGCACCAAGCACGATAAATAAATAAAATACCACAGATTAATAAATACGGAAACAGAAATTGGTATAACTGAACTCGGTTGTTACAAGAAGGAACAATTCGAAGTATCATATGTCACTCCAACGGGTAATTTTGATGGTAATGCTGGAGGTAGTTCCAAAGGATACGATCTCATGGTTAACGATGATACCGTTAGTCTCAGTGGATACGACTATACACAATATTATTCAAACCTTCAAACTCAAGGGAAAACATTTTATAAATCCACTTTTTGTAATACCAAAATACTAATATATTTTATATATTAAATACAGATTGTCACAATCGACTGCTGCAGTTGCATGCACCCCTGAAGAATAACAAGGATTACCATATACAACCTTCCAAAGGTAAATCAATCTGAAACAAGTGGTGATTATATTTATATTCTTCGTAATACGAAAATATTAAAGAAAAATTATATAAGAACAATTTATATACTAAATACAGATTTTCCCATACCTCCGCATCATTCCAACATGATCCAAGTAGCGCATTCCAAGTATGTCCGTCCACATCTTTCCGGTCTTTTCACCCCGAACCATCCACATTATACCGACCTCAACCATCATATATTGCACCCGAGCCTTATATTGCTACGGGTGACATTGATATGGGTGACCGTGATGATGATGAAACCGGTGAAGGTCATCAAGGGGAGGATAGCGTGGATTATGCCGCTGGATTGAATGAAGTAGCATTGATTGATGACATGGCTGCAAATAATGATTTTGTCGAACTAGAAGATCCCGGTCTCGATCCGCTGGAAGATGATAGTTGGGTAGACTTAGCCGTGGCAGAAGTAAATACTGAATCCTATTTGGAAGCGACTGTAGCAAACGAAGATTGCGTCACTGTTGGAGATATGTTTTAGGAAAAAGGAGATCTTATTTGTAAACTGAAGTCGTGGGTTATTCAAAAAAATGTTACATTTAAAACCGAAGAGTCAAATAAGATATACTATACCGTGGTATGTATGAAAGCTCCTGAATGTAAGTGGAGATTGCATGCATGTTGTTCCAAAAGAGCCAAAGCCTGGAAGGTCACGAAATACAACTAAGAACATACTTGTATCAATTCTATTATGTTAAAAGATCACAGGAATTGCACTTCATCTTATATTTGCTCACTAATCATGCCACTAATCCGTACAGATGCGGCGATGACTCCCCGAGAGATACGGCTCTACGTCAGCGGAGAGCACAAAATTCAGATTTCGTATGTGAAGGCATGGAATGCTCGTAGAAAGGCATTATGCAAGATATTTGGGGATTGAGAAAGCTCAAACAACTCATTAGTCCCTTTTATTGAAGTCATGAAAGTATCAAATCCGGGGTCCGTATACCGATTAAAAACCACAGAAACAGATGTCGATGGCTGTGTCAGGTTTCAAAGAATTTTCTAGTGTTTTTCTCCTTGTGCGTCTGGTTTCACACCGTCGGCCGGTATTGTGCGTGGATGGGACATATCTATATGGTAAGTACAAAGGTTGCATGTTAATTGCTACAGGTGTTAATGCTAATAACGGTATATTTCTGTTGGGATTTTCTATTGTCGAGGGTGAAAATACATCATCCTGGTCATGGTTTTTCGTCAACTCAAAAGTATCACATCTGTTATTGATAAAACAGATTTATGCATCATATCTGATAGACATCTAGAAATACTAGCTGCAATGAGAGCTGTCTTTCTGATGACCCCACATAGGTTTTGCCTGTGGCACTTCAGACAAAATTTTGATAGAAAATTTAAAAATTCAGATCTACATAAGCTTATCTACAAAGCCGGTGAAGCGTCTGACCCTAATGTTTATGACATGTACATGACGCAAATTGGAGAGATGAGTCAAGCAGCGAAAGCGTGGTTAGATGAGTATCCAGCACGCATGTGGTCACAAGCACATGATAATGGATGCAGATGTCTACTAATGACCACTAATATGTCTGAAAGTTTCAACGGGGTCCTTAAAGGTGTTAGAGGCTTACCGATACAAGGGTTGATTGTTCGAATCTTTTTCAGAGTGAATACTTACTTTGTGCAAAGAAGGGAAAAGTCTTTGGCGATGGAGACTCCACTCACCGCGTATTACGAAGATATATTCCGGAAAAGAGAGCGCAGATCACAATACTACAGATCTGAAAGGTTTGACACAGCGGAGTTTCATGTTACGAGGAGTAATGGGAATCAATATACCGTAAATTTTAGAGATGAAGGGCTCTCTTCGTGCACATGCAGCGTTTTCCAGTAACAACATTTACCTTGTGCCCACACAATTGCTGCTGCGAGCAGCATGCATAACTCACATTATAATTTTGCTTCCCGTTATTATACAGTTTCCAATTACCAAGACGCATGCGATCCAAAATTTCATCCTATACCAGACAGTCGCTATTGGTACTATTATATTGGGAACAGACAAATACCGACTGTATTACCGCCAGACAAAAATATAGGACCCGGAAGACCTAAGGTGCGTCGAGATCGAATGACAATGGATGCCGATCCTCAGCAAAGACACGACAGATGTAGCCTATGCAAACAACCAGGTCATTATAGGATCAGATGTCCAGGACAGTCCAACAGGGGCGGGACCTTTGAGATCGTGACAAGTGCACGGGAGGAAAATCGGTTAGCGTTTGTAAAGAAACTTGTACAATTTACATTTTAGTATGATATGATTTTTTTGTATTATAATTTTGGCGGATTCATTTTGTTAATGGAGTGTATAAAAGATTCGTATTTATAGTAATTCTATATGAACTGTAATGATAATTGTCACCCGTCCTTAACAAAAACAACATTCTTATTATTTATTTAGGTTTTTTATTATTTATTCAGGTTTTTAAAACGATATTTTTAAAATTCAATTTTTAATTTATTTGTTTTTAAAAAATAATATATGGCGGGTTCTAGGAACCGCCCTCTCCTTTATAAAGGAGAGGGCGGGAACCCGCCCCACCCTCTTTTAGAAGAGGGCGGGTTCTTCTTCTTTACTAGGTTGGGGGCGGTTCTATTAACCCGCTCTCTCGCGTGGATGGGGTAGAAACCGCACTACTCTGCTAAATATAAAATAAATTATATTATTTTAATAATTTTTATATTATAATGACCTATTTCGAAAAAAAACCGTTCGATTAATCCCCGTCCCAAATCCCCTTCAGATCGCCGCTGCCCTAAGTCGATCCCCCGTGGCCGCCGCCTCTCCTCGCCTCCCTGCTCGCCGCCTCTCCTCGCCTCCATGGCCACCGCCTCACCTCCGTGGCCACCGCGTTGCCTTCGTCGCTGCCATTCGAGGTCGATTTCTTCGCCGCCGGCGCCGCTGGAGCCAGCTGAAGGTCGTATCCGTCGCTGAATCAAGTCGTCGCCTCCGTAGTCGAGCCCTTGTCGCATCCCTTGCCACCGGTCGTCAAGAGGTAGGTATAATTTTAATTTTTTTGCTTTAATTTTCAATTTTGTGATCGATCCCCAAACTTTTGCTGCTGCTGCTGCTGGTGGTGCTGTTGATCCCCAAACTTTTGTTGCCCTAGATCGTCAAGAATGGATACAGCTGCTGGTTCGATTTGAGGTGCAAAGATGCGGTTTTTACCATCGATGTGTCCAAGGATCCCATCTCGTCTCTGTTTCAAATCAGGTGAGGAAAAAAATATTGTTTTACTTGTTTGATTCATAATAAATGAAGTGTTTTGACTTTGTTTTTGTAATGGAATCAGGGAATGAAGATGTTTTGTATGCAGCTTCAGGGACCCAAATTTCATGCTTTGATGTTCATATGGTATGGCTTCACTTAAAAGTTCAAATTTTGTTTCGACGAATTCATTATTTTTCCTTTTGGAGAGGGGTTGTAGTTAAGACTGAAATTACTAATACAAGTGACAAAATCTTTAATTTCGTGTTTTTGACGGAGAAATTGAGGGAAAAAGAGTCCCTGTTGGGAAAAAAATAGCAAGGGTGCTCTGCTATTATCCTCGCCACAAATCCTACGTGCTTTGCACGTAGGATACACCAATACCAAAGCCACTGCTTGACACAAATCTCGACCGACGGTATCGATTTTGGATGAATCAGGACCGTTCCTTCCAATAGCATGGGTGCTATTTTGCCGCTCGTAGCGGGTACTCCGAGTCCAAAATTGAGCTAGGAGGTTGATGGAGGGGGGAGTTTTTTTTTTCCGTAATGTATCAAATTGGTAAGGGTTTAAACCGTTACCAAAAGTAGATATGGTAACGGTTCAAACCGTGCTTCTAGTAACGGGGTTTTTGGTAACGATTGTGTAATGGTTCTAACCGTTAACATATTGGGTTTTGGTAATGGTTTAAACCGTTACCAAATACATATCATGTAGTAGTGATCACCTTCGATAACTCTGAGTAATGATCATGCCAATTTGACGACGACGACGATGAAGAAGATACCGACGCTCCCTTCTATTCCTTTTCCTCTTCTGAGTAGTAATAGGCCAATGCTCCCTTCTCTTCTTCATTTGATTTGAAGGGACAAGTAATGATTTCTCACTATTTACAGGTTTATATAGAGAAGACGGTAAAGGGAAATTGGTAGCGGTTTAAACCGTTACCAGTTTACGGTAACGGTTTTCATAGATTTGGTAACGGTTAAGACCGCTACGAATAAAAAAATATGGTGGGCTCCATAACCCACTGGAGATAAAAACCCAACACTCCCCCAAATTTTCTTTGACCCTTTTCTTTTTTCCCTCCAAATTTTCATCGAGTGCCGAAATCCCTCCTCGGTCGTCTCGATCGCCGCTGCCTCCGTCGTAGGCGCCGCCTCTTGTCGCCTCCGTGGCCGACCCCTTTTGAAGCCCTCGTCGCCTCTCTTCTGTGGTCAAGCCTGGGGCCGTCGATCGAAGCCCCAAGCTGTAATCGAAGCCCTATCCCCCGATCGAAGTTTGCTCGTCGCCACTCGCCGTCGGTCGTCAAGAGGTAAATATAAACCGGTTAAATTTTAATTTTTTTGGTTTAATTTTATTTTTTTGCTCGACCCCAAAAATTAATTATTGCTGCTGCTGCTGATGTTGCTATTGGTGTTATTGGTGTTGCTGCTGTTGTTATTGTTGTTGTAGGGGAGGGTTAGGGTTTCGGTTGGGGGTTAGGGCCGGGTTGGTGTTATGGATAGGGTTAAGTGTTAGGGTTAGCTTTCGGGTAATTTAGCGAATTTTTGTATATAGTTTGGTGAAAAGCAACAATAATTAAGGGTATTTTAGTGGAATAGCAACAATAGTTGAGGGTATTTTATTGTAAATAAGTGAATTTGAGCAAGTGAGATATTTATTAAAAATTTTAATGATAGTTTAGTGAAAAACAACAATAGTTAAGGGTATTTTAGTGAAATTTATAGTAATTTAGTTAATTCAAGAAGAAGAATCATTTAGTTAAATTTTTAAGGTAGTTTAGTGAAAAACAACAATAGTTAAGGGTATTTTAGTGAAATTTTTAGTAATTTAGTTAATTTAAGGCAGTTTAGTGAAAAACCGAAAATAGTTAAGGGTATTTTAGTGTAATTTAGTAAAATTGAAGAAATAGGCCGCTTAGAAATTTTTTTAAGGCGGTTTAGTGTAAAACAACACTAGCTAAGGGTAGTTTACTGAAAATTTTAAGGTATTTTATAGTAATTTAGTAAATGTGTGTATGCGTGTGTGATAATGACGATGATCTCACAGATTAAACAAGGCCATAAGTCATCAACATTCTTCTCTACATTGAGCTCTTGTCAAATCCCACCATGACCCCAACCTTTAAAACAAGATCAAACCTTATCATTCTCTTCTACATTGAGCTCTTATCAAATCCTACCCTAAGCCCAACCCTAAACTTGATTAAGAAAATGCTTAACTTTAAAAAACTTTAGCCTAAACTAAAAACTTTAAAACCTTGAAATTGAAATGTAAACGTAAAACTAATTCAAATTAAATTTTAAACTAAGTGTATGATACTTGAAGATAATATGAAATTTTCATATTCTCATTAATAATTATATGTGAATCAAAACGTGCCTTAGACTCCGTCTATCGGTTAACATACGTTCGATGTTCATCGTGACACAAAACTACACGAAGTTAGTTAAATATCGGACGATATCATTCGGTTCTAATAACCGTCGTGTAGTCTATATGACGAGAAGATTCAAGTGTATGATAACTGATAGATTTGTTCAGTGTGGACAAGTTAGGAATGTATAAAGCAAACATCTGTATTCACTTGTGTTTTCATTCATTTCGAGATATTTCGTCGGTACCTTTCCGCTGGTTCTTCGTATACAAAGATAGATTAGATGTTTGTTACAATATTGTTTGACAGCATTGAAATGATCATCATTTCTATTACAGTGTATTCGGAGAACAACGAGGAGATGCTGCCGAAATTTTCTCGAAATGGATGAAAGCACAAGTGAATGAGTGTATGCTCTATACATTCTTAATGGGATAGGGAGTATATTCAGGTCATGGGACGATGAAGGTGGATCGTTCCAACGATCATATATATAAACATTTGTTTTGTTGATTTATTGTTTATATTTTTTGTATATATATTGTTTTTATAATTGCGTGCGATTTATTGATTATTATAATTGCATGCATTCGAACCATATTACTTCTTGATTATTATAATTGCGTGAGATTGGTGATATTATTATTATCTATTGCTGGTTGTAATTGAAAGCAGTGCATGTGGGGCATGAGAATTTCAGATTTTTAAAAAAATACATGTTCAAATTGGTAACGGTTATAACCGTTACCAATTCCTATTTGGTAACGGTTATAACCGTTACCAAATGATTTCTGTCGTAACGGCTACAACAATTACTATATATATGGTAACGATTATAACCATTACCAGAAAGGTGGCCCCACTCTGATATGTTTCAGATATCTGTTACTATATTGGTAATAACATATATGGTAACGGTTCTAACCGTTACCATATTAAGTATATCGTAACGGTTGAAACCGTTACAGTATTTCTGGTGACGAGGTTTTTCGTAACGTTAGAACCGTTACCAAAATAGGATATGGTAACGGTTCTAACCGTTACCGAAGACCTACTCTGCAGTGGTGTCGAGATTTTTAGATTATATTGTCTTTTTATTATTCTTAATTGTCTCTACTACTTTAATACAAAGGAGGGATGTAGGAAGCATGTGGAAAAACAACCTTTAATTTACGATATGTCAACTCATTATGGTATGTACAATGCACACAATTAAATTAATAAAATATAATAAAAATAAAGAGATTTGTTAATTTTTAGTTGAAATAAATACTATTCTCATTTGTTTTCATATTTTTTCATTTAAATCTATATTTTATTATTTTAAAGTTGTTGATACTAAAATATTTATATACAATATCCGATAACGATAAAGGATTTTTTAAAATCTTTTTTTGAATATTATATATATATATATATATATCTATATATATATGAGTCACACGACCCACCGTTACCCACCGTTTTTTGCATTATAATAACTAGTTATGTGCACGTGCGATGCACGTTAGGTGTAATTAAATAAAAGATTTGTGTAATTAAAAAAAGATCTGTATAGAATTAGTTACTGAGAGAAATTTATAGAGTTGGTATTGAAAGAGAAATATATAGAGTTGGTTGCGGTTACAATTTAAGGTTTGATTTTTTATTATCTCTCTTGCAAATTAGATAGCGAAAGCTTCAAATCATTTTAAAAATTAGACATACCCTTCCTAGAGATAATAATAGGGATTTGCACTATAATAGAGATAGTGATAGAGATGTGATTTGTTGCTTGTTAAGCTTTTCATCCATAATTTTTATATTATTATTATCTTTAAATTTTTGAAAAAGTTTGCTGCCCAACATAGATTTCAGATTTGTTATACAGTTTCTTATAATCATAATCAATAATCTTTATATATATATATATTTTGTAAAACTATGTTTTTTTTTTCTGTTTTACCGTTGATTTTAAAAGTTATTTTTCTTATCAAAGCAATTTATGGTGTGGACCATCTTAGAATTAAGAAATTTTCTCATTTTTCTGAATTTTTTTTATTGGAATTAGGCCATAAGCCTCACCCAAAGACATAACACACTCACGCATACATCACACAGAAGCATGCATCACCACACATCCAAGGGACTCATGAATTTGCCCAGAAAGTATTAATTTGTGGCCACTTCTCTTGGGGTTCAAACCCCGCATTCTTCCCTGAAGGGGAAGTGTCGTATCAATTGAGCTACCGAATATTTATTGCAGTTAAACATCTCGGGTTTGAACCCTGCACTCTTCCCTGGAGGGGAAGTGTCACATCAACCGAGCTACTGAATATTTATTCCAATTAAATGTGAGAGTGTCACATGCCCCTCTTTTCTAGTTACATTAACGGAGATATGTTTTATCAATTTGATTTTTTTGAGAAATATCTTAAATACTTTACTAGTTACTAGTAAATATAATGAAGATTTTTGAAACCTTTTAATCAGGATAATAAAGAATATTGAAGACTTATAATATAGATTTGTAAAGATTTGGTAAAACTCAAATTCAACAAAAATTTGTAAGATCTGAAAAGATTACTAGCGACTTTTAACTAAAGTAATTTTTACGTGCGATGCATGTATATGTCAAGTTTCAATGATTTTATTTATGTTTATTTATTTTTATTAAAAAGTATAATATAGCTTAGGTAGTTTTAAATGATAGGGTTAGTTTTTTTTATAATAATAAACGATGGTTGTGGTTATGACTCTTAATTGGATTTTAAAGATTTTTTTATTGATTTTTCTTAAAGAATAGATAACCACGCTTAGCAATCGATTTCAAAATAAAAAGATCATCTCTCTCTTTTGTACTATAATACAATAGATAGATTGTAGATAAAAAAATGAATTTTATTTAAGATGGCGAAAACATCCACATTCAAACCTTTACTTTAATATAGACATGCATTGCAAGTGCAAAATACTAGTTTTCTTTTTCGCATCCCGATACAAGAATGATTTTCTGCTTGGTTGTATTTCATAATCAACGTTAAAAAAACTCGCGACGTAACTCGTTATTTTGCGTTATGTAGCATAATTCAATCTATTTACTATGTTGACCGTTTATTAACTAATTATATTATGAAAATACATTAATGATTTAATTAATATTTAATTATGATTAAAATTATTTAAATGTAATTTATGATTAGCTAATTATATTGTAAAAAGGAAAAAATTGTCATTTAACAGTAGCGTTGACCAACGTTGATCGTTAAGTCATGGTAGTGTATTGATCATTTTAAAGACAATGGTGGTTTTTTGATTCTGGTCCAAAACATGTTGGGAGTTTTCAGTAAATAAGCATTTTTTTTATCTCTCTATATAATTATCTATTCTCTATATATAATGCAAATATCCTTGGTTAGAGGTCCATCCTTGTCCTTTTTTCTACCTCTCAAGTCTCCACGTCATCTCCCTCACCTCTCAAGGCCTTCACATCATCTCTTCCATTTTTTAAAAAATAAATAAATAAATAAGAAAGACTGTAGAACCCTCCACATTGCTCCCAAACCCCTATGCAAATTTTTTTGCACGTGCATAAATTCTAATTTAAATAAAGGCACAAAATAAACCCGCAACCCCATCCACGTTTCTCTAACTCGCAAACCCTAGTTCCTCTTTGCGCTGCCTCTTCTCTCCTCCCTTGCCACCATCTTCGCGGCCTCGACTATCTGCCTCCTCCTCGTCCACCACATCTTCGCCTCTCTCCTCCTTCCTCCTTGCCTCCTTCCTCGATTTTCCACTGCCGTCTCCTCTCTCCTTGTCGGGTCCTGCCTCCCTCCTGTGCGCCTCCTCCTCTCTCCTCCTCGGGAAAGGGCGGTGGAGATCCGCCACCAATACATCGAAGCCAAGCAGCTGTTGCTGTCGCAACCGAAACTTCTCGAGCTTCAGGTTCCCATCAAAATCTACGGCTAGATCACGATCTCACGTTTTATTGATTATATTATGTGTTGTTACCACTAATTGAAGGATTTGAGAAAATTGGGCTGGTCGTAATTTTATATGAGTTGGATTTTAGGATTTGTTAGGGAAATTGGGCAAGGAAGAAAGGTTATTTAGATATCTGGGTTTAGAAAGTTGAGACTTTTTTTTGGTGAAATAGAAGCAGTTGAAACTTATGAAAGGAGGAGGATACTTAACATAAATTATGACATGGATAGATTTAACTATTTCCTTTAGGTTGTTTAGGTTGTTTGTGTGATTTTGCTTTAGGCGGTGACGGTGTTGGAATCGAGTAATTTGATAGGTCTTAACAGGAAAGTTGTCTTTATGTTGATGAGCAATCATGAGAAAGAGATTAGTTCATGAGGGAATAGGTTATGGCATTTATTCTTTTGCTAGAAATTTGACATCAATGAAGATAGAAATTGACCTCAAATTGACACCCAATCATGAAACTTTGCCATGCACTCACGATTTGATTCATTGTAAGAAAAATTCCATTTAATCTTAATGCATATAATGAGGGAATTATATGAAGATTGTAATTTTTTTTGTTAGATAAGATTTTTGTTAATTTGCACATAAGTCGTATTCTTTGAGTGTCTCTTTAGTTTTCAAATAACACTTGTTTAAAGAATTTCTATATTTAGGTGTTAAAGCCTAAGCTTCTTGTTGGGAAACAATAAATCCTGAGCTTGAAACGAAGAATCCTTAACCTTAAGTTTGATGTGAAACCAAAACCACAATTTGGAACCAAATTCCTAAGATTGAAACAAAAGCAATAAACTTAAAATGAAAACCTTAAGTGTGAACTTCGACACTAATATCGAGAATCTTACATAATATTGGAAAAACTTAAGATAAATAATTAACAAACTAAATAACATGCCTTAGTTCATATAAAACCACAATTTGCCATGCTTTTTTTTTTTGTGACGAAATTGGCATCACAAAATCGGAAACCTATGTAACGCGGGTTCGGATACGAATACAGGATACGATACATACGGATTTGCGGATTCACAATTTCCTAAAAACCTAGGAGACACACACACACATATTAAGCTTCACATGTAAATAATATAAGAGGATAATGGAGAAAAGGTGCGAATTTCCTCTTATGACATCGAAAAAGTACACCCTTCACAATTTTTTTGACAATTGGCAACCATCATTATCATCTTCATCATGTAAGATGTGGATACACCAAATTTCATGTGATTCCATCACTTTTTCACCATTGATTTAGTGGTTGCAAAATTAACGGTTTACCGACAATATAACTTTTTACATTGCTAATTCAACGGTGAAAAAGTAGCGGAATCATGAAATTTAGTGTATCCACATCTCACATGATAAAGATGATGATGGGTGCTGATCGTCGAAACAAATCATGGAGTGTGTATTTTTTTGACGCCACCTAATGAAAAAGCCTCATAAGGCCTCTTTTCTTCATTATTCTCATAAATATAGATAAATAATTGCATTATGTTAGATATTCAATACACTTTCAAATTTCCAAGAGCCTTAGTTTTTTTAGAGAGAGGAGGCGTCGATTCAAGAGAGGTTGGTGGGACATTTACAAGTCTGAGCGAATCCGGAAGAATTCTAGAGTTTCGGACTCCGATACCCGATCTGGGACGATTCGTGAGTCATTTACAAGTATCCGTTCATAGCCGGAAACAATCCGTTTCGTTGCATTTGTTGCAACGAAATAACCTATTTCGTCACTTTTTGCGTCGAAATAGATTATTCGGTATTTAAAAGCTTCAATAACTAATAACCTATTTCGTCGGCCTGGCGTAATAAGTTAAAATACCGATGAAATAAAGTTATTCTGTCGAAGTCTATTCCGTCGCATATTTTGTGACGAAAGATGTATATATCCAATGAAAAAACCTTATTTCATGGCAATTGTTGCGACGAAATAACCCATAATTTCTTATGGCGTTGTATTTAGAAAAGTTCTACTATGGATGCAATTACATAAACAGAAAAATTTAGCAAAAGATAATGCGTTTATATTACCTTCAAAAATCAATTCATGAACCATATATGTAATTTATATATACGAATACTTCTGGTAAGTATCAACCTGTTTAGACAAATATGCTATTTATTATGGGTTTTTTTGAAAAAAGAATCCGGCCACTTTGACATACTACTTTTGTGTTTTAATGTTGAAAATGCAAAAAGATAAATACATGAGTTTAAAGAGTATGTGTTGGCACCAAAGTTTTATGAGGAATTTTTTCTCATTTTTTTGCATTATTTTATAAAAAAGGAGAAACCTTTTTGATATTGTATGTGTTTTGGTTATGATAGTAAAGAAAACTAAAAAGTTTAAACATTAAAACAAAATCAAGGACACATGCATAGTAGGAGTACTACTTGATGACTATAATAAAAAGCAAAATAATTCCTATAATATGAACGATCGCCATCAAAAGCAAGTTATTCCGGAAAGGCTCATATGCATGTAGCTCATCATATCTAACTTCCTTATTTATAGTATACTGGACAACTGTATGCACCATATTTGATCAAAATAAGGATCTCATCATGTTAGCATATGGCGATGGTGAATTTGTTACGTCTTGGCTATCTTGCTCGTTGTCTGCTCGAGTGCTCACCAGTACATGATCACCAATGTAATTTCCCGTGTAGTCTGTATTTAACTTATCTGACAAATTCATACATACAAAAATTTCTCATTATCACAAAAGTTAGCTTATTTGAATTAAATGTAATCTAGAAGTTCTACAAATCTATACCAATACATTAAAAGTAAAAACTAAACCCAGTTGTCCACACCAATACCTAGGGTTGCATCTAGATCCGGATATCAACCGATATGGATACGAATTTTGATGTCTGGCGGATACGAATACAAATATATATTTAAATATTCTTCCGGATACAGATACGTTTTAGCATAATTATCCGGATACGGATGCAGAACGGATATTCGCAGAAAAATACAAGAAAATATATTTAAATTGATTTTTCGTTAATAATGCCTATTTAAACCATATGTGTTTTACTTATTTTATATGCTATGCATTTAAAAGAATATCATGACATTATTTCATAATTTTTTTTATAAAAAATACGCTACTTATATTTAGCATATTTGTTATTTATTCATGTATCATTCAATATCAAATTTGTCTCCATCAAATATTTTTTTAAGTCATGTTAAATAAGCATTTAATAAAACATATCGATTACATACACATTTCCGCTTCACATTTATATTTGTTTCATATCATATTTTATTTATACAAATATCCGATTCATATACGTATTCGTCTTTTTAATATCCGCTCCGTATCTATATCCCTTTTTTCGGGATACTTATATTCTTACCGGACCATATCTGTATCTGTATTCGTATCTGAAACTATAAGCAAATACGAATATGGTGACTCTAATATATGATCCGTATTCGATCTGGATGCAACCCCACTTATATGTATGAAAAAATGTGTATCAACCTTGGAAAGTTTGTTTTGACTGGAGAATAGGTACTGACTGAAGATAGACTGAGACGATGGGGGATGGACATATCAATCTGTCCAGGGACCATCTATTTTTTCAGTGTCTATATATAGTGCCTATATTTGGAAGCGTGCAGATCCAAGTTGAGAAGTACTCAATGAATAAATTTACACATCTTTAAAGAAAAAATATTTATACCTTTCGGCTCTTTTCTCCCAGTAGAAGATGATCCCCATGAACTTCTTGCAGATCAACATCATATTCCTCATAATTGATTTCACTTGCTACACTGTCATAGGCTTCCTTGAGGCACGGGCAAGGCCCCAAGGCGAAGTCATCGACTTCAATGATTTTTCTAATCGTCGGCTCAGAGATTCTTACCAAACCCTTCCCCTCAACATTGACTATACACACTTCTTCAAGGACAGGACTAGAAGTTATCAAGAGTGTTAGATTTCTCGAATGGAAACCTAACTTGGTGTAAGCTCAGCCTTTTCAGGTTTGTGAATCCCAGGAAACCATCTGGGAAGGACATGCTACACATCAGAAATTTAAGGTTGGTAAACGAACATATGAAATCTTCCAGACCGTAATAGTCATCATCCTCTATTGCGGCATCCCCTATGAGTTGTGGCACCGGAAGCAGAAGGGAAAGATTTAACACGGTTTGAGATGCACACTGTGTGATTCGACGAAGCCAATTATCAATACTTGGAGCTATTAGATTAGGAAGAAGTGGATTCATTTGAAAATTGAGGTGGAGCTCGATCAAGAGCAATTGGCGTCGAAGTAGTTCAGATATGAGATCGCTGCTAGGAAGGTCATCCAATCTAATAACAAGAACAATCTTCCAATAATCAGACCATGCTTTAATGAGCATGCTTTTTCTTATGGCCTCCTCGGTGAGGAGATGTGAAAGGATCTTGACAATACAATCTTGACTAATAACAGGTATGGACCGCTTCTTGATAAAACCAGCAACCTGATCAGAGAACAATCTGATCATATCCAATAATCATGAACAAAATAAAATAGCCGCAGCTTACTATCATGCACAACTGAAGAAAAGAGAATGGAACAAAATCAAGATGAAGTGAAGAAAGAAGTTCTTCTATAATTAAAGATAAAGTGAAGAAACAAGTTAATATACTGTCTTTCTTCAACGATTTCATGCCAGGCAGTAAACGAGTGACGATCATTATTTTTTTTGATACCATCAGTGATTTCTCTTTATGTTTTAACCGAGCCTTCTGCAGGTACAGGCTTCAATTCACTTGACTGTCAAAATAGAAAACACAAAAAAGACATACTTTCATATTTTTAACCAGAGCTATCAACGTTTCACTCATAAATAATTTTTAATGATACTATACAAGATTTCTCTTTTGTTAAAAAAAGAAATAAAAAACTATTCATCGCATGACAAAACACAACTCAACCATCAAATGATCTATAATATAAGGTTGGAAAGAGTGAGGGATGTGGTAGGTTTGTGACAGCTGGTAAAACTTTGTCACATTCTATGATATGAATCATAATAAGAATATTGTTGGGGCGTCTTTTACTCAGCGATGCACTATACCAGATCCCGAGTGTAGTGTTAAGTATGTAAGGGCTTCTAGACCGTCGCTTGGAAGCGGCGCACTACATCGGACCCCAGGTGTAGTGACAAATAAGGAAGGGTTTTATATGATCCGTCTAATTTCTTGAAATATAGGTTCCCTTACGGGTAAACTAACAGAATTAGTGGAGGTGATAATTAGGAGAAGAGTTGGTATTATGTGTTTGCAAGAAACTAAGTGGGTAAGTGAAAAGGGTAGAATCATAAAACCTTAGGGTTATAAGGTTTGGTATACGGGTAGAGATAAAAATCATAATGGGTAGGCGTAATCATAGATAGACGGCTGCTTTAGAATGTAGTTGAGATTAGGAGAAAAGGTGATAGAATTTTACTGGTTAAGCTTATTCTAGATGGGAAGATTTTTAATGTTATTAGTGCTTATTTACCACAAAAGGTTTTGATGACGCTAGTAAGCGTCTATTTCGGAAGGATTTAAACGAGATGGTGCAAAAGATACCTAGTGGAGAGAAGTTATTTATTGGTGGTGATCTCAATGGACATGTAGGTACTAGTCGTAGTGGGTTTGATACCATCCATGGAGGTTTTGGTTTTGGACAAAGGAATAAAGCAGGTAGCTCGATTCTAGATTATGTCTTGTCTTATGACTTGATCTTAGCAAACACTTGGTTTAGAAAAAGAGAGTCTAACCTTATCACCTTTAGGTGCGGATCAAGTGCAAGTCAAATAGACTTTTTTCTGACGAGAATGATGGATAGAGGTTGTTGCATTGACTGTAAGGTAGTACCAGGTGAGAGTGTAACCATTTAACACAGACTTTTAGTTCTAAATTTTCGATTTAGAAGAGGACCTAGGAAGATTAGACGTAAAGTAAAACCTAAAATTAAGTGGTGGCAAGGTAACCAAAAGGCTTTTATAGATCGTGTAGTTCAAGAGGCGGACTGACAGTCTGAAGATAATTCAGACAGAATATGAAACAAGATGGCTAGTTGTATCAAGAGATAGCTAGAGATTTACTTGGTGAGTCGAGAGGTGGTGCTCCACCATCTAAGGACACATCATGGTGGAACGAAAAAATGAAGACTGCTATTAAAATTAAGAGAGATTCTTATAAAAATTTGAAGAAAAACAGAGATGCGGAGAGATATGAGAAGTATAAAATGGTTAAAAAGGAAATTAAGAAAGCTGTTCAGGAAGTCAAAGCTAAGGTTTATAAGGAGGTGTACGAAAAGTTGGACACTAAGGAGGCTGAAAATGATATATACTGGATTACTCGGAGGCGGGAAAGGAAAATTAGAAATTTATGTGCAGTGAAGTGTGTCAAAAATGAAGATTAGAAGGTTTTAGTTCGAGATGAGAATATGAAGGAAATATGGAGAGATTATTTTGACAAATTGTTCAATGAGAGCATTACTAAGAATTTGGATGGATTTGTCATTCAATCTCATGATATAAATCGTAATTTCATACGTAAAATAAGAATACCAGAGGTTAAAGAGGTTTTGAAAAGAATGAAATCAAGAAAAGTGGTTGGTCTAGACGGGATTCCTGTCGAGGTTTAGAGATACTTAAGAGAAATAGGCGTTAAATGGCTGATAGATATGTTTAATAAGATTTGGCAGACCAAAAAGATGCCAAATGAGTGGAGGAAAAACATCATTTACCTATCTACAAGAACAAGAGTGACATTCAAAGTTGCTCAAACTACCGTGGAATAAAACTTATTTGTCACACCATGAAGTTTTGGGGGAGAGATTGAACACGGGCTAAGGAAGGATGTTAAGATAATAGAGAACCAGTTTGTGTTCATGCTTGGACGATCGACGACAGATGCTCTATTCATTTGCTTCGTCAACTTGTCGAGCGTTTTCGAGAGGAGAAGAGATTTGCATATGATATTTATTAATTTAGAGAAAGCGTATGACAAGATACCTAGATGTATTATGGAGGACAATGATGAAGCAAGGGGTCCCGTCAAGTATATTAACATAATCAAGAATATGTACGATGGAGTAGTGGCAAATGTCAGAACTTGCGGCGGCCTAACAAGTGATTTTCCGATTACAATTGACTTATATTAAAGATCTGCATTAAGTCCATTTCTGTTTACCATCGTGATGGATGAGTTTACTAGCACTTGTTGGGTCCCAGCAGCGCCCCGGCTATCAAAACGCGGCCAAAATGCGGAACAAAATTTTTCTAAACTGGCGCTACCGTTACCCGAATCCCGGATCGACCTTAAACCCTAAACTAGCAAACTAACTAAGAGAATTGTTATACCGAGTTGATCCGTGTCCTTCGGTCTTCATTCCAAGCTCCTAGCGGCTCCTTGATGTGGTTTGGTTGCCGGTATTCCTTCATCTCCGATGATCCACCCGAGGGAAACGACACAAGCTCCAGGTTCGCCAAGCGGACCAACCGACTCTCAAGGATTGCTAGTAGTAGAGAGTGGGGGGTGTAGGATAGTGTCACTATAATCCTTTCTCTCAACCATGAGCTCAAGTGAGCATCTCAAGAAGAAGATGAAGAAGGTGATGAAAGGAGATGGCATGAGCTAAAAATTGGTTAAGTCCTTTTGGGTGTTTGTATATGAAGAGAGAGTGAGCTAGAAAGAGTAGTAACCAAAATGAGCAAAACCCCACACCCTCCTCAAGTGTGACCGGCCCTCTCTCTCCCCACCAAAATAATGCACACCCCAAAATGACTTTTCCAAATAGCAATAAAAAAATCAACCCATACCAATCTCTACATGAGCAAAAGCCATGCTTTGACCAAAACCCATGCTTATGCCATGTCACCATTTCCACCTCACCTTAAACAAATGATTTTCTAAAGAAAATCAATAATGAGGTGGCACCTTCTAGAAGCCATTCCGTATAAATACGGAATGCTTCCCGGTACATATATCGAAATACACATACGCGTATTCGTACGAAAATACGAATAGCCAAAGAGAGAAAAATAAATAGTGAGAAATTATACTAGAAAACATATATATAAATACATATGTAAATTATTAAATCAAAACTTGATTTAACAATCTGGCTTAATCCTAAGTCGCCAGTATTATCAACCGTCCGATTAAAATCTGTGCAGTCCGTGCATACATTTAATCGGACACCTGTATGTATCAACATACGTCACCTACACCATATCGCTTGAGCCGTGAAAACCCTCTGTGTGAGACTTTAAAGACTCGTCAATACGCTGGCAGTGGGTTTAACCACAAGCACGTCAGCGGCACTAGCTGTACGTAACGGCTACCCAGGTATTGAGCGAAAGGAAGACCGATGAGCAAACTCATCCGAACCCCTACCGAGCCAGTCGGTGACAATATCCGTACAGTCCGGTCTGTTCGTCTAAGAGTATCGCATATCGAGTCTAGGGGGGAGGATAAAGTCAGACCCCTAACAACGCGATAATTCGTGTCGGTATGAAACCCATCACTACCTGAGAAACTATCGATCCTGGATCGGTAATTCTCACATACCTCAGCCGAGGATTTCTAGTGATGGCCACCTGTGCACTGCGCGACATCAACCCCCAATACCGGGAGAGACGAATCCCCGACGATCCGCTCACTGCCTCCATGTGGCTCGGGACTGTACCCAACTAAAACCTGTTTGCACGACTCCTTTGAGCCGTGATAGGGTAGTAATCAAAGCACAGTGGGAACTCACACGAGACAAATGACGATCTCAGGTCGACAGACTAACCTGTACACATGTCACCAGGGAACTGCTATCTGACTATAGGTATAATACCAACTAGCATGTTCCCGGCGAGTCCGTCCAGTGTACTCATAACTCAATGAGTACCTGTATACTATCTTAGGTGAACAACTAACACCAATGGCTTGTGAGACCGGCCACCGCCCCTCGTCAGGGTCTAGATAAGTATACACCAGTTTACACTGGAGTATCGATGCCCAGTCTCGATACTCCCACGACTAGAGACATTTAAGGATGTGCTTATAGACCCCCAGCTCCCACGTATGTGATCGCCATCACAATGCTGGCAGTCAAGCAAGAATCCTATGGGCTCTATCAACATGTACATGATGATAAAGACAAACCAGATAGCATACTATCATCTCGAGTAAGACTGTTTTATCGGTATAGGTCCTCCCTCAATCATCATGATCACCTGTCTGCGACTATGATAATTGCCTTGAGGGCGCTATAGCCAACAATCTCCCACTTGCACTTAAGGCTAATTATTGCGATGCCGCATACTCACATCCGGTGTGATACCGAATACCCAACTCCTCTACTAATCAGTTTTACAAACCTCGTTTGTAGAACTATTGCGTTCGAGAAATAGCCTCAGTGAGTGGATCCGCTCCAGTGTTACTTTCTATGTCTCTCTTTATCTCAACTTTGCGGAGAAAACTATCTCCCGAAATGAGCAATACCCGTCTTAGAATATTTCTGGATATCTGATGGGACCCAGTTCACAAATGAACTCCAAATCCAGCAAACTTCTTAGACTGTATCGTCTACTGAACTTAATCAGTATACTGCACCACGCCTTCCTTAGTATCCGCTTGGATCATCTATCCAACATACTGTCCCTCGTCAGATGGAAAACTATAACTCTGACAGTCATTCTGTCATCCAGGTCACCTTGGAAGCCTGAAATGATAACCGTTTCCAGAAGGAGGCTGTCGTTATCGAATCCCTAGAACATCCACTTATGTTCCAAAAACTGCTTCCCAACGTTTCTCTATGATTGGATTAATATCTCAACTTATTGCATCTAGTGCAAAAACATCTGGTGTGGTACTTGACATGTTATGATTGATTCAATTGCCTAAACAAGTGATATGCCAATCATGCACATCCCTCTCCCTTTTAGTCTGTAAGACACCTTTAGAGAGGGTGCCTCCATCACCTGCAGGTTCAGCACCATGCCAGGAGCCGTCCATTCTAAAATGCTTTTAGAATACTGTTTAAGTACCCAGATTGGGACATTCCTAAATCTAGATCTAAAACCATAGATCTAGTAACCAGAATGTCTGATATAATATCCATAACCTATATGGAAAAACCACTGTGTGACAACCAAAGTATAACCGATCGTAGTATAGGAATTTCACTTCCTACTCTGTGTATGTCATCTAAATACCAGGACTTCACACCGTACTACCTTCTTAACAGATCCATCCCCTATTCTGATGAAGTCAAAGCCCATGACTGTCACATCAAAAATTAGATGATCTTTCTCCGCTATATCTGTTTTAGTCTATAAATAGACACAAGCTACTTGTCCACTACGCTTCCGCTGCTCCCACTGATTACGACAACCTTCTGGCAGAGTCATATACATGTGCACTTCTAAAGCTAGTTTAGAATGACGCTATACTCATCCTCCTGCCGGATCTCATAGTCTGGAACAACAGTAGTGTCAAGTCTGGGTAAACAAGAACCTCCCTGTCACCGTCCTTGAGGCTACCGAAGTACCTCTCGGGTGCCTGAGGTAACCCACCATGTCTGCGGAGTGGCTAATGGAATGTCAATCCTGATTGAATCTTTAGGATCTTTATTAAATTTTCAGTAATCGTTTGTGGTTCTGGAATCACTTCCAGTTCTACCATACTCCCACTACTCCATTTTGAAAAAGTTCATTTTACTAAAACTGTGGCGAGTCAAGAACAATATCACTATTGATCTTCAAGATGGTAGAAAATTAACCCTCGTCAAAGCCCGGGTTAACCCACAAACTGTCATTACAGAAACATGCCTTGAGTTTATCCAGATTCTGGTTTGAAGGATCAGCCGGACGACTCCCTATACTTTAACATCGTTAAGATATAAATTGATTCTATATATATCTAATATAGAAACAAAGGCACTAATTTAATTGGAACCAGATTCAAATCATGCAGCTGTCTCCAGTGCATGTCAACTAAATGGAGAGAGGCCGATCAGCATTACTCAACTTAGGAATGCGTCCAATTATGAGTAATCTGAAAGAGAAACAAGTTTCTCAAAACCATTACTATCAACTGAATACCCCATACAAGTATCTACATCTTCGATCATCTTGAAGAATCTCGATACTTGCGACACCTGGTTCTTTACTTTATTCTTGTACTTATAACTTCTCAAACTTGGACCTTGTATTTGTACGAAACACTTGTCCTAAACTTGAGAAGTCACAAGCAAACAGAATATGGTACGAGGACCAAAACCCCTTTGTTTTAATGGATACTGGACAACATACAATACTTTGTATAAGTCCGATGAGTTGAACAACTTAAATCCTGTGCGTCGTAGGTTGAAAACTGTCCCCAGGTGATTTCCTCAAATATCATTAATTACAACGAATTCCGATATAATGAGGATGATCACCTAATTCCCAATAGCTTACTCCCATTCATCATCTGTAAAACCATACAGATGTGAGAATCAGACCTGGTAAATACATACCCTAGAGTAAGTATCTAATTGGGAAATTAGTTTTCTAATAACAACGCATAGTGAAACTGAAACATTAAAATGTTTCGAAGGGGTATCCGGGTATTCATAGTAATGCCTTTTCCATTATTCAGATTCATGTCTGTAACCGTATATTTCGTTGCCATCTCTCCAAATCCCTTTATTTGTCTTTAGTCATTACCTTCTGTACACCTTCGTTAGACTTAAATGGTTTTCTTCCTTCCCTACCGTTCGGCACCAGCCTATGATTTGAAAGAAGACTATCCAATAAGCATAATAGGTGTACTCTCATAATCCTAGGAGCACTCGCAACCTGAGAGAAGGTGATGATAAAAGACAACTGAATAAATCTTATTCCTATTTCTCCTGAACCAGAATCCATTCTCGAAAAAGTTCCTTCGAGTTCGTATATAACCATACGATGGATTTATCCAATAGGATTGGATGTTCGTAGTGATACGGTGTGTTCAACCTGAGAGAAGGTGATGATAAAAGACAACTGAATAAACCTTATTCCTATTTCTCCTGAACCAGAATCCATTCTCGAAAAAGTTCCTTCGAGTTCGTATATAACCATACGATGGATTTATCCAATAGGATTGGATGTTCGTAGTGATACGGTGTGTTCTGGAGAAATACAAAGGTGAAGTAGGAGTGGCATTGAAAGACTTGGTTTGGTCGTGAATAGCAGTCGCAATTTACTTTGCCCTCTTTCTAATCCCTTTATTTGTCTTTACTCATTATCTTCTGTACACCACACTTAGGCTAATTGGTTTTCTTCATTCCCTACCTTTCGGCACCTGCCTATGGTTTGGAAGAAGACTATCCAATAAGCATAATAGGTGTACTGTCTCCTAATCCTAGGAGCCCTCACGACCTGAGAGAAGGTAAAAGGAAAAGACAACTGAATAATCCTATTCATTTTCTCCAGAACCAGAAACCATCCTCGAAAAAATTCCTTCGAGTTCGTATATAACCATACGATAGTTTTATCCAATGGAAGTGGATATTCGTAGTGATACGGGGTGTTCTGGAGAAAGGCAAAGGGTAAAACACGGAGTGGCAATGATGTATGTAACTTGGACAATCTAAAATCCAGTGTTTATAAGAAAGTTCGGTTAACTAGGTCACTGCGTTATAGTCTAGGGTCGGGCCATGGTCACTGTCAAAGAGAGAGAGAAAAGAAACACTCTGCGTGCACTCTAACCTAGATCAGAATGGATAATCATTTTATCTAATCTGGATGGCTCCCACTGTTTTCTCGAATTCTCCTCCAAACCTAAAAGGAGAATTAGTCGGAATTACCCGAGGAGTAATCGTACTCATCAGTGGGAATCGGGATTCAACTATCATCGCATGATAACTTGATAGAAGCCACTCAAGTCACCACACTCTAGAAGGTATGCGCATGCCTGGCAAGTTTCCTGTATGTTTGAAACTCCCGATATGATTTTTACCCCTAGGATCCAAGTGACCTTGACAAGGTCAACAAGTCAAAGGGTCCTAGTCAAGTTCAACCCGTCATTATCTTGATTGCATTAGACCCACCCGCACAGACCCTTGACAAGGTCAACAAGGTCAAACGACTGTCCTAACCAATCCACATTTGCTTGTGACAGAAAAGTATTACAGAGCTACCGCTCACTACGCCTTGACAAGGTCAACAAACGCAGCACGAATACTAAGCAATACTAATCTGAAATGACGGAGGGCTACGGCTGGTTTTTGGCGAAAAACTTTTAACGTAATGAACTTGATATCGTTGAAGGAATCCAAGTGGTTTTACAAAAGTATAGCGGCGAAAACGTTTGCTAAAGAGGTCACTCCCGGTGAAGGGATCTCGGCTCTTTCCTCGTCGAATGAGCTGCAGGATATTCCAAACTGAATACCACGATGCAAAGCAAAAAGTAATCGACTATTGTGAAGTTATTATGTTGACGCAAACTTCTGCCCAAGGGGTCACTCCCGATGAAGGGATCTCGGCCCTTGCCTCGTCGAATGAGGTGCTGGATATTCATAACCGAATACCACTGTGCAAAGCAAAAGCGTACGTCTGTAATGTCAGTTTTTTAAAATCTTGGTTCCAACATCATATATATATATAGGTTTGTTTTCCTTGCATCGATAAGAATCAACACAGTCCAATTAATTAATCACACCAGAAAAGAACGAAAATAAAATGTACGTATATGCCATCCGCATTCGCCACTGGGTCCCGTCATCACCCGTTAGGTTACTTAACTAACGACAGAGCGGGGACTGGGCTAGCGCGGGTGCAAAACTTATATAACATCTACTAGTATATATAAATATATATAACAATCGTCCCAGGCATGATAAATGCAACATCACAGTAAAGTAATAAGTATCACAGAACAATACAGATAATCTGAGAGCCCCGGGTTTCCTTTGAGCCACAACTGAAAACCCGACGTTCCCCTGGTCGTGTGGATAGCCTGTGCAATGAAACCTAGACCCCTACGAGCGCGGCAAGCTACCAGCCAAAACCAGAAGCGAGGCAGCCCCCTTCAACAACGTGAATGGGCCACCCAGCACTTCACGGAATCCGGTAACTTGAGTACCCCTCCTGGGTCAACCTATACCCCCTACGAATGCGACGAATAACCCGCCAATTCTAGAGTAAGGTCCCCTCCGTCCCAACGCCATGAGATGCGGACCCGTTGCCCTCTAGAATCCGTCTATTCGTGCACCCCACCTTGGGGTAATCCTAGTACAGAAAATAAAATAATATACAAGGTTGACATCGACCTCAGCCCGGTCGTGCCCCAAAAGAATAATATACAAACTGGCAGTGACGGCAGTCCACATGTCGGACGTTCGTCCCGCAATATCAAATATACAAATGAATCAAAACTGTACTACCACTGCACCCAGGCTATCCACCACGACCATCCAACCAACATCACAGCACAACACAGAACATCAACGTGAATGTCACGTTCGCAAACCCGTCTAAAAGAACATATAGCAGTTAGACGGGTTTACCGATCAAATGACATTCACGGTCGCAGATATAAATGTATGTACTGTTAAACGCCCACTTAAAATATCGATCGACTAAATTTCCAAATTGGCCCCAATAGCAAAACCAGCACTGAAACAGAAATCTGGGCCATAACAGAATATGTCAAAAATCACAATTCCAAGTCAGAGGGCTACAGGAAAAATTTGGAAGCCCGTCGCCGCTAAACGACCGTGGAACCGCCGCCAATAGGGGGCAAGTGCGGCGGTTCCGCGGCGGTTTGGAGGCTTCAGGAGCTCAAATTTTTTCTGTACCCTTAAAAACGCCTGCACGGATTTTTAAGCCTCTGGAAATAATTTTTTGACCACTTGAAAATCGGCAGAAACATCAAAAAATGGAATCATGATTTCGGAAATTTCTGTAGATCGATCTATTAAGCACATTTAACCAAGTTAGTACGGGGTTTAAAGGGTGGCTCTGATACCATGTTGGGTCCCGGCAGCGCCCCGGCCATCAAAACGCGGCCAAAATGCGGAACAAAATTTTTCTAAACTGGCGCTACCGTTACCCGAATCCCGGATCGACCTTAAACCCTAAACTAGCAAACTAACTAAGAGTTAGAATTGTTATATCGAGTTGATCCGTGTCTTTCGGTCTTCATTCCAAGTACCTAGCGGCTTCTTGATGTGGTTTGGTTGCCGGTTTTCCTTCATCTCCGATGATCCACCCGAGAGAAACGGCACAAGCTCCAGGTTTGCCAAACGGACCAACCGACTCTCTAGGATTGCTAGTAGTAGAGAGTGGGGGGGGGGTGTAGGATAGCGTCACTATAATCCTTTCTCTCAATCATGAGCTCAAGTGAGCATCTCAAGAAGAAGGTGAAGAAGGTGATGAAAAGAGATGGCATGGGCTAAAAATTGGTTAAGTCCTTTTGGGTGTTTGTATATGAAGAGAGAGTGAGCTAGAAAGAGTAGTAACCAAAATGAGCAAAACCCCACACCCTCCTCAACTGTGACCGGCCCTCTCTCTCCCCACCAAAATAATGCACACCCCAAAATGACTTTTCCAATTAGCAATAAAGAAATCAACCCATACCAATCTCTACATGAGCAAAAGCCATGCTTTGACCAAAACCCATGCTTATGCCATGTCACCATTTCCACCTCACCTTAAACAAATGATTTTCTAAAGAAAATCAATAATGAGGTGGCACCTTCTAGAAGCCATTCCGTATAAATACGGAATGCTTCCCGGTACATATACCGAAATACACATACGCGTATTCGTACGAAAATACGAATAGCCAAAAAGAGAAAAATAAATAATGAGAAATAATACTAGAATACATATATATAAATACACATGTAAATTATTAAATCAAAACTTGATTTAACAATTTGGCTTAATCCTAAGTCGCCAGTATTATCAACCGTCCGATTAAAGTCTGTGCAGTCCGTGCAGACATTTAATCGGACACCTGTATGTATCAACATGCGTCACCTACACCATATCGCTTGAGCCGTGAAAACCCTCTGTGTGGGACTCTAAAGACGCGTCAATACGCTGGCAGTGGGTTTAACCACAAGCACGTCAGCGGCACTAGCTGTACGTAATGGCTACCCATGTATTGAGCGAAAGGAAGGCCGATGAGCAAACTCATCCGAACCCCTGAGCCAGTCAGTGACAATATCCGTACAGTCCGGTCTGTTCGTCTAAGAGTATCGCATATCGAGTCTAGGGGGGAGGATAAAGTCATACCCCTAACAACGCGATAATTCATGTCGGTATGAAACCCATCACTACCTGAGAAACCATCGATCCTGGATCGGTAATTCTCACATACCCCGGCCGAGGATTTCTAGTGATGGCCACCCGTGCACTGCGCGACATCAACCCCCAATACCGAGAGAGACGAATCCCTGACGATCCGCTCACTGCCTCCATGTGGCTCGGGACTGTACCCAACTAAAACCTGTTTGCACGACTCCTTTGAGCCGTGGTAGGGTAGTAATCAAAGCACAATGGGAACTCACACGAGACAAATGACGATCTCAGGTCGACAGACTAACCTGTACACATGTCACCAGGGAACTGCTATCTGACTATAGGTATAATACCAACTAGTATGTTCCCGGCGAGTCCGTCCAGTGTACTCATAACCCAATGAGCACCTGTATACTATCTTAGGTGAACAACTAACACCAATGGCTTGTGAGACCGGCCACCGCCCCTCATCAGGGTCTAGATAAGTAAACACCAGTCTACACTGGTGTATCGATACCCAGTCTCGATACTCTCACGACTAGGGACATTTAAGGATGCGCTTATAGACTCCCAGCTCCCACGTATGTGATCGCCATCACAATGCTGGCAGTCAAGCAAGAATCCTATGGGCTCTATCAACATGTACATGATAATAAAGACAAACCAGATAGCATACTATCATCTCGAGTAAGACTGTTTTATCGGTATAGGTCCTCCCTCAATCATCATGATCACCCGTCTGCGACTATGATAATTGCCTTAAGGGCACTATAACCAACAACACTATCCAAGATGAGGTACCTTGGTGTATACTATTCGCTAATGATATTGTTCGAGTAAATGAGACAAAAATAAGGGTTAATGCCAAATTGGAGTTGTAGAGGCAAATGTTGGATTCTCGGAGTTCAAATTGAACAGGTCCAAAACAGCATATATGTATTGCAAATTTAGCAAACAGAGAAGTCGAGACCACGTTAGTATAATACTGGAAGGACGAGATATCACCGAGCGATCAGTTTAGATATCTAGGTTCCATCATCCAAAAGGATGGGGAGATCGATAGCGATGTTAATCAAAAGATCCAAGATGGTTGGTTGAAATGGAGGAGTGTAACATGGATTTTATGTGATCGTAACTTTCCGTTAAAGTTGAAAGGGAAGTTTTATTGAAGCGCTATTCGGCCTGCCTTATTATATGGTACAAAATGCTGGGTTCCTAAGAAATATCATACACAGAAGATGCACATACTTCGTTGGATTTGTAGTAACATTAGAAAAGATAAGGTGCGAAATGAGAATATTCGTACAAAAGTTGGTGTAGCATCTATGGAGGAGAAGATGCGGGAAAACCGATTAACATGGTTTGGTCATGTGTGACGCAGACCTATGGAAGTATCGGTTTGACGAATGGATACTATCGATATAGACAATGTCAAAAGGACGAAGGAGGATCGAAGAAAACATGGATGGAGGTGATACGAAAAGATATGGTTGCCAAAGGCCTCAATGAAAGTATATTGTTCGATAGGAGTGAGTGAAGGCGGAGGATTCATGTGCTGGACCCGGCGTGATTCTCTTGTTGGTTCATGTAGCCTACGCTATATGCTTGAGATAAAAGGCTCGGTGGTTGTATTTACTTTATCTTATCTATTTAATACCACTCGAGATATATTTTATGAATAAATGCAGATTATAGGGTCTCAAATGCAAAAGTACTCAAAAGATGAACTTATGTGCATTGGACATAAACAATTTAATGAAGAAACTGATACAAGAGTTGAGCCAAAAACCCAAGTAGATAGCCTAAACAATCAACTTAGAGAAACAAGACAGTAGACCAAATTTGGAGTCAATTAGGCCAAATTGACCGGCGAAATCCGATCCAAACCCAGCGATTCGTCGACTCCTTGTCGTGTCTGGTCTTGAAATTTTACGTGCTTCTCATGATTTCCTAAATAAAGATTTCCATCTCTTGTAATTGGCCAGAGAGTTTATATATAGTGCAGTATGATTATTTAGGGTTTTTATTTTCTCTTTTTGATAGCCGTTTAGGTTTTGAGAGAATCTAAAGTTTGTAAGTTTTTTTCTTAATTTTTATGCAATGAATTTCTTTTTTATTATTTGTTTTTCATCTTATGCCATGAATAGGTAATTTTCTATCTAGGGTTGGATGATTCTTGATCTAGACTGGTGTTTGTTTTTATTGTTCTATTCTTTTTCTATGATCTTAAAGACGAATACTTAATGATAAAAATAAGTTCTTTTTATGCAATTCTGATAAACTAGATAGATTGATGAGTGATCGACGACTATGAGGTTTAGTTAGAAAAAGAATACGTATTGCCGATAAACTGTTTAATTTGATGAGTGGTTGACTACCATGAAAGTTATCTAGAGAATGTAAAGTTCATATTTTTATTATTTATGTTCGATCTAATTAATCTGGGGTTAGCTTAGACTCGCCGATGAAGTAAGGTAGACCTTTGATTGACGACCATTGAATTTACCGAGTAGAAGGTTAGATCTAACTAGTTCCTAATTAATTAGAATTTAATCTTTAGATTTATTACTTTTCTAATTGTTGATTGATAGGGTAATGCTATGATCATATACATTGTGCTTTCTATTGGATTGATAGTTTATTGCGATGGATGTATGCTTTATGCTTTCTTTTAATTTATAGGTAATTAATTTAAAGATGAAAAATTAAGAAAATGAAAGATATTTATTTAAAACATCATGACTAGACAAGATAATTCTCCCTAGGCTTTTCTCTATTTTTAAGAATCTATTTTATTTTGCTATTTACCTTCATTTGAATATTGCTTTTCATTAGTATAGCTTTTTAAATCAAAGTTTAATATTAAAATCATTTAGACTAACTAGAATTCCCATCCTCTCTGTGGAATGACCTACAAGTGCTACAATCGATTGACCGTGCGCTTGCGGTATAAATTTAAGAGGTTTTTTTTTGAAATATTATTAATTTAAATTTAAATTATTAAAATCGGGAGGGGGGGGAATTAAAATTATGGGAATAGGGTGGTTTCGAACCACCCTATGGCCCACCCCACCCCCCTCAGTATAGGGGGCGGGTTCTCAGAACCCGCCCTCTATACAAAAGTATAGAGGGCGGGTTCTCAGAACCCGCCCCCTTATTTTTTTTAAAAATATTAATTTAATTAATAATCTAATTATAATTATAATTATTATCATAATATCATAATATTATAATTATAATTATAATTATATTATAATTATAATTATAATTCATAAAAATAGAATAAAAGTAAATAGACGAAAAAAAACATTTAAATTAAATAATAAAATTTCACTATATCAATGTTTTTTACAGAATGAATCCGTCAAAATGTACAATTCCAAAAAATCCTATCTATTTGTAAAATCTAAATGCTATATCGACGGTCAAATTTATAATACAGAAAAATCTGAGTGCACTTGTCACGATCCTGAAGGTCCCGCCCCTGATGCATATCCTGGACATCTGGTCCTATAATGGCCTGGTTGTTTGCATAGGCTACATCTGGATTGCCTTTGCTGAGGATCAGTATCCATTGTCATTCGATCTCGACGTACCTTCGGTCTTCCGGGCTTTATATTTTTTTCCGGCGGTAATACAGTCGGTGTTTGTCTGTTGGCAGTATAATAGTGCCAATAGCGATTGTCCGGTATAGGATGAAATTTTGGATCGTATGCACCTTGGTAATTAGAAACTGTATAGTAATTGGAAGCGAAATTGTAATGTGAGGTATGCATACTGCTCGCAGCAGCAATAGCGTGGGCACAAGGTAAATGTTGTTGCTGGAAAAGACCGCATGTACACGAAGAGAGCCCTTCATCTCTAAAGTTCACGGTATATTGATTCCCATTACCGCCCGTCACCTGAAACTCCGCCGTGTCAAACCTTTCGGATCTGTAGTATTGTGCTCTGCGCTCTCTTTTCCGAAAGATATCTTCGTAATACGCGGTGAGCGGAGTGTCCATCCCCAAGGACTTTTCTCTTCTGTGCACAAAATAAGTATTCATCCAGAAAAATGTTCGAACAATCAACCCCTGTATCGGTAAGCCTCTAACCCCTTTAAGGACCCCGTTGAAGCTTTCAGACATATTAGTCGTTATTAGGAGATATCTGCACCCATCATCATGTGCTTGTGACCACATGCGGACTGGATACTCATCTGACCACGCTTTCGCGGCTTGACTCATCTCCCCAATTTTCGTCATGTATATGTCGTGAACATTAGGGTCAGGCGTTTCACCGGCTCTGTACATAAGTTTATGTAGATCCGAATTTTTAAATTTTCGATCAAAATTTTGCCTGAAGTGTCGTAGGCAAAACCTATGTGGGGTCGTCGGAAATACAGATCTCATTCCAGCCAGTATTCCCAGATGTCTATCAGATATGATGCATAAATCCGTTCTATGAAGAACAGATGGGATATTTTTGAGGTTACGGAAAAGCCATGACCAGGATGATGTATTTTCACCCTCGACAATAGCAAATCCCAACGGAAATATACCGTTATTAGCATCAACACCTGTAGCAATTAACATGCAGCCTCTGTACTTACCGTATAGATACGTACCATCAACGCACAATACCGGCCGACAGTGTGTGAAACCAGCCGCACATGGACCAAAGCACCAGAAAATTCTCTGAAACCTGACAGAGCCCTCGACGTCGGTTTCTGTGGTTTTTAACCGGTATACGGTCCCCGGATTTGATGCTTTCATGGCTTCCATAAAAGGGACTAGGGAGTTGTACGAGCTTTCCCAGTCCCCGAATATCTTGCACAAAGCCTTTCTTCGAGCATCCCATGCCTTCACATACGAAATCTGAATTTTATGCTCTCCGCTAACCAAGAGCCGTATCTCTCGGGGAGTCATCGCCACATCTGTACGGATCATGGGCATGATTAGCGAGCAAATGTAAGCTGAAGTGCAATTCCGGTGATCCTGTGACATAATAGAATTGATGCAAGTGTGTTCTTGGTTGTATTTCGTGACCTTCCAAGCCTTGGCTCTTTTGGAACAACACGCATGCAATCTCCACTGACATTCAGGAGATTTCGTACATACCACAGTATAGTACGTCTTATTTGACTCTTCTGTTTTAAATGTAACGTTTTGCTGAATGGACCACGACTTCAGCTTACAAATAAGATCTTCTTTTTCCTGAAACAAATCCCCGACGCTGATGCAGTCTTCGCTTGCTGCTGTCGCGTCCAAATAGGGTGCCGTATTTACTTCTGCAACGGCTAAGTCTACCCAACCATCATCTTCTAGCGGATCGAGGCCGGGATCTTCTAGTTGGACAAAATCGTTATTCGCAACCATACCATCAAAGAATGCTACCTCATTCAATCCAGCAGCATATTCCACGCTATCCTCCCCCTGATCACCTTCACCGATTTCATCATCATCACTCCCACACACATCAATATCACCCGTAGCTACATAAGGTTCGGGTGCAATATATGATGGTTGTGGTCGGTGTATTGTGGATGGTTCAGGGTGAGAAGACCGGAAAGATGTGGACGGACATGCTTGGAATGCGCTGCTTGGATCGTGTTGGAATGATGCGGAGGTGTGGGGAAATCTGCGTTTAGTATATAAATTGTTATTATAATATTATTCCCTAATTTTTTCGTAACTAAATCATCACTTGTTTCAAATTTATTTACCTGTGGAAGGCTGTGTATGGTAGTTCTTGCTGTTCTTCTGGGGTGCATGTAACTGCAGCAGTCGGCTGGAAGAACCTGGATTTATGCATTTTATTAAATGTTTGAATATTAGTATACAGGTATTACTAAAATGCTTAAATATGGGTTTATAAAATGTTTACCCATGTGCTTGAAGATTTGAATAATGTTGTGTATAGTCATATCCACCGGCACTGACGGCATCATCGTTGACCATGTGACCGTACCTCCAGGAACTATCTCCAGCATTACCATCAAAATTATCCGTTGGAGGGGCATCTGATACTTCCAATTGCTCCTTCTGAACCAAAAGTTCAAAAGAATGCTGGGTGCTTGAGAGACCGAAATCTATCATCGAAGATATTGATGCATCGTCTGTAATTTCAACCAATGCATTTCCACTGAACATAGGCCAGATACAACTTAACTTGACCCTACTTTCACGGGGATCGTATTTCGTAATTTTGTACACTTTTGCCTCTAGTTCATCATATGTCGTTGATGCTTCCAATCGCATGATTCGTGCAGACCCGCCCATATACTCGGGACCTTGTGCACGTGTGATAACCTGGCCATCGTATTTACATACAACAAATATACTTGGGTAGGCCATAATCCTGCACAAATATAATTTCTTATGTTGTGTTGAAATCGCCAAAAAAATTCAAACTCGAAGATTGCAGTGAAACCATGAGACTCTCACCTAATCACAACAAAATGTGATGCACAATCGATTGTTAAAAAAGAAGCATGGTTTTTGCAGTGAAACGAGAAGGAAAATGAATTTAAAGATACAAGTTTAGTTTAGTTCTGTGTCTTATTTAAAGAAGTTTAGTTTTTGCAGTGAAACGAGAAGGAAAATGAATCTAAAGATGCAAGTTTAGTTTAGTTCTTAGACTTATTTAAAGAAGTTTAGTTTTTGCAGTGAAACGAGAAGGAACTGTTCTACTGCTCGAAGAGGGCAAAAAAAATGGATAGTGGAGAAAGTTTGAAATTGCAAAAAAAATTCATACTCGAAGATTGCTTACTTCCAATACTTTATGAACTGTTCTACTGCTCGAAGATTGCTTACTCGCAGACTATGGTACTGAACTTCACCTTCTTCTAAAACTCCACACTTACACAAAATTGATAGCGGAGAAGAACTGATCGAAGTAAATGGATAGTGAGCGGTGTAGGATGCAAATTTGACAGAGATGAAATGAAATGGGTAGTGCGGAGACATATTTATAGCGATCTGATATTGAAGAGAGCGGGTTCTAACAACCCGCCCTATTATTCACCAGAGTCTAATTATTTCTGCATCGTAGACCGCGTTTACTGAAGCCACCGATTATTCACGCACAAACATTGATGTGACAACAAAGGACAAATAGTACTTGAATAGTACTGATTTGACAACTCATAAATTAATGAAGAGGGCGGGTTCCTGGATCCCGCCCTCTTCTATGCGAATAAGACCGCGTGATTTTTGAAGAGGGTGGGTTCCTGGAATCCGCCCTCTTCATTAATTTGACTAATTATTGAAGAGGGCGGGTTCCAGGAACCCGCCCTCTTCATTTCTGAAAGTGATTTGACAACACACCAGATGAAGTAAAAAGGAGTGTAATAAAAAGCATTTCTGAAGCCACCGATTATTCACGCACAAACATTGATGTGACAACAAAGGACAAATAGTACTTGAATAGTACTGATTTGACAACTCATAAATTAATGAAGAGGGCGGGTTCCTGGATCCCGCCCTCTTCTATGCGAATAAGACCGCGTGATTTTTGAAGAGGGCGGGTTCCTGGAATCCGCCCTCTTCATTAATTTGACTAATTATTGAAGAGGGCGGGTTCCAGGAACCCGCCCTCTTCATTTCTGAAAGTGATTTGACAACACACCAGATGAAGTAAAAAGGAGTGTAATAAAAAGCATTTCTGAAGCCACCGATTATTCACGCACAAACATTGATGTGACAACAAAGGACAAATAGTACTTGAATAGTACTGATTTGACAACTCATAAATTAATGAAGAGGGCGGGTTCCTGGAACCCGCCCTCTTCTATGCGAATAAGACCGCGTGATTTTTGAAGAGGGCGGGTTCCTGGAATCCGCCCTCTTCATTAATTTGACTAATTATTGAAGAGGGCGGGTTCCAGGAACCCGCCCTCTTCATTTCTGAAAGTGATTTGACAACACACCAGATGAAGTAAAAAGGAGTGTAATAAAAAGCATTTCTGAAGCCACCGATTATTCACGCACAAACATTGATGTGACAACAAAGGACAAATAGTACTTGAATAGTACTGATTTGACAACTCATAAATTAATGAAGAGGGCGGGTTCCTGGATCCCGCCCTCTTCTATGCGAATAAGACCGCGTGATTTTTGAAGAGGGCGGGTTCCTGGAATCCGCCCTCTTCATTAATTTGACTAATTATTGAAGTGGACGGGTTCCAGGAACCCGCCCTCTTCATTTCTGAAAGTGATTTGACAACACACCAGATGAAGTAAAAATGAGTGTATTCTGAAAACAACGTTTATTAACAAACAAACATTGATGTGACGACAAATAGTACTTGAATAGTACTGATGTGACCATTCATAAATTAATAAAGAGGGCGGGTTCCAGGAACCCGCCCTCTTCTTTGTGAATTAAGGGCGGGTTCCAGGAACCCGCCCTCTTCATTAATTTAGGAATTGATTTGACTAATTATTGAAGAGGGCGGGTTCCAGGAACCCGCCCTCTTCACAGGAGACGAACCCGTTCACCTCTATAAATACCGAGCCTCCACACGTTCATCAACCACACAATTTCTAATCTCTTGATAAAACTCTCGACAAATCTCTGCTTCAGTACATTTCAATGGAGAATCAACCACTCGACAAATCTCTGCTTGTCCATCAAAATGAACACAGATCGTTCAAAATATTACACGGGGAGGAAATTTTCTAAACTTAGTTAATTTGTTTTAATTACACCTTTCATTTAATTTTTGTACTTGAAAATAACAATATTTAATTTTGCAGGATGGAGATAATCTCACCGTCGTCACGCATAGCTCCGACAAATGGGTAGTTAGCGACCAAAGAATAAACCAACGGCTTAGACGAGCCGGATTTTATGAAGCGTCGTTGATTCGACATATCCAACTCGACCACGCTCTCGTCACCTCTCTGGTCGAACGTTGGAGAAAAGAGACCCACACCTTTCATCTAAGATGGGGTGAGGCCACAATCACACTCCAGGATATTGGCCTCTTACTCGGTTTACGGGTTAATGGGCTTGGGTTGGTCGGAGGAAAAATTGTTGGTCCAGATACCGACCACCCATACTGGGATACATATGCCGAGTCTGCTCTCGGACAGGTAAACAATATCATTCTGCTTTCCCTATTTAGTGTACCTATTTTATATTTTACATTATTTCTAGCTTTAACATTTAAAAAAATACTAATATCAGGCACCAGGAGGCCACAGTAAGGGGTATAAAATCAATCTGAACTGGTTAAGAGATACATTCAGTAATATCCCTGATGAAGCCACCGATGAAGTTTTGGATAGACATGCACGTGCCTACATTCTGTACATGATCGGTTCTTGGTTGATGCCGGACCAATCAGCAACGCATGTCCATCCGTTATACCTTGGCTTCCTAGCGGATTTTGATGTCTGTGGCCAATATGCTTGGGGAGCAGGGGTCCTGGCCTTTCTCTATAAGGAACTCGACAAAGCATGTGCTCCTACGAAGAATAAAATTTGTGGATGCAGCACATTACTTCAGGTAAATTCTTTATTTTTCACAGCTAGAATTTTGCAATATTGGTTTTCTCTCTTATAATCTAAAACTTTTTTTCTAGATCTGGTCGTGGGAGCATATGTATATAGGAAGACCAGATACTATTAAAATAACTGGCTTGGATAACCCCGGAAAGCCGCTCGGCTGCTGGTGGAATGGGAAGAAAGCGTATAAGGCTCCTCGTCGAGTGCTTAGGTACTATAGAGATGAGTTAGATCGCATGGAGGCGGCTCAGGTAATCATAATTTGGGTAATTTAATTTGTTTTACAATTTTGAAAATACCTAAATCACAATTTTTTTTCTATGTCATTTGCGCAGTTTCTGTGGACGCCTTATACAGCAGATCGTCTACAAAACTTACCCGGCATCTGTCTCGAAGGAGAGCCGGTTTGGCGGGCTCGATGCCCACTCCTCTGCATCAATGTTGTTGTTATGCACCTCCCAGATAGGGTATTGCGGCAGTTTGCTAGATTGCAACATATTCCTGTCCCGCCGCCTTCGCCTATGACAGTAGAGGGAGACATGCGAGGAGGAAATACGGAGCGTGATTGGAGGGAGCATCATCATCAGTATTTGCTGAGATGGGAGGATAGGCAGCATAGTATTGCCTTACAGCAAATAGGTGACCACACAGCTACCGACGCTACCAAAGTATATCTACAGTGGTATAAGCGTGTCACCGTAAGATATCTTTCTGCTCCTCCACAAGACTTCCCAAACATCTCGCGGTACGAGCCTAGAGGACACATGGAACGAGATTTGGTAAGCCGCCTTCTTTATATCATATTACTTTTTAACATCCGGCGGTATGAGTCAATACTTATTTCTTATTTCTAATGTAACGACAGGCTCGTGGGTTGCATGTCGTACAAACAATGGTGCAGGAACCATACCCGACTGATGCTGGTCCGGCATCTCAGGCTCAATTTTCAAATCTCGACCAATTTATTGGTGGTGTACTTGGTTCACATGGTATTTCTCAACATTTATCGCCGGCACCGGAGCCCCAGTATCAGCCGGCACCGGAGCCGCAGTATGAACCGGCACCGCAGCCGCAGTATGACCCGGCACCGCATCCGCAGTATTACCCGGCACCAGAGCCGCAGCATCAACGAGATCCAGCGCAGCTGGATCAGTGGTTTGGATCACCATACAGTCAACAGCAACCCTGGCATACCGGACAGGCGCAACAACAACAGACTTGGGGATCAAGTTTTGCAGAACAGCCGTCTTGGGGGTTAGGTTCAGCGCATCAACAGCACTCTTGGGGGTCAGGATTTGAGCAGCCATGGGGCCAAGGTTTTGTGCAAAATCAGCCGCATGAAACCGGGACAAGTTCTTCGCTACAACTGCCCAGTTGGGCTTCAGATTTAGCGTCCTACGGAAATTTGTTGGGAAGCAACACATATCCGACACCTGTCCCACATTCAGGTTCAGGATTTGTGGATCAACAGCCTGTCCAAGACGTTGCTGAAGACGAAGCTGAAACAGAACCCGAACCCGAAGCAGCAGAGCAGACGCCGACGCCGCCACCGCCATCTATCCAAGAAACAGGTGGTTCCTCCAGTCATCCGAGGAGGCATAGGCTTATGTCAAGCCTTCTCGGATTTCATAAAGGAAAAGGGAAAGGAAAAAAATAGCATTTACATTTTACAAATAGATAGGATTTTTTGGCATTGTAACTTTTGACGGATTCATTCTGTAAAAAACAATTTGATATAGTGAAATTTTATTATTTCATTTAAATATTTTTTTTTGTCTATTTTATTTTATTTTATTTTTAAGAATTATAATTATAATTATAATTATAATAACAATTATATTATAATTATAAACGATAATAATTAAAATTAACAAATTAATTTAATTAAAAAAAATAGGGGCGGGTTCTGGGAACCCGCCCCCTATACAAACGTATAGGGGGCGGGTTCCCAGAACCCGCCCTCTATAGAAAACTATAGAGGGCGGGTTCTGGGAACCCGCCCCCTATAGTGGGGGGGTGGGGGTGGGGCCACGGATGGTTTGAAACCACCATATTCTGCTAAATAAATCCTCCCCCCCTATTTTAATAATTTAATTTTAAATTTATAATATTTCAAAAAAAAACCCTTCTTTCTGCCTACCACCACCATTAGGCCCTTGCCTTTGTCAACCGGCCCAGGTACCCTTGCAAGGTTGGTGTTCACCTGCAGTCTTGGTCCACAGCCTCCACCATCAGCAGTGCCTCCTTGAGACCCAACTTGGGTCATCATAGCAGTGGGTGCCATGCAAGTCTGGTCTCGAGGATGGTCGTGGTGGGTCCTTCTGCTACTCCTAGCAGATTCCCTAGAGATATGGCGCCGGTTTGACTCCCTTGACCTCATTCTGGCCGGAGGAGATCTCGATCTCGCTCGATGGGTGTTTCTTCCTCTCCGTTCCTCCTCCTTCCCTTTCCTCCCTCAAGGGTTCCGTCGCTCATCGTCGTGGCGGTCGTCTTCTGATGTGGATTCGGAGTTCCTCGAGGATCTCTCCATTTCTTTTTTGTGTTTTGTTTCTCTCTCAAGCCCACAATGCTCCACTTCAGACGAACTAATCTTTTCTAAGCCCACAATGTAATTTTATTTTTCCACTTCTTAGAATACTAAATTTGTACTGCTCATTTATTTTATTGTTTATTACTAAACATTTCGTTTATATTTCTATATCGGTGTAATGACATGTTTGTTCATAACTTGGTGTAAATGACCACTTGTGGTCGGAAGGAGGGCAAGGAATCAGATAATGATATAGGGTAGTTGAGTATGGAGAGATCATTATGAGACACAAGCTTACAATTTTGAGAGAAGTATTGTTTTTTGGTAAAGATTATATTTTAGAAGTTTGTTATGTGTAAATATATGCATATGCTTATATATGCCTAAATGGAATCTACTTTTCAATCCCTTTTCCTTGAGATTATATGTGCTTATGTCTTTATTTTAGTATAGATTTTTTTTAATAAATAAATAAATAAATAAAAGAATCCTGGAGGAAAATTACTCAGCAATAGCCACTTGTGAATGCCACTAGCGGGGGTTTACATTCCCAAGAGACCGTTACTCGGCAATAGATTCTTTAGTGACTGCATTGTATACAAGTAAACATTGCCAAGGGATGGCCAAAAAATGCCTTGGGAATGATCATTGCCGAGTGATTCCATTGTATTCCCGAGGGATTTGTCCCTTGGAGATGCATGATTTTCCCGCAGTGTAGAGACTTCGTAATGGCCAGACACAGGCCGCTGCAGGGCCCAACGAGCTTTTTGCACATAGCCTTCTGGGGTCTGCAGGGTCTCTCCACACCCATTTTGGCCATCAATTTTTTATTAAGTAACCATTCATATAAAATTGTTTTTTTTAAAATACCCACCTAAAACTTCCATATTTTGAAATACCCCACTAAAAACTTGATATTTTAAAAAAACACATTTAAAACTTGACCGTCATCTAAATACCCCACGGTGTTAAACAAAGTCAGCTATAGATAGCTGTTGACTTAACTCTGGTTAACTTTGAGCGTGAAATACCTTACATGCCCT
Organism: Agapanthus africanus; assembly: GCA_030015575.1. Taxonomy (NCBI): domain Eukaryota; kingdom Viridiplantae; phylum Streptophyta; class Magnoliopsida; order Asparagales; family Amaryllidaceae; genus Agapanthus; species Agapanthus africanus. The sequence continues at coordinate 5,443,884 of JASDDO010000024.1, forward strand.
TCTCTTTTTCCTTTATCCCTCATTCCCTTCTCTTTAATGTTATCCCCCTCCCCGCCAACCCCCCCAAAAAACGACCAGTAGCGCCTCATCATTGCCGACAAGCAGCTCGAGGATGGCCGCACCCTCGCCGACTACAACATCCAAAAGGAGTCCACTTTGCATATGGTCCTTCGCCTTCGAGGCGGCGCCAAGAAGAGGAAGAAGATGACCTTTAGAGCCTAATTAAGAAGATCAAGCACAAGAAGAAGGTCAAGCTCGTTGTTCTGTAGTTCTACAAGGTTGATGGCATGGGTAAGGTGATCAGGCTCAGGAAGGAGTGCCCTAACGCTGTGTGCAGGGCCATGATGTTCATGGCCATCCACTTTGATAAGCACTACCGCGGTAAGTGTGGGCTCGATTATGTTTATCAGAAAGCTGGGTGTTGGGGTTAAAAATTATACCCAATTAACCAAGTCAAAGTCAAGATCAACATCCAAACCAAGTGAGCCCTAGCCTAAGCAAGCATGCCCAAAGCTCAACCAAGTGGGTCCGAACCCAAGTCAAGCCCAAGCAAGGGGATGGCCCGGCCCCATGTCATGATAGACAAAATTAAGTAATGAATAAATTTAAGTAAAATTGTAAGAAAATAAATGTAAAGTAAAGAGGCAAGAAGTCAAATTTTGTAAAACTCATGGCTTATGTGCAAAAAGAAATGAGCATATAGCCATGGAAAAGGCACAAGTGCTATTTTTGTAACGCCTAAGGGACTATATGTAATCTTGTAAGCCTATAAAAGACCAACATGATGAATGATAACAAACAATTATTTTCTCCCAATCTTTATAGGTTTGTGCCTTTCTTCTCTCTCTCTCTCTCTCTCTTCTAGGTTCATCTCCTTTTTCTTCCAATTAAATCAAGAGGAAAACTCCTTTTTTTAAAAAAATAAATAGGATTAGGCCACAAATCCATTAAAGGGTAGTATCAATCCCTTATCAAATCCTAAAAAGGGAAAGGTTTTTAATTTTCTTCATCTCCTTTTTCAAGATCCAAAAGACAAGATGAAGAAGAAGGAGAATCCATATCGAAAACCTCATTTTTGGTAAAGATTCAAGACTTGGAAAACGAAAAGAGACCCTTTGATCCCTTCAAGATCCAAAATTCAAAATTTTAAAGATTTAAGAGAACCTCTCTAGATCAAAAGAGGAGAAGAAAACTCCCTTGGAGTTCAAGCTCCAAAACCCAGGCAAAGGCCTTCAAAAACTCGGGCAAAGGCCCCTACGCGTATCGCGCGCGAGCGCATCTTGCGCGTACAGGAAAATCTTTTTCAAAAAAAAAAGAAAAAAATTACCTAAATCCTCTTTTAAAAATTTTCCATTAAAAGTTTTTCTTGTAAGCATCTACAAAATAAATTTAAAAAAATGAAACGAACACGCCCTTTCGCATTGTTGGCAAAACACAACACGCACATACCACACATTGAGTTCGTGTCATCTGTTTGATCCGTTAATTGGAGGTTCTCTTGCCTCAAGATGATGGGTAATTAACGGCAGTTTTGTCTGCGGCTGCCGGAGATTTGGATCCCCGCGATCAATAAATCCTTGCCCACACCCTAGGCAGGGGGAATTTGTATACGCCTGACAAGATAGCGCATTCCTATCTCAATAAGGTGTCGAAAAACACTTTACAGATTCTGGCACAGCCGGTGGGACCTTATCCCTCTTTCCATATTTCGGGTCAAACGTTCATGCGAACTCAATTAATATATACGTTGATTGTCTGTACTAAAATTATGCTTCTTTGTGCAGATTAACAGCTTTCAATCGCGATTTCAAACGCAACTACAATGTCTCCGAAGACGAACTTGGCTTCCAATGCAGCTCCAATCTTGTACGCCGTCAAGACGAATGCACGAGTGATTCTCCTGGCAAGCCTTATGGGGCAATGGGAGAAACTGCCCCGTTAGTTTTGTTTCGTCATCATCTACCCAGCCAACAATGCTCCTATTGCAGAGGCACCATCGACAAAGCTGTAACGTATGCGTTTTGTCTATATACTTTAATAAAATCTTCATGTAATTTTCCTTCATATCTTCGTACTTATTTTAGTGTTTATTTTGGTGGAAAAGTTTGAGAAAAAGTAATTTTGAGTTTAAATATGATCAATATAATATTTTGGAAAAGAAAATAATTTAAATATGCTTTTTAGTATTTTCGAAGATTTAATTTAGTAAGTGGATTTTAGAAAAAAGAACTATTTCTGAGAAGAAAATGATTTACAATGATAAAATAATTATTTAGAATTTTCCAAGATATTATTCATAATTTTCTGACAATTAAAAGTATTTTAACTACTTTTTAATTAAGTAAAAGAATATATAAAACAGTTTTAAAGAAAAAAGAAAGGAAAAAAAATATGTTTTATTAATAGACCCGAACCCAGGCCTAAACCCGAGCTTGACCTAGCCTGCCTTTCGCTGACTCATGCTTGCGTCAGCGCGTGGACCCCACGTGCCTGCGCGGTCGTTGCAGCCGCATGGGTGGCTTGCGCCCATGCAGGCTTTTCTCTGCCGCCCGATCCCTTCATCTAACGGCTGATGTTGCGAGGGGGCAGCGGCGCGCGATTGGCGGCTCCGGTCGGCACGGATTTCAGCTCCATGTCAGCTCAGGGGTTAATTTTCAAACCCTATAAATACCTTCATTTCTATCTCGATTTTCTCTCTCATTTCTATTCCAAAAATTCTGAAAAAATATAGGTTCTTCGTTTTGACGATGCTGTCGCTGTGGTGCTGCCCGATCGTCCGGGAAAAAATTTGAGTGCGACGCTATTCACGTTTCCATCCGGGAAAAATCCCCTCGATCTCGTCGTCTCTTCTATGCATGCTTATCTGTCGTAATACTATTGTACTTTCCAACTTGCCTCGTAATTCTAGTTAATGCCAGAAAAACCGAAGGACTTGAATACTCCGATAAATAATGTTGGCTTACTCTTATACTAAAATCTTTGTACACTTGGGTCGGGATAATGACCTATCTCAACCCCTTTTTAATATTGAAGTTGTCGATGTAAACACGCAGTTATGTGGCCCAATTGTATATTAATATTTTTTTGAAAGCCGAAGTGCTACCGAAATTGTAAATAAACTTTTTGTCGCTAAATCACCTTATATTATCATTGCACATATTTTCATTAATACCCTAAAATTTCCAAATGTTGCATTTTCACATAAATACCCTATGGTTTCAAAAACCCGTATTTTACTTTAACGCCCTCAAGTTTCCAAATTTTGTACTTTCAGATAAATATCCTGAAGTTTCGGAAACCCGTTATCTCTCGAGTCCCGGGAAGCCGGAAATAAGACATCACGAAAATACCTTGAACTTATCAAAATCTATGTTTAATAATAATACCTCACACTTGAAATTTTACGTAAAACGCTTCGTGATTATGAGATAATCGTCCTGAAAAGGGATACAAATGCTGACTGCCTATGTGCAGTGGTTACCAACATGAAAACGTTTTCTAAAATATTAATTTCAAATAAATACCATGATCTTTCCTAAACAACTTTTATATTAAAACTACCATAACTTCGAAAAGCGAACTTTTAATGTTAAACCCCCACGATCTAAGTTGGTATTATGTTCTTTTGGATATTGCATCTCTCCCAACTCTTTATGAGGACTCATTTGTGGATGGTGCGGATTATCGCACTCCACGAGCATAGAGGGATTGATAGTGACGTCCTCAAGAGAAAATCGATCAACAAAGGACTCTAAGTAACTCTTAATCTCTAAATATTAGTATAATTGTTATGAAAATTGTGTAATCTTAAATAAAATATCATCATTCCTCATTTGACAATAAATACAAAACGAATGTGTTTTTCTAAAATACCATGACCTTTAATAAATGATATTTACGTTAAAGTTCCATGGTTTATGATAAAATTCCAATCACTTGAACGATACTCTACTGAACACAACTTATGATATCGAGTACGGATTGGGTTAGACGTGTGAACCTGGGTATGGAATATTTAAAGAAGATTCCGTTATTACGGATGACTTGTTTTAGAAGATCCCGATATACGGGTGACCTGATTGTGAGAAGATCCCGATATTACGGGTGACTTGATTTAGAAGATCTCGTTATTACGGGTGACTTGTGCAACTGTTGAAATTCCATGCTTAGATGAACCACGCGCTAACACTAATCCGTAACTATTGAATACAACGGAATGATCATTCCAACCGGGTACCCGTGTTTAATCAATCTGAAACAATTACAAAACTTAGTAGATATATATCTTACACTTGATTTCACATCGACTCGTCAACTTAATTTTTTACTAAACTTGAGCAATGATCATGAGCAATGACCGTGTGCAATGAACGTGTGCAATGACCGTGTTTCCGTGATCCCGGGTATAGACGGGGTAATCTTATTTCCGTGATCCCGGGCATCGACGGGATGCTAATTTTTAATAATAAGAATATCTTAATTGACATGATCCCTTTGAATATACTTGCTTGCCATACCCAATACAGTTTAATATAACCTGTTTTACCTAAAAAAACGTGTACCTTTATAAGATTAAAATAAAATGGCTATTAATATTATTATTTAAGGAATGACACCTTTACACCTATACTTGCGTTATGATCTTACTCACACTTTTACCCCGGAATCGTGCGACGCTATATTTAATGTTTTAAATCTTTTTATACTAAAACTCATCTTTCTTGCCATATATTTCCCTTGAGAATCCTACTCGAGTTTAACTCGCTGACGGACTTCCTTTTCTCTTATCTCTTCCTGGAACGTCCGTTGGATGATGTTGTAGCACGCGATGGAGATGCAGAAGTGGAGCTCACTGAAGATGACTATCCGGAGTTGTTGATCTAGTATTAGATTTAGTTTTCTTTCCTTTTCAGTTGCCCACCTGTTTAGGGCTTGCTTTATTTTCCTTGTTTCATGATGTAATAAAACTTTGAATCTTGTTGTAATAAATTTTGGTTAATGAAATAAAAGTTTCTTTATTTATCTTGCTTTTGTATACTGCCGCATTACTTTACGCTTAGCGTAACTGTATCGTGGAGGGTCTACTTCTCGGTATAGTTACGTTGCGGGCCTCGTCACGTCTCATGTCCGATATTTTGGGAAGTGGGGCGTGACAAAAGCGACCAAGATAGCATTAAAGGGTAAAAGACCAAACATGGAGCTCGTGATGACACCACAATTCAAGCACAAATTGGTTTTTGAAGGACTCTCTGTTGCTCTAGCTGGGGGCAAGGCTATCGAAACAAAAGAAATCATAAGGCATCACGAGCAAGCTCAAGCGATGCCCTCAACAAATGCACGATCAGACGTCTTTTCGAGACTCTCTATCAACCGACCCACAGCGATCTCTCAGAGAGAGGTTGCCCGCCAGGCCTTCAAGACAGAGAAATTAAGTCAGAAGCGGTTCAGATATAGAGCCAACAAAATGGCTAGAACTCCAGCCAAGTTGAACTTTATGAAGGTCCAAGAGCCGGGTCACCCCGCATCAATAACCAAGTCGTCTTTGAAAGTCCGCAACTTCTTCGAACTCTTAAAGTGGGTTTAGAAAAACGTCATGACTGCCAGAATTAAGAAAACGACGATTCGAACAGTGTTACGAAGAGATATGGCCATGCCCCAACATAGAAAGTATGATACTATCTCTTTAAGAGTCTACCAGGCACTCCGTACCGCATGTAAGCATCGGGGAAAAGCCAGAAAAGGAGTGCCGGCATCGCCTAAGAGCCCGGCCAAGCTGACCATCTTCAGTCGCTTGTCCTTTCTGGAAGAGGAAGGGTCACGACGACGGTCCAAAAAATCAGCTGTCAACGACAAAGAAACGGCTGGATATGATATCCACACGGTCTATATAATAGGCACGCGCCCGAGTGACAACCTTCACAGTAAGAGCAAGGATGTGGCTGCCATGTCCCAAGCCCAATCTGGCTTGGCTGCCGATTTCCAAGACTAGCCTCATCCGGAAAATAATGAAAACCTTTCCGGTGAGGCTGATAAGCAGAGAGATCCTTCGGTTCATGAAAAGTCAGGCTCGGAAAGCGAAAAGGAGACAATCTTCCGTCCCAAGACCACAGAGCAACAACTTCTCCAAGAGTTTTAGAAACAACTCAGAAACAAAGACAAAGAGATGACCAAGCTCTACTAAAAAATTGACGGCTTAACGAATGTTATCATGCAACTCACGGAAAAAATACTCGGCCGTCGCCCAGTCGAGCACAAGGCTCTACTCATGAGCCGGGTGACAATGATTCGAAGCAGCCGACACCCGTTCCGTTAAGTCCAAAAACGGGCGAGCCACGCGAAAGTCGACCACATTCCGTCTCAGGGAATTTCTGGACTCTCGATAATAGCAGCCCGTTAATGTAGGAGATCATGGATTTGGTCACTAACAAAGTCAAAACGTAGGTGGCCGAAATTGAAGCACAGAAAGAGGTTGAAAGTTGTGAGAGACCGTATCCTACACAATATGATTTAGTGGAATTTCCCAGTGGCTACGTCGTCCCCAAATTCGGAAGGTTCAATGGAACAAGAAATGCAAATCATCACATTGCCCAATTTATAGTATCGTGCGAGAATACTGGGGGCAATGATGGGCTTCTCCTCTGCCAATTTGTTAATAGGGCATCGATGGAACAAGAACTGACGTTGCCTTCGACTGGTTTGCAAGTATACCGGATGGATTCGTCGCCATGTTTGCCCAAATAGAGTCACTGTCTAGGAAAAGATTCATGAGTATCAGCGACAAAATCTCTATTGCTGACCATGCAAGAACCAAGCTAGAGAAGAACGAAAGTGTCACGAACTTTATAACCCGATGGAGCAATCTCATCGCCAAGTACGAGCCGTCTCTGGAATAGGAGCAATCCGTCAGCCTCTTCATAAGCAATATCGGCAATTGGATGAGTCCTTTCCTATGCACAGCGGGTCTCAGAACGTTCCAGAAGTTGATAAAAAAAGTTCAAATGTTGGAACGCTCAAAAGAAGAGTCTACACCGGATTCCCAAAGTAACAAATCCAGGAGGAACCGAAAGGACGGCAGCTGAAAATGCGGGAATTCTAATAAGTCCGACTCTTTCAATACATTTGTTGATGAAGGCGAGCAGAGGGAGAGCAGAGAGCTGGCGGATCAAATACTGATAGGCCTCGGAAACCATTACTAGGGGAGAAGGACCGACTCTAGAAGAGAGAAAAAGCAAGGTCTACTCCTTTAGAAAGGACAAGGTCCGAAAGATATTCAAGGACGCCCTAAAGAACGGTTTGCAACTGCCGAAATAAAAAATACCACATGAAGTAAACATGACCGAAAATCCTCTATATTGCCCATATCACAGAATGCTGAGTCATGCGATTGAAGATTTCTACGTCTTCAAACATTAGGTCGAGAAGCAATGTAAGGCTGGAGAAATCGAATTGTCTAAAGGCATATTAACGAACAATCAAACTACAACCGCTAATTTTGTACAGACAGAAGCCGAAGCCTTCTGGGAACATACTACTGAACCATCTACTCTGAAAAATGATGAAAACTTTTTGCAACCTCCGTGGAATGTATACATATCCAAGAAGACGGAGAAAATGTTGAAGCTGCTTCAGAAAGAACCCAAAATCGAATGGGAGGGATAAAAAGAGTCTACTGTTACAGCCATCGATTCGGGTCGATCGGGCTCAAAGTCCAAGAGGCATAGAAAGAAAAAGAAAAATGCGGCTCGACGCAAAGAAGAGTCTGTAAGGAAATCGACCGTTTAGAAATATATCGATTCTCTCGAAAACTATGTTCAAAAGGAAAAACCCTTATTCAATTGATGGAGTTCTTCTTTATAGAAGCAGCAGAAATTCTGGAAGAGCTAGAAGAGAATGCTAATGATGAGATCCCTATCGTGACCTGCTACGCCATCCGTCTCGGCAGCGACTCCGAGGAAGAACTCTGTTTTCCCGAAGAAGATGAGGAGTTCACCACAAAGGACAACCAAATCCAGCTTAGAAGCGGCAAAGTGCTACTGCTAAAGTAGGGCAATGCTCCAAAAGAAAAGGAAAAGCAAGTTCCCTAGCCGCACGCATCACGTTCCACACGTGTTGCACTTGCACGCACTATGCACGAACCTCCAAGTCTTGGGAATTTAGACTCTTGATCTCGGGTTTTGAATTTGCAATCAATTTCAACAATCTCCACTTTGATTCAAATTCGTAAAATCTTTACACTTTCATGAAAAAAGTTGGAATTCTGCAATTCGTTGTCTCTGGCCTTTATCAAGTAACTAAGCAAATCAAGTCGAAGCAAAGCTTGAACTTGGAAACTAGGACCACCTTCATAAATGTGTCCGCCAGATTTTTATGGGTACCAATCTTCTTAAACGAAATAACCTTCTTCTCATCCTTCAAAAAGAAAATTTTCACTTTGATATGCTTAGTTATCGAACTATACACCTGATGCTTCGCCAAGTGAACCACGCTCTGACTGTCGCAAAACACCTCTGTGAAATCCTGCGGAACATCCATACCACCCATCAATCCACGCAGATATATAGCCTCCTTGACTGCCTCCGTAGCAGCTATCAACTCTGCCTCTGTCGTCGATAATGAGATAATGGACTGTAATGTCGATCTCCATGACACAACACTAGTGCCCAATGTGAATACATAACCCGTCATCGATCTCCATCTGTCCCAATCACCAGAAAAATCCGAGTCACAATACCCTGTCACAATACAACCATCTGTACTACCTCTGCTGAATAACAAGCCAAACTCTGTAGTATCCCTCAAGTACCTCAGAATCCATTTTACAGCCTGCCAATGCTCGTTGCCCGAATTAGCCATGTATCAGCTGACCATCCCTACTGTATGTGCAATATATGGACGCGTTCAAACCATCGCATATATCAAACTGCCTGCTGCACTCACATATGGCACTCTAGACATATTCTCTCTGTCCGTATCCAACCCTAGAGATAAATTCGCCGAAAGCATGAAGTGCGCCCCTAAAGGAGTAGACACGGGCTTTGCTTTCTCCATCCCATATTGAGCGAGAATTTTCTCGATATACTGTTTCTGTCGCATACGCAACTCACTACGCTTCCTCTTCTTGAAAATCTTCATACCAAGTATTTTTTTCTCAGCCCCCAAATCTTTCATCTCAAACTCCTGACTCAACTATTGTTTCAACCTGTTGACCTCTGACATGCTGTGTGATGCCACAAACATATCGTCCACGTATAATAAAAGATAAATCCGTGACCCGTCGTTTGTAGCGTCACATAAACGCATAGATCCTTAATATTCCTTATGTACCCAATTGCTAACATAAACTGATCAAATCGCTTGTACCACTGTCTCGAAGACTGCTTCAAACCATAAAATACTTTCTTCAATTTGCAAACATAATCATTGTCATGCCCCTCGTCCCAAAAGACTAGGAGTAGAAGCGGACGATGCCCGCACATATCCACAACAAGAAGTACCCCTTCTCGTCATGAATATGCTAAGAGTAATTGCACGCAGAATAAAGACAAAAATTACAAGAATTTCAAAATAAATAAATAGATCCCGGCAGTTATTATATCAACAAGAAAGCCTTGAACAAATAAGACAATTATTAATGATCAAGGAAAACAAATCTAATGAAACTAAAATAAAAAACTAGAAGCCGGCTTGGCCCGAGAGTTGCTTCAATCCCTCTTCAGTTGGTACCACCTCGTACCTAGCCTCTGTCTCGGAGACTGCTTCAAATCTTAAAATGATTTCTTCAATTTGCAAACATAACCATTATCACGCCCTTCGTCCCAAAAGACTAGGAGCAGAAGCAGATGAGGTCCGCACATATCCTCAATGAGAAGTACCCCTTCTCGTCATGAATACGCTGAGAGTAATTGCAAGCAGAAAAAAACAAAAATTACAAGAATTTCAAAATAAATAAATAGATTCCAGCAGTTATTATATCAACAAGAAAGCCTTGAACAAATAAGACAATTATTAATGATCAAGGAAAACAAATCTAATGAAACTAACATCAGGAACTAGGTCGGCTTGGCCCGAGAGTTGCTTCAATCCTTCCTCAGTTGGAACCACCTCGTACCTAGCCTTTTCTTTTACCCCATTGTCGTCTGACGACAATCCACAGAAAAAAAAGAAAACGGTAATTTTATCAGCGAACTAAAGTTCGGTAAGTCCCCATTTGAAAGAAAGGAATTTTGATATAATTTAAACATGATATAAGACGGAGAAAAAAACAATCAAATATATAAAAATAGTGATAGGTATATAGCAACAATATCATAATGTTTATTCTCTAGATTGTACTATCATGTTTTAATTTTATAAGCTCGACTAGTGAGGGTTTTACACATAACGAAGATATTCCGTTTCCCCTCGGAATAATAGAAACACGTATTCGAGAGATTCATGAGTTAGTAATGTATTTTTCCGTAATACCCGGAACCATGATGATCATGTATGACCCCCGTTACACGTAAATACCCCTATTTTTAGAACTACCCCATCCCTATGGTATTCTTAATATTAAAGTGCAGATATATATAGATTCACTAGATTCACGAGTTCACGGATTTATGGATTCATGGAGTCATGTCAAATTCAGGATGAAGTGCTACACACACACACACATATATAGCATGAACTTGCAATCATTTATAAATTCGACCCATAAGGGTTCTACGTGTAATGAAAATATTCTGTTTCCATTCGGAACAACAGAAACACGGATTCAAGAGATTCATGAGTTGATAATGTATTGTTCCGTAATACCCGAAACTACAACGATCATGTATGATCCCCATTACACGTACTTACCCTCCATTCTTCGAACTTCCCATCCCCATGTGAATTATTCATTTTAAGTTCTAGATTTTGACATAAATGCCAGCACGAATTCATAAATACTTGATAAATTGTATGTTCATGTCAGATTCATGGATTCACGAGTTCATGAGTTTCAAGTATTCAAGTGGTTCATGTCAGGTTTATTGATTCAAGTATTTAAGTGGTTCATGTCAGGTTTATGGATTCAAGTATTCAAGTGGTTCATATCAGATTCATATCAAGTTCAAATCAAGATAGTATAATCTAACGCCAATTCGAGTATGAGCGTCAACCACCACAGAAGTATTCACAAACCCAAGAATATCATCCAGGGGCAAGGAAACAAGAGCCTATTCATGAGTTAGTGTCACGACCTAGAAATGGCACGTGACCGACACTTGAATCACGTGAAGTCTACTGGACCCCACTATAACAAAAGTAAGTCAAAAACCAGGAATCTAAACCGCATCCCCACATGGAAGCAAGCTTGACGCTCAACGGCGGAGACATAACCACGCAAATATATACGACGCCCAAGAAGAAAAATGACAAGTAAAACGTAACAATACTAAACATAACTGAAATCAAGTCGGCTCCACACGAGCTCGACACCCAAAACAATAAACATCTAAGTTTCGTCTCTAAGTCAAGAATATACAAGTGGTAGATGGAGTTTTTAACTAGATACAACAAGTACAAAGAGAGGCGATTACAATACAACTATGGCAAAGGCAATCACCCGAAGAAAGGAAATGTGTGCCGACGAAGCCGCTAAAGATCCGAGTTGTCGGTCCTACAAGAAATTATGGTACGACGGGGGTGAGTTGCCAACTCATGAGTAGAAAGATATAACAAAGTAGAAATCGAATGCATAACGACCTACCTATAAGTCATAACATATAATACTAACATAATATGTGATAACATATATATACAACATAAATAATATCGGTGCATCATAATGGATCAGGCAAACATAGAAATACATCATCTGTTAGTTATATGTATGTCCTAGAGGCCATTACTGTACATGGGATGTATATTGTAGTTGATGCTTAGACATATATAGGGAGGACTTTCTTGCTCGATATGATAGTATGATATCTGGTTGCTCTTTATCTTAACATGTACACTTATTGTCTCTCTATTACATATTGATAAAGTCCTTAGGATGTGTACTTGACTACCAGGACTATGATGGAGATCATACTAGTGGGGCCAAGGGTAGTCCACAAGTACACCCTTCAAATGTTCCTAGTCGTGGGAGTATCGAGACAGGACATCGATACTCCAGAGTAGACTAGCGTATACGCTTCTCGATCCATATGATGGGCGATGGATGATCTCACATCCATTGGTGTTTGACATCAGAGAAGGTATACGGGTGCTCAGTAGAGACTAGGTACACTGAACGGACTCGCCAAGAACTCCTAGATGGTATTATACCTATCGTCGGATAGCAGTTCTCAGGTGACACTGGTACAGGTTAGTCTGTAGACCCAAGATCGTCATAGAGTCTTGTGTGATTCCCACTGTGCTTTGATTTCCACCATACCATGGTCGAGAGATCGTGCAAAAAGGTGGTTTTTGGGTACAGTCCTGAGTCACATGGAGGCAATGAGCAATAAGAGGGGTTTCGTCTCTCCCGGTATTGGGAGTTGATGTTGCGCTATGTTCGATTGGCCATAACAGGAAATCCCTGGCCAGGGTTGCTGAGATTTACTGGTAAGTGTTATCAGTAGTTTCTCGAACCGTTATGGATATACCACCCCCAGGCTGTGATATGCGACATATTAGACGAAGAGACCGGACTGTACGGTAGTGTTACTGATTGGATTCGCAGGAGTACGGGCAGGCTTGCTTGTTGATCTTCTAATTGCTCAATACCCGGGTGGCCGTTACGTTTAGCAGACCGCTTGCGGCTTGTGGGTGTTTGATATGATCATCACCTACTGCTGGCGTATTGACGAGTCTTTAGAGTCCTACACAGAGGTTTCCTGGTTCATGCGAAACGGAGTAGGAGCACATATGCGATATGTGCGGGACCGAGATTAATACGTGTATGTGATACCGTATTCTATTCTCGCGATATGTGACACTCGTAGGTTATATGTGATATAGCTAAGTTATCGGATCAAGTGTTGATTCTATAAGTTGTTACTGTTGATATTAGTCGGTTATATGAGACATAGCCGGATTATTAAATCAAGTGTCGATTTAATAATTTAATGTAGAATTATATATTTGATATATTAAATTAGATTAACTAATATTAGCTCACTTAAGCATTCATTTTTCTCACTTATGATACATTGATATATATGTGATATACGTTAAATGTATTTTTTTTTTTTGCACAAAATATATATGTGATATATATTGTTGTGTCATGCTATGTTACACATGAAACATGTATGTATGAGACTCATACCATGTTAGGTTAATGTTAGGGTTTTATTTTGTTTTAAGTAATTCAAAATGATTTGGAATTAGTCATGGTTGAGCTTGGAAGAAGCTAGTAGAACCATTGACTAAGTCCTCTTGTTTTGTTTTTCTTAAGATATTTATTAACCTAACCATTAACCTTACACCATGGTTAACTTTCTACATGAGTTAATGTATGACACTAACTCACCCTTGGTTGCATTTTCTAACCTCATGAGTTCATTCTCTCTTCATTATTCTTCATCTTCTTCATGAGCTCAAAAAGCTTTCTAGGGTTTTGAGATATGAAGAAATATTGTGAGAAAAATAAATCTAAAGAGAGCCCATTTCCTACTTCATCATCCTCTACTATTAGCCATTTAGTATAGGGTGTTTGCTTTACTAAACCCTAATTTAGTGAAGAGGTAGCATGAGCTTGAGTATCCTCGACATAGATCGTTTTCGGGCTCGAAAACTTCGAGCAAGTTTGCATCTTTCACCTTGTGGATTATCTCAAGAGTTCAGGAGATCATTACTCGCAGCGAAGGGACATCTACACGGAGCATTTGAAGTGAAGGACTGGTCTACAAAGGTTGTATTCCACATTCACTTAGTTGTAAAGTGTTTACATACCATATCGTCGGATTTTCTAGTAACGATTCTAGAGTTAGCTAGAACGGAAAATTTTTGAAATTGGCATGGACGATGCCTCCCGAAACCTTGTTGTCGTGCTAGACAACCCTGCATCGTCCATAAGATCACCATCAACAAATAAATCATCATATATCCCGTGTCAATCATCGACACTAAAATCTCAAATCCTGAGGCGCTATCTCTCGGATCAACCCTCTTTTCAATCTTTATATAGCCCCGGTCTGTATTCTCCAGATATCCGCTGTGCTCCAATACTATCACTGGTCGGCTTCATCCTCGCTAGTCTCACCGTCTTTTTATACATGCCTCTTGTCTCTCTTTCCAAATATAGCTTAAGTTATACTTATTAGTTATGTATATGCCCTAGAGCCCATTGTTGTACATATGATGTATATTATAATGGATGCTTGGATATATATAGAGAGGACTTTCTTGCTCGACATGATAGTATGCTATCTGGTTTCACTTTGTCTAAACATGTTGACTTGTATTGTATTACTGTCTTGCTCTCACATGTTGATAAAGCCCTTAGGATATGTACTTGACTACTAGGACTATGATCCAGATCATACTAGTGGGGCCAGGGTAGTCCACGAGTACATCCTATAATTGTTCCTAGTCGAGAGTGTATCGAGACAGGGCATCGATACTCCAGAGTAGACTAGCGTATACGCATCTTGACCCATATGATGGGCGATGGATGATCCCACATCCATTAGTGTTTGACATCAAAGATGGTGTACGGGTGCTCAGTGGAGACTGGGTACACTGAACGGACTCGCTGAGAACTCCTAGATTGTATTAAACCTATCGTCAGATAGCAGTTCTCTGGTGACACTAGTACAGGTTAGTCTGTAGACCTGAGATCGTCATAGAGTCTTGTGTGATTCCCACTGTGTTTTGATTTCCACCTTACCACATTCATGAGAACGTGCAATACGGTGGCTTTTGGGTACAGTCCCGAATCATATGGAGGCAATGAGCGATAGGAGGGGTTTTGTCTCTCCCGGTATTGGGGGTTGATGTTGCGCTGTGTTCGATTGGCTATAACCGGAAGTCCCTGGCCAAGGCTGATATGGAGATCTACTGGTAAGTGTTATCAGTAGTTTCTCGACCCGTTATGAGCCTCACATCGACACGACTTATCGGTTACTGGGGTCTGATGTTTACCATCCCTAGACTGGATATGCGACATATCAGACGAAGTGACCGGACTGTACGGTAGTGTTACTGATTGGATTTACAGGAGTGTGTGCAGGCTTGCTTGTTGATGTTCTGATCGCTCAATACCCGGGTAGCCGTTACGTTTAGCTGACCGCTTGCGGTTTGTGGGTGTTTGATATGATCATCACCTACTGCCGGCGTATTGATGAGTCTTTAGAGTCCTATGCAGAGGTTTCCTGGCTCAGGCGAAACGGAGTAGGAGCACATATGTGATATGTGCGGGACCGAGATTGATACGTGTATGCGATACCGTATTCTATTCTTGCAACTTGTGACATTGGTCGGTTATATGTGATATAGCCGGATTATCGGATCAAGTGTTGATTCGATAAGTTGTTGCATTTGATATTAGTCGGTTATATGTTATATAGCCGGATTATCGGATCAAGTGTTAATTCGATAATTTAATGTATAATTATATATTTGATATATTAAAATACATTAACTAATATATATATGCTCACTTAAATGATTCTTTTTCTCACTTAGGATGTATTGATATATATGTGATATATGTTAAATGTGTTCTTTTCTTTTGTTACAAAATTATATATATGTGATATGTATAATTGTAACATGATAGATTATACATGCAATTAGGGTTTACACCATGGGTTGTCATTATGGTTGGAATTATATTTATTTTGGAAATTCAAAATTGTGGATTAATTGTTAAGATATTTTCTTAGTCCGCTCTCTTGATATTTTCCAAGATATTTATTAATCTAACCCTAATCACTAACCATGGTCTTTTCTCTACAATGGTTAAGCCATGATACCAACTCTAGGTTGCATTTCTAACCTCATAACAATTTCATCCTCACTTGAGCTTGAACTTCTTCTTCTTCTTCATTTGATATTCTTGCTCTTTTGATTTATTCATGTGATGAAAAATAGTGAGAAATAAATTTCTAAAATAAGCAAAATTCCTACTTCATCATTCTCTTCTATACTAGCCATATAGATTAGTGTGTTAGCTTCAGTAATCCCTAATTAGTGAAGAGATAGCTTGGGTTTGTGACTCCTCAAGATAGATCATCTTGGATTGTGAAGACTTCAAGCAAGTATGGATCATTCACCTCATGGAGCCTCTCTAAAGTCCGGAAGCTTGATGATCGCAGCGAAGGGATCACAACTCGGAGCTTATGAAGCGAAAGAACGGACTACAAAGGTTGTAATCCTTATCACTTAGAAGTAAAGTTGTTTGCTTTAAGTTTCCGCATGATTCTCTAGTATCGATTCTAGGTTAGGATTATCTAGAACGACAAAATTTTGAAATTGGCATGGACGATGCCACCTGAAACCTTGCTGCCGCGCTAGACATCCCAATAGTGGTATCAGAGACTAGCTAGAGAATTAGACGGATATGTGTAGGATTACGAAACCGAAATAACTCCGAAACACCCGAATACGAGCCCTAGTTTCTGTCGAAATTTTCTGAGAGTCAATTTTTTTTAAACTACTGCAGAATGTTGTATGAGATTCAATATGAACACCGTGCAAAATTCAACCTCCCTCACATTTTCTGGGCCGGCCACATTGCTAGGGAAACCGGCGACCTCGGCCATTTCAGAGGCTTTTGGGTTGAAATTTTTACAGTGTTCCAGTCTCTGGGGTTTGGTAATTCAGGTGTTGTTTGTTTTTTCTAAATTTGCATATGAAGTTATCTTTTTACAGAGGCAATTCGGAGTGTTTCGTATTCGTAATTCTAGTTTATTTTCGGGTTAATTTAGACAGTGTTAAAAAGTTCGAACGGATATCAATAACTCACTTTTTCCCTTACTAGAAATTTTTCCAGGTGTTGGATTTTTCCTTAATTTAAAACTTTCAGAAAATCATGCAAGCGATTCTGTGGACCCTCTAGAAGAACGAAACCTTAACTCGATTATGTGACTGTCAGAACCGCCACTAAACCCTAGGATTTGTGGTAGTTCAGCGGTACCACATGTGAGGCATTGGTTGACCCTTCTACAGCTGGTTCATAGGAGCTGTGGCATATTCTGGGACCTTTTGAACTCCGCTCAAGTGTTGAGCTATTTGGGAAATTTTGGGTGTTTATTTATTCGATCGGAAAGTTTGACATTGTCTAGTTATCTGGAATGTGATACAATATGTGGAATTCATATAGTTAGGCATGGAATCCGCAATATGTGATATTTCGGGTTTATGATGTCTAAGGTGATTGCGTATTCCAAATGTTGTAGTTTTTCACTTTCTTTTTTGCGACCGTAAGTGTAATATGTGGTGTATCGCCGGTTTCGTTGCTGTACATCAATGACAATTGGGATACGCATATTTACTTACGTTGATGACATGTGATATTATGTGTTGCTGTGATATGTTATATTGGATCGTCGTTTTTTGAATAGCTGGGGGTTTTATGTGAGATGAGAGTTTTTCATTTTCATTCATGTAAAATTCATTGTATGTAATATTCTTTTATTGGGGCACTTCCGGATTGAGGATGATGTCACCATTGTATATTATTTACTTTTCCGCATTAGGATAAACCCAAGGAGGGGAGCACAAGTAACCGGGTTCTAGGGTCCAGTGGAAGGCCATCTCGAGGAGTCGAGACCGGATCTTCTAACCCTAGAATTGGTAGGGTTGTTTGCCGCTCTCGTAGGGGTCTAGAGATGTGGGTTTGGCTATTCATCGCGACCGTGGAATCCGTGTTTTATACAGGCTCAAAATAAAACACGGACTTTCTAGTATATCCAATATTTCATATGTTATCTTCTGCTGTTGATATTCTGTGATGTGATCATTTTATATGCCTGAGACGAATGCTTTATTATTGTATATATGATATATAATAACCGTTGCTTATGTTTTGTATCCGCACTAGTCCCGCTCCGGTATGCCGTTAGTTAAGTAACCTAACGGTGCATAACGGGACACTGTGGCGAATGCGGATGACATAAGCGTACGTTGTATTTTCGTTTCTTCTGTGATTCTTAGGAAGCATAAATGATGGGACTTCATTAATGAGATTAATGAAAGAAAAAGAAACCTAAAAGATATTGTAGAATCAAATTTTCAAAAGGGTAGCTCTAGTTTTTGCTTTGCATAGCTGTATTCCTTGTAGAATATCCAGCACCTTATTCGATAAGGAAAGAGTCGAGATCTCTTCACCGGGAGTGACCTCTTTAGCGATACTAGCAGATGCTACAACTCACTCGGTTTTGTTTTTGATTGTTTCTATAGTTCTTGCTTTGCATAGCGGTATTTGTGAAATATCCTGCACCTTATTCGATAAGGAAAGAGCCGAGATCCCTTCACCGGGAGTGACCTCTTTAGAAAAACTAGTAAAAACCTCAAAAACACTCATTTTCAAATCACTTGTTTCTACAACGATATCAAGTTCATTACGCAAAAGGTTTTCTGAAAGACTTGTCGTAACCCTCCGTCATTTTAGGAAATAAAGTACTTAGTATTCGTGCTGCGTTTGTTGACCATAGTTAAGGCGCAGTGTACGGTAGCTGAGTGATGTCTTTCTATAAAGCGTATGATGTGATTAATTAGGACAGTTATATGACTTTGTTGACCATAGTTAAGGGTCATGTTGGTGGGTCTAATTAATCAAGAAATGAGGGGTAGAATTTGACTAGTGCTTATGATTTGTTGACCATAGTTAAGATCATAAGTCACTAGGGGTAAAAGTATTATCGGGAATTTCAAGTGTTGAAATTTGCAATGAGATTACATATTTTCTATAAGATAGTTGGATTCCGATACCCACTGCGAGTAAGAATTACTCCTGGGAGAGTTTTACACATGACAATTAGCCAATCAAGTAGGTGTCTAGAAAGGTGTTAACGGGGTTATGCCTATGGGAAAACGAGGTTTATTTTAATTAGGTCCATGCGAAAGCATGGGGAACCTCCCTCAAAGCACCAACACTGGCCTGGCTGAAAGATTGGCGAACTTGTAAAGTGTAATTAATCCCGGCTAGTCTTACCTTTTAGGGTTTGAAGGAAGATTTGATAAAAGCAGTGGGAGCCATCCTGATTAAATAAGATAATAACCAATCTAATCTTGCAAGAGTATACGCTAAAGTGTTTTCTTCTCTCTCTTTTCAGGTAGCGACCATGTCAGGCCTTAATCAAGATAATAATATGGATATATTGACTGAACCCGCTTGTTATATTGAGCAGGGGAACGTTGGTTCCGTTTTTTCTTATAATTATTATAAGACTGAACAGGAAATAGGGAAATATCCGGATTCCCACGCCGCCCAAATGAAGAATAAGCATGTTGATGTATCTTCTTCGGGTGTGTTAGTTATCGAGAACTGCTTCTCAGTTCACTCTACGTCCTGGGTATTAGATACCGGATCGGGATCCCACATATGTAATATGTTACATGGGCTAAGAAAAGAAGGGAACTGGGAATAGGTGATCATTCCATAAGAGTAGGGAATGGTGCAAATGTTGCAACCAAAACAGTTGGCGAATAGCACATTGTGTTGCCAAATGGTAATACATTGATTCTGAACGAATGCTATTACATTCCGACCCTGATATGCAATCTTATATCAGTATCTTTATTGAGTAAAAAAGGATATAATTTTGTAATACAAGATAATATTATGAACATCTTCCTGAATCAAAAGTTGATTGGATCAAGCTCGTTAAATAATGGCATATACGTTCTAGATCAAACCACAGTTCTTAATGTACAGAACACACACAAGAGGAAGAGTTCAGAAATGAACGAATCCTTCTTATGGTATTGTAGACTAGGTCATATCAATGCTACACGACTACCAAAGTTACATAAGGATGGATATTTGAATCTGTTCGAATTTTCATCTTATGACACTTGCCAGTTATGTCTCAAAGGCAAGATGACCAAAATTCCGTTTAGTGGACACGGAGAAAGAGTTACGGAACTCTTGGGACTGATACATAGTGATATATGTGGTCCCATGTCTACCCATGTCAGGAATAGTTCTTCGTACTTCATTACATTCACTGACGATCTCTCAAGATACGTACATGTGTTCCTGATGAAACATAAGTCTGAAGCTTTTAAGAAATTCAGAGAATATAAGCATGAAGTTGAGAACCAGCCGGGTAAAAGTATTAAAATCCTTCGATCTGATCAAAGAGGAGAATACTTCAGCACGGAATTCCGTGACTATCTAAAAGAGAATGAGATCCTCTCTCAACTTACTCCTCCGTATACACCGTAGCATAACGGTGTATTGAAATGGAGGAATCGCACCCTATTAGATATGGTGCGCTTTATGATGAACACCGCTGAGTTACCTATTTCTTTTTGGGGTCATGCGCTGGAGACGGCCGCATACCTATTGAATAGAGTTCCAACCAAATCGGTGTGAGATATGGAATGGGAAGAGACCATCTCTTAAACGAGTTAAGATATGGGGTTGTCCGGCCTATGTTAAAAAGCAAAATCCGGACAAGCTCGAGGCAAGATCAGGTCTATGTAAGTTTGTGGGATATCCAAAAGATTCCTATGGATATATCTTCTACCACAGTGAGGAACAAAAGGTGTTTGTTTCTCAATATGCCACCTTTTTAGAAAAGAAATTTCTTGTAAAAGAAATTAGTGGCGAAGAGGTAGAGCTGGAAGAAGTTCCAGCGACACAAACTACAACTGATGATTTATTGGAACCAGAGGATTCAGTAGTTCCCGATGAACCTCAGGCTCTCCGCCGATCTAGTAGGGTTCCTCATCCACCTGAGAGATACTACGGTTTTCTCATTGATGGTGGGAGCGAGGATTGCATCATGGAAGATGATGACCCGACTAGCTTCGAGCTGTAAGTCTACGGTAGCTCCCCGGCCGTCTGTCCGAGGCCAAAATGCGGAAACGAAAACTTTTTCTAAACTTGAAACCGGCGCTATCGCAGACTTTAATCTCGGATCGAACCATTAACCTATAACTAGCAACTAGAGAAAGGTTAGAAAAGCTATACCGATCGATCCGTGTCCTTCGGTCTTTAGCCACCATCCCTAGCTCCTCGCGGCATCTCCGATCTCCGGTCTCCTCGTCGGAAAGGGCACCATATCTTCGAGTCTTTTTACGGGCTCCCGCTTCGTCCGAAGCAACTCGGACACGAAGTTTGCTAGCCGACGTGTCCAAGGTGATGTAGAGAATATGTGTGATCACTTTATCTCTTGCATCCATTGATTCTCAACGCGTGAGAGTGTATGGATGGAGGTTGAAGATGAAACCATCAATGGAAATGGTGGGCTAGAGGAAGAAGAAGAAGAGGAGCCTTTTATTTCTTATGTTGTATGATAAAATGAGAGAGTGAGATCCAATAATACAAGAGCAAACTCCACCTTTTGGCTGCCCTCTCTCTATCTTCTTATCATATAAACATTCAAATCCATCAATAATATGACACATGCATAAAGAAAGAGACCATGAGTCATCACTTGTGCATGTGTCACAATTAATGCTCCTAATCATGACTTTTAGCTCATCATTTCCATTTGTAAACATTAACCCAAATGTTTACAAAAATAAAAAGATACAGCAGCATCTAAAATAAACTCGTGACGGATCACAAGGATACCCCTCACCTGTATATACATACCTGCATCCGCATTCCGACTGAATGCGAATGCGATCAGACTAAAGTAATCCAACAAATCTAATACTAGGATCCGGTTTAAACCAAAGCCCACTAATATGATCCGCTTGATCATAATCCGTGCACTACTGCACATATATGATCGAACCCTGCCATATATTATACAGCCTCTACAACGTTTCGCCCGAAACTTGAGAAACTATCTGTGGGAGACTCTAAAGACTCGTCAATACTTTGGCTGTGGATTTAACCACTAGCACGTCAGAGATACTAGCTGTACGTAACGGGCTACCAGGTATTGACCAAAAGGGAGGTCGATGAGCGAACTCATCCTGACACCCTACTGAGCCTGTCAGTGACAATATCCGTATAGTTCGGTCCGTTCGTCTATGAGCATCGCATGTCGGGCCTAGGGGGTTGGTAAAATTCAGACCCCAAAAAGCGGTACAAATCATGTCGGAGTGTAGCCCAGAACACCCTGAGATACTACTGGAATACCTACTAGTAAATCTCCTGCCTTGGCCAAGAACTTCGTGTAATGGCTCTCCTAGACACAGCACGATCTCACCCCCAATACCGGGAGAGACGAAACCCCTGCCGATCCGCTCACTGCCTCCATGTGGCTCGGGACTGTATCCAATTAAAACCTGTTTGCACGACTCCTTTGAGCCGTGGTAGGGTAGTAATCAAAGCACAGTAGGAACTCACACGAGACAAATGACGATCTCAGGTCGATGAACTAGCCTGTACACATGTCACCAGGGAACTGCTATCTGACGTCAGGTATAATACCAACTAGCATGTTCCCGGCGAGTCCTGTCCGGTGTACTCATAATCCAATGAGCACCTGTATACATATTAGGTGAACCAACTGACACCAATGGCTTGTGAGACCGGCCACCGCCCCTCGTCGGGGTCTCGATTGTATACACTAGTCTACTAATGGAGTATCGATGCCCAGTCTCGAAACTCCCACGACTAGGGACCTTTTAAGGATGTGCTTATAGACCCCAGCTCCCACGTATATGATCGCCATCATACTGCTGGTAGTCAAGCAAGAATCCTAAGGGCTCTATCAATGTGTAATAGTGATCTGTAAGGTCACCTAAAGCTGTACACGATGATAAAGATAAACCAGATAGCATACTAAATCATCTTGAGTAAGACTGTCCTACCAGTATAGGTCCTCCCTCAATCATTGCAATCGCGTGCCTGCGATCCAATAATTGACTTTGAGGGCACTATATCCAACAATCTCCCACTTGCACTCAAGGCTAATTATTGCGATGTCGCATACTCATAGCCCGTGTGATAGAACACCCAACTGCTTTACTGATCAGTCTCACAAAGCCCGTTTGCGAAACTATTGCGTTCGAAGAATAGCCTCAGTGAGTGGATCCGCCCTGATGTTTTTTTCTATGTCTCTCTTTATCTCAAGTTCGCGGAGAAAGCCATCTCCCGAAATGAGCAATACTTGTCTTAGAATATATCTGGATATCTGATGGGACCTAGTTCATAAATGAACTCCAAATCCAAACTTCTTAAACTGTATCGTCAACTGAACTTAATCAGTATCCTGCGCCATGCCTCCCTCAGTATCCGCTTGGACCACCTGTCCAAAATACTGCCCATCGTCAGAGGGAAAACTATAACTCTGGCAGTCACTCTGTCATCCAGGTCACCTTGGAAGCCTGAAATGATAACCGTCTCCTAAAAGAGACTGTTGTTATCATAACCCTAGAACATCCACTTATGTTCTAAAACTGTTTCCGAATGTTTCTCCAGGATTGGATCAATATCAACTTATTGCATCTACTGCAAAAACAGCATCTGGTATGGTACTTGACATCTCATGATTGACTCAATTGCCTAAGCAAGTGATGTGCCAATCATGCGCATCCCTCTCCCCTTTAGTCTGAAAGACACCTTTAGAGAGGGTGACTCCATCACCTGCAGGTACACCACCATGCCAGGAGCCGTCCATTCTATAACACCTTTAGAATGCTGTCTAAGTACCCATATTGGGAAATTACCCAAATCTAGATCTAAAACCATAGATCTAGTAACCAGAATATCTGATATAATATCCATATCCTATGTGGAGAAAACTACTGTGTGACAACCAAAGTATAACCGATCGTAGTATAGAAGTATCACTTCCTACTCTGTGTATGTCATCCAAATACCAGGACATCACACCCTACTACTTTCTTAACAGATCCATCCCCGATTCTGATGAAGTCAAACCTATGACTGTTATATCAGAAATAGATGATCTGTCTTCGCTATATCTGCTTTAGTCTATAAATAGACATAAGCTACTTGTCCACCATGCTTCCGCTGCTCCCACTGACTACGACAACCCTCTGGCAGAGTCATATACACGTACACTTCTAAAGCTAGTTTAGAACGACGCTATACTCATCCTGCTGCTGGGTCTTACAGTCTGGAACAACAGCAATGGCAAGTCTGGATAAACAAGAACCTCCCTGTCACCGTCCTTGAGGCTACTTGAGTACCTCTCGGGTGCCTAAGGTTACCCACCATATCTGCGGAGTGGCTAATGGAATGTCAAACCAGATTGAATCTTTAGGTCCTATTAAATTTTCAGTAATCGTTTGCGGTTCTGGAATCACTTCCAGTTCTACCATACTCCCACTACTGTTTTCTGAAAAAAATCCATTTTTATCAAAACTGCGGCGAGTCAAGAACAATATCACTATTGATCTTCCAGATGGTAGAAAGTCAACCCTCGTCATAGCCCGGGTCAACCCACAGACTGCCATTACAGAAACGTGCCTTGAGTTATCCAGAGTCTGGTTTTAAGCATAAGCCGGACAACTCCCATACCTTAACATTGTTAAGATATGAACTATTCTATATCCAATATAGAAACAGATGCACTGATTTAATTGGAACCAGATTCAAATCATGTAGCTGTCTCCAGTGCATGTCAACTAAATGGAGAGAGGCCTATCAGTATTACTTAACTTAGGAATTCATCCAATTATGAGTAACCTGAAAGAGAAGCAAGTTCTCATAATCATTACTATCAACTGAATACCATACACAAGTATCTACATCTTCGATCACCTTGAAGAATCCTGATACTTGCAATACCTGGTTCTCTACTTTATTCATATACCTATAACTTCTCAAAACTTGGATCTTGTATTTCTATGAAACACGTGTCTAAGAACTAGAGAAGTCATAAGTAAACATAATATAGTACGAGTACCAACCCCTCTGTCCTAATGGACACTAGAAAACATACAATACTCTGTATGAGTCCCCTGAGTCTAATAACTCATTCCCTGTGTGTCGTAGGTTGAAAACTGTACTTATGGTTAAGAAGAATTACACCGCTGTTTAATGCTTCTTACCTAACCATCCACTGATATAGGTAAATGTCATAGACATAATTTCAAAAAGTTATATCTCACTTTATAAAAATAAACGTACAGATATATCAATTTGAAATTGGTGCATAACAATGGATATTCAAAACCAAATATTTGCCGTCCGGCAAACAACCCAGGCGGTTTCCTCAAATATTACCAATTACAACGAATCCCGATATAATGAGGATGATCACCCAATTCCCAATAACTTACTCCCACTCATCATCTGTAAAACCATACAGATGTGAGAGTCAAACCTGGTAAATACATACCCTGGAGCAAGGGCTAATTGGGAAATCGATTTTCTTTTAACAATACACAGCGAAACTGAAACATGTAAATATTTCGAAAGGGTATCCGGGTATTCTTAGTAATGCCTCTTCCATTATCAGATTCACAACTGTAACCGTATATTTCTTTGCCATCTCTCCAAATCCCTTTATATGTCTTTAGTCATTACCTTCTGTACACCCCTTTAGGCTAAATGGTTTTATTCCTTCCCTACCGTTCGGCACCAGCCTATGGTTTGGAAGAAGACTATCCAATAAGCATAATGGGTGTACTCTCCTAATCCTAGGAGTACTCGTAACCTGAGAGAAGGTGAAGAAAAAAGACAACTGAATAAAACCTTATTCCTATTTCTCCTGAACCAGAATCCATCACCGAACTGGAACAAGTTCCTTTGAGTTCATATATAACCATACGATGGATTATCCAATAAACTGTGGATCTTCGTAGTGATACGGAGTGTTCTGGAGAAATACAAAGGTGAAGTAGGAGTGGCGATGAAATACTTGGTTTGGTCGTGAATAGTAGTCACAGTTTACTTTGCCCTCTTTCTAATCCCTTTATTTATCTTAACTTATTACTTTCTATACACTATCGTTAGGCTGATTGGTTTTCTTCATTCCCTACCGTTCGGCACCTCCCTATGGTTTGGAAGAAAACTATACAATTAGCGTAATAGACTGTCCTTATCCAAGGAGCACTCGCAACCTGAGAGAAGGTAAAAAGAAAAGACAACTGAATAGTCCTATTCATTTTCCCCAGAACCGGAAACCATCCTCAAATCTGGAACAAGTTTCTTCGAGTTCGTATATAACCATACGATAGTTTTATCCAATGGAAGTGGATATTTGTAGTAATACGGGGTGTTCTGGAGAAAAGGGTAAAAGTAGGAGTGGCAATGAGGTATGCAACTCAGACAATCCAAAAGCCAGTGTTTTAAGAAAGTTCGGTTAACTTGGTCACTGAGTCATAGTCAAGGGTCGGGCCATGGTCGCTGCTAAAGAGAGAGAGAGAAAAGAAACACTCTGCGTGCACTCTAACCTAGATCAGAATGGTTATCAATTTATCTAATCAGGAAACCTCCCACTGTATCGTAAAATTCTCCTCCAAACCTGAAAGAAGAATTAGTCAGGATCACCCGAGGAGTAAACCAACTCATCAGTGGGAATCGGGATCCAACTATCATTGCATGATAACGTGATGGAATCCACTCACGTTATCACACTCCAGAAGATATGCGCATATCTGGCAAGTTTCAGTTTCTTTAGAAACCCCCGATATGATTTTTACCCCATGCTCTTATGACCTTGATGAAGGCCAACATATCATAAGTCACATGTCAAGTTCTACCCGTCATTATCCAGGTTAATTTGAACCCACCCGTACATACCCTTGACGAAAGCCAAAATAGTAGTGCGACTTTCCCAAACCAACGCATCTATCTATGCAGCAGAAAAGTAACAAATAGCTACCATACACTATGCCATGACGAAGGCCAACAAACATAGCATGAACACTAAGTGTTACCCGTCTGAAATGACGAAGGGCTACGAATGGTTTTTGGCGAAAACCTTTAACGTAATGAACTTGATATCGTTGAAGGAACCGGATAGCTTTTTATAAATATATAGTGGCGAAAACCTTTACTAAAGAGGTCACTCCGGGTGAAGGGATCTCGGCTCTTTCCCCGTAGAATGACGTGCGGGATATTCCAACTGAATATCACGATGCAAAGCAAAAAGTAATCGGCTATAGTGAAGTTATTACCCGGACACAAACTTCTGTCCAAGGGGTCACTCCCGGTGAAGGGATCTCGGCCCTTGCCTCGTCGACTGAGGTGCTGGATATTCATAACCGAATACCACTGTGCAAAACAAAAGAGAACGTCCTTGCAATAACAGCTTTTTGAAAAATGTTCCAACAACATCAAACATGTTTGTTTAGCTTGCATTGATCCGAATCAATGCAGTCCCATCAATTAATCACACCACAAAAGAACGAAAATATGATGTATGTATATGTCATCCACATTCGCCACTGGGTCCCGTCATCACTCTTAACTAACGACAGAACGGGGACTGGACTAGCGCGGGTGTAAAACATATACAAAATCTACTAGTATATGTACAACAATATATAATAATCGCTCCAGGCGTGACAAAATGCAACATCACAGAAATGTAATAAGCATCACAGAACAATACAGATAATCTGGGATCCCCGGGTTTCCTTTGAGCCGTAAGTGAAACCCGACGTTCCCCTGGTCGTGTGGATAGCCTGTGCAATGAAAACCTAGACCCCTACGGGTGCGGCAAGTTACCCGCCAAAACCTGAAGCGAGGCAGCCCCTTTCAACAAAGTGAATGGACCACCCAACACTTCACGGAATCCGGTAACTTGAGCACCCCTCCTTGGGTCAACCTATACCCCCTACGAGTGCGGCGAATAGCCCGTCAATTCTAGAGTAAAGCCCCCCCGTCTCAAAGCCATGAGATGCGGGCTCGTTGCCCTCTAGAACCTGGCTATCCGTGCACCCCACCTTGGGGTAATCCTAGTACAGAAAGTAAAAATATATACAACGGGTACATCGACCTCAGCCCGGTCGTGCCCCAAAAGAATAATATACAAACAGGCAGTGACGGCAGTCCACATGTCGGACGCTCGCCCCACAATATCAAATGTACAAATATAACAAAACTGTACTAACATTGCACCCAGGCTATCCACCACGACAAATCCGCAACATCACAGCACAACACAGAACATCAACGTGAATGTCACGTTCGTAAATCCGTCTAAAAGAGCTATAGCAATTAGACAAGATTTATCGATCAAATAATATTCACGGTCCCAGATATAATGTAAGTACTGTAAACTAACTTATCCAAATTTTCGACCGATAAAATTTCCCGAAGTGGGCCCCAAGCAAAAATCCAGCACTTAAAATAATCTGGGCTAAAACTGAAAATACCAGAAATCCAAATTCCAAGTCAGAGACCACTGTAGAAAATTTGGTGCAGTGAAGCTACAGAATGGCGGCGGAACCGCGGCCAAAACATGGGTATGGCCGCGGTTCCGCGGCGCTACTGTAGCATCATGCTACCAAATTTTCTCAGATGTCTTTAAAAAGCCTGCCTGTTTTTCTGCAACACTCAAAATAATTTTTCGACCATAAAAAAAATTCGACAGAAACTTCATGAAATGGAATCGCGGTTTCGGAAATTTCGTTCGATCGATATTTTAAACACGTTAGAGCAAGCTAGTAAAGGTTAATGGCGTGGCTCTGATACCATGTAAGTCTACGGTAGCGCCCCGGCTGTCTGTCCGAGACTAAAATGCGGAAACGAAAACTTTTTCTAGACTTGAAACTGGCGCTATCGCAGAATTTAATCCCGGATCGAACCATTAACCTATAACTAGCAACTAGAGAAAGGTTAGAAAAG
The DNA here is from genome assembly GCA_030015575.1 of Agapanthus africanus. NCBI lineage: Eukaryota > Viridiplantae > Streptophyta > Magnoliopsida > Asparagales > Amaryllidaceae > Agapanthus > Agapanthus africanus. The sequence continues at coordinate 5,472,739 of JASDDO010000024.1, forward strand.
CTATACCGATCGATCTGTGTCCTTCGGTCTTTAGCCACCATCCCTAGCTCCTCGCGGCATCGCCGATCTCCGGTCTCCTCGTCGGAAAGGGCACCACATCTTCGAGTCTTTTTACGGGCTCCCGCTTCGTCCGAAGCAACTCGGACACGAAGTTTGCTAGGCGACGTGTCCAAGGTGATGTAGAGAATGTGTGTGATCACATTGTCTTTTGCATCCATTGATTCTCAACGCATGAGAGTGTATGGATGGAGGTTGAAGATGAAGCAATCAATGGAAATGGTGAGCTAGAGGAAGAAGAAGAAGAGGAGCCTTTTCTTTCTTATGTTGCATGATAAAATGAGAGAGTGAGATCCAATAATACAAGAGCAAACTCCACCCTTTGGCTGCCCTCTCTCTCTTTTCTTATCATATCAACACTCAAATCCATCAGTAATGTGACATATGCACAAAGAAAGAGACCATGAGTCATCACTTGTGCATGTGTCACAATTAATGCTCCTAATCATGACTTTTAGCTCATCATTTCCATTTGTAAACATTAAACCAAATGTTTACAACAATAAAAAGATACGGCAACATCTAAAGTAAACTCGTGACGGATCACAAGAATACCCCTCACCTGTATATACATACCTGTATCCGCATTCCGACTGAATGCGAATGCGATGAGACTAAAATAATCCAACAAATCTAATACTAGGATCCGGCTTAAACCAAAACCCACTAGTATGATTCGCCCGATCATGATCCGTGCACTACTGCACGTATATGATCGAACCCTGCCATATATCATACGGCCTCTACAACGTTTTGCTCGAAACTTGAGGCACTGTCTGTGGGGGACTCTAAAGACTCGTCAATACTTTGGCTGTGGATTTAACCACTAGCACGTCAGAGGTACTAGCCGTACGTAACGGGCTACCAGGTATTGACCAAAAGGGAGGTCGATGAGCGAACTCATCCTGACACCCTACTGAGCCTGTCAGTGACAATATCCGTACAGTCCGGTCCGTTCGTCTATGAGCATTGCATGTCGGGCCTAGGGGGTTGGTAAAATTCAGACCCCCAAAAGCGGTACAAGTTGTGTCGGAGTGTAGCCTAGAACACCCTGAGATACTACTGGAATACCTACCAGTAAATCTCCTGCCTTGGCCAAGGATTTTGTGTAATGGCTCTCCTAGATACAGCGCGATCTCATCCCCAATACTGGGAGAAACGAAACCCCTGCCGATCTGCTGACTGCCTCCATATGGCTTGGGACTGTACCCAACTAAAACCTGTTTGCACGACTCCTTTGAGCCGTGGTAGGGTAGTAATCAAAGCACAGTGGGAACTCACACGAGACAAATGACGATCTCAGGTCGATGAACTAACCTGTACACATGTCACTAAGGAACTGCTATCTGACGTCAGGTATAATACCAACTAGCATGTTCCCGGCGAGTCCTGTCCGGTGTACTCATATCCCAATGAGCACCTGTATACATATTAGGTGAACCAACTGACACCAATGGCTTGTGAGACAGGCCACCGCTCCTCGTCGGGGTCTCAACTGTATACATTAGTTTACTAATGGAGTATCGATGCCCAGTCTCGAAACTCCCACGACTAGAGACCTTTTAAGGATGTGCTTATAGACCCCAGATCCCACGTATATGATCGCCATCATACTGCTGGTAGTCAAGCAAGAATCCTAAGGGCTCTATCAATATGTAATAGTGATCTGTAAGGTCACCTAAAGTTGTACACGATGATAAAGATAAACCAGATAGCATACTATCATCTTGAGTAAGACTGTCCTACCGGTATAGGTCCTCCCTCAATCATTGCAATCGCGTGCCTGCGATCCAATAATTGACTTTGAGGGCACTATATCCAACATGAGCAGACCATCACGAGTGAGGACTCTGTGAAATGAATGGATGCAATGCAATCTGAGATGGAATCCATGTACACCAAAAAAGTATGGACTTTGGAAGTTGCTCCTGAAGGGGAAAAACCCATTGGGAGCAAATGGATCTTTAAGAAGAAACTTGGTGTAGATGGAAAAGTTGAGATTTTCAAAGCTAGACTTGTTGCAAAGGGTTTTCGTCAACGACCAGGTATGGATAATGATGAAACATTTTCTCCAGTGGCTATGCTTAAGTCCATCCGGATCTTACTTGCCATTGCTGCATACCATGACTACGAAATCTGGCAAATGGATGTTAAGACCGTCTTTCTAAATGGTGATTTGGAGGAGTGCGTGTACATGACTTGGCCATAGGGTTTTGTAGACAGTGGGAGCAGTGGAAAGGTGTGCAAACTGCTTAAATCCATCTGCGGGTTAAAGCAGGTATCACGGAGTTGGAACATCTGTTTTGATGTGGTAGTCAAAGAGTTTGACTTCATCAAGAACGTAGATGAACTTTGTATTTACAAGAAGGTGGCAGAGAGTAAGGCTGTCTTCCTGATATTGTACTTGGATGACATACTCTTGATGGAAATGATGTTCCTATGCTGCACTCGGTCAAGCTCTTCTTATCACAAAGATTCTCAATGAAAGATCTAGGTGATGCCTCTTGCATTTTGGGGATTAAGATCTATAGAGATAGATCTAAACGGATACTGGGATTGTCCCAATCCAGATACATTGACACCATACTAAAGAGTTTAGTATGGAAGAATCCAAGCGTGGGAATTTACCCACGATCTCTGGACTCACTCTCTCCAAAGAGATGTCTCCCAAGACTGATTTGGAGAGAGCTCGCATGCAAGGGATACCCTATGCTTCGGCAGTAGGCTCTATCATGTACGCGATGCTATGTACTAGACCCGATGTAGCATACTCACTAAGTGTAGTGAGTAAGTATCAAGCAGATCCAGGAGAGAGTCACTGGACAGCTGTGAAGAACATTCTCAAGTACTTAAGAAGGACTAAAGAGATGTTCTTGATGTATGGTAATGGAGAACTCCAGGTGGAGTCCTTTACCGATTTGAGCTTCCAAAGTGATAAGGACGACTCTAAGTCGCACTCGGGATTTGTCTTTATCCTGAATGGAGGGGCGGTTTGTTGGAAGAGTTCCAAACAGGAAACCGTGGCAGACTCGACGATGGAGGCTAAATACATCGCTGCCAACGATGCTGCCAAAGAGGCTGTCTGGATGAAGAAATTCATAACTGAACTTAGTGTGGTTCCGTCCATTGAGCATCCAATACCTTTATATTGTGATAAAAATGGAGCTGTGGCTTTGGCCAAGGAACCCAGGTCCCATCAGAGATCCAGGCATATTCTGAGGCGGTATCACCTGATCCAGGAGATAGTTGATCGCCGCGAGATTGAGGTCAGGAGAGTTGACACGAAAGACAACACTGCGGATCCACTCACGAAGGCCATACCACAGATATAATTTGAGAGACTCTTCGGGATGTTGGGTATGAGATACTACAACAGCTGGCCTTAGTGCAAGTGGGAGATTGTTAGTTATGTATATGCCTTAGAGGCCATTGTTGTACATATGATGTTTATTATAGTGGATGCTTGGATATATATAGAGAGAACTTTTTTGCTCGACATGATAGTATGCTATCTGGTCTCACTTTGTCTAAACATGTTGACTTATATTGTATTACTGTCTTGCTCTCACATGTTGATAAAGCCCTTAGGATATGTACTTGACTACTAGGACTATGATGCAGATCATACTAGTGGTGCCAGGGTAGTCCACGAGTACATCCTATAATTGTTCCTAGCCGAGGGTGTATCGAGACAGGGTATCGATACTCCAGAGTAGACTAGCGTATACGCATCTTGACCCATATGATGAGCGATGGATGATCCCACATCCATTGGTGTTTGACATCAAAGATGGTGTATGGGTGCTCAGTGGAGACTGGGTACACTGAACAGACTCGCCGAGAACTCCTAGATGGTATTATACCTATCGTCAGATAGCAGTTCTCTGGTGACACTGGTACAGGTTAGTCTGTAGACCCGAGATCATAGAGTCTTGTGTGATTCCCACTGTGCTTTGATTTCTACCTTACTACGTTCATGAGAACGTGCAAAACGGTGGCTTTTGGGTACAGTCCTGAATCACATGGAGGCAATGAGCGATAGGAGGGGTTTTGTCTCTTCCGGTATTGGGGGTTGATGTTGCGCTTTGTTCGATTGGCTATAACCGGAAGTCCCTGGCCAGGGCTGATATGGAGATCTACTGGTAAGTGTTATCAGTAGTTTCTCGACCCGTTATGAGCCTCACATCGACACGACTTATCGATTACCGGGGTCTGATGTTTACCACCCCTAGACTGGATTTGCGACATATCAGACGAAGAGACCGGAGTGTACGGTAGTGTTACCGATTGGATTCACAGGAGTGTGTGCAGGCTTGCTTGTTGATCTTCTGATTGCTCAATACCCGGATAACCGTTACGTTTAGCTGACCACTTACGGCTTGTGGGTGTTTGGTATGATCATCACTTACTGTCGGTGTATTGATGAGTCTTTAGAGTCCTACGCAGAGGTTTCCTGGCTCAGGCGAAACGGAGTAGGAGCACATATGTGATATGTGCGGGACCGAGATTGATACGTGTATGTGATACCGTATTCTATTCTTGCGACTTGTGACATTGGTCGGTTATATGTGATATAGTCGGATTATCGGATCAAGTGTTGATTCGATAAGTTGTTGCATTTGATATTAGTCGGTTATATGTTATATAGCCGGATTATCGGATCAAGTGTTGATTCGATAATTTAATGTATAATTATATATTTGATAATTAAAATACATTAACTAATACACACACACACATATGCTCACTTAAATGATTCTTTTTCTCACTTAGGATGCATTGATATATATGTGATATATGTTAAATGTATTCTTTTCTTTTGTTACAAAATTATATATATGTGATATGTATAATTGTAACATGATAGCTTATACATGAAACTAGGGTTTACACCATGGTTTGTCATTATGGTTGGAATTATATTTATTTTGGAAATTCAAAATTGTGGATTAATTGTTAAGATATTTTCATAGTTGACCAAGTCCACTCTCTTTATATTTTCCAAGATATTTATTAACCTAACCCTAATCACTAACCGTGGTCTTTTCTCTACAATGGTTAAGCCATGATACTAACCCTAGGTTTCATTACTAACCTCATAACAATTTCATTCTCACTTGAGCTTGAGGTTCTTCTTCTTCTTCTTCTTCTTCATTTGATATTCTTGCTCTCTTGATTTATTCATGTGATGAAAAATAGTGAGAAATAAATTTCTAAAGTGAGCAAAATTCCTACTTCATCATCCTCTTCTATACTAGCCATATAGATTAGTGTGTTAGCTTCAGTAATCCCTAATTAGTGAAGAGATAGCTTGGGTTTGTGACTCCTCAAGGTAGATCATCTTGGATTGTGAAGACTTCAAGAAAGCATGAATCATTCACCTCATGGAGCCTCTCTAGAGTCCGGGAGCTTGATGATCGCAGCGTAGGGACCACAACTCGGAGCTTATGAAGCGAAAGAACGGACTACAAAGGTTGTAATCCCTATCATTTAGAAGTAAAGTTGTTTGCTTTAAGTTTCCGCATGATTCTCTAGTATCGATTCTAGGTTAGGGTTATCTAGAACGGAAAATTTTTGAAATTGGCATGGACGATACCACCCGAAACCTTACTGCCGCGCTAGACATCCCAACAATACTGAAGTATGCGCTTCAACCCAACATGTGACTTGCCACGCGCACATGCACATGGGCTTGGTGGCTTGCACCACATGTTTTGCACGTCGTGCGCATGCGCAGCCTAACATGGGGCTTGCTTCACGTGCTTTACACGTGGTGCGCATGCGCAGCCTAACATGCCCGCTTGTGCTACGTGCTTTGCACATGGTGCGCATGTACATCCCGGCTTGACATTTTTACCATGGCGTTTTTTCCTTGCCTTGGCGAAGTTTTAGCTTCGAGTGTCAAATTTTTGGCGGGAACAACCCACTTCCAGCCGATTGTGTTCTTGCCCTCTGGTAGAGCAACTAAATCCCACGATTGTTCTGATGAAGAGACTCCATATTCTCCTCCATCGCAACTCTTCAACTAGGAAAATCGGTAGACTGCACAGCCTCTTTGTAACTGGATGGTTTCTCGTGCCCAATAGTCAACGCATATGATGCCACGTCGTCGAAACCAACTACAGTCATGTCTTCAAAATCAAGTCTAACCGGCGGATGCCTAACTCGCGTAAATCTCCGCCCTTCTGTCTGTATTGGACCATCTAGCTCTATCGGACCCTCCGCCTGAATCTAAGTATCAATCACCTCATCTCTCCTACTATCCTGAACCGGAACGTCGATCTCCACCTCGCTTGGTGGCGCAATCGTTCTCTTTTCACCATCTGATTGAGTCCGTTTTCTACGAACCATCGCAGACTCATTAAACGTAACATGCGCTGATTACTATCTTCTGGGTCTCAGGACAACACGACATTTACCTTTGGCTTCGCTTCTGTAGCCGAGTAGGACACACTTCCTAGCTCTCGGTTTTAGCTTATCGCTCCTCTGCTGAACATAAGCCGGGCACCCAAATATACGAAGCCGCCTGTAATCTCCAGCTTTCCCGGTCCACACTTCCTCAGAAATTTTCTTATCTATCGTCGTCGATAGTGATATGTTGATGAGGTACACGGCGGTAGATAGGGCTTCAGCTCAAAACTTCTTAGGAAGCTCTACTGTAAGCCGCAAACATCTAGTCTTCTCTAGTAGTGTCCTATTCATCCGCTCTGCAACGCTATTTGAGTGAAGGTCTCTCTGAGTGCTGTAATGGCGTATAATCCTCTTTGACCTGTGGAACTCTGCAAATGAATGTGAAGTAAACTCTCCGTCATTGTCAGACCGAAGAACCTTTACGTGCCTACCAGTCTGCTTCTCCACCCTGGCCTTCTACGTCTTCACAACAACCGAGCCTTTTATCCCAAGCATATGAGATAAGCTATATGAACCAACATGAGAACCACGCCGGGTCTAGCACATGAATCCTCTGCCTCCACTCACTCCTGTCGAGATCCACAATCCACCATTCACGGGCATAATCCACCAACTGGATGCGTACCACATCCACTCTCTTATCCTCTGGAATCTGTGCCGCAACGAGTAAATTCTCCTTATCAACCAGCCACTGCTCCGCTGGCAACGGCTCCTCCAGGCCAGTAAAGACAGACGGACCCAGTCTCCTGAAATCCGCCACTGTACCCATGCGATCAACTGGTATGGTCACAACATTGTTCACAGACTGCTGAACGGTCCGCAAACCTTCCTGAAAAGCTTCAGCTTGCTGCTGGTTCAGCTCGGTCTGTCGCTTTTAGTTCTCCAACATCCCACGTATTACTCCAAGCATCGCGGCTTTGTCAACACGCCTTTGGTACGTTTTCAGATTCTTGTCTGCCATGTTCCTGAAATCAAAACACCAAAAGGATTAGCATGATAACAGATTCAAAATGTAGATCAAGGATATGAATCAAGGCTAGAACTCCAAGTTACTTAAATAGAGTACCGCATTATAACCATGCCGTGGTATCATAGCTACAATCACATAACTCCACCCAAGTCGCCTAAGTTCTAGAGATAAACAAAAGGAAACCAGGTTTCGAGTTGATATGCAAAAGAGGTTTGCATATCGTAAAAGTAGAATCAGGAGAAAGTTAAGATTCAAAAATGGTAAGACGGTAAGGTGGCAGGACATGTTTCCTAATCACGAGTATTCTGATTCGTGTATTGGGTCCAATGCCCAACTACAAAAGAATCAAACCCGATTAACCTATATCCTATGGCTCTGATACCAAACAAACCATGTCACGCCCCGCTTCCCAGAGTACGCTAAGATAGGCACGTGACATAGCCAACCATGCTACCTGTGGATAGGAAATATCCTTCCATAGTCACATTACGGCTGTAGAGATATCAAGAACAATAATAAACTATCTAATACATGTCCATAAGCCAGAATAAAACGAGTCAAGAATAAAATAATGCGGAAGCAAAAGATCCAATACAAGAATAAACTGGAATGTATGTCCCATAATGCGGGCTCACATCAGGAATGAAAATACCGAAAGTAAAAATGAACTAACTACTAGCAAGTCCTCACTGCTCAGCCTGCTGACTGAAATACTCCTGCTCGGCCTGCAGCAAAGGTAAAGAATCTGGGTCATGCAAAACCCAGACATCAGTGCGTCATAATATCAAGCAATACTATAAACAGGGGTAGCAATATATATAGGTATGAGTATAAACGGTAAAACAGGTATAACAATGATATAAGTGAGGACAATGAGGGTAATGTGTATTGAGTAATCTAAACTGGTCCATTGGGTTAACTACTCTCAAGTCTTTGAAATCAATTTGATGAATCATCGATGTAACTCAATAGTATCCCGTGCATACCCGGGACCACGGTCAAGATTCTCGGGCTGAATCCGAGACATGCCGCTAGGCACTAAACAGGAAATATGTACAGATGAATGATGTCAGCAGCATCATCCCAAGGCTGGCCTAGCCTCTAAAATTGATCAGTATAAGCAAGCGAACTGTCGAGTTACAAGTCAGGTTTCATCGTTGATTTCCCCATACCCCCAAGTTATATATGTTCAAGTCAGGTATTAATAATCTGAAGCTAATACCAACACAGGATCAGGCAGGTACAGGTTTGTCTGGATAGACAACATGAAATGTCCGTAGGGACAACATGTCAAGTTTGTTGGCATTAGTAACAAGATCAGGTAACAGGTAAAGCCATGATACATCAGGTCAAGTCAGGTAGTATAGAGGTATCATGTCATGTTACGAAGTGCACGGTATCATGTCGTGTCAAGTAATGGTATATCAAGTCAGGTCGGGGGTGCACAAAATGTCATATGGGTACTCATAATCAAACTAAAATAAGCATAGGTATACAAAACAAGTATGGGGTACTAATGGAACAATAAAAATGGAACATTGTGATGTGGTATGCAAATAGGTACAGATTAAAGCATATGGATGCACAGTTATCGATTTGGGTTAAGGTTATAGTTCCAACGCTAATTAAATACACTTTATCAATTATGTAATGTTAAAATCACATTAATATGTATTAAATGATCTAGGTATGCAATTGAATATATATTAGGCTAGATGGATGCAAACGGGTGTCCGATATAGTACAAACTATTAAAAGGGTACGTGATATAAATATGGACGTGGGTACCACGTATTGTAAACTAATATGCAACCTGATATGTTTTCAAGTTCTAGATTTAAAATGATATAAACGGGACATCGAAATGTTAAAATGGAATATGTGTTATTAGATTTAAACTTCAAGTTAAATGTGCATTTAAATAAGTATAAAATATTATGAATAGCATGCAGCAAGTTTTACTTGCCTATACGGATCAAGAAAAGGGTATACGGAACGTCATACGTCGGCAGGAAAAGTCGCGACGCGCGCACGGTACATGGAACAGATCCAAACAACGTACAAGAGGATCACACAGGTCAGGTATGCTCGCTGGGTCGCCGGGATCGTCGACGGCACGACCTGATTCCGACAATCTAGAAAAACAGTGAACATATATAAAGAAAAGAGAAGTATAGAAAGAAAGAAGAAGAGAAGAATGGAAGGAGGAAGAAGAATAATGAGAAGAGAAGCTCACTGTGGTTCAGAGGGAAGTCGTGAGGTGTCGACGGCGTCAACGGAGCTTCGGCGAGTTGATCTGCAGAGGACAGCGACATCTTAAAAAAAACCGAAGAAAGAAAAGAAAAGAAAGGAAGAAGAAAGAAGGAGAGGAGAGGGAGTGCAGGGCTCACTGGGGGTGCACAGAGTCGGGAAAACGAGAATGAGATCACCGGCGGCGATCAACTCCGGCGGTGCAAGGCATGCAGGGTGCTCGGTTTTGGGCTCGGGTGCGCGCACAGGGCTCGGGGAAGAGAAGAGATGGAGGCGAAGGCGATGAGGGTGAGGAGGCGACGAGGTCGGGAATGGCGTCGTCGGTGTTTTGTGCGACGGCGAGGTGGAGGCGGCGGCTAGGGTTTCGTGGTCGTGGGTTCGTTTTTTAAAAAAAAGGAGGAAGAATATATACACAGAGAGAGAGAGAGAGAGAAGAATAGCGAGAGGAGAAAGAGAGATTCTGAGAGAGAGAGAGGAGAGAGAAAAGAGACCGAGAGGTGAGAGAAAGATAGAGGTGAATAGTGAGGAGAGATGAATTTGTTTTTATTTGGGGAGAGAGAAAGAGATAGCGGTGAGGGAGAGAGAGAGAAGAAGAGAGTGAAAGAGAAGAGGAAAGAAGAGAGAAGGAAAAAAAGAAAGGGAGAGAGAGAAGGTATGGGGCCGTGTCAGAGAGAAGGAGGCTGGGAATTGGTTAAGGACAATTTTTAAAATATTTGTTTTTAAAGATTTTAACAGTTAATGAGAAAAATTTATGAACTGTTAAAGATTTCTAGTTAACGAAATTTTAAAGGAAAATTAAAATAAAATATTAATTAAATTTGAATTTAGGCGGTATATAAAATATTCCAAAATGCGTCCGGGTCGGGGCCAAAAATTTAGATTTAAAATACAAAAATAAATGCGACTTCCAAATTTTAAAATGAATGATTAGGTAACTAAAATGCATACCCCCAAGAATGGACATACGTACGTGCGCGTAGCTATCCAAACAAGTCTGTTTCACTGAACGGGACGAGAACACGATACACGGACGTTACCACGGGGTTAGGGGTATCATGCAGGCTATGAAATGCAATTTTAATTTATTATACATGACCCAAAATGTTATATGTAAAATATACGATGCTAGACGAAATGCCAATATGCAGTTTACATTAGATGCACGTGTCTATGTAACAAGCCAGGGTAGTCTATAAATATGAATTAACAAGTTCAAGCAAGCGGGTCGGGTCGAATGCAATGTAAAATGTAAAATACCATTCGCACCCAAACACGATAAATCAATAAAATGTCACAGATAAATAAATACGGGAACTGGAATTGGTATAAATGAACTCGGTTGTTACAATTACCGATGATGCGTATATCTACGAACACTTGCTTGCCGGCTCACACACATCATCATCGGTAATTTCCATGACACATACACTTTAGAGAATATTATTTCATCGATATAACTCGCTAGCTGATAGTTCCATTATGATAGTACTATGCTAGTTTAGATATTGCATTCTTTACTTAAATACCCATGCATATATATATTCATTTGTCATGCAATATTATGGGGTTTTATGCCGGTAATTCACTGTTTATTTACTCTCGAGATTTGGATTTCGGATTTTTCATGAGATTTCTGGATTTGGAGAAACCGCAAGAATTTTATAAACTCATTTTCATTTCTAAAAGATAGAAAATTGCGGTTTTCTCGTAATATGATGTGAGAGATGTCCCCCATGAGTTTTCTTGACTCTTGAGTAGTTTCATACACCCGATTCGAGGAGGAGGATGAACCGTCTGCTGGTGCATGGTGGACCCGGTGCGGTACCCCGGGGCAAGATGGTCGCAGATGATGGCGTTGAGTCCGGCAAGGGAGCACTACCGACCGGTTATTTGTGACGCGACGGATATCCGGAGGATACCTACGTAGTCGTGAGATATTTATGATTTGGGCCAGTCCGGACTGCCGGAGCTGGGGGCCAGTCCGGATTGCCGGAGCCCGAGATATTAAGACATTGAGATATTGATATTTTATGATATGGGCCAGTCCGGATTGTCGGAGCCTAAGATATTGAGATATTGGGATATATATATTTTGTGTCGATACTTGACACGGATTCTCTGTTGATTTCAATGATGATACTTCGATTTTTATACAGAAATCTCACTGAGATATGAAAACAGTTTTCTCATTCAAAATATATTCTGTTTTCATGCATTCATACATCATATATGTGACATGTTGCTACCTGAGGCACTGACATGAGTACTTGGTATTACACTTATGTATAGTTGTTTACCCTTTCCATTATTAGATGCTTCAGGTTATATTATTTTAAGGATATTATTATTGTTTGATTTAGGAGAGAGTCATACATGCGATTTCTTCTCGGTGATATTTTCTACTCACGAGTTGGCAACTCACCCCCGTTGTGCCACAGTTTCTTGCAGGTTTTGCCGTACAGGTTTCCTTGGCGGCTTTGCTGGCACACTATTTCTTTCCGGGTGATTGCTTTGGTAGGTGGGTGTTGCGCCACGGCAGTGCCCCGGCCGTCTATCCGAGGCCAAAATGCGGAATCAAAATTTTCTTATCTTTTAAACTGGCGCTACCGCGGACAATATACCCGGATCGAAACCATTAACCTATACTAGCTAACTAGAGATGGGGTGAGAAGTATACCGAGTGATCCGAGTCCTCCGGTCTTCTCGTCATCGTCCCGATCTCCCGCGGAAAGTGTAGTCTCCATATCGTCGCCTCCTCGCCGGAAAGGGCACCACATCGCCTGCGTCTTTTACGGGCTCCCGCCTCAATACCGAGGCAACTCGAGCATGAAGCCGGCAACTCGACATGCCCAAGATGTGCTGTAGAATGTGGTGTAGAATCATAGTCTCTATGGGGTGGTGAAGTTGCCTTGGAGGGGAAAAGAAATCATGAACTTTGGAGAGGGTTTTTGGTGGCAAGAAAAATGAGATCCATGATAAATTTCCAACACCCAAATCAAATGAACCATTCTCCCTCCCTCCTCTAATGTGGCCGGCCACTATATGTGGAAAAAATGGTGGGAGGAATTAACAAAGGAAGGTGAGTGTAGGAGATAGAAGGAGGTGACCACATCAAGAGACAAGAAAACAAACAACCATGCTTCTTCTCACATCAAACCCATGCCCACTCAAATCATATTAATGCAAGCATGGATGAAAAAAATGAAAGGTATCATAATCAAACAATATGCAAAGAAACCCCCTCCACAAATGTAATTTGCAAAACTGCAAATTACCCCCTCCATCGGAAAAGTCCGGCCGGGAAAGAACAAAGGAAAACCGGCCGGAACGGAATGCAAACTGGCAACTCCAGAAAACTGGTCCCGTAATAAATTACAGGAAAAACCCCTATACTGTGCATACACACCCGCATCTGTATTCCGTCCGGATACAAATGCAATGAGACAAAATCTACACTGTACTAGACTAGGACCGGCTTAAGCCAAAGCCGGTTAGTAATATCCGTTCGATCCTGATCCGTGCAATACCGCACGTATCAGATCAAACCCTGCCATATAACTATACAGCCACTAGTACAAAACTGTACGATCCTGATCCGTGCAATACCGCGCGTATCTGATCGGACCCTGCCATATCTCCATACGGCCTCTACAGCGTTTCGCCCGAAAGCTGAGTAACTGAAAGTGTGGTGGACTCTAAAGACTCGTCAATACAATGGCTGTGGATTTAACCACTAGCACGTCAGAGGTATAAGCCAATACGTAACGGGCCACCAGCTATTGACCAAAAGGGACGTCGATGAGCGAACTCATCCTGACACCCTACTGAGCCTGTCAGTGACAATATCCGTACAGTCCGGTCCGTTCGTCTATGAGCATCGCATGTCGGGCCTAGGGGGTTGGTAAAAGTCAGACCCCCAAAGGCGGTACAAGTCGTGTCGGAGTGTAGCCCAGAACGCCCTGAGATACTACTGGAATACCTACCAGTAAATCTCCTGCCTCGGCCGAGGGCTTTGCGTAATGACTCTCCTAGACACAGCGCGACCTCACCCCCAATACCGGGAGAGACGAAACCCCTGCAGATCCGCTCACTGCCTCCATGTGGCTCGGGACTGTACCCAACTAAAACCTGTTTGCACGACTCCTTTGAGCCGTGGTAGGGTAGTAATCAAAGCACAGTGGGAACTCACACGAGACAAATGACGATCTCAGGTCGATGAACTAACCTGTACACATGTCACCAGGGAACTGCTATCTGACATCTGGTATAAGACCAACTAGCAGGTTCCCGGCGAGTCCTGTCCGGTGTACTCATAACCCAATGAGCACCTGTATACATCTTAGGTGAATCAACTGACACCAGTGGCTTGTGAGACCGGCCACCGCCCCTCGTCGGGGTCTCGACTGTATACACTAGTCTACTAATGGAGTATCGATGCCCAGTCTCGAAACTCCCACGACTAGGGACCTTTTAAGGATGTGCTTATAGACTACCAGCTCCCACGTATATGATCGCCATCATACTGCCGGCAGTCAAGCAAGAATCCTAGGGGCTCTATCAACGTGTAATAGCGACATGTCAGGTCACCTAAAACAGTACATGATGATAAAGATAAACCAGATAGCATACTATCATCTCGAGTAAGACTGTCCTACCGGGATAGGTCCTTCCTCAATCATTGCAATCACGTGCCTGTGATCCAATAATTGACTCTGAGGGCACTATCTCCAACAGTGGGTTCACTTGCATTGTGACCACCATTGTACTTTTATTTATATTCAGTTGTATCTAGTAAACACCATTAACCGGACTTGTATATTTGATAGATTTAGAAGACCGGTTGTATATTCTTTCGACCTTAGAGTCGCGCACTGGTATTATTACGATTCTTTCTCTGGTTTTCGTGAGGCTATTGGTTTTATTCTGAGTTTTGATCCTCGCCTTTCGGCGTTGTATATTATACTGCTTGCGTGGTTGTTTCCGCCAATTGGCGAAGAGCTAGCTCCCGCTTGGGGATGTCTTTATATTATGCATGTTTGTACCCGTTTAGGATAGCATTTACAAAGGAAAGTCTGCCGAAATTTTCAGAAAAGTCTTGACGTTTTAAAAATGCTCACCATGACTTTCAAAGTAAATTTATATGTTAACTTTTAAATGAATTTCCTTCACTCTCTTTTTAAATGGTTTAGATTTCTGGGCTTTTGGCTTACTTGAATTAGGTGGGGTCCTATAGGCTTCACATGATTCAAGTGTCAGTCACGTGCCATTTCGGGTCGTACCACGTGTCTGAGGGAAGAGATCATGGTGGACCATCTAAGAATCATTAGCCATTTTTGGGGGACTAAGATTAACCTAGGAAATATAGGATGAACATCATTTTGGATATCATGAGTTATGTTTGGGAAGCAATGAACCTATGCGCTCAGTTGATCTGAATTAGGGACCTAGCCAACTTGGGCTTGGTCCACTCAGTTTTCTTTTATTTGAAAGAAGTGCTAAGCACTTCTTAGGGCTCAGCCTCTCTTTTCTTGCAAAAAGTGTTGAGCCCTTATATGAGTTCTGACGCTCACACTTTACTCTCTTTTCTTTTGTCTCTATATGGAGTGTTGAGCACTCTTTATGGCGCCCACGTGTGAAACACGTGAGGCGTTAGGCGCTGAATGATGAGTGTCGAGCTCTTTTATGTTCTGTGGAGCCCACGTGAGGGTCACATAGGACGCTGGACGCTGGGCGCCGCACCACTGAGTGATAAGCACTCCTTATTTTGTAGCGCCCGTGTGAGGGGCACGCGAGGTGCTGGGCGCTAAGCACCAGCCAATGAGTGCTAAGAAATTTTTATTTTGTAGCGCTCACATGAGGGGCACGTGAGGTGCTTGGCGCTGAGCGCCAGCCACTGAGTGCTAAGCACTTTTTATTTTGTAGCGCCCACGGGAGGGGCACGTAAGACGCTGGGCGCTGAGCGCCAGCCACTGAGTGCTAAGCACTCCTTATTTGTCTCTCTTTTTTTGAATGATCTACAGGATCTTTATCTACTTTTGTTTACCTAAAATTTCCAAGAAGAGAGTTCTTCTTCTTCGAGAATTTAGTTCTCTGTTCTTTCAATGCTCTTTTTTTTCTCAAAGTTTATGGGGGGTTCTTCTCTCTCAGACTTGAAGTCTTGGGTCCTTTATATAGTAGAGGCATGTCTGTTGATTAGTTGAAGAAATATCTCATTGAGAGATCCTAATTGATTTAGGGATTTTACGGACCGTTGGATTTTTGATCCGAGGACTTCTGTTTTACAGAAGATATTTTTCTTGTTTTTAACAAAATTAGGGAAATATTTTCCCATACAGAATTTATTCTGTAGCTCGGTGATTCTTTAATCACCAATGGATTTTTAATCCAACGGTACTCTGTTTTACAGAGAGTAATCTTTCTTGTTTAGAAAGATTTGAGGAATATTTTCTCAGCAGAATTTAATTCTGCATTCTGATGGTTTATCATCTCCGTTGGATCTTTGATCCAACGGCTCTGTTTAACATAGAGTAGAATTTAATTCTATTAGGTGCCGGCGCTCACGTGCTGTGTACGTGCGGCGCCAATAAGAGTTTTTAACTCTGGTGCCGGTGCCCTCGTGGCAGGCACGTGAGGCGCTGCCTCTTGAGTTTTGAACAGAGCTTTGCTCTTTTATTGGGGAAACAAATGTCCCCCACCGCTGCGCTCACGTGGCTTACACGTGAGTGCAGCGATGACACCTTTTCTACCGTTCGTGAAGTACTGGAATCGATTCACCATCTTGCTCTAATTTCTATGGGTCAACTATCTTCTTTCCCCATGCCCTTTTTCCGGCCTTGGAAATAGTTCCACCATGCATAGAATTTTCCGTGCCTAGATTTGAATGCTTCTCTTTATAACCCGAAGCTATGTCTTCCTCCTTCTTCACGAAGAGAAATCCATTTCTATTAACAGAATTCAAGGTAACCATTTTCTAAAGGAACAAACTAAGAGCTATGGCTTGCGATCGTCCTCACGTTTGTCGGCAACCATAGGAGGTGCCCATCGGGGAGACTATTTCTCGCTTTGCTGTGCGGCTAGTGGATCCCCTTCTCACCGACGCTCAATATGATACAGTGATGTATGAGCTCCTGACTCGTAGGGGCTCTCTTCTTCCTATGGGCTCCATTTGGCTTCGGATGATTTTCCTATCCGTGCTTGCCGACATCCTCCCTCATCCAGAAGAGATGACTCGGGAGATTCTCGATGTGGCGAAGGACAAGATCAAGTGCTTTCAAGAGGCATGTTTGATTACCCAAATTTTGAGGGACCGTTCGGTTCAGTTGCTAAGCTGGATACGGGCTCAGCGGGTTATCATGTCTGCCTTCGCTGATGATCACGACACTAACCGATGGGGAGCAACTCCTCGCGAAGACCACCGCTTCGACATGGTGGAGAGGGCAGAGAGGGAATTAGGGAACTTTGTTTATTGTTTTGTTAACCCCTGTATCTCTGATCCCATATTTGGTGATCTCTTCCCTGTAGAGTAGTATGTTTATTTCAATGTATTTATCTTATTATTGACTGTTGAATGTTTTCTGTTGAATGTTTCCTCTTCATCATATATTCGTACGTGTATCTCGCCTCTGTGCATGAGCTTTATACTTTGCCCTTAGGAATTTTTGCTAAGTGCGAGCGCCATTGTTAGGTCATGCGCTAATCCTTCTCACACATACATAAATCGGCACGCTTTGAACACTATTTCCATTTAAGTACATATGCAGTTGTGAATGCACGCTCTGTCGGGTATGAATTAAATATTCTCCTTACTGCGTTGCATAGTACATGGTTGGTGCTCATGGGTTGCGTATTTCTTCTTGACTTGACGTCAAGTAGTTTATATATTCATTTTAGAGTTTGTAGTTTATTCACTCATCCCGGAGTCTCTAGTTTATGAACTCATTTCGGAGCTTGTAGCTTGCCTTCCTTAGGCTTGTAGGCAAACCTATCCTAACGTCACTGTTAACCCCTGCTCTTTACGATAGAGATCCGTTAGGGTCTGTGGTACTAGGGTTTTGTTCGTCATACCGTCGCGTTAGCTGATGCATTCCCCGATATGCAGACTTTTCGCTACTGTTCGAGTAGCCCCGTGACTGTCGTGTCTCTGATCCCTTCGGGGGCTGGACAAGACATCTTCAAGTAATCTCTTTAGGTCATATTACCGTCGGAAGAGCAAACGTTAGGAATTTTCCATAACGCTTTTTACTTAAGGTTAGGCTCAGTTTGGGAGCCCCGATGAGTCATAACCACTCCGCGCTGGTGTGGGATTATCTCCGATAGTCTTTCAGGTTTTATTTGAGTTGCCGTCAAGACCGTGAAGCTAGGAATTTGGCTTTCGCTTCCTTTGTTGACACCGCGCCTGCTGTAATGAGACGAATGTCGAGGTGATCTTTAGGTTGTTTGTGAACCGTCGAGGCTTTGGAACTAAGGACTTTGCCATGGCTCCTCTTTGTTGACGTTGCGTCTGCTGTAACGAGACGAATGTCGAGGTGGTCTCTAGGTTGTCTGTGAACCGTCGAAATTTAGAACTAGGGACTTTACCATAGCTCCGTTTTGTTGACCCTAGGGTCTCTTGTTGACGTCGCGTCTGCATCCTGTTGGAGTGAGAAGAAACGACGTTGTTGATCTCTAGGCTGTCTGTGAACCATCGAGATTTGGAACTAGGTACTTTGCCATGGCTCCATTTTGTTGACGTTGCGTCTGCTGTAATGAGACGAATGTTGAGATTGTCTCTAGGTTGTCTGTGAATCATCGAGATTTGGAACTAGGGACTTTGCCACGGCTCCGTTTTGTTGACCCCGGGGTCGCTTGTTGACGTCGCGTTTGCATCCTGTTGGAGTGAGAAGAAACGCTGTTGTTGATCTCTAGGCTGTCTGTAAACCGTCGAGATTTGGAACTAGGGACTTTGCCAGGGCTCCGTTTTGTTGACCCTGGGTTCGCTTGTTGACGTCACGTCTGTTAGTTATATGTATGCCCTAGAGGCCATTACTATACATAGGATGTATATTGTAGTGGATGCTTGGACATATATAGGGAGGACTTTCTTGCTCGACATGATAGTATGCTATCTGGTTGCTTTTTACCTTAACGTGTACACTGATTGTCTCTCTACTACATATTGGTAAAGCCCTTAGGATGTGTACTTGACTACCTGGACTATGATGCGGATCATACTAGTGGGGACATGGTAGTCCATAAGTACATCCTTCAAGGTCCCTAGTCGTGGGTGTATCGAGACAGGGCATCGATGCACCAGAGTAGACTAGCGTATACGCATCTTGACTCATATGATGGGCGATGGATGATCCCATATCCATCGGTGTTTGACATCAAGGATGGTGTACGGGTGCTCAGTGGAGACTGGGTACACTGGACGGACTCACCGAGAACTCCCAGATGGTATTATACCTTACGTCAGATGGCAGTTCTCTGGTGACACTACTACAGGTTAGTCTGTAGACCCGAGATCGTCATAGAGTCTTGTGTGATTCCCACTGTGCTTTGATTTCCACCATACCACGTCCAAGTGGGCATGCAAAACGGTGGTTTTTGGGTACAGTCTCGAATCACATGGAGGCAATGAGCGATAGGAGGGGATTCGTCTCTCCCGGTATAGAGAGTTGATGTTGCGCTGTGTTCGATTGGCTATAACCGGAAATCCCTGGCCAGGGTTGCTGAGATTTACTGGTAAGTGTTACCAGTAGTTTCTCGAACTGTTATAGACCTCGTATCAACACGACTTATCGAGCTACTGGGGTCTGACGTTTACCACCCCTAGGCGAGATATGCGACATATCAGACGACGAGATCGGACTGTACGGTAAGTGTTACTGGTCGGATTCACAAGAGTGTGAGCGGGCTTGCTCGTTGATCTTCTGATCGCTCAATACCCGGGTGGCCGTTACGTTTAGCAGACCGCTTGCGGCTTGTGGGTGTTTGATATGATCATCACCTGCTGCCGGCGTATTGACGAGTATTTAGAGTCCTACACAGAGGTTTCCTGGCTCAAGCGAAATGAAATAGGAGCGCATATGAGATATGTGCGGGACCGAGAATAATACCAGTATGTGATACTGTATTCGATTCTCGCGATTGGTGACATTGATCGGTTATATGCGATATAGCCGGGTTATTGGATCAAGTGTTGATTCGATAAGTTGTTACTATTGATATTAGTCGGTTATATGCAGTATTACCGGATCATTAAATCAAGTGTTGATTTAATAATTTAATGTATAATCATATATTTGATATATTACTTTACATTAACTAGTATTGGTTCACTTAAGATTATTTTCTCACTTGAATGTGCACATTGTATATATGATATATGTTTGTGCACTAGTTTGTATCATGTTTGATGATACATGCAAACTTGGGTGTGTATGATTAAACCATGATTAGGTTAATGGTTAGGGTTTGATTTACTTATTTATTTATTCTTTTCATTTATTTTTTGGGCAAGAAATAAAATGGTGGATTCTTTTGTTTTTACTTGAAGCTTCATGAAGCTTTGAAAAGCTTTGACCATTTTGTTTCTTTCCTTAACCCTAACCATTTACTTAAACCCTAGTTTATTCTCTACACTTGTTAACTCACCCATGGTTGCTAAATGATAAGTATCACTTAGATTTTCTTTTTCAAATAATTGATTTTCTTTTCTTTCTTCTTCTTCTTCTTGATGAAGAAAGAAAACCTTTGCTGGAAAATTTCCAAGTGATGATTCCAAGTGAGAAATCCAAATCCAAAGTGAA
This sequence comes from Agapanthus africanus, assembly GCA_030015575.1. NCBI lineage: Eukaryota > Viridiplantae > Streptophyta > Magnoliopsida > Asparagales > Amaryllidaceae > Agapanthus > Agapanthus africanus. The sequence goes on from JASDDO010000024.1 coordinate 5,493,217, forward strand.
CCCACTTCCTATTTCTTCATCCTCTACCACTTGCCATGTTGTATACGGTGTTTTCTTCACAAGGTTCATGACCAAGTGAAGATGGAGCTTGAGTTTGAGTCGCCTCGACGTAGATCATCTTTGGCACCGAAGTCAACGACCTAGCCCGCTCATTTCTCCGATGAAACCGACGCTAGAGTCCGGGATCCCGATGATCGCAGCGGAGGGACGTCATCTCGGAGCTGAAGAAGTGGTGGAACGGATCTACAAAGGTTGTATTTCCATTCACTTAGCAATAAAGTTGTTTACTTGCTTACTTTTCGCCTTTACCTCTAGTTAACGATCTAGCATTAGGGTTTCTCGGCATGTAATTTTTGAATTTGGCATGGTTGATGCATTGTGGAACCTCTTGAGTGTGCCTAGGAACCCTACAGTGGTATCAGAGCATAGCCAGAGTCTTAGGCGAAGTGTAGGCGATGTTAGAAGTCCGATCGAACCCGAAACCCTAATCCAAAACCCTTCTCTGTACATTTTTTCAAAACTGGGAATTTTGTGAATTAAAAATATATAGAAAAATCAGCAGGGATTTCTAAGAAATACTGTGCCGCACGTGCGCCTGAATCCACTAAAGTGCCGCGGAACCGCGGCACGAGCATTGCTCGTGCGGCGGTTCCGCGGCCATACAGTCAAGTTAGCCTTTGAAAATTGCACAGTAATTCCTATCTGTTAGTGCTGTATTTTCTGGGAATTTTTAACTTCTACTCAAGAGTTGAGTTTTCTGGGTTGTATTGGGAGTTCGTAGATTCGATCGGACTGTCAAACTTTGTTTATGTGTTTTTTCGGGTAATTTTAGAATATGTTAAAAAGTTCGACCGGATATAAATACCCACTTTTTCCCCTGACGGGAAATTTCCAATTGTTAGATTTTTCCGTAGTTTAATGACGTTCTAAGTAATGCAAATAACGCGATGGTCCCTCTAGAAGACAACAAACCTTAACTCGATTATGTGAACGTCTTAAACTGCCCTTTGAACCTTAGGGTTTGGGGTAGTACGGCGTGCCACATGTGAGGCGTTGGCTTGACCCTTCTACGGCTGGACAGTTGGTACTGAGGCATGATGTGAATGTTTTTAAACTTATTTCATGTGTTGAGCTGTTTCGGGAAAACTTGGGTGTTTGATTGTTCGATCGGAAAGTTTAACATTTTCTACGTGTGCAAGATGTTTTATGTGATTAAGCAGGCATCGCGAAGTTGGAACATCTGTTTTGATGTATTAGTCAAAGAGTTTGACATCATCAAAATGGTAGATGAACCTTGTATAAACAAAAAGGTAGTAGGGAGTATGGTGACGATCCTCGTAGAGTACGTGGATGACATACTCTTGATAGGGAAGGAGTTTCCTATGCTACGCTTGATCAATCTCCACTTATCACAATGATTCTCCACATAGGATCAAAGTGATACCTCCTAAATCCTGGGTTTTGGATCTATGACATAGATCTAATTGAATGTTAGGATACTCACTAGTTGTAGTAAGATGGTATCAGTTGATCCTGGGGAGAATCACTGGAAAGGTTCCAGAGTGATAAGGACGACTGAAAGTCAGTCACAGGCATTGTCTTTACCATCAGTAAAAGGAGGGTATGTTGGAAGAGTTCCAAGCTAGATACCGTGGCAAACTAGACGATAAAGGCTGGATACATCGCTACTTAAGATGCTACCAAAGAGGTTGTCTGGGTATATATTAGTTCATGAGATGAACTTAGTTCCTCCCATTGTGTGACAATGGAGTTGTGGCTTATGCCAAGGAACATCCGTCCCATCAGTGATCCAGACATATTCTGAGGCAGCATCACCTGATCATGGAGATAGTTGATCTCCAGGGTGATCGAGGTTAGGAGAGTAGACTCAGAGGACAACACGGCGGATCCACTCACAAAGGCCTTTTCCCAGAGAGAGACTTTTATGGGATGGTTGAGTATGAGATACTACAACCACTGCTATCAGATGGCCCTAGTGCAAGTGGGAGATTGTTAGTTATATGTATGCCCTAGAGGCCATGACTATACATAGGATGTATATTGTAGTGGATGCTTGGACATATATAGGGAGGACTTTCTTGCTCGACATGATAGTATGCTATCTGGTTGCTCTTTACCTTAACGTGTATACTGATTGTCTCTCGACTACATGTTGGTAAAGCCCTTAGGATGTGTACTTGACTACCTGGACTATGATGCGGATCATACTAGTGGGGACATGGTAGTCCATAAGTACATCCTTCAAGGTCCCTAGTCGTGGGTGTATCGAGACAGGGCATCGATGCACCAGAGTAGACTAGCGTATACGCATCTTGACCCATATGATGGGCGATGGATGATCCTATATCCATCGGTGTTTGACATCAAGGATGGTGTACGGGTGCTCAGTGGAGACTGGGTACACTGGACGGACTCGCCGAGAACTCCCAGATGGTATTATACCTTACGTCAGATGGCAGTTCTCTGGTGACACTGGTACAGGTTAGTCTGTAGACCCGAGATCATCATAGAGTCTTGTGTGATTCCTACTGTGCTTTGATTTCCACCTTTCCACGTCCAAGTGGGCGTGCAAAACGGTGGTTTTTGGGTACAGTCCCGAATTACATAGAGGCAATGAGCGATAGGAGGGGATTCGTCTCTCCCGGTATAGGGAGTTGATGTTGTGCTGTGTTCGATTGGCTATAACCGGAAATCCCTGGCCAGGGTTGCTGAGATTTACTGGTAAGTGTTACCAGTAGTTTCTCGAACTGTTATAGAGCTCGTATCGACACGACTTATCGAGCTACTGGGGTCTGACGTTTGCCACCCCTAGACGAGATATGCGACATATCAGACGACGAGACCGGACTGTACGGTAAGTGTTACTGGTCGGATTCACAGGAGTGTGAGCGGGCTTGCTCGTTGATCTTCTGATCGCTCAATACCCGGGTGGCCGTTACGTTTAGCAGACCGCTTGCGGCTTGTGGGTGTTTGATATGATTATCACCTGCTGCCGGCGTATTAACGAGTATTTAGAGTCCTACACAGAGGTTTTCTGGCTCAAGCGAAACGAAATAGGAGTGCATATGAGATATGTGCGGGACCGAGAATAATACCAGTATGTGATACTGTATTCGATTCTCGCGATTGGTGACATTGATCAGTTATATGCGATATAGCCGGGTTATTGGATCAAGTGTTGATTCGATAAGTTGTTACTATTGATATTAGTCGGTTATATGCAGTATGAACGGATCATTAAATCAAGTGTTGATTTAATGATTTAATGTATAATCATATATTTGATATATTACTTTACATTAACTAGTATTTGGTTCACTTAAAATTATTTTCTCACTTGAATGTGCACATTGTATATATGATATATGTTTGTGCACTAGTTTGTATCATGTTTGATGATACATGCAAACTTGGGTGTGTATGATTAAACCATGATTAGGTTAATGGTTAGGGTTTGATTTACTTATTTATTTATTCTTTTCATTTATTTTTTGGGCAAGAAATAAAATGGTGGATTCTTTTGTTTTTACTTGAAGCTTCATGAAGCTTTGAAAAGCTTTGACCATTTTGTTTCTTTCCTTCACCCTAACCATTTATTTAAACCCTAGTTTATTCTCTACACTTGTTAACTCACCAATGGTTGCTAAATGATAAGTATCACTTGGATTTTCTTTTTGAAATAATTGATTTTCTTTTCTTTCTTCTTCTTCTTCTTGATGAAGAAAGAAAACCTTTGCTTGAAAATTTCCAAGTGAGAAATCCAAATCCAAAGTGAACCCACTTCCTATTTTTTCATCCTCTACCACTTGCTATGTCGTATAGGGTGTTTTCTTCACAAGGTTCATGACCAAGTGAAGATGGAGCTTGAGTTTGAGTCGCCTCGACATAGATCATCTTCGGCACCGAAGTCAACGACCTAGCCCGCTCATTTCTTCGATGAAACCGACGCTAGAGTCCGGGATCCCGATGATCGCAGCGGAGGGACGTCATCTCGGAGCTAAAGAAGTGGTGGACCGGATCTACAAAGGTTGTATTTCCATTCACTTAGCAATAAAGTTGTTTACTTGCTTACTTTTCGCCTTTACCTCTAGTTAACGATCTAGCATTAGGGTTTCTCGGCATATAATTTTTGAATTTGGCGCCTTATGGAACCTCTTGAGTGTTCCTAGGAACCCTACAACGTCTGCATCCTGCTAGAGTGAGATGAAACGCTGTTGTTGATCTCTAGGCTGTCTGTGAACCGTCGAGATTTGGAACTAAGGACTTTGCCATGGCTCCACTTTGTTGACCCTGGGGTCGATTGTTGACGTCGCGTCTGTATCTTGTTGGAGTGAAAAGAAATGCCGTTGTTGATCTCTAGGCTGTCTGTGAACCGTCGAGATTTGGAACTAGGGACTTTTGCTATGGCTCCGTTTTGTTGACCCTGGGGTCGCTTGTTGACGTCGCGTCTGCATCCTGCTAGAGTGAGAAGAAACGCCGTTGTTGATCTCTAGGCTATCTATGAACTGTCGAGATTTGGAACTAGGTACTTTGCCATGGCTCCGCTTTGTTGACCTTGGGGTCGCTTGTTAACGTCGCGCCTGCATCTTGCTAGAGTGAGAAGAAATGCCGTTGTTGATCTCTAGGTCGTAGATGTTGCCATCGAGATCTGTCTCTCCTTCTGATGGAGCCTGGTGGGAAAATGTGTTTCCATTTTCGTTTGTGCACATGGATTGTATACAGGGGTCGATGTGGACTCACCTGCAAGGAAAAATTTTAATTTTCATTCATTTTTTTATTTCTTTCCGCGACGCTCTATCAATTCAGCTTTTTATATCACGAAATTCACAATTGTCCAATCATTTCGGCTTTTTATCGCGGTGCCCAATCATTTCGGCTATTTTTTCTTTTTACTCGCTGCTTTTTATTACGAGTTGCCCAAACATTTCGGCTGTTTTTATATGCATATTCTTTGCTTGCTGATTTTTATTGCGAGTTGCCCCATCATTTCGGCAATTTTTATATGTATATTTTTGCTCGCTGATTTTTATTGCGAGTATGAAACTTAAGATTTGATACCAATTTTGGCATCAGCATCGTTGCGACTGGAATATTGCCAGGAGCGAATCATCATTTTCCGTGAAAGGCCTTGGAATTTGATACTGATTTAGGCATCAATATCGCTACAACTAGGATATTGCCAGGAGCGAATCATCATTTGCCTTTGTCGATTTGAACAGAGGCGGCTTAGCAAATAGGGTTAGGATCCTGCCGACTAAGGCTTTTTGACTTTACAAGCCATAAGGGTCTCATAAAGGTATTTCTCCCTACGAGTCGTGAAGATCTCGTAGGCGTATTTTCTCCTTAGGAATCATGGAGATTATTAAGTGTGTGTGTTCTCTTATAAGTCGTAAGGATCATACAAGAGTGTTTTCTCCTTATAAATCGAGAGGACTTATAAGTTTCGTTCACCATATGAGAAAATTCCTCGTGATTGGTAGAACTCGGTGGGGGAAACGTTTATTTGCGCACGTGGATTGTATACAAGGGCCAATATCGGACCGCCTGTAGGGCAACTTGGGGAGTATGACGGCTTACGGACAGGTTTGGATCCCTATAACTTAAGACTTTGAATCCTATGAGCCGTGAGGGCCTCACAGGGGGAGTTCTCCTTACGAGTCGAGAGGATCTCGTAAGTGAAAATTTTACGAGATTGCGCCCTTTTGTATTTTCGCAAGCTCGCCGGTAGCCCTGCTGTTTTTACTCACGGCACCCTTTCGGGTTTTCATCCGTACGCATTTCGCTTGTGGACGTACCTTTTTTTAACAATGAGATTGCGCCCTTTCAGATTTTCACAAGCTCGCCGGTAGCCCTGCTGTTTTTACTCACGGTGTCCTTTCGGGTTTTCATCCGTGCCCATTTCGCTTGTGGACGTACCGTTTTTTTACCCCTTTGTTTGCCAATGGCACTTAGGGGGACTTCGCCACCGGGTTCGCTATGTAGCCAGCGGGACTTGAGTTGCAGTCCTTGCCGTTGGGACTTGTGGACTTGAATTCCATTATCGCCGTGCTTGAGGCGACATATCAATTTAAGGACATTATGGTCCATTGTTAGTTTAGGGACATCTCGGTCCAGGGCCAGCTTCGAGGCGAAGTTTTGCCAGATACTACTTATAGAGCCTTGACTCAGGAAGACAGCGAGCGGACACGAGCGTCGTCATCTATCATTAACCTGAGCCGTGACTTGTCAAGCGTAGTATTTCTTAAGGAACAGGTCATTTATTGGTCGGAAGGGTCTTTCGCCATGTATATCCATGAGCAAGTAGGCCCCACCTTGGTAGACCTTGTCTATGATGTACGGACCATCATAGTTCGTCTCGAATTTCCCCTTCTTTGCACGGTTGGGGATCATAGGTCTTTTTACGACTTGCACGAGTTCGTCTTGGCGGAATATTCTTGGTCTAGTTAGTCTTTCGTATGAGCGCGTCATCCTTACTTTGTAAGCTTCCAGGTTTTGCTGCGCCATGAGACGAGTTTCATCGAGGGCATCGAGCTCCTCAAGCCGAAAATGGGCATTTTCTTCATCCGTTGGCTCATATCGAACTGCCACTCATAGAGAGGGTAGCTCTATCTCCAAGGGAAGTACCGCTTCAGTGCCGAATACCAACACGTACGGTGTTGTATTCGTAGTTGTTTTGAACGTGGTTCGATACGCCCAGAGCGCTTCATGCAGTCTCTCGTGCCAGTCCTTTCTGTTTCTAAACACCGTTTTCTTTATGATCTTCATCAAGGTCTTGTTGAAAGCCTCAGCTGGACCGTTAGCTCGGGGATTATAGACTGAAGAGTATCTCCAATCTATAATATGCTGCTGTGCGAAGCGGCTAATCTTATGGCTTTTGTAAGCCGGTCCATTATCCGAGATGATCCGTCGCGGAGTGCCAAACCGGTAGATGACATATGTCCTGAAGAAATAGAGGATGTTCTCTGTCTTCACATCCCTTAGCGGCACTGCCTCTGCCCACTTAGAGAAGTAATCGGTTTTTGCCAATATGAACCGATGTCCTTTGGATGAGCTGGTTCGATTGGCCCGATTATATCGGTTCCCCACATTTCGAACGGCCAGCTAGCCAATGTTGGGTGTAGCGGATTTGGATGCTGGTGGATGAATTCCTCATAGATTTGGCACGAGTGACACTGCTTCGCATATTCGAGATAGTCCCGAATCATCGTGGGCCAATAGTAACCCATTCTCTTGATCTTCAGCTTCATCTTTGGCCTGGCCTGATGGGAACCACAGAGTTCGTCGTGAGTTTCTTGGATGGCCTTATTTGCATCTTTTGGTCGCGGGCATCTCAGCCACAGACAGTCGAATGATCTCTTATATAGAGTATCATCAACGAAGGCGAAAGACAGAGCTCGCTTCATGAGCTGATGTCTTGATGATGCGTTTTCGGGCGTTCGATGGGATTTGAAGTAGTTTATGAAGACTTCCCTCCAATCCTTGCCTTTTTCTTTGTCTTCTATCCAGACGACCGCTTGTTTGGTCGTTTCTTCTCCTCCAGATGACTCCAGAGATATTTTTGCTGGCGTGAGAATCCGGCGGCTTTGCACAATGATCCTTACGTCATCGAGGTTTTCGTCTGCAAGTTCTTTAGCGAGATTGGCTAACGCATCCGCCTTTCTATTTTCTGCACGCGGTATGCTTTCCAGGATGTAGGAGAGAATTTGAGTCAGCAGTTGCTGCACTCTTTCACCATATTTTACCAACTCCAGTTTACACGTCTGATAGTCACCATTTACTTGGCTAACGACTAGCTGGGAGTCTCCATATATATAGGAGGTTTTCGATTCTCATATCGACAGCAATCTTAAGACCCGCTATCAAAGCTTCATACTCAGCTTCATTGTTTGTCCTCGGCTCTGTTAAGAAAAGGACAAAACACATTATCCGTCCTTGCGGAGTCACGAAGATAAGGCCCACCCCAGCTTTGATTATGGAGGTGCTTTACTTTCACTTCTTCAGGGAAGATACTCCGTCGAATTAGAGTTCCCATTGGACATTAATTCCTCCCTCTTCCCTTCGATTGTGTCGAACGCGTGTTCTTTTGGCAACTCGCAATTTAAGGGAGAATCAGCTGGTATTGGATGCTCAGCGAGAAATTCGGCGATGGCCTGGCCTTTCACTGCCTTGAGGGGCCGATACGTTATCGAGAACTCAATCAAGAGGAGGGCCCATTTGGTTAACCTTCCCATTAGTATGGCTCTTGACATCAAATATTGGAGAGCATCCACTTTTGATATGAGATGGACCTCATGTGCCAAGGCGTAATGTCAAAACTTCGTTATCGCAAAGATCAGTACTGGAAAATGCTTTTCGATGGGGGAGTAGTTGTTTTCTGCCCCCAGGAGAACTCAACTCAAATAATAGAGCTCTTTCCTTCTCCTGGTCGTTCTCCTGTGCCCATAACGCGCCTAAAGAACCTTCAAGGGATGTTGTGTACAGGATAAGGGGCTTTCCCTTAACCGGAGTGGTCAGTACCGGTGAGTTCTGCAGATATTGCTTGATTTCATCCAATGTACTTTGGCATTTATGATCCCAAATGAACGGGGTCCTTTTCTTCATTAGATGGCTGTAGGGGCGGCATTTTCCGGAGAGGTTAGCTATGAACTGTCGGATATACGTGAGCTTTCCTTGGAGAGACCGCAATTGTTTTAGAGTTCTTGGCATGGGCATTTCCATAATCACCTTGATCTTTGATGGGTCTATTTCGATGCCTCGGTATCGTATGATGAAGCCTAGGAATTTTCCTGAGGAGACTCCAAACGCACATTTCAGAGGATTCATCTCCAAATTGTACTTCCGAAGACGCTGGAACACTATGTTCAAATGCTCCCAGTGCTCCTCATACGATTTGCTTTTCACCACAAGGTCATCGATATAACATTAGACAATCTCATGTATGAGGTCATCAAAGATCTTCTTCATGGCCCTCTGGTAGGTAGCGCCAGCGTTCTTCAGACCGAAGGGCATCACTTTATGGCAGAACATGCCCAGCGGAGTCCGGAAGGCAGTATGCTTTTGGTCTTCGGGATGCATCTTTATTTGATTATACCCCGAAGGTCCGTCCATGAAGGAGAAGACCTCATGGGTAGACGTGTTATCGATCATCAGCTCGGTAACGGGAAATGGGAAGTCATCCTTCGGACAAGCTTTATTGAGATCCCGAAAATCCACGCTGATGCATACTGTCCTATTTTTCTTTATCACCGGAACGATATTGGCGATCCAGTCAGGATATTGAACTTCCTGGATGAAGCCGGAGTCAATTAGTTTCTTGAATTCGGCGTTGATACTCATTTCAAGTTCGAGCCACATTCTTCTCGGCGCTTGCTTGACTGGCTTAACGTCTGGCGATATAGCTAGTTTATGCACCGCTATTTCTAGATCTAATCCTGGCATCTCGGAATAGTTACATACGAAGCAATCTTTATACTGCATAAGCACATCCTTTAGTGTGGCCACCTACGTTTCAGACAATAGCTCTTTGACGAACATTGGCCTTGGATCGTTTTTTGTCCTTAAGTCAATTTTCATTAGATTGTCTGCTGTGGTGTGTATCCCATCTTCCAGCTCTTTTGGCGCCGGTGGAAATTCTGAGATCACCTCATCCTCATCCTCATCTGCGAAGCACTAGGAGAGTTCATCCATATTCTCACGCTCCCCTTCCTTTGAGAATGTTATCATGTGGCAGGTACGAGTTCATTTACAAGCGCAATGTTGATCAGTACTTACCCTCACGACATAGGTCGCTTTTGGCTCATGTTTTCGTAGTGGGGTTACCCTTCAACTGTCAGATAAAGCAAACATGCCTTGCTGATACTGGTCTTCGACTCAGTCTTTGAAGATGAAGCAGTCTTCAAGAGGATGTCCTACTGCTCGGTGGTAGGAGCAATAAGCTGGGTGATGAACCTCGTTTATTTGTTCGGGGTGCCGAGACTCCGGGAGCGTCATCATTTGATGCTTAATGACAAGGTTGAATATTTTTCTTGTCTTGTCTTAGGGGAAAGAATATTCCCGACCCATCTTCTTCATCAGCGATGGATTCCTGCTGACCTTTCTCGATCGTGTGGCTTCTTGGATCCACTTAGTTGTTGTAGTGTTAGTTATATGTATGCCCTAGAGGCCATTACTGTATATGAGATGTATATTGTAGTGGATGCTTGGAAATATATAGGGAGGACTTTCTTGCTCGACATGATAGTATGCTATCTGGTTACTCTTTATCTTAACATGTACACTGATTGTCTCTCTGTTGCATGTTGATAAAACCCTTAGAATGTATACTTGACTACCTGGATTATGATGTGGATCATACTAGTGGGACAAAGGTAGTTGGTAAGTACATACTTTAATGTCCCTAGTCATGGGTGTATCGAGACGGGGCATCTATATACCAGAGTAGACAGGCGTATATATTCTCGACCCATATAGATGGGCGATGGATGATCCCATATCCATTGGTTTTGACATCAGAGATGGTATACGGGTGCTCAGTGGAGACTGGGTATACTGGACGGACTCGCCGAGAACTCCTAGATGGTATTATACCTCACGTCAGATGGCAGTTCTCTGGTGACACTGGTACAGGTTAGTCTGTCGAGCCGAGATCGTCATAGAATCTTGTGTGATTCCCACTGTGCTTTGATTTTCACCTTACCACGTTCAAAAGGACGTGCAAAACGGTGGTTTTTGGATACAGTCCCGAATCACATGGAGGCAATGAGCGATAGGAGGGGATTTCGTCTCTCCCGGTATTGGGGGTTGATGTTGCACTGTGCTTGATTGGCTATAACAGGAAAGTCCCTGGCCAGGGCTGTTTATGAGATTTACTGGTAAGTGTTATCAGTAGTTTCTCGACCCGTTATGAGCCTTACATCGGCACGACTTATCGAGTTATTGGGGTCTGACGTTTACCACCCCCAGACGAGATATGCGACATATCTGACGAAGAGACCGGACTGTCGGTAGTGTTACTGATTGGATTCACAGGAGTATGAGCAGGCTTGCTTGTTGATCTTCTGATCGCTCAATACTCGGATGGCCGTTACGTTTAGCAGACCGCTTGCAGCTTGTGGGTGTTTGATATGATCATCACCTACTGCCGGCGTATTGACGAATCTTTAGAGTCCTACACAGAGGCTTCCTGGTTCATGCAAAATGGAGTAGGAGCACATATGAGATATGTGCGGGACCGAGATTAATGCGTGTATATGATACCGCATTCTATTCTCGCGATTTGTGACATCGGTCGGTTATATGTGATATAGTCGGGTTATCGGATCAAGTGTTGATTCGATAAGTTGTTGCATTTGATATTAGTCGGTTATATGTGATATAGCCGGATTATTAAATCAAGTGTTGATTTAATAATTTAATGTATAATTGTATATTTGATATACTAGATTGCATTAACTAATATTAGCTCACTTAAACTTTTCTTTTTCTCACAAGTGTGCATTAGTATATATGTGATATATATTAGTGTATATTTTATTGTGTCATGCTTGATGCCACATGCTATATGGGTGTATGAGACTCACACCATACTAATAATAATGTGAGGGTTTATATTTATTTAAGTAAATCAAAATTAGTGTTAATTAGTCACATGCTTGGAATCTTGGAGAAACTTGTAGCATTTTTGACTAAGTCCACTCCTATTATTTTACTTGTAGATATTTATTAACCTAACCATTATTGTTAGCCATGGTTTAATCTCTACATGGGTTAGTGTATGACACTAACTCACCCATGGTTGTTATTCTCACCTCATCAGTTCATTCATCTCTTCTCTTCATCTTCTTCATCCTTGAGAAAAACATTTCTAACTTTTGGAAAAGTGAGAAAATATTATGAGAAAAATAAATCTAAAGTGAGCCAATTTCCTACTTCATCATCCTCTACTACTTGCCATTTAGTTTATGGTGTTTACTTCACTAATTTCACAATTAGCGAAGAGATAGCATGAGCTTGAGTCACCTCGACGTAGATCATCTTCGGTCTCGAAGACTTCGAGCAAGCTTGTTCATTTCTCCGGAAGAACCCTTTCTAGAGTTCGGGTGTTCATTACTTACAGCGAAAGGACTACTACACGGAGCATTAAAAGTGAAGGACCGGTATACAAAGATTGTATTATTCATTCACTTAGATGTAAAGTTGTTTACATGTTGTTTCGTCGCATTTTCTAGTAAAGATTCTATGGTTAGGGTTAACTAGAACGGCAAATTTTTGAAATTGGCATGGGCGATGCCTCCCGAAACCTTGCTGTCGTGCTAGGGAACCTTGCAGTGGTATCAGAGTCAGGCTAGAAAATTAGACGATGTTTGTTAGATTACGAAACCGAAATGACTCCGAACTTGAAACACGAAAACCCACTTTCTGTCGAATTTTTAAAGTCTTCAATTTTTTTTAAATAGTTGTAGAATGTTGTATGAGATGCAACATGAACACGGTGCAAATTTGAACTATTTCCACCTTAATGTGTCCGGCCACATGCCCATTAAATCCGGCCTCCTCGGCCCATCTAGGGAGTTTTTGGTTGAATTTTGTACTGTGTTCCAGTCTCTGGGTTTTAGGGTTTCAGGTATTGTTTGTTTTTTCAGAAAATGCATGTGATGTTCACTTTCTGCAAAGGCAATTCGGAGTGTTTCGCAGTCGTAATTCTAACATGTATTCGGGTTATTTAGACGATGTTAAGAAGTTTGAACGAATATCAATAACCCATATTTTCCCTCACTGAAATTTTCCAAGAGTTGGATTTTTTCCGAGTTTAAAATTTTCAGAAAATCATGCAAACAATTCTGTAGACCCTCCAGAAGAACGATACCCAAACTCAAATTTTTAGATCGCGGAACCGCGGTCATACCCTAGGGTTTAACGCAGTTCTGTGGCGACATGAGTGAGGCATAGGTCGGCCCTTCTACGTATGGTTTATAGGAGCTGTGGCGGTTTCTGGGTACTTTTTGAACTCCGTTCAAGTGTTAAGCTTGTTGGGAAATTTTGGGTGCTTGCTTATTCGATCGAAAAGTTTAATTTCGTCTAATTATCTGTGATGGGATACAATACTTGGAATCCACAAGAAAACTAATTTGAATTTTATAAATCTAGTAAATTAGTCTCATTTGATCGGTTGCCACGGAATTTTGATGTGGATCAAAAGTCCGTCGCAATCACGTAGCGTACGCGGATACTCACCGGGTAACATTATTAGATATTCATGTCCCATAGCCCCGACCAAGTGATTGTAGGAGAACCCCGTTGCCTAAAGTATCCGTTCGGGTGCTCGCGGCCGCGGTGTTCCACCTAAGTGCACTTCGTCGACGATATCGGGGGGTGGGGTGGGGTGCGGCCGTCTGCGAAAGTTTCCGACGAGCATTCGATCAGGATGTCGGGAATCTTATTAAATTGCCCCACTTGATATTGAAAAATGTTTTCAATATCGAGACTAAAATGCGGGGTTTATAATTGTTAGGCATGTGATATCTAAGGAATTCATTTGGTTGGGCATGAAATCCAAAGTATGTGATACATTAGGTTTATGATGTCCAAGGTGGTTGTGGATTCCAATTGTTGTAGTTTTTCACTTTCTTTTCTACGACCGTAAGTGTAATATGTGGGGTATCGCCAGTTTCGTTGCTATATGTCAACGACAATTGGCATACGCATATTTACTTACGTTGATGACATGAGATGTTATGTATTGCTGTGATATGTTATATTGGATCGTCGTGTTTGAATAGCCGGGGTTTTTATGTAAGCTGAGAATTTTTCATTTTCATTCATGAAAAAACTTGTATGTAATATTCTTTTATTGGGGCACTTCCGGGTTGAGGAAGATGTCACCGTTGATGTGTATTATTTACTTTTCCGCATTAGGATAGACCCAAGGAGGGGAGCACAAGTAACCGGGTTCTAGAGTCCATGGGAGACCATATCGAGGCGTCGAGGCCGGGTCTCCTAATTCTAGAATTGGTAGGGTTGCTTGCCACTCTCGTAGGGGTCTAGGGATATGGGTTTGGCTATTCATCACGACCGTGGAATCCGTGTTTTATACAGGCTTAATATAAAACCCGGAAATCCTAGTATATCCAATATTTCATATGTTGTTTTCTGCTGCGATATTCTATGATGTGATCACTTTATATGATGAGATAGATACTATATATACTATATGTGATATATTATATAGACGTTGCTTATGTTTTACGCCCGCGCTAGCCCTATCCTGCTCTGCCGTTAGTTACCTAACCTAACGGTGTATGACGGGACATCGAGGCGAATGCGGATGACATAAGCGCACGTTGTATTTATCTGTGATCCTTAGGTAACTTAAATGATGGGACTTCATTAATGAGATTAATGAAAGAAAATAAACCTAAAGATGTTGTGGAATTGAATTTTCAAAAACAGGTAACTCTAGTTGTTGTTTTGCATAGCGGTATTCCTTGTAGAATATCCAGCATTTTATTCGATAAGGAAAGAGCCGAGATCCCTTCACTGGGAGTGACCTCTTTAGAAATAATTAGCAGATGCTACAACCCTCGGTTTCGTCTTTTGATTGCTTTTCTAGTTCTTTCTTTGCATAGTGGTATTGTGAATATCCTGCACCTCATTCGACGAGGAAAGAGCCGAGATCCCTTCACCGGGAGTGACCTCTTTAGCGAAACTAGCAAAAGCCTAAAAAACACTCCATTTTAAATCATTTGATTCTACAATGATATCAAGTTCATTACGCAAAGGGTTTTCTTAAAAACCTGTCGTAGCCCTCTGTCATTTCAGATAAGTACTACTTAATATTCGTGCTACGGTAGTTTGGCCTCCGTCAAGGCGTAGTGTGCGGTAGCTAACTAGTGCTTATCTACAGCATAAGATGCGATTGGATTAGGGTATTCGTACGGCATAATTTGGCCTCCGTCAAGGGTCGTGCGGGTGGGTCTAATTCAATCAAGAAATGAACGGGTTGAACTTGACTAGCGCCCTATGGGTAGTTTGTCCTCCGTCAAGGTCATAGGACGTTAGGGGTAAAATATTATCGGGAATTTCAAGTGTTGAAATTTGCAATGAGATTGCATACCTTCTATGAGATAGTTGGATCCCGATACCCACTGCAAGTAATTGTTACTCCTGGGAGTGTTTTACACATTACAAATAGCCGATCAAGTAGGTGTCTAGAAAGGTGTCAACGGGGTTACTCCCCTGGAAAAACGAGTTTTATTTTAATTAGGTCCGTGCAAAAACACGGGGAACCTCCCTCAAATTACCGGCACTGGCCTGGTTGAAAGATTGGCGAACTTGTAGGGTGTAATTAATCACGGCTAGTCTTTTCTTTTAGGGTTTGAAGGAAGATTTGATAAAAACAGTGGGAGCCATCCTGATTAGATAAAATAATAACCAATCTAATCTTGCAAGAGTATTTGCTGAGTGTTTTCTTCTCTCTCTTTCTTTCAAGGTAGTGACCATGTCACGCCTTAATCAATATAATAATATGGATGTATTGACCGAACCCGCTTGTTATACTGAGCTGGAGAATGTTGGTCCCGCTCTACCTTATAATTGTTATAAGACCGAGCAGGAGATAGGGGATTACCAGGATTCCCGTGCTGCCCAAACGAAGGAAGTGCATGATGATGCAACTTCTTCGAGTGTGTTCGTTACCAAGAACTATTTCTCAGTATCCTCTACATCCTGGGTATGAGATACCGGATCAGGATCCTACACATATAATTTGTTATATAGGCTACAGATAGGTAGAGAACTGAGAATGGGTGATAAGTTTTAAGAGTTGGAAATGGTGCAATTGTTGCAGCCAAGGTGTTGGCAGTTATCATCCTGTATTAGCAAATACATTGATTCTGAACGAATGTTATAAGATACCGAACCTGATATGCAAAATTATATCTGTCTCTTTATTTACTAAAGAAGGATATAATTTTGTATTGTTGGATAATGTTTTGAACGTTTCATATATCAAGAGTTGATCGGTTCAGACATGTTATCTAAAAACATAGACGTTATAAATCAAACTACAGTTCTCAACGTACAGAACACACACAAGAGGAAGAGTTCAGAAATGAACGAATCCTTCTTGAGGCATTGTAGACTAGGTCATATCAATGCGACCCGACTAGCTAAGTTACATTAAGATGCATATTTAAATCAGTTTGAATTTACATCTTGTGAAACTTGCCAATCATGTCACAAAGATAAAATGACCATAGCTCCGTTTACTGGAAACAGAGAAAGAGTTAGTAAACTCTTGAGATTGATACATGATGATATATGTAGGTCCCCTGTCTACACATGCCAGGACTAGTTCTTTGTACTTCATTACATTCACTGATGATCTCTCAAGATTCGGACATATGTTCCTCTATACGTTGTTCGCATTTCGACCATAGGTTTCGCCACCGAATTGTGTATTGCACCCAGGTCTTTCCTGGCTTCACCCTGGCATTGATTAACGCTGTGATCGGGGTGCGCTCGCTTACGCTGGCGAACCGTTGTGTGAACAGCAACTCCATCTCCGTGAATGTTTTGACGGAGTCATTTGGGAGCTCCGAGTACCATTCAAACACCGTCTCTGACAAGCTGCAAACGAACTGGTGAAGCAACAATTTGTCTTCGCCTCCAGTATTGCCGCATAATGCTTTGAACTGGGCGACATGCTGATGTTGGTTGCTTGTCCCCTTGTATACGTGGAACTTGGGGATCGTATATCCCGGCGGGTACTTGATTTGATCATACCAGCCCGGATACGGTCGCCCAGTTTTGATGACTTGGCCAGCCACTTCACTTGCCTGATGAGTTCGTATTTGTTGAGCTATGTAATCATCAAGAGCAGATTTAGAGATCGTTTCTTCCCTGGTTGTCGATAAAGCTGGAAGAGTGTTTGATGTTTCCCCTCTGTCGTCCTCGATGATTATCGACGGGTTTTCAGCTGGAGGTTCTGGCTGGATCATCATTCCAACCATGTCTTGGAATAGGAGTGCCATCTGTTTTATATTAGCTGTTTGTTCCGCGACCTCCTTATCCTTCCTTTCCAGTACCCTTCGCAAGAACTCCGTATCATTCTCCTGCTCCTAGTGCTGGTCGGACGCTGCTTCCGGGCTTTCTTTCTGCCCGGTGAGTGCTGCCATTTTCGTCGACATCTCCTGGAGATTTTGTTGATGATCTTGAGCTTTCGTTAACGACCGAGTTTGCGGCCGATGACTCATGGAAGCACGGATCTCCTCTTTTCCGAAAGCCATGGAAACTGTATGCACGATCATGCCTCCAGACTTGGGGCGTTTGGATCTATCACCCTTGGGATTTGCCGCCGGCGGTGGGAGATTCTCCGGCCTTCTCTTTTTGTGAGAAGTCGAATTCGAAGGAGCCATTGTAACAGGAACCTGAGAAGTCCCTCGCTGCATGCTAGAGGGATGATTGTCCTCTTTTCGAACCTTCATTTTCTCCGTTCGACGAAGGTAGTTCTTGTTGATCACAGAATCTTGGACTTTCCGCCAGAATCTATGGATTCGGGAGGACAGCCGCTGAGGGTGCTGCTCCGGCTTTGCCTGTATCATGTTTTCAATAGGTGGGGGTGATTTCTTCAGCACTGCGGTCGGATAGTTCTTCCGCACCCTCCTTAGCGATTCAAAACTTTTACCAGTTGGAACAACAGCGTCAACCTCCACCATTAGAGCTGGTGGAGTAAGTCCATAGGGAGAGTTGCCTCCAGCTTTCCTCACTCGGCGTCAGTGGCGACGTCGAGCATGCCTTGCAGATGGGATTGCCTCATTTATGAAGTGGCTTCGTCACTCCCCCTGCTCTGATGAAGGGCTACTGCTGGTGCCAGCCTGTTGAAGACTGATGTCCGTTGAGAAGGGACGGTCAATCTTTCGACGGACGACCTTCTGGTAGGGGAGGCACTTTTGATGACTTCATCTGCCGGAGCTGGAACGGCTATTCGTTTCGGGATAACCCCTTCAGGTATTGTGAGCCTCTTTGTGAGCCCACTTGAGATTTGGTTCAGCCTGTTGAAGACTAAGGTAGCAGACTTGGACGACCTGTTGAAAGGCCGTGGTGGTTGCAAGTCGATCGAAGACCGACTTCTTTAGAGCTTTCTGTGATGGCACTGGGGCGCTGAAGCTTGCTGGCGGGAGCATGGTCCCGAAGAACAATCCAGTAGTGGCCCGAGTCACCTGTTCCACTGGCATTGAGAAGATGCATGCCACATTTGGCCCGTGCGTCATTCCAGTGGGGACGGAGTGGGAGTCGCTGTTGTAGGTACACTTGGAAGCCATTGATTCTTCTTTTCTCTGCACAGGAGTAAGAGACCAAATCTTAGTATCTCGAATCCAGGGGCAACCATAGTAAACCGCGATTTGTTCGTGAACACGATACACGAAGTGTGGAGTGGAAAGAGGAAAAGTTCCCACCAGGCGTGCCAGAATCTGTTCACCGCCGAAAACGGAGACGAAACCGGGATGGATCGACTTGCCTGAATTTGGGGGCAGATACTATTTGGATTTATCCGTCCACCTCTTCGAAGATACCAAGTGGATTTATGGCACCGTATATCGGAGGTTTGGACGGATGCAGCCGTTGTAGCAGACTTCATCAGATTCCCCCTCATTTGTGAGGTTTTTTTTATTGTGGTGACACTTTTCCCTGCAGGCGCAAGCCCCTGCAGTTAATTACGTTACCGCATCGCGATAACCACTTTCTCCTGCTCCAGAAATTCACCTCGTGTCGTGTGTGTTTATTTTATTTTTGGTTGCTCGTGGATTGTATACGGAGACTAATTTATGTTGTCGCCCGTAGGGCGTGGATTAGTCCAAATCCGTATACCTTAGATTTGGGTTTGGGTTGATTTAAGGATTATTAATCTCGTTTGAGATTAAGCTCAACTTAAATGTTTTTTGTTAAGGATACATTAGTCCAATTTGAAACTAAAACTACTTAACGGGGTTTTAGGATCATTCAGATCCAATAAAAGAGCATCTGGGCTCCATTGTTTTAGTTTAAGGACGTTACGGTCCGTTGGTAGTTTAAGGACGTTTCGGTCCGTAGATCACCATTTTTGAGGTGGGAGTTGTAGTTTGAGGATGTTACGGTCCGTAGTAGTTTGAAAACGTTACGGCCCTAGATCACCATTTTGAGGTGAGGGTTTAGTTTAAGGACGTTTCGGTCCGTAGTAGTTTGAGGAAGTTTCGGTCCGTAGTAGTTTGAGAACGTTACGGTCCGTAGATCGCCATTTTATGCACGTGTATTTGTTACATGACGGGATGTACGGCGATGATGTGGGATACACCCAATTGGGGTATCATTCGGCTTAAGGTATGCACATCAGCTTGGGAAGTGCATCCAAAAGCAGTTGGTTGTCGGGACCCGCCACCTCTCTAAAGACGTTGAGGAATTACAACGACATGCATCAGTGGTATGGAGAGAAGTACCCTTGAACCAATTCACGTGTCTGAAGGAAGAGATCATGGTGGACCATCTAAGAATCATTAGCCATTTTTGGGGGACTAAGATTAACCTAGGAAATGTGGGATGAACATCATTTTGGATATCATGAGTCATGTTTGGGAAGCAATGAACCCATGGGCTTAGTTGATCTGAATTAGGGATCTAGCCAACTTGGACTTGGCCCACTCAGTTTTCTTTTATTTGAAAGATGTGCTAAGCACTTGTTAGGGCTCAATCTCTCTTTCTTGCAAAAAATGCTGAGCACTTATGTGAGTTCTGACGCTCACACTTTACTCTCTTTTCTTTTGTCTCTATATGGAGTAATGAGCACTCTTTATGGCGCCCACGTGTAAAGCACGTGAGGCGCTAGGCACTAAATGATGAGTGTTGTTCAGTCGAAAATATCGCATTTTTGATATGACATTTTCCTTACTTTTCTTAAATATTTAACGGTGTTTATTATAAATATGACACAAATAAGATTTTATCTGTAAAAATACTATTTTCATATGTTTATATATTATAATTAATATTATAAAGGAAAATATATGCATATAATATTTATATAATATTTTGATAATTTAAATATGCATATCATATCAAATATCCTTAATCAATATTCTTAAAATATAATATCATATCAAATTGGTTAGGATAATATCTCAAAAATACCAAATATTACCAACATTATTCTTTGAGATATGGTGCAATCTTTGGCTCAGGTCAGGAGATCGAGATGTTGAGATGTCAGAAATAAAAAATCTGCCGAAATATTGAAGAAAATCGAAGAATCAATACTGGCAGAGACTCAGGAAATATTTTCAAGTTCCAGATATCAACTAAATCTCCATGTTTCACAAGAATAAAGCCCCAGAAATTTGCATCCAAGATATCACCAACAAACCGCGGATCCACGGCTAAACCATGCAATATGCGGCGGATTCGCAGCCGAATCACCGAATCAGGAGTTAGGATTTTCAGGTTGGATTTGCTACAACTAACCCTAACTCTGGGGATCTTTGGTTTCTGGTTTTGGGGCTATATAAAGGACTGAGGGCTAAACTTAGAAATCATCAATCTTTTACACAAGCTAATCACCGTCAAAGAACAAGTGATCCAAGACAGGTCCAAGATTTGACATGATAAAGCGACGTGAGATTCGACGGAACAACTACATCCGACAAGGCAGAGATCAAGAGCAACTTCTTCTTCCTCTTGTAATCTAAACTTGAAGTTCGTACTTGTGAAGTTGATTAATAAAAGTAGATCTTTAGTTTAATTAGTTTAATTATTTAGTTACATTATGAATTTCATCTCTATTCGTTCTTCTATCTCCATCATGCGCGAGTAATTCTCCGCTTGATAGGGTTCGTAGGATTAGGGTAAATCAATAGATGAGAAAATATTTTAACTTCTTTTACGTCTTATGATGTTTATAAACTTTAGCAAAAGAATTGTTAACATCCTTATCGGGCGCGCTACCAATTTATTGCTAGTCTCGACCGCGATTTGAGATCAGATTAACAATTGTTTTGTTAAGGGCTATACATGAATAGAGATCAATGAAAGGCCAAGGGTCAATAGTGTGGAAACCCTAGTTTCTTCCAAGAACCCTAATCCTCATTCATCACTATCAATCTAGTTTTAAATCTATCAAAAGATTAAAGGAGTCATCTTTATTATTCATCAAGGATTACTAAATCCTAACGAACCTTACAAGCCCTCTTCTGATATAAAATCTACATCCGTCTTTAAACTAGATCTATATTCTACATCTGTGTTTAACGTAGATCTAGATTCTATAACTATTCTTCACTATTATCTATTCTTCTTCCTCTTCCTAATCAACACATCTAAATAAAGATTAAAAGATTCTGCATATCCCTGAGGACGACCCGTACTCATCTCGGTCTAGCTACACGCGACACTGTTATTGATTGCGGTTACTACACACACTTCTTTAAATACGGATCAATCAAGTGTCAAGAACTTTTATGTTCTGTGGCGCCCACGTGAGGGTCACGTAGGACGTTGGGCGCCGCACCACTGAGTGCTAAGCACTCCTTATTTGTAGCGTCCACGTGAGGCGCTGGGCGCTAAGCGCCAGCCACTGAGTACTAAGCACTTTTTATTTTGTAGCGCCTACGTGAGGAGCACGTGAAGCGCTGGATGCCAGCCACTGAGTGCTAAGTACTTTTTATTTTGAAGCACCCATGTGAGGGGCACGTGAGGCGCTGGGCGCCATCCACTGAGTGCTAAGCACTCCTTATTTATCTTTTTTTTTTTTTGAATGATCCACAGGATCTTTATCTACTTTTATTTACCTAAAATTTTCAAGAAGAGAGTTCTTCATCCTCGAGAATTTAATTCTTTGTTCTTTCAATGCTTTCTCTTTTTTTCTCAAAGTTTATGGGGGGGGAGGGGTTCTTCTCTCTCATACTTGAAGTCTTGGGTCTTTTATATAGTAGAGGCAGGTCTGTTGATTAGTTGAAGAAATCTCTCATTAAGAGATCCTAATTGATTTAGAGATTTTACCCACCGTTGGATCTTTGATTCAAGGACTTCTGCTTTACAGAATATATTTTTGTTGTTTTTAACAAGATTAGTGAAATATTTTTCCATACAGAATTTATTCTGTAGCTCAGTGATTCTTTAATCATCATTGGATTTTTAATCCAACGGTACTCTGTTTTACAGAGAGCAATCTTTCTTGTTTAGAAAGATTTGAGAAATATTTCCTCAACAGAATTTAATTCTACACTCTAATGGTTTATCATCTCCGTTGGATCTTTGATCCAACGGCTCTGTTTAACAGAGAGTAGAATTTAATTCTACCAGGCTCCGACGCTCACGTGCTGTGCACGTGCGGTGCCAATAAGAGTTTTTAACTCTGGTGCTGGCGCCCTCGTAGCAGGCACGTGAGGCGCTGCCTCTTGAGTTTTGAACATAGCTTTGCTCTTTTATTAGGGAAACACGCACGTGCGTTACACGTGTATAAAGCAAACATACACGCACTTGTTATGTGCGCACGTGCTTTTCACTCGCACATCACATTTAATGACTTTTGTCAAGTGCGAATGTCAATGATGCGCACATGTGCTGGTTATGCGTCATCCATTAACTTTATACACGTGATTGAAAGTTGTTTTATGTGCGTGCTTATGCTTTCAAAAGATGAATCAAAGAATTAATTACCGCAATCAAGAACGGCGTCGCTTAGTAGCTAGCCGGTGAGTACGGGTCGGTTCACAGGGATTTTGTGTATTTTCTATTTGTTCTAACGAGTTAATTCCAATTGGTGTTGGGTTGATTATCACTAAAAACTAAGGTTGATTTAGACTAGGATTAAAACCTTGCTAGGATTAGGTTTAGGTTAAGTTTGGAAATTTAATATTTCTCACCGCTTTCAATGCCCTAATTTAGATCTATTTAGGTGTTATGGTAATAATTAATAAAAGGGATTAGCACGATCGGGAAGAAAAGATGTTTCTTCCTCTAGGTCCTTGTCCGTCCTTTCTTAATTCTTACCCTAACCTCCATGGAAAACATACACAACCGGTCTTTTAAACTACGGTATCACCTCTACCTCGTGGGATAGGGTGCCGTAGTGAGCGGTGTGTGTATGTATGCATGGAGTCCTATAAAAATATGTGATGGGCAAGAAAGGGGTGAGAGATTTTCATCTCTCAAACCTTTCTTGCCCATCACATATTTTTATAGGACTCCATGCATACATACACACACCGCTCACTACGGCACCCTATCCTTCCTATTCCTAACTCTAACAAGTGAGGAACTACTCACTCGTTAGGGAATTGATAAAAGATATTTTTTATGATTGTTTTTAATAACCTAATTATCTAAACTACGGCAATTAAATAAAAGTGCTAAACTAATTAATTAGGGCAGATAAATGAAATTTATACTAGGGAAGAAAGGAAAATTAGACTAAGGCATAAAGAGAAGACTTACTTTATTCGATGCACTCTTCAAAACATTACATAGAATTCTGAATTTTTATCAATAAAAAGAGGCATAGGAAGAGGCATGCCCCAAAAAAGAGCATTAGGGTTTCTATTTATAGATTATAGAAACCCTAGGGTTACATCCGATCCCTATCTGCATTTACAAAATTACCCTAAGAAGCCTAGTCAACGCACCGCCACACCGTCAAAGTTTGCACCGACACGTGTTCACCATGGCCGTGGAACCGCGGCCAAAAGCCCTGTTTGGCCGCGGATCCGTGACCATCTTGGAAGCTCTTGTGCTTCTGTTTCTCTGGTAATTCTCATATTGCTTTTTACTTGACTTTTCTTCCCTTGGTTCTTCAGAATGTCTTCTAGTCTCTTCCAGATTTTCACAGTGTAGAATGTGGTGGACTTTTACCCTTTACTTCGTGTCAAAATCTTGAATCTTGCGCTGCCTTTGTGCTTTGTGAAATTGTCCATTGATCTTCGTTTATTCTCCAAACTGTAGGCATGATCAAGATTCTTTCATTTGTTGGTCGCTCATTTTTGTATCGTCTTTTCATCATTTTCACTGTTTTGTTCCGAGAACAATTAACCTGCAACTATGTAGCAGACATGGATTAAAAGGACCTGTTTATTTGTAAAATGAATAAGAATGGGGAATATAATAATGCAAAATATGATATGAACAAATACCCCCAAACTTATTTTTTGCTCGTCCTCGAGCAAAACTAGTTTTATTCTCGAAAAAGACCTAGCCTCACTTTCGCAGGGAAACGCGATTGCACTGAGCTCATGCAACAAGCCGTTAAACCTCTAGGTGTCCCTAGTAGGAGGAGTGTTTTCTCCTGAAAGTTTTCAGCGGATACTACCCACAAAATCCTATCAATTCGGCCTATTGACTTTTATTTTCCAATTCGGTTTTCTAACAAGAAAGTCTATTATCTTCAACTCAGAAATTATCAACCCGTAATTTTCATGCTTCCTTATCATTTAACTTAAGATTGTATATGTTTTGTAAATTTACTTAGCTTTGAGTATCTTTTGAGTTTTCCTTCTAAGGTTCCATCTCAATTTAGGAATTTTTATCATCTCTACTAAAGATAAAAGTCCTATTTTTCATTCCTATCTCTCATCTAAATCCCAATCATATATCCCTACGTGCGTGTATGTATCACCCCTACACTTGGAAATTCAATTCAAGCTCTTATACTCTTGTCCATCATCCAAAGTACTTTTAGTTGGTGAATTTTTAGATGAAATTGCTCACACATTCTTCATGCGACCGTTAATACTTCTTGAGATACCAACGACCGATTACAAAATGTGTTTGCACATTAAGGCGTAATTCCTAGTCTTGTAACACCTAAGGCTTTAGCAGTGACTCCCAAACTAGTTGGTCTAAGGCACTAGGTGATAAGCACCCTCGCTAAATATTTTTTTCTATTTATGCAGTCTTAAGTAATTACAAAACCAGTGTTCATTTTTTTTATCTCTTTATTCACACTTGTATTTTTATTTTATTTTCCTTCATACTAAGGACTTTAGACAAGAGCATTTCAAGGCCTCTTCTACTATTCCAAGTTTCAAGGTTCGTGTTTGTGCAAGTTATAGAGTATATCTCTTAAGAATTTAGACTTAAACTTAGAAATTATTTTTCAGACTTATATTTTAATAAAAATATCAATACTCTTCTCTTATTTTAACTTAGCCCAAGAAGTGAACTCAAAATTTCCCTATTTCTAAGTAAACTATAAAGACATATTTTTCTACCGTTAAATTTTAAGAAAGGTATTTTTTAGGGTTTTTAATTTACTAAATCTAAGATCTAGTTGTTCCTAACTAGTTAACATTTTTGTCAAACTCAAGTCAATTATGGCCAAAATTAAATTTTTTTATTTTTTTTTTAAATTTTTCAGTTTTTTATTTGATTTTTCTTTTTATATTTTTTTATTTCATTTTTCAATTTTTATGATTTTTTTATATAGATGCAATGCAGAATTTAAACATGCAAAAGAAAACCATGGAAAAAATATATACAAAAATTAAAAAAAAATATGCAATGCAAAAGATAACTATTTACAACCACCAACTCCCCCAAACTTATCCAAAGCAGTGCCCTCACTGCTCGGTCCCACGCCGTGCTCTTAAGCGTGAGCGAGAACGCTCAGCCCTACCCAGCAGGGTTCGAATTCCCTGCTCAACCTCAGTCAACCGCCGGTCATGCTCCCTTGATATCCCCCTCAACTCATCAATGCCCCTAACAGCTCTCCGCATCAAATATGCATGTTCTAAAGGAGTGAGTTCTCCTTCGCTCGCGGTCGAGCTAGAGCTAGGTGTCCGGGCGGGCACATGTTCCGCCGGTTCAGTCCTTGACCACACATCCGTCAATCGTGAATAGAACGTAGAAACGCCCTCAATATGAGGCCTGACAGGTATGCCTCCAAGCATGTAAAATTCTAACTCCTCCACGGGGAGGAAATATCGACACAATTGTGTCACAAGCATGGGACAAGGGTAATTTGCTGCTCGTTTGCCTGCACCTATAGAGTTCAGTAAAACTGTGCACATGTAGAAACGAGGGTTTCTTGTCATGAGGGTATGCACAATATTCAATGAGGGTGTGAAAAATGTGGTGTTATGGGAGCTTCCAAAAATATTGTTTTGTACCCACCGGCACACAGTTAAGACATTGGCGAAAAGGGTTCTCGCTTGGATCCCTTTCCGCGGCTCCCTTGAGCAATCATTGCCCATTAAGGGCATGTAATCCTCAAATTGTAAAGGTTGGTCATGAGCGGGTATCCGAGGGATTAATGTGACTTCATGTATGATGTCCCTATCGATGATAATTTCCCTATCACCCTACTGCAATTTTATAAAGCCGAATTGGGTGAGACACCCATCTTTCATACACTCGTAAAAACGAGTGACTAATTCCGGAAGTGCATAAGCGTTAGGGTGATTATATATCAAAAAGTTCCAACCCCTACATGCAATCTCGTTCGCAAAATAACTCCCATACACATCGTGTGAAAAAATTTGTGAAAAGTCTCGCTCAAGTTGCATATTATGTGCCATCAGGTGATCTACAATCTACAGAAATTAAAAACAGAAAAGGATTTGAGAGATCTAACCTCCCCTATAAAATTCAGGAGGCGAAGATACATGGCTGAGGCGATTGCGCGGCGGGAAGGTGACTCGTGCGGCGGTTCCGCAGCTGGAGGACGAGATCGCTTTACAGAAATTTATTGCGGCGGCTCTAGGGTTCTTAGAAGATGAAAATTAAGGTTTGTGAGCGCAGAGAGGGTCGGAGTTTGTATATATATATATGGAAATGTTGGATATTTGCAAATAAACCCCTCTAAAAAGAGTAAATTATTTGCAAATAAAATTTTTATTTTATTTTAAAAACTTAAAATTTACAAAAATACCCCAAAAAATTTATTTTTATTTTGATATTTTTATTTTTTATGTTTTTATGTTATTTTTGAAAGCCAAATTATACCCCCCTCCAAACTTGAGTTAAACAATGTTACGCATCAATGCCAAGCTTTGCAAAGACCAAAAGTCAACACCAACCATTTGAAGAATTTATCTGTGTAACGTACAGGTCGGTGGAAGAACATGTTATAAAGATCCAAGAAGAAGTGGGTAAGAGATAAGTGGTGGTATGGAAAGTGTTTGCGTGAATGTGGATGTGAAGAGATAAGATGTGATGATAAATAAAAACGAGAATGTGAATGATCAGAAATGAGTGGAATATTGGTATTCTCGTATTTTATTAGAAGAAAATGTGGTGGTTCAAGTTCTATAGGTGGAGGTTGATTAACCACAAAATCCCCGAGGTGTTTTTGTGGATCCTTTACTGGCTTGGCATCATCCATCATATGTATATGATGTTCAATTATGAGGGAACTAATCTCCTCGATGTCCGCCATAGTCTAGCCAAAAACTTGCCGGTTTTTTTTTAAGACCATTAAAAGGGCTTTCTCTTGCTCGAGAGCTAGAGATGTCGATATGATAACAGGAAGGGTCTCATTCTCATCTAGATAAGCGTATTGAAGGTGAGACGGCAGAAGCTTGAGTTCGAGTTTCGGAGGCGAAACAATTGAAGGTAAAATTGGTGAAACTATCTCGAACTCGAAGGATTCCAACAATGGTTCGAAGTGAGTGTATGCAACCGAGTCGGATGGTTCAACTAACTCATCCGAAAATTCAAAAGACTCAAACTCGGGTAGTGAGTCTTCAAAATCGTTCGAAAAAGTGAAACACTCGTAGTTGTTATCGGTTGCAAGAACTGTGTCAAATTCAGGGAGGAACGCACTAGTGGCGTCCAAACTGTTGTGATCAAACAGAAATTTTTCAAGCTCACAGTCCTCCTGCATGATCTCTTAGATCGAGCAAACATCACATATACTAGCTTTAGGCGTGGAGGGCAGACTTCCTATCTTGTAAATGTTGAACTCACGTGACATCTTCCCGAAGGATAGAGTCATAGAGCCATTGCGACAATTGATTACAGCATTGGAAGTGGCCAAAAATGGTCGACCGAGAATCACCGGAATTTGGTTCCGTGGGTTAGCCACAGGCTGTGTGTCCATAACAATGAAATCAACAGGGAATATGAAGTCCCCTAGTTTGATCAACACATCCTCTAACTCACCCCTAGGATGGGTGATGGATCAATCAACCATTTGGAGAGTACAATGAGTGGGTTTCAACTCTCCAACACCTAATTGCTCATAAACGGAGTAGAGAAGCAGGTTAACACTGGAACCAAGATCTAAAAGTACTCGATTGATGTTCTTATCCCCAATTGTTCTTGAAATTGTAGGACAGCCAGGGTCATTTCGTTTTTGGGGCAAAGGTTGAGGTTGGGTAATAGCATTGCTCACGGCACTAGCTACGAGCACTTTCTTGGGTACCTGAGACTTTCTCTTCGTGGTGCATAATCCCTTTAAGATTTTCGCGTAAGAAGGGACTTGTTGGATTGCATCCAAGAGAGGCATGTTAATACTAACCTGTTTGAATAACTCCACAATCTTTTTCGTTTGGGGAGTTGGTTTATTGGATCTCAACCTATTTGGAAATGGAATATTTTGAAAATTTGTTGAGTCCAATATTTGTGGAGTAGATTGCAGAGTTGGAACGGATCCCAGTGTTGGTGTGTTCATGAAGTGAGATTTGGGTCCGTTAGAAGTAGAAGAAGTAGAGCCTTATGAAAAATAAAGAATAGGCTCTGAAGAAAATGAAGATGAAGAAGATGAAGAAGAAGCACCGGCAGGGGTGTCATTATTAATACCCACATTATTGTGCAACACTTTTCCAGATCTTAACGTGGTCACAATATTTACATTATGATTTTGTTGTTCATAAGTAATATGTGTGTTATGTGCGTAATCGGGATTTGGCAATGGTTGAGACGGATGTTTTCCCTTTTCTCGCTCACTCAACGCAGCATTCAGTTTTCCAATTTGGGCCTCAATTGATTTGATACTCTGATCATGTGAAGCACTGTTTTGCACCAAAGATTGAATGGAAGTTTCCAACCTTGCTGCTGATTGTGTAGATTGTTTTAAAAACGCATCTAGACTTTGTTCTAGCGAGGAAACCTTATCGTTATTCTGTTGAAAAAAATTGTTTTGAGGATAAGAGTTGTTGAGTACAAAATTGTTTATTTGGTTTGGGTAAGGTTGGGGTTGGAAATGTTGCTGGTATTGAGTTTGTTGAGGTGCTTGTTGTTGTGGAGGAGGAGGCCTTTGAAAGTTGTTGCTGCCTTGGAATTGTTGATTTTGATTCCAAGCAAAATTTGGGTGGCTCCTCCAACCAGGATTATAAGTCGAAGAGTATGGATCATTTCTTTGTCTCTGCTGAAAGGCAGCATTGACTTGATCTTGTCCTTGAACAGGTGAATTGTAAGGACACTCTTCAGTAAGATGGGATGGATCCGAACAACAATCACAAACAGTGCGTGGGGGTAAAGCAGGGGCAGGAGAAGGCGATGAGAATTTGCTCTCAATTGCTTCTAGCTTTTTTGTAAGTGCGACCATTTCGGCCTTCATTGCAATCGACATATCTAGTTGATGTATGCCTGCCCTAGACTGACCTGATGAAGAAGATGAGGTGGTCTTAGTGCTTTCCCACTGAAGTGTTTGTTCAGCAAGATCGTCGAGAAACTGCCAAGCTTCCTCGCTTGATTTTGTTAGAAAGTGACCTTAACAAATGGTTTCCAACAACTTCTTAGTTGCTGGGTTCAATCCTTCGTATAAAGTTTGGCAAAGTTGCTAATTCTCAATACTGTGGTGAGGGCATTGAACAAGTAGGTCTTTAAATCTTTCAAAACACTTCCAAAAAGGTTCGGAAGGAAGCTGGGAAAATTGAATAATCTCATTGTGAATTCTCGCGGTCTTGTGATATGGGTAAAACTTTTTTAGAAAAGATTTAACAAACTCTTCCCAATTTTTAATCGAGTGTGATGCTGTGCTATATAACCATTTCTCGGTTAGGTCACATAAGGTGAATGGAATGACACGTAGCCTTATAGCATCATCTGAAAGTTATGTTGTCTTCATCATTGCGCAAACATTCTGGAATTTGTTTATGAAGATATAGGCATCTTCGGATTCCAGTCCGTGAAATTTTGGCAACATGTTGATGAAGTGGGGTTTAATCTCAAAGTTATCCCCATTTGCCGGTGGAAGTGAAAGACAAGTTGGTAAAGCGATGCGGATAGGGTAGAAAAGATCCTGGAGCGCGATTAATTGGGGCGCTTCAACAGGTAGGTGTTGTAGGTTATTCGCACCTAGTGGAGGTGGAATCAATCCCGCGGGTAAGGGCTTGTTAGGATTGAATCCCGACATCTCCTTAGAAGACGAAGAACATGAGGGTGAAGGTAAAGAAGTGGAAGGAATTTCGACTTCGGAGTCGAAAGCGTAGTCAGTCGGTACTAACGAGACGCGGACTAAACGGGCACTAGTGTCCCTAGTCCAACCGGACATACACTAAAGAGGTGTAGTGTAGTCAAAATATGAAAAACATAAGGTGGTGGTAAGAAAACGTCAATGGGAGGAAGTGGGTGTAAGTGAGGTGCAACGGATTTCTTAGCGACAAGTGGCAAGTTTTTGTAAAAAAAATTTCGTTTTGTGTTTTTTTTATTTATAAGGAGATTTTTGCAAAAATATTTTTAATAAAAGACTTAGACACACGTTCAATCAATCACAAATGCACAATCAAGCCTAGATCTAGAGTCACCTAGGTCAACTAGACTGCTCCTAACTGTTCCAAAGGGCAAGATGTGAAGACCTCAAATCGCCTCTTCACCGCCAATTGTGTCCAGGTAAGCACAAGTAGAGAATGGAGGGATCCGCTCATGAATCACCGTGAGACGGGCCTTTTAAAGTTACCTTTCCCCACTTGTCTAGCCTAGGCACCACAAAATCAGGTTTAGATAAACGATCGATGCCTACAACTATTCCTTTGTCCTATTGAGTGCGACGGTCCTTAAGGCTGAGTCTAATCTTTTTTAATTAACTTGATGGTCAATGCAATATGCTTTATGTGATTTTTTGGGTCCTAGGAAGGGTAATGAAATCCCCACCCAATCTGGATTGGTGTAAAAGCCCTTTAAAGTCAATTTAAAATATGTAAAGCAGTAAACAAAATCAAACACTTGCAAACAATTTTTTTTTATTGCGGCGCAAAGAATCCTGCACAAAATCAAGTTATTGGAGAAGGGGAAGTTTTTGCGCAAAGAACCCTGCAGGAAATTTTTTTTAGAGGATATTAAGGGTTCAGAAGAAGAACAAAAGACTTATAGAGAAAAATTGGACAGATGACGTCACCACCAAGCCGCGGTTCC
The DNA here is from genome assembly GCA_030015575.1 of Agapanthus africanus. NCBI lineage: Eukaryota > Viridiplantae > Streptophyta > Magnoliopsida > Asparagales > Amaryllidaceae > Agapanthus > Agapanthus africanus. The sequence continues at coordinate 5,524,552 of JASDDO010000024.1, forward strand.
ACGGCCAAACAGTGCTATCTGCGGCGGTTCCGCGGTTCAGTTCCAAAAGTTCTTCTGTTTCTCTATTCTGATTTTCCTCTGTCTGTTCAGATCTGATGTTTGCTGTTTTGCTAACTGGAATTTTCCATATCTGAACCTGTTCGTCAATCCTGCACAATTCAAATGAAACGCCCTTCAAAGAATAACAAGATGATAAATTTTTTATATTTTCTAATTTTTCAGTTTTTTTATGATTTTTATGATTTTATATTAACCCGAAATTGCAAAAAGAAAATAACTACGCCATCCCTGGCAACGGCGCCATTTGATTGGAATGATTTTTAGTGCGCTTACGCTTTCAAAAGATGAATCAAAGAATTAATTACCGCAATCAAGAACGGCATCGCTTAGTAGCTAGCCGATGAGTATGTGTCGGTCCACAGGGATTTTGTGTATTTTCTATTTGTTCTAACGAGTTAATTCCAATTAGTGTTGGGTTGATTATCACTAAAAACTAAGGTTGATTTAGACTAGGATTAAAACCTTGCTAGGGTTAGGTTTAGGTTAAGTTTGGAAATTTAATATTTCTCACCGCTTTCAATACCCTAATTTAGATCTATTTAGGTGTTATGGTAATAATTAATAAAGTAGATTAGCACGATCGGGAAGAAAAGATGTTTCTTCCTCTAGGTCCTTGTCCGTCCTTTCTTAATTCTTACCCTAATCTCCATAGAAAACATATACAACCGCTCTTTTAAACTACGGTATCACCGCTACCTCGTGGGATAGGGTGCCGTAGTGAGCGGTGTGTGTATGTATGCATGGAGTCCTATAAAAATATGTGATAGGCAAGAAATGGGTGAGAGATTTTCATCTCTCAAACCTTTCCTATTCCTAACCTTAACAAGTGAGGACTACTTACTCATTAGGGAATTGATAAAAGACATTTTTTATGATTGTCTTTAATAACCTAATTATCTAAACTACGGCAATTAAATAAAAGTGCTAAACTAATTAACTAGGGCAGATAAATGAAATTTATACTAGGGCAGAAAGGAAAATTAGACTAAGGCATAAAAAGAAGACTTACTTTATTCGATGCATTCTTCAAAACATTACATAGAATTCTGAATTTTTATCAATAAAAAGAGGCATAGGAAGAGGCATGCCCCAAAAAAGAGCATTAGGATTTCTATTTATAGATTATAGAAACCCTAGGGTTACATCCGATCCCTATCTGCATTTACAAAATTATCCTGAGAAGCCTAGTCAACGCACCGCCACACCGTCAAAGTTTGCACCGACACGTGTTCACCATGGCAGCGGAACCGCGGCCATCTTGGAAGCTCTTGTGCTTCTGTTTCTCTGGTAATTCTCATGTTGCTTTTTACTTGTCTTTTCTTCCCTTGGTTCTTCAGAATGTCTTCTAGTCTCTTCCAGATTTCTACAGTGTAGATTGTGGTGGACTTTTACCCTTTTCTTCGTGTTGAAGTCTTGAAGCTTGCGCTGCCTTTGTGCTTTGTGAAATTGTCCATTGATCTTCGTTTATTCTCCAAACTGTAGGCATGATCAAGATTCTTCCATTTTTTGGTCGTGGTCTCACTTTTGTATCGTCTCTTCATCATTTTCACTATTTTGTTCCGAGAACCTGTAACCTGCAACTATGTAGCAAATATGGATCAAAAGCACCTGTTTATTTGTAAAATGAATAAGAATGGGGAATATAATAATGCAAAATTATGATATGAACAACACGCACACTGATAAGTGCGTGTGCCTTCTGTGTTTTCTCTCCATCAAGTGCGCACATAAATGTAAGTGCGCAAACTAATGACCTATGATTTTCAGTGCTGTCAACCTATTTTTCAGCACTTTCTTTGATCAAAACTTGGGAATTGTTCCCATTTTAATGACATGCAACATTTTCTGTGCCAAGACTTGAATACTTCTCCTTATAAATTAGAGAAATGATCCTCTTCTCTTTCACATCCATAGAGAAAAGAATATGGCTTATAATCGCTCACATGATTCTCGACAAGCTTGAAGAAATCATTCCTTATTTTGCTGCACGCTTAGTGAATCCCGGTCTCATGGATGCTCAGTGCGACACCGTGATGTACGAGTTGATGGACTATAGGGGATCTCCTCTTCCTGCTAGTTCTATATGGCTTCATATGATCTTTCTCACCGTTCTCGACGACGTTCTTCCTCACCCGGCAGAGATGAATTTAGCCATACTCGAAGCGGCGAAGGACAAGGTCGACTGCTTTCAGGAGACAAGTCTGATCAAGAAATCTTTAAGGGACCGCTCCGTCCAAATGTTGAGTCAAATACGGGCTCGGCGGGTTGTCATATCTTCTTTTGCTGACGAACATGGCGCTGATAGGTGGAGAGTGACTTTTCGCGAGAATCGTCGTTTTGATATGGTTGATAGGGCCAAGAGAGAGTTAGAGAATTTCGTATTCTGTTTCACTAATCCCTATAGTCTGGATCCTGTGTTTGGCGATCTTTTTCCCATGAAATAAAATGTTTATTTAAATGCATATTGTTCACCTCCGAAAATAGAGAAGAACCGGGATGGATCATCTTGCCTGAATTTGGGGGCAGATGCTATTTGGGTTTATCCGTCCACCTCTCCGAAAATACCAGGTTGATTTATGGCACCGTATATCAGAGGTTTGGACGGATGCGGCCGTTATAGCAGATTTCGTCAGATCCCCCTCGTTTGTGAGGGGATTTTGATTGTGGGGACGCTCTTCCCTGCAGGAGCAAGCCCTTGCAGTTAATTACGTTATCGCATTGCGATAACCACTTTCTCCTGCTCCAGAAGTTCACTTCGTGCCGTGTTTGTTTTATTTTTGGTTGTCCGTGGATTGTATATGGAGACTAATTTATGTTGTCGCACGTAGGGCGTGGATTAGTCCAAATCCGTATATCTTAGATTTGGATTTGGGTTGATTTAAGGATCGTTGATCTGTTTTGATATCAAGATCGACTTAAATGTATACGAGCAGTTGGTGGCTCGGTTGGTTTTTTGTTAAGGATACGTTAGTCCAATTTGAGATTAAAATCTACTTAACAGGGTGTTAGGATCATTTTTGTTTCAGATCCAATAAGAGAGCACTTGGGCTCTGTTGTTTTAGTTTAAGGACGTCTCGGTCCCTTATCGCCATTTTGGAGGCGAAGTTATAGCTTGAGGACATTTCGGTCTGTAGATCATCATTTTTGAGCTGAGATTTTAGTTTAAGGACATTACGGTCCGTTGTCGCCATTTTGGAAGCAACGTTTAGTTTGAGAATGTCTCGGTCTCTCTTCTTTTTTTATTTACCTAGAGCTTTTTTCTGAGAAGGGAGATCTTCTTTCTTTCTTTCTTTTTGAAGCTTTCTCCTTTGTTTTTTTCGAAGCTTATGGGGCTTTCTCTTTTTCAGACTTGAAGACTTGGGTCCTTTATATCGTAGAGGTAGTTTGTTAATTAGTTGATGAAATCTCTCATTAAGAGATCCTAATTGATTTTGGGGATTTACCCACCGTTGGATTTTTTATCCAAGGATTTCTGTTTTACAGAAAGTATACTTCTTATTTTTAACAAGATTAGGGAAATATTTATCCATACAGAATTTATTCTGCAGATCGGTGATTTTTTAATCACCATTGGATTTTTAATCCAACGGTACTCTGTTTTATAGAGGGCAATCTTTCTTGTTTAGAAAGATTTGAGGAATATTTCCTCGACAGAATTTAATTCTTCATTTTAATGATTTATTATCTCCGTTGGATCTTTGTTCCACCGGCTCTGTTTAACAGAGAGTAGAATTTAATTCTACTAGGCGTCGGTGCTCACGTGCCGTGCACGTGGGCGCTAATTAAGGTTTTAATTCTTTCATGGGCTTTGCACATTGGCGTCCACGTAAGGAGCACGTGCGGCACCAATAAGAGTTTTTAACTCTGGCGCTGGCACCCTCGTGGAAGACACGTGAGGCGCTGCCTCTTGAGTTTTGTGTGCTTTGCACACGGGTGCTCCTCATATAAGAGTTTTTAACTCTGGCGCTGGTTCTCTCATAGAAGGCACGTGAGGCGTTGCCTCTTGAGTTTTGTATGCTTTGCACATGGGCGCTGCTCATATAAGAGTTTTTAACTCTAGTGCTGGCGCCCTCGTGGAAGGCACGTGAGGCGCTGCCTCTTGAGTTTCGAATAGAGCTTTGCTCTTTTATTGGGGGAAACACATATTTTTATTGTTGTCTAATGAATATTTCACATCCAAAAAATGTCCTTCCACTGATTTCTCATTTAAACATTTGCGCACTCTGCATATCCGTATGTACGTGCATATTTCATTTAATAATTTCTGCCAGGTACGAGCGTTAAGGATTCTTCCATTAAGTGCGCACATATACATAAGCGAGCATTTAGACAGGTGCGAACAAATGCCCCCCACTGACTATGTGCACGTGTCTTTCATGTATGTGCAGCGGTGTAAAACTACCCACTATTCAATCTCCCTTAAGATTCGTGAGTAACCGGACCATTGCAATTAAATGGGAAGTCGCATCGTCATGCGTTCGAACCGTCGATGGATGGTAAATCATTTGCAGGCCTCTTATAAGTAAAGGCCTGACTCCCGGTCATACTTGTACATTAAGGAGGTTGACGGAGGATCCGTTGTCGACAAAGATTTTTTCTATCTTGATATCGTGGCAGTACCCGGTGACATATAGCGGTTGATTATGCTCGCACATACCGAGAAGTAGATCTTCATCGCTGAATGTAATATCATCCGTATGGACCTCTGCCAGTTCATTCTTCATCTTCTCTTCTGCGAGAAAGGCTTGAAACTGATCAGGTTTTTGTAAGACCTTGATCAAGGAGTTTCGTACCTCTTTGGACAAGAGTAGAGTATCCAATATGCTCAATTGTGAGGGTATCTTCCTCAAATGTGCAAGGACATTATAGTCCACCCTGGTTTTCTTAGGCAGGTCTTTTGCAGTGAGCTTTTTAGCCACCTCTTCATCAAGGACGATCTTCTCGGGCATTTCCCCCTTCCCTTTATCCTTCTTATTCGAACATTTGTTTGCAGGTCCGAGATTCTTCTCAGGCAGAGTGCTAAACACTTGTTTGGGCCCAGTCCCTCTTTTTGTGCAAAAAAAAGTGCTAAGCACTTATGTAAGTTCTGACGCTCACACATAACCATGTGGGGTTTTCAGTCATGGGGATTTGCCCAATAAGTGTTAAAACTCTTTACCCTTTTTTGTCTCTTTATGGAGTGCTGAGCTCTCTTTATAGCGCCCCCGTGCGAAGCACGTGAGGCGCTGCCTAGTGAATGTCAAGCACTTTTATTTTTTGGTGCCCACATGAGAGTCACATGGGACGCTGGGCGCTGAGCGCTAGGTGTCGGTCACTGAGTGCTAAGCACTCCTTTATTTTGAGCCGCCCACGTGAGAGGCACATGGGGCACTGGGCGCTAAGCACCAATCACTGAATGCTAAGCCCTCCTTATTGAGTGGCGCCCACGTGAGGGGCATGTGAGGCGTTGGGCGGTGATTTTTCCTTGTATATTTTATCCTGAGGAGTTCAATTTCTTGGTTCTGTTCTGAATCTTTGATCTCTAGGAGCAAGTTCGTCCCGATGAAAATTAAATTCTCAACTTGTGGGAGACTTGTCATGTGGATCTCAGATCTAGAGAAAGAACTAAGTTCTTCTTTTAAAAGGGTTAAGTCCTTCAATAGTTAAACGATATGTTTTGATCTCTCTTCTCTTTTTATTTAGCTAGAGCTTTTTTATGAGAAGGGAGATCTTCTTCTTTCTTCTTTTTTGACGCTTTCTCCTTTGTTTTTTTCGAAGCATATGGGGGGTCCTATTTTTCAGACTTGAAGTCTTGGGTCCTTCATATAGTAGAAGTAGTTTGTTAATTAGTTGAAGAAATCTCTCATTAAGAGATCCTAATTGATTTTGAATATTTACCCACCGTTGGATATTTGATTCGAGGACTTCTGTTTTACAGAAAGTATTCTTCATGTTTTTAACAAGATTAGGGAAATATTTACCCATACAGAATTTATTCTGCAGATCGGTGATTTTTTAATCACCATTGGATTTTTAATCCAACGGTACTCTGTTTTATAAAGGGCAATCTTTTTTGTTTAGAAAGATTTGAGAAATATTTCCTCAACAGAATTTAATTCTGCATTCTGATAATTTATCATCTCCGTTGGATATTTGATACACCGGCTCTGTTTAACAGAGAGTAGAATTTAATTTTACTAGACGCCGGCGCTCATGTGTTGTGCACGTGGGCGCTAATTAAGGTTTTAATTCCTTCATGTGCTTTGCACATTGGCTCCCATCTGAGGAGCACGTGCTGCGCCAATAAGATTTTTTAACTCTGGCGCTGGCGCCCTCGTAGAAGGCACGTGAGGCGCTGCCTCTTGAGTTTTGTGTGCTTTGCACACGGGCGCTGCTTATATAAGAGTTTTTAACTCTGGCGTTGGCGCCCTCATGGAAGGCACGTGAGGCGCTGCCTCTTGAATTTTGTGCGCTTTGCACACGGGCACTGCTCATATAAGAGTTTTTAACTCTGGCGCTGGCGCCCTCATGGAAGGCACGTGAGGCGCTGCCTCTTGAGTTTTGAACAGATCTTTGCTCTTTTATTGGGAGAAAAAATGTCCCTCCCCCATTGCGCTCACCTGGATCACACATGAGCGCAGCGGTGACACCTTTTCCACCGTTCGTGAAGTGCTGGAATCGGTTCACCTTCTTTCTCTGATTCCTATGGGTCAACTATCCACTTCCTTTTTCCCGGCCTTGGAAATAGTTCCACCATGCACAGAATTTTCCGTGCCTAAATTTGAAAGCTTCTCTTTATAACCCAAAGCTATGTCTTCCTCCTTCGTCACAAAGAGAAACCCATTTCTATTAACAGAACTCAAGGTAACCATTTTCTAAAGGAACAAACTGAAAGCAATGGCTTGCGATCATCCCCATACTTGTCGGCAACCATGGGCGGTGCCCATCGAGGAAACTATTCCTCGCTTTGCTGTGCGGCTAGTGGATCCCCTTCTCACCGACGCTCAATGTGACGCGGTAATGTATGAGCTCCTAACTCGTAGGTGCTCTTCTCTTCCTATAGGCTCCATTTGGCTCCGGATGATTTTCCTATCCGTGCTTGCCGACACCCCCCTCATCCGGCAGAGACGACTCGGGCGATTTTCGATGCGGCGGAGGACAAGATCGAGTGCTTTCACGAGGCACGTTTGATTACCCAGTCTTTGAGGGACCGTTCGGTTCAGTTGCTAAGCCGGATACGGGCTCAGCGGGATATCATGTCTCCTTTCGCTGATGAGCATGGCGCTAATCAATGGGGAGCAACTCCTCACGAAGACCCCCGCTTCGACATGGTGGAGAGGGCAGAGAGGGAATTGGGGAACTTTGTTTATTGTTTTGTTAACCCCTGTATCTCTGATCCCATATTTGGTGATCTCTTCCCTGTAGAGTAGTATGTTTATTTCAATGTATTTCTCTTATTATTGACTAATGAATGTTTTCTGTTGAATGTTTCATCTTCATCATATATTTGTACGTGTATCTCGCCTCTGTGCATGAGCTTTATATTTTACCCTTAGGAATTTTTGCTAAGTGCGAGCACCATTGTTGTGTCATGCGCTAATCCTTCTCAGACATACATAAATCAGCACGTTTTGAACACTATTTCCATTTAAGAATGTATGTAGTTGTGAATGAACGCTTAGTTGGGTGTGAATCAAATACTCTCCTTACTGCCTTGCATAGTACACAGTTGGTGCTCATAGGTTGCGCCTTTCTGTCTTGACTTGACGTGAAGTAGTTTATATACTCATTTCGGAGTTTGTAGTTTATTCACTCATCCCGGAGTCTCTAGTTTATGAACTCATTTCGGAGCTTGTAGTTTATTCACTCATCCTGGAGTCTCTAGTTTATGGACTCATTTCGGAGCATATGGTTTATTCACTCATCCCGGAGTCTCTAGTTTATAAACTCATTTCAGAGCTTGTAGTTTATTCACTCGTCCCGGAGTCTCTAGTTTATAAACTCATTTCGGAGCTTGTTAGTTTACCTCACTTGGGCTTGTAGGCAAACTTTCCCTAACGCATGGATAACCCATGCTCTTTGCGACAGAGGTACGTTAGGTTTTGTGGTACTAGGGTTTTTATCCATCGTACCACCGCGTTGGCTGATGCATTCCCCGATATGCAGACTTTATGCTGCTGTTTGAGTAGCCCCACGACTGTTGTGTCTCTGATCCCTTCGGGGGCTGGACAAGACGTCTTCAAGTAATCTTCCTAGGCAATTTGACCGTCAGAAGAGCAAGCGTTGGGAATTTTGCCATGGCGCTTTTTACTTGAGGTTAGGCTCAGTTTGGGAGCCCCGATGAGTCATAACCACTCCGTACTGGTGTGGGATGATCTCCGATAGTCTTTCGGGTTTTATTTGAGTTGCCGTCAAGACCCTGAAGCTAAGAATTTGGCCTTCGCTTCCTTTGTCGACACTGCGTCTAATGAGGCGAATGTCGAGGTGATCTCTAGGTTGTTTTGTGAACCGTCAAGACTTAGAACCAGGGACTTTGCCATTGCTCCGCTTTGTTTTGACCCTGGGGTCATTTGTTGACGTTGCGTCTGTATTCTGCTGGAGTGAGAACAAACGCCGTTGCTGACACCATGTATGCTGTAATGAGACGAGCGTTGGGGTGATCTCTAGGTTGTTTGTGAACCTTCGAGACTTGGAACTAGGGACTTTGCCATGGCTCCGTTTTGGTTTTGACCCTAGGGTCTTTGTTGACGTCGCGTCTGCATCTTGCTGGAGTGAGAAAGAACGCCGCTGCCGACACCACGTCTGCAGCAACGAGACGAATGTCAGGATGGTCTCTAGGTTTTTTGTGAACAGTTAAGACTTGGAACTAGGGACTTTGCCATGGCTCCATTTTGTTTTTGACCCTGGGGTCTTTGTTGACGTCGCGTATGTATCCTGTTGGAGTGAGAAGGAACGCCGTTGTTGACACCATATCTGCTCTAACGAGATGAATGTCGGGATGGTCTCTAAGTTGTTTGTGAACCGTCGAGACTTGGAACTAGGGACTTTGCTATGGCTCCTTTTTGTTTTTGACCCCGGGGTCTTTGTTGACGTCGTGTCTGCATCCTGCTAGAGTGAGAAGGAACGTCGCTGCTGACACCACGTCTGCTATAACGATACGAATGTCGGGATGGTCTCTAGGTTGTTTGTGAACCGTCGAGATTTGTTTCTCCCTTTGACGGGGCCTGGTAGGAAAATATGGTTCCCTTTTCGTTTATGCCCATGGATTGTATACAGAGGTTGATGTGGACTCACCTGCAGGGCAAAAGTTTCATTTCATTTTATTTCTTTTCGTGGTGCTCTATCATTTCAGCTTTTTATTGTGGTACCCAATCATTTCGGCTATTTTTTCTTTTTACTCACTGCTTTTTATTGCGAGTTGCCCAATCATTTCGTTTATGTATATGCATATATTTTTTGCTCGCTGATTTTTATTGCGAGTTGCCCCATCATTTCGGCTATTTTTATATGCATTTTTTGCTCTCTGATTTTTATTGCGAGTATGGAGCTTAAGATCTGATCCCAATCTTGGTACTAGCATCGCTGCGACTGGAATATTATCAGGAGCGAATCATCATTTGCCATGAAAGGACTTAAAAATTGACACCTGTTCAGGCATCAGCATCGCTGCGACTGAAATATTACCAGGAGCGAATCATCATTTGTCTTTGTCGATTTGAACAAAGGTGGCTTAGTAAACAGGGTTAGGATCCTGTCGACAAAAGGCTTTTTGACTTTACGAGCCGTAAGGGTCTCATAAAGGTATTTCTCCCTACGAGTCGTGAGGATCTTGTAGGTGTATATTCTCCTTAAAAGTCGTGAGGACTTCTAAGTGGTGTTTTCTCTTATAATTCGTAAGGATCTCATAAGAGTATTTTCTCTTTATAAGTCGAGAGGACTTACAAGTGTCTTTCACCATATGAGGACATTCCTCATGATTAGTGGAACTTGGTGGGGGAATTGTTTATTTGTGCCCGTAGATTGTGTACAAGGGCCAGCATTGTACCTCTTGTAGGGAAACTTTAGGGAATACGATGGCTTAAGGAAGGTTTGGATCCCTGTAACTGAAGACTTTGAATCCTATGAGCCGTGAGGGTCTCATAGAGGGAGTTCTTCTTACGAGTCACGAGGATCTCGTAAGTGAAAATTTTACGAGATTGCGCCCTTTTGGGTTTTCACAAGCTCGCTGGTAGCCCTGCTGTTTTTACTCACGGCGTCCTTTCGGGTTTTCATCCGTACTCATTTTGCTTGTGGACGTACCGTTTTTATTAACAACAAGATTGCGCCCTTTCAGGATTTCACAAGCTCGCCAGTAGCCCTGATGTTTTTACTCACGGCGTCCTTTCGGGTTTTCATCCGTGCCCATTTTGCTTGTGGACGTTTTTTTATCCATCGGTTTGCCAATGGGACTTAGGAAGTGGCTTCATTGCTGTGGTAGCTGTATAGCCGGTAGTACTTGAGTTGCAACTTCTGCTGTTGAGATTTTGATTGCAACGCAGATCTCAAAGGAGGATATTGTCAAATTTAGGGCGATGCGCCTTGTTTGAGGCGGCGCGCTAGTTTAAAGACATTCCGGTCTATTGTTAGTTTAGAGACATCTCGGTCCATTATTAGTTTAGGGACATCTCGGTCCATTGTCAACATGTTTGGGGCGGAAATTCTGTTGGATACTACTTTTAGCGTTTTGACTCAGGAAGATAGCGAGCGAACACGAGCGTCGTCATCTATCATTAACCTAAGTCGTGACTTGTCAAGTGTAGTATTTCTTAAGGAATCGGCCGTTTATTGGCCGGAAGGGTCTTTCGCCATGGATATCCATGAGCAAGTAGGCCCCACCTTGGTAGAATTTGTCTATGATATTCGGGCCCTCATAGTTTGGCTCGAATTTCCCTCGTTTTGCACGGTTGGGGATCATAGGTCTTTTGACCACCAGCACGAGTTCGCCTTGGTGGAATGTTCTCGGCCTAGACAATTGCACTCTTCGGTGGGGTGTGTGACCCTCTGATGGTATAAGCAGTAATTTGGATGTACATCCGCTTCGTTAAGGTACGTACTCCCAGGAGTGTTTTCCATGAGAGGAGGCAGCTTCATTCCCATTAACAAGTCTTTGGCGAACCGCTTCTCCGCTATGATCATGCTCTTGTTTGTAGCAGGTGTGCTTTGGCTTGGGTGGAGTACTTTTCGACTCACCTTTACCGCGGCTTCTTCATTCTGACGCCGACGCTTGTCCTTTTCGTATATGGCCGTTTCACATTCTTGGTCAGCTTTGCTCTTTTGAAGGGCTTCGTTTAGCAGCATGTCAATTGGGTCTTCTGGCAGCTCCAGGGATTTTGGCGTCGGTCCTGCCCCCAGTTCCTCTGCGTCACTTTCCGACGCCGAGGGAGTTTCTTCGTCATTTATCGACGAATGAGAAACCATGTGACAACATGCTACATAATCCTTGGGTTCTTCTGACGATTCATTTACCTTATCATTTTCACTATCTCCGTTCTCAAGGATATGGCTGAGAAACTCTTCAAGGATGACCGGGGTCCACGCTTTCCGGTTGTACTCTTCCAGCGCATCGATGTACCTTTGCATGTCCGTGCACTTGTCGTCATACTTTGCAGGCTGCACAAGATTCTTGGTTTTCTTCTTTTTCTTTGAAGACTTTAAAGGCTTGGCCTGGAGGTCTTGCCCATCGTTACCAGTTTTCGGTGTTGGGAGCGGGTTAAGCATCCCTTCAATGATCTCGGGCTCCAGCGGACTTTTCCATTTGATCGCCGGTCATGCTTGAAGATCCTTCAGCATTCTTTTAGTTTTAGCTAAAAGTACCACTTCCCAAGGAGCTTCTTCCACAAACGAGCATGATGCCGCCGGCGTGTCTACGTTTTTAGGAGTGTGCCTCTGTGGCGGGTTCACCCTCCAGTTCTCGAACAGCGCGAATTTCCCTTAGCGGTACTGGTCCTCAACCCAGTTCTTGAAGACGTAGCAATTTTCAATTGGGTGGCCCACTATTCTGTGGTAGAAGCAGTAGTTAGGACTGTTGACGTCACCGGGCTGCAGTGGACGTCTTGGATCCGGTAATGTGATGAGTTTGTTGCGCATTACCAGTTCGAACAATCTCCTCATTTTATCATGGGGAAATGAGTAAGCTCGTCTTAGCTTCTCTTCCAGAGATTGGCGCGGGTGCGTGTTGTTTTGGCGAGCAACCGGTTTCGGGTCACTCGGTTGTTGTTGAATGTTGGCAACGAAGGCCGCTTTTCCATTGCCCTTTGCATTCCGAGGGTCCATTTTTGAAGAGGAAGGTCCGTGGCCCATCTGGGACAACTTGTCAATCAGAGCCTGGAAGGTGGTCGGCTTAAAGAACGTCATGAACTGGGACACAGTCGCCTAAGGATCCAGAGTTCCTATGAACATGCCCATAGCAGGAGCTTCTTCGATGCGTTGTTCGCATTTTAACCATAGGTTCCGCCACCGAATTGCGTATTGAACCCAGGTCTCTCCTGACTTCACCCTGGCATTGATTAATGCCATGATCGGGGTGCGTTCTCTTGCTCTTGTGAACCGCTGTGTGAACAGTGGCTCCATTTCTGTGAATGTTTTGACGGAGTCATTTGGGAGCTCCGAGTACCATTCAAATGCCGTCTCCAACAAGCTGCCAACGAACTGGCGAAGCAGCAATTTGTCATCGCCTCCAGTATTGCAACACAAAGCTCTGAACTGAGCAACGTGCTGATGTGGATTGCCTGACCCCTTATACACATGGAACATGGGGACCGTATATCCTGGCGGGTATTAGATTTGATCGTACCATCCTGGGTACGGTCGCCCGGTTCTGACGACTTGGCCGGCCGCTTCACTTGCCTGATGAGCTCGTATTTTTTGAGCTATGTAATCATCAAGGGCAGCTTTGGAGATCGTTTCCTCGCTCGCTGTCGATAAAGCTGGAAGAGGGTTTGATGTTTCCCCTCTGTCGTCCTCGATGATTATCAGTGGATTTTCGGCTGGAGGTTCCGGCTAGATCATCATTCCAACCATGTCCTGGAACAAAAGCGCCATCTGCTTTATATTAGTAGCTTGTTCCGCGGCCTCCTTATCCTTCCTTGTAGCACCCTTCGCAAGAACTCTGTATCGGTTTCTTGCTCCTGGCGCTGTTCAGATGCCGCTTCCGGGCTTTCTTTTTGCCCGGTGAGTGCTGCCATTTTCGTCAACATCTCCTAGAGCTTTTGTTGCTGCTCCTAAGCTTTCGTCAACGACCGAGTTTACGGCCGATGATCCACGGAAGCACGGCTTTCCTCTTTTCCAGAAGCCATGTAAACCGTATGGACGATCATGCCCCAGACTTAGGGCATTTCGTTCCAGCGCCTTTAAAATTTGCCGCATGCAATGGGAATTTTCCGACCTACTCCTTTTGTGGGAGGTTGAAGTCGATGGAGCCTTTGTAACAGGCACCTGTGTTGAGAAAGTCCCTCGCTGTATGGTGGAGGGATGGCCTTCCTCTTGCCGAGCTTTCGTTTTCTTAAGTCGGCGAGAGTAGTCTTTATTGATCACAGAATCTTGGACTTTCCGCCAGACCCTGTGGATTTAGGAGGACAGCCGCTGAGGGGGATGCTCCGTCTTTGCATGCATCATGTTTTCAGCAGGAAGTAGAGATTTCTTCAGCACCGTGGTTGGGGATTTCTTCCGCACCCTCCTTAGCGGTTCAAAGCTGTTCTTGGTTGGAACAGCAGCGCCAACTTCCACCATTGGAGCTGATGGAGTAAGTCCAGATGGGGGAGCTGCCCCCAGCTCTTCTCACTCGGCGCCAGTGGCGACGTCGAGCGTGCCTTGCAAATGGGACCACCTCAGATGTGGAAGCGAGTCTGTCGTGCCCCCTGCTTTGGTGAGGGGCTGCTGCTGGTGCCAGCCTGTCTACGACTGTCGTCCGTTGAAAGGGAACGACCAATCTTCCAAAGGCCGATTTTCTGGTAGAGGAAGCACTTTTGACGATTTCACCCGCAGCAAAAGTTGGGAGGACTATCCATTTCGGGATAGCCCCTTCAGGTATCGCGAGCCTCTTTGCGGGCCTATTTGAGCTTCGGCTCAGCCTGTTGAGAGGGGACGTGGTGGTTGCAAGTCGATCGAAGACTGACATCTTGGTAGCTTCCTGTGATGGCACTGGGGTGCTGAAGATTGCTGGCAGGAGCATGGTCCCGAAGAACAATCTAGTGGTGGCCTAAGTCACCTGCCCCACAGGCATAGAAAAGATGGAGGCCGCATTGGTCCCATTTATCACTCCTCCTGTTGGGGCAGAGCGGGAGTTGCTGTTGCAGTTGGTGCAGCTGGAAGCCATTGATGTTCACTTCTTCTACTAGACAGGAGCAAGACACCAAATCTTAGTACCTCGAATCTATAGGCTACCATAGCACACTGCAATTTTGTTCGCGAAACACGACACACGAAATGTGGAGTGGAAAGAGGAAAAGGTCCCACCAGGCATGGCAGAATCTGTTCACCGCCGAAAACAGAGACGAACCGGGTTGAATCGTCTTGCCTGAATTTGGGGGCAGATGCAATTTGGGTTTATCCGTACACCTCTCCGAAGATGCCAAGTTGATTTGTGGCATCGTATATCGGAGGTTTGGATGGATGCGGCCGTTGTAGCAGACTTCGTCAAATTCCCCCTCGTTTGTGAGGGGTTTTTGAATGTGGAGACACTCTTCCCTGCAGGTGCAAGCCTCTGCAGTTAATTACGTTATCGCATCGCGATAACCACTTTCTCCTGCTCCAGAAGTTCACTTCGTGTCGTGTTTGTTTTATTTTTGGTTGTCCGTGGATTGTATACGGAGACTAATTTATGTTGTCACCCGTAGGGTATGGATTAGTCTAAATCCGTATATCTTAGATTTGGGTTTAGGTTGATTTAAGGATCGTTGATCTGTTTTAAGATCAAGATCGACTTAAATGTATATGAGCAGTTGGGGGCTCGGTTGGTTTTTTGTTAAAGATACGTTAGTCCAATTTGAGACTAAGATCTACTTAACAGGGTGTTAGGATCATTTTTGTTTCAAATCCAACAAGAGAGCACTTGGGCTCTGTTGTTTTAGTTTAAGGACGTCTCGGTCCCTTATTGCCAATTTGGAGGCGAAGTTGTAGTTTGAGGACATTTCGGTCTGTAGATCACCATTTTTGAGGTGAGATTTTAGTTTAAGGACGTTACGATCCGTTGTCGCCATTTTGGAGGTAACGTTTAGTTTGAGGACGTTTTGGTCTGTATATCACCATTTTTGAGGTGAGCTTTTAGTTTAAGGACGTTATGGTCCGTTGTCGCCATTTTGGAGGCAACGTTTAGTTTGAGAACGTTTCGATCTGTAGATCACCATTTTTGAGGTGATATTTTAGTTTAAGGACATTACGGTCCGTTGTCTCCATTTTGGAGGCAACGTTTAGTTTAAGGACATTTCGGTCCGTTGTAGTTTAAGCATGTTTCAGTCCGTTGACCATTTTGCGTGCACGTGTATTTGTTACGTGACGGGATGAGCAACGATGATATGGGATGCATCTAGTTCGGGATGTGGTTTGATCTGGGATGTCTACGTCAGTTTGGGAAGTGCACCAAAAAGCAGTTGGCTGTCGGGACCCACCACCTCTCTGAAGACGTTGAGGAATTATAATGACATGTATCAGAGGTGTAAAGAGATGTACCCTTGAACCAATTCCCGTGTTTGAGGGAAAAGGGATTAATGGTAAACCCGGGGATCATTAGTCGTATTTGGGATTGAGATCAGTTTAGGAAATAATGAACCCATGGGCTCGGTTGATCTGGGTTAGGGACCTAACTAACTTGGACTTGGTCCACTCAGTTCTCTTTTTATTTGAAAAGGAGTGCTAAGCACTTGTTTGGACTCAATCCCTCTTTTTGTGCAAAAAAAATGCTGAGCACTTATGTAAGTTCTGACACTCACACATAACCATGTGGGGTTTTCAGTCATGGGGATTTGCCTAATAAGTGTTAAACACTTTACCCTTTTTGTCTCTTTATGAAGTGCTGAGCTCTCTTTATGGTGCCCACGTGCGAAACATGTGAGGCGCTAGGCGCTGCCTAATGAATGTCAAGCACTTTTATTTTGTGGCTCCCATATGAGAGTCACGTGGGACGCTGGGCGCTGAGCGCTAGGCGTCGCTCACTGAGTGATAAGCACTCCTTTATTTTGTAGCGCCCACATGAGAGGCACTTGGGGGCGCTGAGCGCCAATCACTGAGTGCTAAGCACTCCTTTTCTTTTCTGAGGCACCTACGTGAGAGGCACGTTGGGCGCTGGACGCTGAGCGCTAATCACTGAGTGCTAAGCCCTCCTTATTGAGTGGCGCCCACGTGAGGGGCACGTGAGACGCTGGGCGATGATTTTTCCTTGTATATTTTGTTCTGAGGAGTTCAATTTCCTGGTTTTTTCTGAATCTTTGATCTCCAAGAGCAAGTTCTTCCCGATGAGAATTAAATTCTCAAATTGTGGGAGACTTGCCGTGTGGATCTCAGATCTAGAGAAAGAACTAAGTTCTTCTTTTAAAAGGGTTAAACCCTTCAATAGGTAAACGAGATACTTTGATCTCTTTTCTTTTTTTATTTACCTAGAGCTTTTTTCTAAGAAGGGAGATCTTCTTCTATCTTTCTTTCTTTTTGATGCTTTCTGCTTTGTTTTTTTCGAAGCTTATGGGGGGTTTCTCTTTTTCAGACTTGAAGTCTTGGGCCCTTTATATAGTAGAGGTAGTTTGTTTATTAGTTGATGAAATCTCTCATTAAGAGATCCTAATTGATTTTGGGGATTTACCCACCGTTGGATTTTTGATCCAAGGATTTCTGTTTTACAGAAAGTATACTTCTTGTTTTTAACAAGATTAGGGAAATATTTCCCCATACAGAATTTATTCTGCAGATCGGTGATTTTTTAATCACCATTGGATTTTTAATCCAACGCTACTCTGTTTTATAGAGGGCAATCTTTCTTGTTTAGAAAGATTTGAGAAATATTTCCTCGACAGAATTTAATTCTTCATTCTGATGATTTATTATCTCTGTTGGATCTTTGATCCACCGGCTCTGTTTAACAGAGAGTAGAATTTAATTCTACTAGACGTCCGTGCTCACGTGCTGTGCACGTGGGCGCTAATTAAGGTTTTAATTCTTTAATGTGCTTTGCACATTGGCGTCCACGTAAGGAGCACGTGCGGCGCCAATAAGAGTTTTTAACTCTGGCACTGGCACCCTCGTGGAAGACACGTGAGGCGCTGCCTCTTGAGTTTTGTGTGCTTTGCACACGGGCGCTGCTCATATAAGAGTTTTTAACTCTGGCGCTGGTGCTCTCGTGGAAGGCACGTGAGGCGTTGCCTTTTGAGTTTTGTGTGCTTTGCACATGGGCGCTGCTCATATAAGAGTTTTTAACTCTGGTGCTAGAGCCCTCGTGGAAGGCACGTGAGGCGCTGCCTCTTGAGTTTCGAACAGCGCTTTGCTCTTTTATTAGGGAAAACACATATTTTTATTGTTGTCTAATGAATATTTCACATCCAACAAATGTCCTTCCACTGATTTCTCATTTAAACATATGCGCACTCTGCATATCCGTATGTACGTGCATATTTCATTTAATAATTTCTGCCAAGTACGAGCGTTAAAGATTCTTCCATTAAGTGCGCACATATACATAAGTGAGCATTTAGACAGGTGCGAACAAATGCCCCCCACTAACTATGTGCACGTGTCTTTCATGTATGTGCATCGGTGTAAAACTACCCACTATTCAATCTCCCTTAGGATTCGTGAGTAACCAGACCATTGAAATTAAGTGGGAAGTCGCACCGTCAGGCGTTCGAACCGTCGATGGATGGTAAATCATTTGCAGGCCTCTTATAAGTAAAGGCCTGACTCCCGGTCATACTTGTACATTAAGGAGGTTGACGGAGGATCCGTTGTCGACAAAGATTTTTTCTATCTTGATATCGTGGCAGTACCCGGTGACATATAGCGGTTGATTATGCTCGCACGTACTGAGAAGTAGATCTTCATCGCTGAATGTAATATCATCCATGTGGACCTCTGCCAGTTCATTCTTCATCTTCTCTTCTGCGAGAAAGGCTTGAAACTGATCAGGTTTTTGTAAGACCTTGATCAAGGAGTTTCGTACCTCTTTGGACAAGAGTAGAGTATCCAATATGCTCAATTGTAAGGGTATCTTCCTCAAATGCGCAAGGAGATTATAGTCCACCCTGGTTTTCTTAGGCAAGTCTTTTGCAGTGAGCTCTTTGACCACCTCTTCATCAAGGACGATCTTCTCGGGCATTTTCCCCTTCCCTTTATCCTTCTTATTTGAACATTTCTTTGCGGGTCCAAGATTCTTCTCAGGCAGAGTGCTAAACACTTGTTTGGGCACAGTCCCTCTTTTTGTGCAAAAAAAAAGTGCTGAGCACTTATGTAAGTTCTGACGCTCACACATAACCATGTGGGGTTTTCAGTCATGGGGATTTACCCAGTAAGTGTTAAACACTTTACCTTTTTTTGTCCCTTTATGGAGTGCTGAGCTCTCTTTATGGCGCCCACGTACGAAGCACGTGAGGCGCTGCCTAGTGAATGTCAAGCACTTTTATTTTGTGGTGCCCACGTGAGAGTCACATGGGACGCTGGGCGCTGAGCACTAGGCGTCGCTCACTGAGTGCTAAGCACTCCTTTATTTTGTACCGCCCACGTGAGAGGTACATGGGGCACTGGGCGCTGAGCACCAATCACTGAATGCTAAGCCCTCCTTATTGAATGGCGCCCACGTGAGGGGCATGTGAGGCGTTGGGCGGTGATTTTTCCTTGTATATTTTGTTTTGAGGAGTTCAATTTCCTGGTTCTTTTCTGAATCTTTGATCTCTAAGAGCAAGTTCGTCCCGATGAAAGTTAAATTCTCAACTTGTGGGAGACTTGTCATGTGGATCTCAGATTTAGTGAAAGAACTAAGTTCTTCTTTTAAAAGGGTCAAACCCTTCAATAGTTAAACGAGATATTTTGATCTCTCTTCTTTTTTTATTTAGCTAGAGCTTTTTTTATGAGAAGGGAGATCTTCTTCTTTCTTCTTTTTTGAAGCTTCCTCCTTTGTTTTTTTCAAAGCATATGGGGGGTCCTCTTTTTCAGCCTTGAAGTCTTGGATCCTTTATATACTAGAAGTAGTTTGTTAATTAGTTGAAGAAATCTCTCATTAAGTGATCCTAATTGATTTTGGAGATTTACCCACCGTTGGATATTTGATTCGAGGACTTCTGTTTTACAGAAAGTATTCTTCATGTTTTTAACAAGATTAGGGAAATATTTACCCATACAGAATTTATTCTGCAGATCGGTGATTTTTTAATCACCATTGGATTTTTAATCCAACGGTACTCTGTTTTACAAAGGGCAATCTTTTTTGTTTAGAAAGATTTGAGAAATATTTCCTCAACAGAATTTAATTCTGCATTCTGATAATTTATCATCTCCGTTGGATATTTGATACACCGGCTCTGTTTAACAGAGAGTAGAATTTAATTTTACTAGACGCCGGCGCTCATGTGTTGTGCACGTGGGCGCTAATTAAGCTTTTAATTCCTTCATGTGCTTTGCACATTGGCGCCCATCTGAGGAGCACGTGCGGTGATTGTATAGAATTTTTGTTATGTGTAGTATTTGGAAAATTGTATAGAAATCACAACCAAAAATATTTTAACCGCAAGTGCGGATCGTCCACAGGGAAAGTGTAATCGTTCGTCTTTTGAATTAGATAAATTGAAACTTTAAAGAAAAGAAAAGAAAACAATTCATGATTTATATTTGAAGTTCAAGAATTAGAAAATCTAGATCTAATAACAAGAAAAAGACAGAATCAAGAATTGATAGTTTGATGATTTTTCCAAACCAAATATCAAGAATCGAAATGAGGCTCGTAGGAATCGATCGGATCTATAGATGTGATGTAATCTTACAATTACGTATTCTTATCCTTCGATGAATTGATACTAGATCGATGATGATCGATCAAGAATTAGGGATTTCTCATGAAACGAGGGTTTCATCTTATCCCTTGTTCTTTTGTCGATATCATTCACATTCTAGCCTCTAGTAAATTCAAGAAACGATCGTAGATCCCTAATTTCGAGCGATAACAATCAAGAAAGCATTGCAACGAAACTAGGTCATCGATTCTTGAACTTGCTAGGGTTTACAAAGCTCGTAGGACTCAAGAATCGTATTAAGATTTGTTACATCATCATTCTATTGATCGTCTCGACTCCTTAACGAGCGGAGTTTTACTCAAACATCACAACAAGAACTACAATCACAAATTGAGATCTAATCATGATGCAAGAATTAAAAGAAAGCAAGATTAAAGAATTTCACCTTTTATTTATATCAACAATTTCATTACATTCGCTCAGGAACTACAAGAGGAAGAACTCGATCGTCGATTTGGCTTCGCTCGTCTCCGGGAGTCGCGGATCGGCTTGGATCACTTGCCCGATTGAAGATCGGCTCGGCTCATAAAAGGTTGAAGGCTTCTCGCTTGATTGGTACTCGGGATCTTGAATTTGGAGTGGAATTAGGGTTAGGGTTTCGCACAAGTCTTGTCACTAGACTTGTGGAAGAAGATGATGTAAGAGGGAATGAATGGATTAATGAACTAATGATGAACTAATGAACTCCTCAACCCTTAGATCTAGGTTCCTATTTATAGCCCTCAAAACCCTAGATTTAGGATTTGAATTTTAAGTTTCCCTCCAAAAGTTTGTTAGATGAAATTTGAATTTCCCTCCAAAAGGTTGTTGAGGAGAAGCTTCTAGATGTGATTAGTTAGGAGGGAGCTTCTAGAAGAGGTTAGTTAGGAGCTTAATTAGGATTAGCATGCTTAATGATCTTTGCTGATATGGCAGAAAACTCTGGAGAATTCTGGAATTTGACGTGTCAAAATGAGGTGTAGCCACTGAGAGAAGAATTATGCACCAAAATTCAAGTGATGATGTGGCAAAAGCGCCGCGGTTCCGCGGCATAAGCTGGCTCCCGCCGCGGTTTCGCGGCGCTTTAGAGGCTTCATGGCTTGAAACTTTTGGGCTTCTCTGGTATTGACATATGGGCCCTTTTGTGATATGTTGAATTGTGTTTTGCCCTCTAGATTGCTACCAGAACTCAAGACTTGGAGTTGGTGTAATGTTTGATCAGCAAAATGACAATTTTGGCTTTTCTTTCGGATTATCCTGCACAAATCTCGAAACAAGTGTTACGCAATATAGGGATGATGCGATGCCATGAAATGCAGTCAATTTCCTTTATAGTGCCGGTTTTAGAGTCTAACACATGCAATCTGATATTTTACGACTGATTTGCTAATATGTGAAATATGAATACCGTACACTTCTAAATGAGTGCAAAAGATAGGGAAATTGCCGTGTTAAAAATACATTATTTTCGACTGATCAAATACCCCTAAATTTAATTTCGATCGTCTCGAGCGAATGTTTTATTAAAAAGAGAAGGAGAAAATAATGAAAGAGAAAAACTAACTAGCACACTTTCGTAGGCAACACGATTGCACTGAGCATGTGCAACAAGCCTTTAAACCTCTAGGTGTCCCTAATAGGAGGAGTGTTGTCACCTAAGGGTTTTCAGCGGATTGCACCCACAAAATCCAATAATAAAAGGAAGATCATGAATATTACATTTAAAGACAAGAATTGTAGAAGAAAAGCTTCGAAAATTAGGGTTTCCAACTAAGCTAGCTTTTCAGTTGTCATGAGCCCTATCTTAATGGTCATGAAAAGATGTCAGAAATCACGTCCTCCCTCAATAAAACATCATCTTATTCTTCATTCCTATCTTTCTTCCAAACATCGATCATATAACCCTGCGTGTGTGTAAAGGACATCCCTACACCCGGAGAATTCAATTCAAGCTATCATACTCTTGCCCATTAGCCTCAGTACATTTTAATTAATGAATATTTAGATGAGATTGCTCACACACTTTCATGCGACCGTTAATACTTCTTGAGATACTAACCGACCGATTACTCATATGCTTGCTTATTTGATGTATTTTCCTCGTCTTGCACCACCTTAGGCATAGCAGTGACTCCCAGACCAGTTGGCCTTAGGGCACTAGGTGAAGAAGCACCCTCGCTATAAATTTTTTATTGCCCTCGGTGATAACAAAACCAGTGTTCATTTTTCTCACCACTTTATATTTTTCATTTTTTTCTTTTTATTTCCTTCATACTTTTGGCTTTAAGACAAGAGCATTTCAAGGTATCCTCTACTATCCCAGGCTTCAAGACGCGTGTAAGTGCGAATAGTAGGGTAGCAACGATCAAAATGTTTGGCTTCAAGAATAGAAACTATTTTTCAGACTTATTTTTATTCTCAGATTAGTGACGTCCTTCATCTTACTAACCCTTGGGACAACGGCTCATAACTACTTATTACTAGTTCGTATAAGAAAACTTTTAATTTTCTTGGTTTTCTTAAATTTTTCTAATCTCATGGATATAATTGTTCACTATCTAATCTTTCATTATCTTATTTATGTACAAAAATATTTTTATAGTTTTGAAAATTTTTAAATTTTTATGGGTTTTCGAAAATGTTTTGTGCTTATGCAAATGATATGCAAATAATGCGAAAATAAGCACAAACCTCCCCCAAACTTGTTTTCAACAGTGTCCTCACTGTTGCCATCAGCTAAATCTCGAAAAAACCTGTAAGCTTGGGAGGAATTTATTAGTGGGGGCAAAATATTTAAGTGAAGAACCTCCCCCAAACTTATTTTTGGCTCAAAATTTTACAAAAAATTTTCTTTTCAGGAGCCCGAAAAATGTACCCCCCCCCAAACTTGAGTTATGCAATGTTAAGCTTTGAAAATCATATGAGGGGGTCAAAAATCAGTGGTCGATGCCAAGCTTTGCAAAGACCGAATGTCAACACCAACCATTCAAAAATTTTATCAATGCAGTGCTCGGGTTGGTGGAAGAAGAAGTGTGGAAAGGGAAAGGGGTGGAAAAGAATGTATGTGCGTCTCATTTTGGAGAGACGATGCAGTGAGTGTGATCGATTACTCGCATTCTTCTTACAATTCAGAAGAAGGGGTGGAGGTTCAATTTCAGTGATTGGGACATGATTCATCTCAACACCCGTATCATTCAAAAATGCGAGTTCTTCAGCGAAGATTTCCTCAAAAGTTCCATCAATACCCCGAGAAATAATGTCATCACAAAGTGCGGGGTGATCTTCAGACTCTAAGAACAGTTCATAATCAGTGTTAATTGTTTACCCGGACATCTCAGTGGAAGAGTCCGTATGTGTATGATACATAGTTGGGTCAAACAATAACGTATGAAAAGAGTCAAGATCAGTATCATGAGGATCGTCAAATTCGCTGCTGTCGACCTCCATTAAGTCGACAGAACAGACCTGAGCAGTGAGTTCGGAGGGTACACTTCCCAACTTGTAAATGTTTAGCTCTATTGACCTATTCCCGAAGGATAGGGTCATAGAACCATTACGACAGTTGATTATTGCATTGGAAGTGGCCAAAAAGGGGCGGCCTAAAATCACCGTAATTTGATTCCGTGGGTTCGCTACAGGTTGTGTGTCAATTACAATAAAGTCCACAGGGAATATGAATTCCCCAATTTTTATTAACATATCCTCCAGTTCACCCCTAGGTTTGGTGATTGATCGGTCAGCCATCTGGAGAGTGCAATGGGTTGGCTTCAACTCTCCGATACCTAACTGCTGATAGACTGAGAAAGGAAGCAAGTTAACACTAGCGCCAAGGTCTAGTAGAGCACGGTTGATGTGTTTTTCCCTAATAGAAATGGAAATAGTAGGATATCCAGGATCCTTACGTTTCCTCGGTAATTGTTGGGGGAAAGCCGTGTCTATTGTTTTTTCCATGAAAATCTTCTTGGGCACTTGAGTCTTCCTCTTCCCAGTGCACAAGTTCTTAAGAGTTTTCGTATAGGACGGAACTTGTTGGATAGCATCTAGGAGAGGGATGTTGATGTTAACTTGCTTAAAAATGTCCATGATCTTCTCCATATGTGGACTCGGTGTGTTAGCCCTTAACCGATTCGGATAAGGTGCTTTAGCAATAAGCGCTGGGTCTATCATAGGAGAAGGAAGTGGGTGTGGAACCGATCCCAGAATAGAAGTGGGGATCGTCCGTGGAGGAGTAAAAGAGGTGGGCTGAAGTGCGGAGCCTTTTGGGAAACGAAGAATAGGCTCGGAAGAAGGTGGTAGGGTAGAAGAACAAGGATCAGAACTAGAAGTGTGTGTGTGAGGAAAGGTCTCAGCCGGGGTTCTATTGATTGATTTATCAGTATCATCAAACTCTTCCCCAACATGATTGTCAAGCACTCTTCCAGATCTCAACGTGATTGCATCCACATGATGTGAATAGCCAGGATAGGGTAAAGGTTGAGCTGGAAGTTTCCCTTTCTCTCTTGCACGCATTTCAGCTTTTAGTTGTGCAATTTGTTCTTCCATCGATTTGATGTTCTCATTTTGAGAGATAATGATCTTCATCACATTCTCGACGGAAGATTGCAAACTTGCCGTCCCTTGGATGGATTGTTTCATGAAAGTATCCAAGGTTTGTGCTAGTGCAGAGGTATTATCTGTACCGGTCAATTGCAAAGGACTAGACGGTGCAAAAGTGTTGGCTGGATTTTGAAAGTTTTGTGCTTGGAAGGGGTGCTGACTCAATTGAAGTGGTGGCTGCTGTTGTGGTGGAGGGACCCTTTGGAAATGATTCGTGTTTGGAACCGTGTTTTGAGATTGGAATTGGTTCCAAGCAAAGTTCGGGTGATTCCTCCAACCCTGATCATATGTGGAGGAAGATGGATCGTTTCTAGGTCTTTGAAATGCGGCATTGGTATGCTCATGACCTTGAAACGGACATTCTTCCGTCAAGTGAGACGGATCAGAACAACAGCCACATACAGTTTTGGAGAGTGATATTTGACTTAGGGCGGCGGCTAAAAATTTGTTTTCCATAGCGTCAAATTTCTTGTGTAAAGCTGAAATTTCAGCTCTAATTCCTATGGAAATATCATTGCCATCCCTAGACGATTGACTCACACCCTCCCACTGTAAAGATTTTTCTGCGAAATCTTCTAAAAATTTCCAGGCTTCCCCATCATCCTTGGTCATGAAATTGCCTTGACACATTGATTCAAGGGTCTGTCTTGTGTTAGGAGTAATGCCCTCATAAATGATTCGGCACAGATCCCATCTCGGGATGCCGTGATGTGGACATTGGACTAACAGATCCTTGAAACGTTCAAGACATTTTGAAAATGTTTCATTTGGAAGCTGGGTGAATTGATAAATTTCACTACGGACTCGAGCTGTCTTTTGATGTGGGTAGAATTTCTTAAGGAATGCTTTGACAAAATCATCCCAATTTGAAATGGAATGTGCGGTAGTGTTATATAGCCACTTCTCAGCTAAATTGCACAAAGTGAATGGGAGAAGACGAAGACGTAAAGTATCCACAGAAAGCTGTGAAGTACCCATCATTGCGTATACATTTTCAAATTTCGTGATAAACACGTATGCGTCTTCAGACTCGAGACCGTAAAATTTTGGTAGAAGGTTGATGTATTGGGGTTTAATCTGAAAATTTTCCCCGTTGGCTGGTGGAATGGAAAGACAGGTGGAAAGGGGGCCTCGTGTAGGATAGCACCTCTCCTGGAGAGAGATGCGGGATGGATTCTGCGCACCAACGGACGGCGGCAGATTAGTGGAAAAGAAGTTCGATGGAGATGGATCCATCGATGTGGGTGTGGTGGTGGGTAAAGAAAAGGGTAAATGTAGAAATACCGACTTTAAGGTCGATCGGGGGACGCGGACTAAACAGGCACTAGAATCCTGTTGTCTAGCCTATCTTGCACTAAAAAGGGTTAGTACAAGTAGCAGCGTGAATTTATAATTAGGGGAAATGAAGTGAATGCGGTGTTTGTTTTGAAAAGATACGGATTTTTGAAAATATGATGCAACACAACAAATGCAACACACAAAAACCCTAGAATCTAGTGGTCACCTAGGTCTGGCTCTAGACCGCTCCTAACTGCCAAAAGATAAGTCGCAGGATAGATCCTCCACTGCCTCTTTGTCCCCCTGTGGCCGGATAAGTGCCAGGTAAGTGGGAAGGTACTCCACTACGTAAGTAGTGGGCCTAATTAAAAACCACTAGCCTTAGACACACTCGCCTTAGACACCACAAGAAAACGCGGATAAGCAATGAATTACCCACGGCCTTCTCTTTTCCTAATTGAGCGCGACGGTCCTTAGAGTCATCTCTAGATTTCTTTTAATTAATGAGGGTAAATGCGGATGCAAGTTTTGCGACTTTCGGGGCTTAGGAAGGGTAATGAACTCCCCACCTAATCTGGATTTGGTCGTGCCCCTTAATTTCCGTATTAATATGCAAACAACCAAAAATCAAAAAACACGCACAATTTTAATTTGCTTTTTGCGGCGCAGCGATTATTTGCAAAGAAATCTGCAGAAATTGTTAATTGGAGCAGATGAGGGAAGAGATAAGAAAGAGTAGAAGTATACCTGAAATTTTGGTACAGAGAAGACCTTAACCCACCGCGGATCCGCCGCGTAAGCTGCCTATTGCCGCGGAAACGCGGTCACTTGAAGGGATCGCTGCAAAATTTTTTTAGGTAAATGCTTCTGTTACTCCCCTTAGCTCTTTGGAATGCTCAGAAAAATTTTATCCAAGCTCCAATGATTCCAGAATTACTCGCAATCAAATCACAACACACGTATTAGAGTTTGTGCGAGTTTAGATCACAAAATTTAGATGGAATAAAATTTTCAACTCAAATTTCAAAATACGAACAATTAGCGCACTATCCCCGGCAACGGCGCCATTTGATTGCATAGAATTTTTGTTATGTGTAGTATTTGGAAAATTGTATAGAAATCACAACCAAAAATATTTTAACCGCAATCAATAACGGTGTCGATTGTAGCGCGTTAGAAAGTGCGGATCGTCCACAGGGAAAGTGTAATCGTTCGTCTTTTGAATTAGATGAATTGAAACTTTAAAGAAAAGAAAAGAAAACAATTCATGATTTATATTTGAAGTTCAAGAATTAGAAAATCTAGATCTAATAACAAGAAAAAGATAGAATCAAGAATTGATAGTTTGATGATTTTTCCAAACCAAATATCAAGAATCGAAATGAGGCTCGTAGGAATCGATTGGATCTATAGATGTGATGTAATCTTACAATTACGTATTCTTATCCTTCGATGAATTGATACTAGATCGATGATGATCGATCAAGAATTAGGGATTTCTCATGAAACGAGGGTTTCATCTTATCCCTTGTTCTTTTGTCGATATCATTCACATTCTAACCTCTAGTAAATTCAAGAAACGATCGTAGATCCCTAATTTCGAGCGATAACAATCAAGAAAGCATCGCAACGAAACTAGGTCATCGATTCTTGAGCTTGCTAGGGTTTACAAAGCTCGTAGGACTCAAGAATCGTATTAAGATTTGTTACATCATCATTCTATTGATCGTCTCGACTCCTTAACGAGCGGAGTTTTACTCAAACATCACAACAAGAACTACAATCACAAATTGAGATCTAATCATGATGCAAGAATTAAAAGAAAGCAAGATTAAAGAATTTCACCTTTTATTTATATCAACAATTTCATTACATTCGCTCAAGAACTACAAGAGGAAGAACTCGATCGTCGATTTGGCTTCGCTCGTCTCCGTGAGTCGCGGATCGGCTTGGATCACTTGCCCGATTGAAGATCGGCTCGGCTCATAAAAGGTTGAAGGCTTCTCGCTTGATTGGTACTCGGAATCTTGAATTTGGAGTGGAATTAGGGTTAGGGTTTCGCACAAGTCTTGTCACTAGACTTGTGGAAGAAGATGATGTAAGAGGGAATGAATGGATTAATGAACTAATGATGAACTAATGAACTCCTCAACCCTTAGATCTAGGTTCCTATTTATAGCCTTCAAAACCCTAGATCTAGGATTTGAATTTTAAGTTTCCCTCCAAAAGTTTGTTAGATGAAATTTGAATTTCCCTCCAAAAGGTTGTTGAGGAGAAGCTTCTAGATGTGATTAGTTAGGAGGGAGCTTCTAGAAGAGGTTAGTTAGGAGCTTAATTAGGATTAGCATGCTTAATGATCTTTGCTGATCTGGCAGAAAACTCTGGAGAATTCTGGAATTTGACGTGTCAAAATGAGGTGTAGCCACTGAGAGAAGAATTATGCACCAAAATTCAAGTGATGATGTGGCAAAAGCGCCGCGGTTCCGCGGCATAAGCTGGCTCCCGCCGAGGTTCCGCGGCGCTTTAGAGGCTTCATGGCTTGAAACTTTTGGGCTTCTCTGGTATTGACATATGGGCCCTTTTGTAATATGTTGAATTGTGTTTTGCCCTCTATATTGCTACCAGAACTCAAGACTTGGAGTTGGTGTAATGTTTGATCAGCAAAATGACAATTTTGGCTTTTCTTCCGGATTATCCTGCACAAATCTCGAAACAAGTGTTGCGCAATATAGGGATGATGCGATGCCATGAAATGCAGTCAATTTCCTTTATAGTGCCGGTTTTAGAGTCTAACACATGCAATCTGATATTTTACGACTGATTTGCTAATATGTGAAATATGAATACCGTACACTTCTAAATGAGTGCAAAAGATAGGGAAATTGCCGTGTTAAAAATACATTATTTTCGACTGATCATGCGGCGCCAATAAGATTTTTTAACTCTGGCGCTGGCGCCCTCGTGGAAGGCACGTGAGGCGCTGCCTCTTGAGTTTTGTATGCTTTGCACACGGGCGCTGCTTATATAAGAGTTTTTAACTCTGGATTCGGCGCCCTCATGGAAGGCACGTGAGGCGCTGCCTC
This sequence comes from Agapanthus africanus, assembly GCA_030015575.1. Lineage (NCBI taxonomy): Eukaryota > Viridiplantae > Streptophyta > Magnoliopsida > Asparagales > Amaryllidaceae > Agapanthus > Agapanthus africanus. Next base: position 5,553,548 of record JASDDO010000024.1, read on the forward strand.
TTGAATTTTGTGCGCTTTGCACACGGGCCCTGCTCATATAAGAGTTTTTAACTCTGGCGCTGGCGCCCTCGTGGAAGGCACGTGAGGCACTGCCTCTTGAGTTTTGAACAGAGCTTTGCTCTTTTATTGGGAGAAAAAATGTCCCTCCACCATTGCGCTCACCTGGCTCACATGTGAGTGCAGCGGTGACACCTTTTCCACCGTTCGTGAAGTGCTGGAATCGGTTCACCTTCTTTCTTTGATTCCTATGGGTCAACTATCCTCTTTCCCAATGCCCTTTTTCCCGGCCATGGAAATAGTTCCACCATGCACAGAATTTTCCGTGCCTAAATTTGAAAGCTTCTCTTTATAACCTAAAGCTATGTCTTTCTCCTTCGGCACATAGAGAAACCCATTTCTATTAACAGAACTCAAGGTAAGCATTTTCTAAAGGAACAAACTGAAAGCTATGGCTTGCGATCGTCCCCATGCTTGTCGGCAACCATGGGAGGTGCCCATCAAAGAAACTATTCCTCGCTTTGCTGTGCGGCTAGTGGATCCCCTTCTCACCGACGCTCAATGTGACGTGGTGATGTATGAGCTCCTGACTCGTAAGGGCTCTCCTCTTCCTATAGGCTCCATTTGGCTCCGGATGATTTTCCTATCCGTGCTTGCCGACACCCCCCTCATCCGGCAGAGACGACTCGGGCGATTTTCGATGCGGCGGAGGACAAGATCGAGTGCTTTCACGAGGCACGTTTGATTACCTAATCTTTGAGGGACCGTTCGGTTCAGTTGCTAAGCCGGATACGGGCTCAGCGGGATATCATGTCTGCCTTCGCTGATGAGCACGGCGCTAATCAATGGGGAGCAACTCCTCGCGAAGACCGCCGCTTCGACATGGTGGAGAGGGTAGAGAGGGAATTGGGGAACTTTGTTTATTGTTTTGTTAACCCCCGTATCTCTGATCCCATATTTGGTGATCTCTTCCCTGTAGAATAGTATGTTTATTTCAATGTATTTCTCTTATTATTGACTAATGAATGTTTTCTATCGAATGTTTCATCTTCATCATATACTAGTACGTGTATCTCGCCTCTGTGCATGAGCTTTATACTTTACCCTTAGGAATTTTTGCTAAGTGCGAGCACCATTATTGTGTCATGCGCTAATCCTTCTCAGACATACATAAATCAGCATGTTTTGAACACTATTTCCATTTAAGTATGTATGTAGTTGTGAATGAACACTTAGTTGGGTGTGAATCAAATACTCTCCTTACTGCCTTGCATAGTACACAGTTGGTGCTCATAGGTTGCGCCTTTCTGTCTTGACTTGACGTGAAGTAGTTTATATACTCATTTCGGAGTTTGTAGTTTATTCACTCATCCCGGAGTCTCTAGTTTATGAACTCATTTCGGAGCTTGTAGTTTATTCACTCATCCCGGAGTCTCTAGTTTATGGACTCATTTCGGAGCATATGGTTTATTCACTCATCCCGGAGTCTCTAGTTTATGAACTCATTTCAGAGTTTGTAGTTTATTCACTCGTCCCGGAGTCTCTAGTTTATAAACTCATTTCGGAGCTTGTTAGTTTACCTCACTTGGGCTTGTAGGCAAACTTTCCCTAACGCATGGATAACCCATGCTCTTTGCGACAGAGGTACGTTAGGTTTTGTGGTACTAGGGTTTTTATCCATCGTACCATCGCGTTAGCTGATGCATTCCTCGATATGCAGACTTTATGCTGCTGTTCGAGTAGCCCCGCGACTGTTGTGTCTCTGATCCCTTCAGGGGCTGGACAAGACGTCTTCAAGTAATCTTCCTAGGCAATTTGACCGTCAGAAGAGCAAGCGTTGGGAATTTTGCTATGGCGATTTTTACTTGAAGTTAGGCTCGGTTTGAGAGCCCCGATGAGTCATAACCTCTCCGTACTGGTGTGGGATGATCTCTGATAGTCTTTCGGGTTTTATTTGAGTTGCCATCAAGACCCTGAAGCTAGGAATTTGGCCTTCGGTTCCTTTTTCGACACTGCGTCTGCTGTAATGAGGTGAATGTCGAGGTGATCTCTAGGTTGTTTTGTAAACCGTCGATACTTAGAACCAGGGACTTTGCCATGGCTCCGCTTTGTTTTGACCCTGGGGTCGTTTGTTGACAATGCGTCTGCATTCTGCTGGAGTGAGAAGAAACGCCGTTGCTGACACCATGTCTGCTATAATGAGACGAGCGTTGGGGTGATCTCTAGGTTGTTTGTGAACCTTCGAGACTTGGAACTAGTGACTTTGCCATGACTCCGTTTTGGTTTCGACCCTAGGGTCTTTGTTGACGTCGCGTCTGCATCTTGCTGGAGTGAGAAGGAACGCCGCTGCCGACACCACGTCTGCTGTAACGAGACGAATGTCGGGATGGTCTCTTGGTTGTTTGTGAACCGTCAAGACTTGTAACTAGGGACTTTTCCATGGCTCCATTTTGTTTTTGACCCTGGGGTCTTTATTGACGTCGTGTATGCATCCTGTTGGAGTGAGAAGGAACGCCGTTGTTGACACCATGTCTGCTCTAACGAGATGAATGTCGGGATGGTCTCTAGGTTGTTTGTGAACCGTCGAGACTTGGAACTAGGGACTTTTCCATGGCTCCTTTTTGTTTTTGACCCCGGGGTCTTTGTTGACGTCGCGTCTGCATCCTGCTAGAGTGAGAAGGAACGCCGCTGTTGACACCACGTCTGCTACAACGATACGAATGTCGGGATGGTCTCTAGGTTGTTTGTGAACCGTCGAGATTTATCTCTCCCTTTGACGGAGCCTGGTAGGAAAATATGGTTCCCTTTTCGTTTATGCCCATGGATTGTATATAGGGGTTGATGTGGACTCACCTGCAGGGCAAAAGTTTCATTTTATTTTATTTCTTTTCGTGACTCTATCATTTCAGCTTTTTATTGTAGTACCCAATCATTTCGGCTATTTTTTCTTTTTACTCACTGCTTTTTATTGCGAGTTGCCCAATCATTTCGTTTATGTATATGCATATATTTTTTGCTCGCTGATTTTTATTGCGAGTTGCCCCATCATGTCGGCTATTTTTATATGCATTTTTTGCTCGCTGATTTTTATTTCAAGTATGGAGCTTAAGATCTGATCCCAATCTTGGTATCAGCATCGCTACGAATGGAATATTACCACGAGCGAATCATCATTTGCCATGAAAGGACTTAAAAATTGACACCTGTTCAGGCATCAGCATCGCTGCGACTGGAATATTACCAGTTGCGAATCATCATTTGTCTTTGTCGATTTGAACAAAGGTAGCTTAGCAAGCAGGGTTAGGATCCTGTCGACAAAAGGCTTTTTGACTTTACGAGCCGTAAGGGTCTCATAAAGGTATTTCTCCCTACGAGTCGTGAGGATCTCGTCGGTGTATGTTCTCCTTAGAAGTCGTGAGGACTTCTAAGTGGTGTTTTCTCTTATAAGTCGTAAGGATCTCATAAGAGTATTTTCTCCTTATAAGTCAAGAGGACTTACAAGCGTCTTTCACCATATGAGAACATTCCTCATGATTGGTGGAACTTGGTGGGGGGATTGTTTATTTGTGCCCGTAGATTGTATACAAGGGCCAGCATTGTACCTCTTGTAGGGCAACTTTGGGGAATACGACGGCTTAAGGACGGTTTGGATCCCTGTAAGTTAAGACTTTGAATCCTATGAGCCGTGAGGGTCTCATAGAGGGAGTTCTTCTTACGAGTCACGAGGATCTCGTAAGTGAAAATTTTACGAGATTGCGCCCTTTCGGGTTTTCACAAGCTCGCCGGTAGCCCTGCTGTTTTTACTCACGGCGTCCTTTCGGGTTTTCATCCGTGCTCATTTTTCTTGTGGACGTACCGTTTTTATTAACAACAAGATTGCGCCCTTTCAGGATTTCACAAGCTCGCCAATAGCCCTGCTGTTTTTACTCACGGTGTCCTTTCGGGTTTTCATCCGTGCCCATTTTGCTTGTGGACGATTTTTTTATCCATCGGTTTGCCAATAGGACTTAGGAAGTGGCTTCATTGCTGCGGTAGCTGTATAGCCGGTAGTACTTGAGTTGCAACTTCTACTGTTAAGATTTCGATTTCAACGCAGATCTCAAGGGCGAATATTGTCAAATTTAGGGCGATGCGCCATGTTCGAGGCAGCGCGCTAGTTTAAAGACATTCCAGTCCATTGTTAGTTTAGGGACATCTCGGTCCATTATTAGTTTAGGGACATCTCGGTCCATTGTCGCCATGTTTGGGGCGGAAATTCTGTTGGATACTACTTTTAGCGTTTTGACTCAGGAAGATAGCGAGCAGACACGAGCGTCGTCATATATCATTAACCTAAGTCGTGACTTGTCAAGCGTAGTATTTCTTAAGGAATCGGCCGTTTATTGGCCGGAAGGGTCTTTTGCCATGCATATCCATGAGCAAGTAGGCCCCACCTTGGTAGAATTTGTCTATGATATACGGGCCCTCATAGTTTGTCTCGAATTTCCCTCGTTTTGCACGATTGGGGATCATAGGTCTTTTTACCACCAGCACGAGTTCGCCTTGGTAGAATGTTCTCGGACTAGTCAATTGCACTCTTCGGTGGGGTGTGTAACCCTCTGATGGTATAAGCAGTAATTTGGATGTACATCCGCTTCGCTGAGGCACGTACTCCCATGAGTGTTTTCCATGAGAGGGGGCAGCTTCATTCCCATTAACAAGGCTTTGGCGAACCGCTTCTCCGCTTTGATCATGCTCTTGTTTGTAGCAGGTGTGCTTTGGCTTGGGTGGAGTACTTTTCGACTCACCTTTACGGCGGCTTCTTCATTCTGACGCTGACGCTTGTCCTTTTCGTATATGGCCATTTCACATTCTCGGTCAGCTTTGCTCTTTTGAAGGGCTTCGTTTAGCAGCATGTCAATTGGGTCTTCTGGCAGCTCCAGGGATTTTGGCGTCGGTCCTGCCCCAGTTCCTCTGCGTCGCTTTCCGACACCGAGGGAGTTTCTCCGTCATTTACCGACGAATGAGAAACCATGTGACAACATGCTACATAATCCTTGGGTTCTTCTGACGATTCATTAACCTTATCATTTTCATTATCTCCGTTCTCAAGGATATGGCTGAGAAACTCTTCAAGGGTGACCGGGATCCGCGCTTTCTGGTTGTACTCTTCCAGCGCATCGATGTACCTTTGCATTTCCGTGCACTTGTCGTCATACTTTGCAGGCTGCACAAGCTTCTTGGTTTTCTTCTTTTTCTTTGAAGAGTTCAAAGGCTTGACCTGAAGGTCTTGCCCATCGTTACCAGTTTTCGGTGTTGGGCGCGGTTTAAGCATCCCCTCAATGATCTCGGGCTCCAGCGGACATTTCCATTTGATCGCCGGGCATGCTTGAAGATCCTTCAGCATTCTTTTAGTTTTAGCTAAAAATACCACTTCCCAAGGAGCTTCTTCCACAAACGAGCATGATGCCGCCGGCGTGTCTACGTTTTTAGGAGTGTGCCTCTGTGGCGGGTTCACCCTCTAGTTCTCGAACAGCGTGAATTTCCTTTGGCGGTACTGGTCCTCAACCCAGTTCTTGAAGACGTAGCAATTTTCAATTGGGTGGCCCACTACTCTGTGGTAGAAGCAGTAGTTGGGACTATTGACGTCACCGGGCTGCAGTGGACGTCTCGGATCCGGCAATGTGATGAGTTTGTTGCGCATTACCAGTTCGAACAATCTCCTCGTTTTATCACAGGGAAACAAGTAAGCTCGTCTTAGCTTCTCTTTCAGGGATTGCCGCGGGTGCGTGTTGTTTTGGAGAGCAACCGGTTTCGGGTCACTCGGTTGTTGTTGAGTGTTGGCAACGAAGGCCACTTTCCCATTGCCCTTTGCATTCCGAGGGTCCATTTTTGAAGAGGAAGGTCCGTGGCCCATCTGGGCCAACTTGTCAATCAGAGCCTGGAAGGTGGTCGGCTTAAAGAACATCATGAACTGGGACACAGTCGCCTGAGGATCCAGAGTTCCTATGAACATGCTCACAGCAGGAGCTTCTTCGATGCGTTGTTCGCATTTCAACCATAGGTTCCGCCACCGAATTGCGTATTGAACCCAGGTCTCTCCTGGCTTCACCCTGGCATTGATTAATGCCGTGATCGGGGTGCGTTCTCTTGCGCTTGTGAACCGCTGTGTGAACAGTGGATCCATTTCTGTGAATTTTTTGACGGAGTCATTTGGGAGCTCCGAGTACCATTCAAATGCCGTCTCCGACAAGCTGCCAACGAACTGGCGAAGCAGCAATTTGTCATCGCCTCCAGTATTGCAACACAAAGCTCTGAACTGAGCAACGTGCTGATGTGGATTGCCTGTCCCCTTATACACATGGAACATGGGGACCGTATATCCTGGCGGGTATTAGATTTGATCGTACCATCCTGGGTACGGTCGCCCGGTTCTGACGACTTGGCCGGCCGCTTCACTTGCCTGATGAGCTCGTATTTGTTGAGCTATGTAATCATTAAGGGCAGCTTTGGAGATCGTTTCCTCCCTAGCTGTCGATAAAGCTGGAAGAGGGTTTGATGTTTCCCCTCTGTCGTCCTCGATGATTATCGGTGGATCTTCGGCTGGAGGTTCCGGCTAGATCATCATTCCAACCATGTCCTGGAACAAAAGCGCCATCTGCTTTATATTAGTATCTTGTTCCGCGGCCTCCTTATCCTTCCTTCTAGCACCCTTCGCAAGAACTCTGTATCGGTTTCTTGCTCCTGGCGCTGTTCAGATGCCGCTTCCGGGCTTTCTTTTTGCCCAGTGAGTGCTGCCATTTTCGTCAACATCTCCTAGAGCTTTTGTTGCTGCTCCTAAGCTTTCGTCAACGACCGAGTTTGTGGCCGATGACCCACGGAAGCACGGCTTTCCTCTTTTCCAGAACCCATGTAAACCGTGTGGACGATCATGCCCCCAGACTTGGGGCGTTTCGTTCCAGCGCCTTTAAAATTTGCCGCAGGCAATGGGAATTTTTCCGACCTACTCCTTTTGTGGGAGGTTGAAGTCGATGGAGCCTTTGTAACAGGTGCCTGTGTAGAGAAAGTCCCTCGCTATATGGTGGAGGGATGGTCTTCCTCTTGCCGAGCTTTCGTTTTCTTCAGTCGGCGAAAGTAGTTTTATTGATCACAGAATCTTGGACTTTCCGCCAGACCCTGTGGATTTGGGAGGACAGCCGCTGAGGGGGCTGCTCCGTCTTTGCATGCATCATGTTTTCAACAGGAAGTAGATTTTTCTTCAGCACCGTGGTTGGGGATTTCTTCCGCACCCTCCTTAGCGGTTAAAAGCTGTTCATGGTTGGAACAACAGCATCAACTTCCACCATTGAAGCTGGTGGAGTAAGTCCAGATGGGGGAGTTGCCCCCAGCTTTTCTCACTCGGCGGCAGTGGCGACGTCGAGCGTGCCTTGCAGACGGGACCACCTCAGTTGTGGAAGCGGCCCTGTCGTGCCCCCTACTTTGGTGAGGGGCTACTGCTGGTGCCAGCCTGTCGAAGACTGTCGTCCGTTGAAAGGGAACGACCAATCTTTCAAAGGCCGATTTTCTGGTAGGGGAAGCACCTTTGACGACTTCACCCGCAGCAAGAGTTGGGAGGACTATCCGTTTCAGGATAGCCCCTTCAGGTATCGCGAGCCTCTTTGCAGGCCTATTTGAGCTTCGGCTCAGCCTGTTGAGAGGGGACGTGGTGGTTGCAAGTTGATCGAAGACCGACATCTTGGGAGCTTCCTGTGGTGGCACTGGGGTGCTGAAGATTGCTGGCAGGAGCATGGTCCCGAAGAACAATCTAGTGGTGGCCTGAGTCACCTGCCCCACAGGCATAGAAAAGATAAAGGCCGCATTGGTCCCATTTATCACTCCTCCTGTTGGGGCGGAGCGGGAGTTGCTGTTGCAGTTGGTGCAGCTGGAAGCCATTGATGTTCACTTCTTCTACTAGACAGGAGCAAGACACCAAATCTTAGTACCTCGAATCCATAGGCAACCATAGCACACTGCGATTTTGTTCGCGAAATACGACACACGAAATGTGGAGTGGAAAGAGAAAAAGGTCCCACCAGGCGTGGCAGAATCTGTTCACCGCCGAAAACAGAGACGAACCGGGATGAATCGTCTTGTCTGAATTTTGGGGCAGATGCTATTTGGGTTTATCCGTCCACCTCTCCGAATATGCCAAGTTGATTTGTGGCATCGTATATCGAGGTTTGGATGGATGCAGCCGTTGTAGCAGACTTTGTCAGATTCCCCCTCGTTTGTGAGGGGTTTTTGATTGTGGAGACGCTCTTCCCTGCAGGCGCAAGCCTCTGCAGTTAATTCCGTTATCACATCACGATAACCACTTTCTCCTGCTCCAGAAGTTCACTTCGTGTCGTGTTTGTTTTATTTTTGGTTGTCCGTGGATTGTATACGGAGACTAATTTATGTTGTCACCCGTAGGGTATGGATTAGTCCAAATCCGTATATCTTAGATTTGGGTTTGGGTTATTTTAAGGATCGTTGATCGGTTTTAAGATCAAGATCGACTTAAATGTATATGAGCAGTTGGGGGCTCGGTTGATTTTTGTTAAGGATACGTTAGTCCAATTTGAGACTAAGATCTACTTAACAGGGTGTTAGGATCATTTTTGTTTCAAATCCAACAAGAGAGCACTTGGGCTCTGTTGTTTTAGTTTAAGGACGTCTCGGTCCCTTATCGCCGTTTTGGAGGCGAAGTTGTAGTTTGAGGACATTTCGGTCTGTAGATCACCATTTTTGAGGTGAGATTTTAGTTTAAGGACGTTACGGTCCGTTGTCGCCATTTTGGAGGCAACGCTTAGTTTGAGGACGTTTCGGTCTGTATATCACCATTTTTTAGGCGAGCTTTTAGTTTAAGGACGTTATGGTCCGTTGTCACCATTTTGGAGGCAACGTTTAGTTTGAGAACATTTCGATCTGTAGATCACCATTTTTGAGGTGATATTTTAGTTTAAGGACATTACGGTCCGTTGTCGCCATTTTGGAGGCAACGTTTAGTTTAAGGACATTTCGGTCCGTTGTAGTTTAAGAATGTTTCGGTCCGTTGATCATTTTGCGCGCACGTGTATTTGTTACGTGATGGGATGAGCAACGATGATATGGGATGCATCCAGTTCGGGATGTGGTTTGATCTGGGATGTTTACATCAGTTTGGGAAGTGCACCAAAAAACAGTTGGCTGTCGGGACCCGCCACCTCTCTGAAGACGTTGAGGAATTAGAATGACTTGTATTAGAGGTGTAGAGAGATATACCCTTGAACCAATTCCCGTGTTTGAGAGAAAAAAGATTAATGGTAAACCCGGGGATCATTAGTCGTATTTGGGACTGAGATCAGTTTAGGAAATAATGAACCCATGGGCTCGGTTGATCTGGGTTAGGGACCTAACCAACTTGGACTTGGTCCACTCAGTTTTCTTTTTATTTGAAAAGGAGAGCTAAGCACTTGTTTGGACTCAATCCCTCTTTTTGTGCAAAAAAAAATGCTGAGCACTTATGTAAGTTCTGACGCTCACACATAACCATGTGGGGTTTTCAGTCATGGGGATTTGCCCAATAAGTGTTAAACACTTTACCCTTTTTTGTCTCTTTATGAAGTGCTGAGCTCTCTTTATGGTGCCCACGTGCGAAACATGTAAGGCGCTAGGCGCTGCCTAATGAATGTCAAGCACTTTTATTTTGTGGCTCCCATATGAGAGTCACGTAGAACGCTGGGCGCTGAGTGCTAGGCGTCGCTTACTGAGTGCTAAGCACTCCTTTATTTTGTAGCGCCCGGGGCGCTGAGCGCCAATCACTGAGTGCTAAGCACTCCTTTTTTTCTAAGGCGCCTACGTGAGAGGCACGTGGGACGCTGGACGCTGAGCGCCAATCACTGAGTACTAAGCTCTCCTTATTGAGTGGCGCCCACGTGAGGGGCATGTGAGACGCTGGGCGGTGATTTTTTCTTGTATATTTTGTTCTGAGGAGTTCAATTTCCTGGTTTTTTCTAAATCTTTGATCTCCAAGAGCAAGTTCTTCCCGATGAGAATTAAATTCTCAACTTGTTGGAGACTTGTCTTGTGGATCTCAGATCTAGAGAAAGAACTAAGTTCTTCTTTTAAAAGGGTTAAACCCTTCAATAGGTAAACGAGATGCTTTGATCTCTCTTCTTTTTTTATTTACCTAGAGCTTTTTTCTGAGAAGGGAGATCTTCTTCTATCTTTCTTTCTTTTTGAAGCTTTCTCCTTTGTTTTTTTCGAAGCTTATGGGGGGTTTCTCTTTTTCAGACTTGAAGTCTTGGGTCCTTTATATAGTAGAGGTAGTTTGTTAATTAGTTGATGAAATCTCTCATTAAGAGATCCTAATTGATTTTGGGGATTTACCCACCGTTGGATTTTTGATCCAAGGATTTCTGTTTTACAGAAAGTATACTTTTTATTTTTAACAAGATTAGGGAAATATTTACCCATACAGAATTTATTCTGCATATCGGTGATTTTTTAATCACCGTTGGATTTTTAATCCAACGGTACTCTGTTTTATAGAGGGCAATCTTTCTTGTTTAGAAAGATTTGAGGAATATTTCCTCGACAGAATTTAATTCTTCATTCTGATGATTTATTATCTCTGTTGGATCTTTGATCCACCGGCTCTGTTTAACAGAGAGTAGAATTTAATTCTACTAGGTGCCGGTGCTCACGTGCTGTGCACGTGGGTGCTAATTAAGGTTTTAATTCTTTCATGTGCTTTGCACATTGGCGTCCACGTAAGGAGCACGTGCGGCGCCAATAAGAGTTTTTAACTCTGGCGCTGGCACCCTCGTGGAAGACACGTGAGGCGTTGCCTCTTGAGTTTTGTGTGCTTTGCACACGGGCGCTGCTCATATAAGAGTTTTTAACTCTGGCGCTGGTGCACTTGATTAGTCGAAAATATTGTATTTTTAACACGGCAATTTCCCTATCTTTTGCATTCATTTAGAAGTGATCGACATTCATATTTCACATATTAGCAAAACTGTCGCAAAATATCAGATTGCCTGTGTTAGACTCTAAAACCGGCACTATAAAGGAAATTGACTGCATTTCATGGCATCGCATCATCCTTATATTGCGCAACACTTGTTTTGAGATCTGTGCAGGAAAATCCAGGAGAAAGGCCACAATTTATACGGTACCGATCAAACATTACGCCAACTCAATGATTTCAATTCTGGTATCAATCCAAAGGGACAAATACAAATCAACACATTAGATAAAGCTACAAATATCATCCCAAGACCACAACAGAAGAACCAAGCCATGAAGCCACAACTTGGCCGCCGCGGAACCGCGGCGCAAGCCGGCTTAGGCCGCGGTTCCGCGGCCGTCTTGCCACGTCATCCACCAAATTTTGCTGCACAATGCTTACCTCAGCTCCTACAGCTCAGAAATGTACTTCAAGTTCCAGAAGACTCCAGAGGCTTCTGCCAGATCAGCAAACTAGGGTTTTCTAAGCTTAATTAATCCTAGCTTAAAACCTAAGCTAGCTCCTAACAAACTCTTTCTAGAAACTCCTCAACAAACTTTTGGAGGGAATTGTAATTTCAAACCTAAACCTAGGGTTTGGGAAGTCTATAAATAGAAGCCTAGACCTAGGGTTATAGGGATTATCATCTTTAGCCAATCTAGTATCAATCTAGACCCATTCACTCTCTTTCCACAAGTCTAGTGAGAAGGCTTGTGTGAAACCCTAACCCTAATTCCAATCAAAAGCCAAGATCCTGAGTACCCCATCAAGCAAGAAGCCTTGCAACCTTTTATGAGCGAAGCCGATCTTCAACAGAGCAAGTGGTCCAAGCTGATCCACGACTCACGGAGCCGAGCGACGCCAAATCGACAATTTAGTTCTTCCTCTTGTAGTTCTTGAGCGACTGTAATCAAATTGTTGATATAAATAAAAGGTGATATTCTTTTATCTTGTTTTCTTTAAATTCTTGCATCATGATATCTTTTCAATTCTTGAATGCTTTCTGTATGATGATGTTTGAGTAATACTCCGCTCGTCGAGGAGTCGAGACGATCAATAAAATGATGATGTAATATATCTTAAATCGATTCTTGAATCCTACGAGTTTTGTAAACCCTAGCAAGTTCAAGAACCGACAACCCAATTCGTTGCGATGCTTTCTTGATTGATATCGCTCGAGATTGGGGAGTTACGATCGTTTCTTGAAATTGTTAGAGGCTAGAATGTGAATGATATCGACGAAAGAACAAGGGTTAAACGATGAAACCCTAGTTTCACGAGAAAGCCCTAACTCTCGTCGATCATCATCGATCTAGTATCAATCTTTCGAAGGACAAGAACACGATATCTTGAGATTACATCACGTCTATAGATCCGATCGATTCCTACGAGCCTCATTTAGATTCTTGACATTTGGTTGGAAATATCATCGAAACCCGATTCTTGATTGTTATTCATTTCTTGATTCTTGATTAGATTAGTGACACCTGAATCAATCGATAAAATCTTGAGTCATGTTTTCTTTTCTTTTCGATTAACTTTTCAATTCAAACAAATTAAATATAAAAACGAATCGCACAATCCCTGTGGACGATCCACACTCGCTTACGATCTACAACTGACACCGTAATTGATTGCGGTCAAATATAATTCTTTGGTTGTGATTTCTTTATACAATTTTCTAAATACCGATACAAGATATTCTTTTCAATCAAATGAAACTGTTATCAGGGATCATTTGAGTTGATTTACTTACACAGTCTCGAATTTTACGAACAATCAAATGGCGCCGTTGCCGGGGATCACGCGCTAATTCGTTTCATATTATAGTTTGAATTGAAAGATTTATTCCATTGTTATTTTGAGATCAAAATTCGTGCAAACCCTAAACGATTTGTTGTGGTTCATTGCAAGGAAATCTGGAGCTGTTTGGCAATTGAAGAAATTTTTTGGAATATACCAGAGAGCAGGAGTCTACAGAGACTCTCTGAAAAATTTTGGTGAAGAGATCCTACTAACTGACCGCGGAAGCGCGGTGGGAGCCTCCTATTGCGGCGGAACCGCGGCACCTTAGACCCTTCTCTGTGCCAAATTTCTTCAGGTAACTTCTTACCTTCTCCTCTCTCCTCTTTTTAGCTCCAACTAATAATTTTCTGCAGGATTCTTTGCAAATAGTCGCAGCGCCGCAAAAAGCAAAATTAAATTTGTGCGTGATTTTGTTTCTTGGTTGTTTGCATTCTAAATACGGATATTAAGGGGCACGGCCAAATCCAAATTAGGTGGGGATTTCATTACCCTTCCTAGGCCCCAAAAATCGCAAAACTTGCATCCGCATTGACACGCATTAACTAAAAAATATCTAGAGATGACTCTAAGGACCGTCGCGCTCAATTAGGACAGAAGAAAGCCGTGGGTAATTCATTGCTTATCCGCGTTTTCTTGTGGTGTCTAAGGCGAGTGTGTCTAAAGCTAGTGGTTTTTAATTAGGCCCACTACTTACGTAGTGGAGTACCTTCCCACTTACCTGGCACTTATCCGGCCACAGGGGGACAAAGAGGCAGTGGAGGATTATATCCTGCGACTTGTCTTTTGGCAGTTAGGAGCGGTCTAGAGCCGGACCTAGGTGACCACTAGATTCTAGGGTTGTGTGCTGCATTTGTTGTGTCGCATCATTTTTTCAAAATCCGTCCCTTTTTCAAAAGCAAACACCGCATTCATTCATTACCCCTAATTATAAGTCAACGCTGCCACTTGTACTAACCCATTTTAGTGCAAGATAGGCTGGACACGGGATTCTAGTGCCCGTTTAGTCCGCGTACCCTTTATCGACTCGGAAGTCGATATTTCTCCATTTACCTTTTCTTTACCCACTACCACACCCACTCCGATGGATCCGAATCCATCAAACTTCTTTAACCCTAATCTGCCGCCATCCGTTGGTGCGCAGAATCCACCCCGCATCTTTCTCCAGGAGAGGTGCTACCCTATTCGAGGTCCTCTTTCGACCTGTTTATCCACACCACCAGCCAACGGGGATAACTTTGAGATTAAGCCCCAGTATATCAATCTTTTACCCAAATTCCACGGACTCGAGACTGAGGACGCTTACGTTTTCATTCCCAAATTTGAAAATGTATGCGCAATGATGGGTACGTCACAACTCTCAGTGGATGCTATGCGTCTACGACTTCTTCCATTTACTTTGTGCGATATAGCCGAGAAGTGGCTATATAACACTACCGCACACTCTATCACGAATTGGGAAGAATTCATCGCGGCATTCCTTAAGAAATTTTACCCAATACAAAAGACAGCTCGAATCCGTAGCGAAATGAATCAATTTGCCCAGCTCCCTACTGAACCATTTTCAAAATGCTTTGAACGTTTCAAGGATCTATTGGTTCAGTGTCCTCATCACGGCATCCCGAGATGGGAATTGTGCCGAATCATTTATGAGGGCATTAACCCAAACACTAAACAGAGCCTTGAAAACATGTGTCAAGGTACTTTTATGACCAAGGATGATGGGGAAGCTTGGAAGTATTTAGAAGTGTTCGCTGAAAAATCACTACAGTGGGAGAGTGGAACCCAACCATTGAATAGGGGTGGCGTACACCAAATAGATATGTCCATAGGTGTTCGAGCTGAGATGGCAGCAATGCAAAAGAAGCTCGACGCTATGGAACACAAATTTGCAGCAGCCTCCCTAAACCTAGTGTCGCTCCCCAAAACTGTTTGTGGGTGCTGTTCTGATCCGTCTCATTTAACGGAAGAATGTCCATTAAACTCTGCGTTTCAAGGTCACGAGCATTCTAATGCCGCATTTCAAAGACCTAGAAACGATCCATATTCTTCCACGTACAATCAGGGTTGGAGGAATCACCCGAATTTCGCTTGGAACCAAAACCAATCTCAAAACACGGTTCCAAACACGAATAATTTTCAAAGGGCTCTTCCTCCACCACAAAAGCAACCCCTTCAACTCACTCAGCACCCCTATCAGTCACAAAACTTCCAAAATCAAGTCAACACTCTTGCACAATCTAATCCTATGACCTGTTCTGACGAGTTCTCTCAATTCACTCAAATCATGAAATCACTTTTGTCAAATTTCATAGAGGTTTCGGCTGAGGTTAGATCTTCCGTCGGTGAGATAAAGAAAAACTCAGCGTCCCAAGCTGAGAGTATCAGAACAATGGAAGCTGAAATCGCACGACTCAAAGCCGAAATGAGTGCGAGAGAAAAAGGGAAACTTCCCTCTCAACCCATACAGAATCCTGGGCATTACAATGTAAATGCCGTCACAACGTTGAGATCGGGAAGAGTGTTGAACAATCATGTCGGGGAAGAAGTTGATGATACTGAAAATCATATCAACACCCCGGCTGAGACCTTTCCACACACACACACTTCTCCTTCTGATCCTTCTTCTTCTACCACACCACCGTCTCGCGAGCCTATTCTCCATTTCCCACTAGGCTCGACACCTCAGTATAGCCCTTCTAGTTCTCCACAGATGGTCCCCACACCTCTTTTGGGACCTCGTCTACCCCCTCTTCCTTCTCCTATGATGGACCCGACGCTCATTGCGAAAGCACCTTACCCGAATCGGTTAAGGGGTAACAGAACAAGTCCACATATGGAGAAAATTATAGAAATGTTCAAACAGGTTAACATCAACATCCCTCTCCTAGATGCTATTCAGCAAGTCCCCGCTTATGCGAAAATTCTTAAGGACTTGTGCAATAGGAAGAGGAAGACTCAAGTGCCGAAGAAGGTCTTCATGTCTAATAATATTAGCACTGCTTTTATCCCCCAGCTACCAAAGAAACGTAAGGACCCAGGATGTCCTACAATATCGATTTCTATTGGGGGTAAAAACATAAATCGTGCTCTTTTAGACCTTGGCGCAAGTGTTAACCTACTTCCATATTCTGTATATGAGCAATTAGGGATTGGAGAGCTGAAACCTGCTCACTGCACTCTCCAAATGGCAGACCGTTCAATCACCAAACCAAGGGGTGAACTAGAGGATGTGTTGATAAAGGTCGGGGAATTTGTTTTCCCTGTAGACTTCATTGTGCTCGACACACAGCCTGTAGCAAACCCCCGGGGCCAAATTCCGGTGATTCTGGGTCGTCCTTTCCTTGCCACTTCCAATGCTGTTATAAACTGTAGAAATGGTTCAATGAATTTATCATTTAGAAATATGACCATTGAACTAAATATCTACAAAGTTGGAAGTCAGCCATCAGAACCCTCTGCTCATATTCTAGATGTGTGCTATGTCCACGAGATCGCTCCCGATAGTTGTGGAGCTGAGGATCTTTGCTTTCTAGATCTCGACGACATTACCACATCTCTGCTTGATCTTACACATGATCTTAGTGAGGACACTTTTCCTACACTTGAGTCCTGCACTCCTGACTTTACTCCACCCGAGTCTGTATCTTTCACAGGCTCTGAGCTTCTTTGTAATTCCAAAAATCATTCGATGATCCCACCTTCTATTATTTCTCCGGCCACATTAGATCTAAAAATTTTACCTTCTCACCTTAAATATGCATATTTAGGTGAGAATGAGTCATTTCCGGTTATCATATCAGCTTCTCTAGCATCAGAGCAAGAGAATGCACTTTTATCGGTATTGAGATCTAACAAAGAGGCGTTTGGTTGGAGTATGGCGGATATCAAAGGGATTAGTCCCTTGATTGTTGAACATCATATACATGTGATGGATGATGCCAGACCAACCCGAGAACCACAGAGACGGTTAAATCCCGTCATGAAGGAAGCGGTGATGAAAGAGATCTTCAAATGCCTAGATAATGGTATTATATATCCTATCTCCGATAGTCAATGAGTGAGTCCTATACATGTCGTTCCTAAGAAATCCGGCATCACTGTTATAACCAATGAGGCAAATGAGTTGATTCAGACACGCGCCCAAACTGGGTGGCGTGTATGTATTGATTATAGAAAACTCAATGATGCCACGAGGAAAGACCACTTTCCTCTACCATTCATTGATCAAATGCTGGAACGCTTAGCGGGACGAGAGTATTATTGCTTTATGGACGGATACACAGGCTATAATCAGGTCCCCATCGCCAAAAAGGATCAAGATAAAACCACTTTTACTTGTCCTTTTGGTACCTTTGCTTACAGTCGCATGCCCTTTGGGTTATGCAATGCTCCCGCTACCTTTCAGCGGTGTATGATGGGGATATTCTATGATATGGTAGAGAATTTTCTGGAGATCTTTATGGACGATTTCTCGATTTTTGGAGACTCTTTTTCCGATTGCCTATCGAATCTTGACGCAGTTCTTACTCGTTGCAAGGAAAAGAACTTAACTTTGAACTGGGGAAAATGCCATTTCATGGTCCAAGAAGGAATTGTACTTGGACATGTTATTTCACAGAAAGGCATTGAGGTTGACAGAGCTAAGATAGATGTCATTCAAAACCTCCATCATCCCAAAAGCGTCAAAGATATTCGATCTTTCCTTGGCCATGCGGGCTTTTATAGGAGATTCATTAAGGACTTTAGCAAAATTGCTAGACCTTTAACTCTTCTCCTGGCCAAGGATACGACCTTCCACTTTGACTCGGACTGTGAGACAGCTTTCGACTCACTTAAACACTCACCCACTTCAGCCCCCGTTCTATCGTCTCCTAATTGGGACTACCCCTTTGAGCTGATGTGTGACACATCCGATTTTGCAGTAGGTGCAGTCTTAGGACAGCACATCGAAAAGATGCCACACGTGATATACTATGCAAGTAAGACCCTGAATGATGCTCAAATCAACTATACAACTACCGAGAAAGAACTTTTAGCGGTTGTATTTGCATTAGAAAAATTCAGGCCTTACTTAATTGGCTCATCTATAGTTATGTACACTGACCATTCCGCCTTAAAACATCTTCTGGCGAAGAAAGATGCAAAAGGTCGACTAATACGTTGGATCCTTCTGTTGCAAGAATTTGATCTTGTTATCAAAGATAAGAAAGGATGTGAAAACGTAGTAGCCGACCATCTTTCACGCATCATTTCTTCCCCTGTGACCCTGCAGATCAATGATTCGTTCCCTGATAAACAACTCTTGAACGTATCCAATGAACCATGGTTCAGGAATATTGTGAACTATCTTGTCACGGGACTTATACCGAGCGATTGGTCAAAACAGGACTAATACCGTTTTCTATCCCAAGTAAAACACTTTTACTGGGATGATCCATATTTGTTTAAGTATTGTCCTGATCAGATCATTCGCCGATGTGTCCCGAAAGAAGAGTTCAAGAGTGTTCTTTCTTTTTGTCATGATCAGGCCTGTGGGGGTCACTTCGGTCCTAAAAAGACGGCGGAAAAGGTTTTGCAATGTGGATTTTATTGGCTGACCTTATTCAAGGACGCATTTGAGCATTGCAAAACCTGTACACAATGTCAGTACACGGGTAGAATCTCCCAGAGGAATGAAATGCCTCAGCAACCCATTCTGGTTGTTGAAATATTCGATGTTTGGGGCATTGATTTTATGGGTCCTTTTCCCAACTCCTTTGGGAATTTGTACATACTGCTGGCGGTTGATTATGTCTCAAAGTGGGTTGAAGCCATTCCATGTCGCACTAATGACAAGAAAGTTGTCATTAAGTTCTTGAAAGAGAATATCTTTTCGAGATTTGGACACCCACGCGCTATTATTAGCGATAATGGGACACATTTCTGCAACAGGTCCTTCGAGACTCTGATGCGGAAATACTCAATCAACCACCGACTTTCTACACCCTATCATCCCCAAACGAGTGGGCAGGCTGAAATTTCAAATAGACAGATCAAACTTATCCTGGAGAAGACTGTTGCTAAGAATAGAAAAGACTGGTCGACCAAACTGACGGATGCTCTTTAGGCATTCAGAACTGCATATAAAACCGACCTAGGGATGTCTCCATATAGGATAGTATTTGGAAAAGCATGTCATTTACCCGTCGAGATAGAGCATAAAGCATTGTGGGCTATAAAGGAAATAAACTTTGATCTAAAAGAAGCCTGCAACTTTCGGAAGCTGCAACTTAATGAGCTAAGCGAACTCCGTGATGAAGCTTATGATAACGCTGTAATTGTAAAGAATAGGACTAAGGTTTTTCACGATAAAAACATTTTGAGGAAAACATTTTCACCTGGTCAACAAGTCCTTCTTTATGATTCACGATTACACCTTCACGCGGGTAAGCTTCGATCTCGGTGGAAGGGACCTTTTGTTGTGCGGTCTGTATACCCGCACGGGGAAGTAGAAGTAGAAAATGTTAAAAACGGCACATTTTTCAAAGTGAATGGACATAGACTAAAGCCGTATTTTTTCACTGACCCCACGGAGGAGCTCTTGTTCTTACAAGAGCCAGTTTATTTGGATTAAAATTCCTCCGTCTCACCTTCATATCCTGTATATCACTGCATCATGTTTTGAATGAAGGTGAGTGAAAAGAGTAAGTTTGGAGGAAGTTCTTCACTTATATATTTTGCCCCCACTAATAATTCCCCCCGAGGCTTACAGTTTTTGTAGGTATAGCGATTGGCAACAGTAAGGACACTGTTGAAATCAAGTTTGGGGGAGGTTTGTGCTTATTTTTGCATCATTTGCATATCATTGGCATAAGCACAAAACATTTCTTTTAAAAATCTATAAAAATTTATAAAAAAAAATTCAAAAACCCATAAAAATTTAAAAATTTTCAAGCAGAAAAATAATTTTAATATTTACACTTTTTTTTTGTACATAAATAAGATAATAAAAGTTTAGATAATGAAAAATTACATCCATGAGATTAGAAAAATTTAAGAAAACTAAGAAAATTAGAAGTTTTCTTATACGAACTAGTAATAAGTAGTTATGAGCCGTTGTCCCAAGGGTTAGTAAGATGAAGGACGTCACTAATCTGAGGATAAAAATAAGTCTAAAAAATAGTTTCTATTCTGGAAGCCAAACATTTTGATCATTGCTACCCTACTATTCGCACTTACACACGTCTTGAAGCCTGGGATAGTAGAGGATACCTTGAAATGCTCTTGTCTTAAAACCGATGTATGAATGAAATAAAATGAAAAAAATGAAATGAAAAAAATATATATATAAAGTGGTGAGAAAAATGGACACTGGTTTTGTTATCACCGAGGGCAATAAAAATGTATAGCGAAGGTGCCTCTTCACCTAGTGCCCTAAGGCCAACTGGTCTGGGAGTCACTGCTATGCCTAAGGTGGTGCAAGACGAGGAAAATACACCAAGTAAGCAAGCACAGGAGTAATCGGTCGGTTAGTACCTCAAGAAGTATTAACGGTCGCATAAAAGTGTGTGAGCAATCTCATCTAAATATTCATTAAGTAAAAAGTACTGAGGCTGATGGGCAAGAGTATGATAGTTTGAATTGAATTCTCCGGGTGTAGGGATGTTCTTTTACACACACGCAGGGTTATATGATCGATGTTTGGAAGAAAGATAGGAATAAAAAATAAGACGATGTTTTATTAAGGGAGGACGTGATTTCTAACATTTTTTCATGACCATTAAGATAGGGCTCATGACAACCGAAAAGCTAGCTTAGTTGGAAACCCTAATTTTCAAAGTCTTTTCTTTTACAATTCTTTTCTTTAAATGTAATATTCATGATCTTTCTTTTATTATTGGATTTTGTGGGTGCAATCCGCTGAAAACCCTCAGGAGACAACACACCTCCTACTAGGGACATCTAGAGGTTTAAAGGCTTGTTGCACGTGCTCAGTGCAATCGTGTTGCCTACGAAAGTGTGCTGGTTAGTTTTTCTCTTTCTTTATTTTCTCCTTCTCTTTTTAATAAAAAGTTCGCTCGAGACGATCGAAATTAAGTTTGGGGGAATTTGATTAGTCGAAAATATTGTATTTTTAACACGGCAATTTCCCTATCTTTTGCATTCATTTAGAAGTGATCGGCATTCATATTTCACATATTAGCAAAACTGTCGCAAAATATCAGATTGCATGTGTTAGACTCTAAAACCGGCACTATAAAGGAAATTGACTGCATTTCATAGCATCGCATCATCCCTATATTATGCAACACTTGTTTTGAGATCTGTGCAGGAAAATCCAGGAGAAAGACCACAATTTATACGGTACCGATCAAACATTACGCCAACTCAATGATTTCAATTATGGTATCAATCCAAAGGGACAAATACAAATCAACACATCAGACAAAGCTACAAATGTCATCCTAAGACCACAACAGAAGAACCAAGCCATGAAGCCACAACTTGGCCGCCGCGGAACCGCGGCGCAAGCCGGCTTAGGCCGCGGTTCCGCGGCCGTCTTGCCACGTCATCCACCAAATTTTGCTGCACAATGCTTACCTCAGCTCCTACAGCTCAGAAATGTACTTCAAGTTCCAGAAGACTCCAGAGGCTTCTGCCAGATCAGCAAACTAGGGTTTTCTAAGCTTAATTAATCCTAACTTAAAACCTAAGCTAGCTCCTAACAAACTCTTTCTAGAAACTCCTCAATAAACTTTTGGAGGGAATTGTAATTTCAAACCTAGACCTAGGGTTTGGGAAGTCTATAAATAGAAGCCTAGACCTAGGGTTATAGGGATTATCATCTTTAGCCAATCTAGTATCAATCTAGACCCATTCACTCTCTTTCCACAAGTCTAGTGAGAAGGCTTGTGTGAAACCCTAACCCTAATTCCAATCAAAAGCCAAGATCCCGAGTACCCCATCAAGCAAGAAGCCTTGCAACCTTTTATGAGCGAAGCCGATCTTCAACAGAGCAAGTGGTCTAAGCTGATCCACGACCCACGGAGCCGAGTGACGCTAAATCGACAATTTAGTTCTTCCTCTTGTAGTTCTTGAGCGACTGTAATCAAATTGTTGATATAAATAAAAGGTGATATTCTTTTATCTTGTTTTCTTTAAATTCTTGCATAATGATATCTTTTCAATTCTTGAATGCTTTCTGTGTGATGATGTTTGAGTAATACTCCGCTCGTCGAGGAGTCGAGACGATCAATAGAATGATGATGTAATATATCTTAAATCGATTCTCGAATCCAACGAGTTTTGTAAACCCTAGCAAGTTCAAGAACCGACAACCCAATTATTAGTTATATGTATGCCCTAGAGGCCATTACTGTACATTGGATGTATATTGTAGTGGATGCTGGGACATATATAGGGAAGACTTTCTTGCTCGACATGATAGTATGCTATCTGGTTACTCTTTATCTTAACGTGTATACTGATTGTCTCTCTGTTACATGTTGGTAAAGCCCTTAGGATGTGTACTTGTCTATCTGGATTATGATGCGGATCATACTAGTGGGGACATGGTAGTCTATAAGTACATCCTTCAAAGTCCCTAGTCGTGGGTGTATCGAGACGGGGCATCGATATACCAGAGTAGACTAGCGTATACCTTCTCGACCCATACAGATGGGCGATGGATGATCCCATATCCATTGGTGTTTGACATCAGAGATGATATACGGGTGCTCAGTAGAGACTGGGTACACTGGACGGACTCGCCGAGAACTCCCAGATGGTATTATACCTGACGTCAGATGGCAGTTCTCTGGTGACACTGGTACAGAGTAGTCTTTTGACCCGAGATCATCATAGAGTCTTGTGTGGTTCCCACTGTGCTTTGATTTCCATCTTACCACGTCCAAGAGGGCGTGCAAAACGATGGTTTTTGGGTACATTCCCGAATCACATGGAGGCAATGAGCGATAGGAGGGGATTCGTCTCTCCCGGTATAGGGAGTTGATGTTGCGCTGTGTTCGATTGGCTATAACAGGAAATCCCTGGCCAGGGTTGCTGAGATTTACTGGTAAGTGTTATCAGTAGTTTCTCGAATTGTTATAGACCTCATATCAACACGACTTATCGAGCTATTGGGGTCTGACGTTTACCACCCCTAGGCGAGATATGCGACATATCAGACGATCATACCGGACTGTACGGTAAGTGTTACTGGTTGGATTCACAGGAGTGTGAGCGGGATTGCTCGTCGATCTTCTGATCGCTCAATACCCGGATGGCCGTTACGTTTAGCAGACCGCTTGCGGCTTGTGGATGCTTGATATGATCATCATCTGCTGCCGGCGTATTGACGAGTCTTTAGAGTCCTACACAGAGGTTTCCTGGCTCAAGCAAAACGAAATAGGAGCGCATATGAGATATGTGCGGGACCGAGAATAATACCAGTATGTGATACTGTATTCGATTCTCGCGATGTGACATTGATCGGTTATATGCGATATAGCCGGGTTATCGGATAAGTGTTGATTCGATAAGTTGTTACTAAGGATACTAGTCGGTTATATGCAATATGACCGGATCGTTAAATCAAGTGTTGATTTAATGATTTAATGCATAATTATATATTTGATATATTACTTTGCATTAACTAGTATCGGTTCACTTTAAATGGATTTTCTCGCTCGGGTGTGCGCATTGCATATGCGATATGATTTTGTGCACATGCTTGTATCATGTTTGATGATACATGCCTTTTTAATTAAGTGTATAGAATTAAACCTTGGTTAATGGAATGGTTAGGGTTTACTATTTGCTTATTCATTTTATTCATTTATTTATTAATCTTTTTCTTATTGGAAAAAGGAAATGAAATGATAAAATGGTGGCATTTCTTTTGTTCATTCATGAAGCTTCATGAATGCTTTGACTTGATGACCATTTTGTTTTTAGCTTAACCCTAACCATTGCATTAAACCATGATTAGTTCTCTACACTTAACTATGGTCATGTTATGATAAGGATTGATTATTCTTTTCTTTTTTAATGAACTTATCATAACATAATTCTTCTTCTTCTTCCTTTCTTCACTTGAAGAAAGCAAGCTCCATCAATGGTGATTGATGGAAATGAGTGAGAAATCCAATTCTAAAGTCTACCCACTTCCTATTTCTTCATCTTCTACCTCTTGCCAAGTAGTAGAGTGTGTTTCCTTCACAAGTTTTCATGACTTGGTGAAGGTAGAGCTTGATTTAGCGATGCCTCGACGTAGATCATCTTCGGCATGGACATCGACGACCTAGCTCGCCATTTCTCCGACGAAGCCGACGCTAGAGCCCGGGAATTCATTTGGACAGCAAAGGGACTTCGTTGCCGAGCTATGGAGGTGGAGCACCGGATCTACAAAGGTTGTATTTCCGTTTCTTTGTAGTTAAGTTGTTAACTAGATTATATTTTCGCCTAGATTTCTAGCCAACGGTCCGTAGTCGGGGTTTCTCGGCACCTAGAATTTTTGAAATTGGCATGGTTGATGGCTTGTGAGACCTCCTTAGCGTGCCTAAGAACCCTACACCAATTCGTTGCGATACTTTCTTGATTGATATCGCTCGAGATTGGGGAGTTACGATCGTTTCTTGAAATTGTTAGAGGCTAGAATGTGAATGATATCGACGAAAGAACAAGGGATAAAAGATGAAACCCTAGTTTCACGAGAAAGCCCTAACTCTCGTAGATCATCATCAATCTAGTATCAATCCTTCGAAGGACAAGAACACGATATCTTGAGATTACATCACGTCTATAAATCCGATCGATTCCTACGAGCCTCATTTAGATTCTTGACATTTGGTTGGAAATATCATCGAAACCCGATTCTTGATTGTTATTCATTTCTTGATTCTTGATTAGATTAGTGACACCTGAATCAATCGATAAAATCTTGAATCATTTTTTCTTTTCTTTTCGATTAACTTTTCAATTCAAACAAATTAAATATAAAAATGAATCGCACAATCCCTGTGGACGATCTGCACTCGCTTATGATCTACAACTGACACCGTAATTGATTGCGGTCAAATATAATTCTTTAGTTGTGATTTCTTTATACAATTTTCTAAATACCGATACAAGATATTCTTTTCAATCAAATGAAACTGTTATCAGGGATCATTTGAGTTGATTTACTTACACAGTCTTGAATTTTACGAACAATCAGCTCTCGTGGAAGGCACGTGAGGCGTTGCTTCTTGAGTTTTGAGTGCTTTGCACATGGGCGCTGCTCATATAAGAGTTTTTAACTCTGGTGCTGGCGCCCTCGTGGAAGGCACGTGAGGCGCTGCCTCTTGAGTTTCGAACAGAGCTTTGCTCTTTTATTGGGGGAAACACATATTTTTATTGTTGTCTGTTGAATATTTCACATCCAACAAATGTCCTTCCACTGACTTCTCATTTAAACATATGCGCACTCTGCATATCTGTATGTACATGCATATTTCATTTAATAATTGCTGGCAAGTACGAGTGTTAAGGATTCTTCCATTAAGTGCGCACATATACATAAGTGAGCATTTAGACAGGTGCGAACAAATGCCCCCCACTGACTATGTGCACGTGTCTTTCATGTATGTGCAGCGGTGTAAAACTACCCACTATTCAATCTCCCTTAGGATTCGTGAGTAACCGGACCATTGCAATTAAGTGGGAAGTCGCATCGTCAGGCGTTCGAACCGTCGATGGGTGGTAAATCATTTGCAGGCCTCTTATAAGTAAAGGCCTGACTCCCGGTCATACTTGTACATTAAGGAGGTTGACGGAGGATTCGTTGTCGACAAAGATTTTTTCTATCTTGATATCGTGGCAGTACCCAGTGACATATAGCGGTTGATTATGCTCGCACGTACCGAGAAGTAGATCTTCATTGCTGAATGTAATATCATTCATGTGGACCTCTGCTAGTTCATTCTTCATCTTCTCTTCTGCGAGAAAGGCTTGAAACTGATCAGGTATTTGTAAGACCTTGATCAAGGAGTTTCGTACCTTTTTGGACAAGAGTAGAGTATCCAATATGCTCAATTGTGAGGGTATCTTCCTAAAATGCGCAAGGACATTATAGTCCATCCTGGTTTTCTTAGGCAGGTCCTTTGCAGTGAGCTTTTGGCCACCTCTTCATCAAGGACGATCTTCTCGGGCATTTTCCCCTTCCCTTTATCCTTCTTATTCGAACATTTGTTTGCGGGTCCGAGATTCTTCTCTGGCAGAGTGCGGTTGCGCAATTGGATGTTCTTGCAATCATTTTCCTCCTCTTCTTTTTCCACGGCGGGGCTTTCAAAGAGACGGTTGAAGGGCATCTCATCGTTAGAATCACTTCCGAACGTGAGAACCCAAGATTTTTCCTCTTTTGAACCGGTACCAACCATACGATAGTTGCCAGTTGCTTATTTATGCATTGTCTTCTTGTTGCTCTCATATCGACGAGAGCGAGCCTCGCGCTTCTCCTTCTTAAAGTGTTTTCTATGGGCAGCATGTCCTTACCATCACTTCTTGAAGGCGTTGCATTCTTCGATGGGATGAGTGATCCTTCAGTGGTAGTATTTTGGGTGTCTCTCTCCGCCGTCGAGATATGGGACCCCAGGAGTGTACATCATGAGAGGTAGTAGCCTCATCTCTATTTATAGGGCCTTGGAAAACCGTTTCTCAATTTTATTCATGCTCTTATTTGTTGCGGACAAGCCTTGGTTTGGTCGGAGAGCTTTATGACTCGTCCTTACCATGGCTTCTTTGTTTAAACTCAGTCGTTTGGCCTTTTCATATATGACCGTCTTGCGTTCCTGATCATCTTTGCTCTTTTGAAAAACTTCTTTCAACAGCCTTTCAATCGGGTCTTCTTCTGGCAGTCTCGAGATTTTTGATGCCGGTTCTACCCCCAGTTCATCCATGTCGCTATCCAACGCTGGCGAAGCTTCTTCATCATATAGTGATGAATGGGAGACTATATGGCAACTTTCTACACGTTCTTCCACTTTCTCCGATGAGTCGTTTCCTTCATCGTTGTCACTGTCCTTGTCCTTGAGAATATGCTGGAGGAACTTTTCAAGTGTGGCTGATATTCATACTTTCTGATTGTATTCTTCCAGCGTGTATATATATTTTTGGAGGTCTGTGCGTCCGTCGACATTTTCAGCAAGCTGCACAGGCTTCTTAGTCTTCTTCTTTTTCTTAGAAGATTTTGAAGGCTTGACTTGGGGGCTTTTTCCTTTGTCAGCAATTTTCGATGTTGGACGCGGTTTCAAAATCCCTTCTATAATCTCGGGCTCAAGCGGGCTTTTCCACTTGATCGTCGGGCATTTCTGTAGATATTTCAGCATTCTTTTGGTTTTTACTGAAAAAAAAACTTTCCATGGAGCTTCTTCTACGAGCGAGTAGGATACCCCTTGTGTATCTACTTTCTTGGGTGCGTTCTTTTAGGATGGATCTATCTTTCAATTATTTGACAGTGCGAATTTGCCCTGCTAATACTAGTTCTCGACTCAGTTTTTGAAGACGTAGTCCTCAATTAGGTGGCTTACTACCCGGTGATAGGGACAGTAGCTCGGGTTGTTGACATCACTAGCTTGTGCGGGTCGCCGCGGCTCTGGAAATATTATCAAATTATTTCGCATAGCCAGCTCAAACAATCTCCTCATCTTATCACGAGGGAACGAATATGCACGTCTCATCCTTTCTTCTAAGGTCGGAAGCGTACGGCTGTTGTTTTGGTGGACAGCTGCTTTTAGACTGCTCGGTTGTTGCTGTGTATTGGCAACAAAGGTTTTTTTTTCCTTTGCTCTTTTTATTTTGGGGATCCTTGCCTAAAGAGGAAGGACCATGACCCATCTGATCTATCTGTGCCAGTTTATCAATCAACGTCTGGAACGTAGTGGGGTTGAAGAAAGTCATAAATTAGGATACGGTTAACTGAGGATCGATAGTCCTAATGAGCATCCTTACGGCTGGAGACTCATCAATGTGTTGTTCGCATTTTGGCCACAATTTCCGCCATCGGATCGCATGTTAGACTCATGTTTCCCTGGCTTGACCCTGAAATTGATCAGCGTCGTGATTAGAGTGCGCTCACTCGCACTGGCGAACCTTTGCGTGAATAGCAACTCCATCTCATAGAAGGTTTTTATGGAGTCATTTGGGAGCTCTAAGTACCATTCGAAAGCTGTCTTTGATAAACTTCTAACGAACTGGCGAAGCAGCAATTTGTCGTCGCCTCCAGTATTGCCACACAGAGCTCTAAACTGTGCAACGTGTTGATGAGGATTATCCGTTCCTTTATATACATGGAACTTAGGGATCGTATATCCCGGTGGGTATTTCATCTGGTCGTACCAGGCCGGATATGGTTTCCTAGTTTTGACAAGTTGATTGGCAGCTTCATTGGCCTAATGATCTCTGATTTGTTGAGCGATATAATCGTCCAACGCTGCCTTGGAGATCGTTTCCTTCTTGGTCGTTGATAGGGCCTGGGGAGGATCTGACGTTTCCCCTTTATCGCCCTCGATAATCACCAAAGGTTCTTCAGCCGGTGGTTCTGGTTGAATCATCATCCCAACCATATCTTGAAACAAAAGAGCCATCTGGTTTATGTTAGCAGTTTTCTCTACAGCTTCCCTGTCTTTCTTTTCGAGCACCCGTCGCAAAAACTCGGTATCGGTTTCCTACTCCTGGCGCTCTTCCGCTTCTTTATCCGGACTTTTTTAGGTCCGATAAGCGCTGCCATCTTGGCAAGCATATCTTGGAGCTTCTGCTGTTGCTCCTGAGTTTTCGTCAGTGACCAAGTTTGCGGTTTGTGAGTAACAGAAGTATAACGACTCTGTTTTAATGTACAGAATTTTTTTTAAGTTAATGTAAAAATGGAGTATTTGCAATCCTTTGTATGCTATAAGTATTTAATTTGCTTTAGAACAGCAAGAAACAACTTGTAGCTCATTGGTAAAGCCCTTGCACTGCTGTGACGTAGCCCCTGCGTTCGAATCCCCTCGGCCACATATTATTTTTAAATGATTTTTCTTTAAACTTTTTATAAGCCCAAAAGTTTACACATGCAACACATGTAAAAATGAAAAGTCTCATAAAACAAACATGTGGAAATTGTTATTTATACAGCAGAGGACACGTGGCAAGCATCAAAGCCCCAACCCATCAAAACCGGCCAGTGAGATCTCACAAGGGCCGGCGCCGCCGGTCCTAACCATCCCTAATGCCCTCATTTTTTAACCTAGCACCCCTTGGACTCCTCCCACTAACCCTAGTCTGTTTGTTTTCCCTGCACATTAACAGAGAATTAAAAAGAACCTTAAAATCAAATCTTAATGCATTTTTAATTCTCATTTCTTTACCCTAAACCATAATCCTATACTACAAATACCCCTACACTTTAGCCCTCCCCATTCTGAAATCTAGTATCAAAACTCTCAAAAAATTTCTAAGTCCAAAAGTTATACAAGTGAAGTTAGCCAAGGTCAAAGATCCGGCGACGATGCGGGACAAATCCGGCGACGACGCGACTCCACGATGCCTTCAAAAGTTCCCTCTACCTCCCCTCTCTTCTCCAAATCAGTAAGTCCTCTCTTCCATCTTCTCATTCTAATCTAAAACACTCTCATTTCAAAACTCGTCGGAAGCGGAGTTATTCCGACTTCCGATTCTCTTTTCTTAAAAAACTCAAATTTTCTTCATAAAAAACCTACCAATTCTTCATATATTGTTTAGCAATCATAACCAAACACTTTAGAACAAGTTTCATCTCAAAATAACATGTTATACAACTTTTATCACATTTTTACGATTAAATACCACACACTTTACATTATACATTTTTCATCATATTCCTTTGTATTACCTCTAGTAAACTCACGAGGTAATGACCTACCTCATCACAATACTCATTCCTGACATAGCACGATGGCTTTTGGAACATTAGTTTATCGGATAATTACAAGTTTACAATAAAATAGCCTAAACTATTACAAAACCGTATTCTTTAAATTGTCTTATTTAAATTCCATACGATTAAGTTCTTACAACCCATTTTGGGGAATCCGACTTGGTTGGTGCGGGTTATCACACATCCATCCGACTAGTAGGACGAGATGCAGACCTCCTCATGGAACATACAATCTCGATGGAATTTGTATTACAATTTTAAGAAAAACGTGATTTCTATTAATAAATAATTTCTAATTTATATATATATATATAAATAAATATTATCAAAATATCTACTTTAAATATATTATATATATTCCATATTTTCTAAATCAAAAGAAAAGAGTCATAAAAGATCATGAAAATACCATCACATTCAATACAAGTCAAATTACAAGAAAATACCATATACTATTTAAGTTAGGTTTATATCTACTAGACTATCTCATCACACTTAAAAATTACATCTATGAAAACCCTAAAAACGATAATTAAATACTTGAGGTGTATTTTGAAAATATATCAAAACTATTTTTTTCATAACCCCCCTAAGTTATACTAAATTACAATAAAGACCCTAGTAAATATAGATTTAAGCGGGACCAGTTCTCTTGAGCCTCAGGGAGCCGGAGAATTTGGGTGCTTGCCTATTTAAGGTAGACAAACTAAAAATGGTGTTATCAATACGATAATTGTCTTGGAAAAGACACAAATCTTACCGTCCATGTGCAGCGGTTACCGATAACATCAAAACTAATTCAGGACTTCAATTCTGTTTAAAGAGTCTGACTCAAATCTGAGTCTCAGTCTGAACTGAAATCAATCCATCCTTGAATACAATTTAAGTACAACTCCAATTCAACATGAACCCATTTATATCAGAATACAATCAATATCAACATGTCTCGACTGAACCGAACCATGGATATACTTTGATTACATGACTACCCATTCCGTTTACATGAACTACTGATATTATGGTTTCAGCAAGTCTTACATCTATTAAACAAAACAATACACATCAATGCAAAATACATTACGGGGTTTTAAAGGGGTGGACTGGTACGGAATGTATTAGAAGTGGTACGAGACGGTCACTTTAATGCACCTAACCTGAATATCAGTTGTTGTTGTTCCGTAGCTTAACGGTTCCTTGTGCTCCGTATACCTTAGTCCACGGAATAGTTGGACTCCTCTTGTATACACTGGCATATTCTGTACCAAGTTATAAATAATTGCGTTAACATAACAATCAAATAATTTACCAGTTATATCCTCTTATCTGTCTACTCTACTTCTATTTTTCTTTAGGACTTACCGAGCAATTATTCGCTGAAAACATTCATTTTCTCTTCTTTCTTTGGAATGTTGTCGGTGGATCCGACTCACTAGAGATAGAGCCTAGTGTTGACGACTTGGAGCAGTTCACAGAAGACACCGAGCTTTAGACATGTGTATATATTTTCTTTTCAGTTTATGACATTGTTTACGCATTGCTTTCCATTCTTGTATTTAAATTTTCAGTTGTATTATAAAGAAATGTTTAATAAATAAAAGTTACTGTTCAATTACATCTCTTGTCATTTTCTTGTGTACTTTATCATATTGCTTATTTACACTTAGTGTGTTTGCTTCTGAGTAAATACGTAGCAGGCCGGTCACGTCTCCTTACCATACACCGGGAAGCGGGGCGTGACAGGTTTGTTGGTGGCCCATGCAGGTCAATTCTGTGTGGAAACCTACATAAACATACAGGGTCAGTTCTGCATGAAGTTCTAAGCAATATATATCATAAGAATTGGCAACTAAAAACATTCTTTACATTTCATATTCCTTGAATCTTACAATTTCATATTCATTGAATCTATCCTAACCCTATTTTTTTTCAAGGTCATGGATTCTCCAAACAACACCAGTACCAACGTGAATGGAAACACACCACCTCCACCTCTTCCACTTACGCCTACCGTTGCAGCTCCGATCAACGAGCAAACAGTACTGCTCAAGGCAATTAAGAGCCTCCTAGAGGGACAGCAACAGCAAACCGCTAGCTTGATGAACCGTCCAGAAGAGGAAGCATCCGGAGTGAAGTAATTCTGGGCACTGCATCCTAAACAGTTTTCTGGGAAAGAGATTCCTTTAGAAGCCGGAGAATGGGCTCAGACTATCGAAGATGATCTGGCGGCAGCACAAGTGCCAGAGATTGCTTGGGTTAGAGTTGCGAAGCTGCAACTCACAGTTAACGCCAGAGTATGGTGGAGGCGGAAGAAAGCCGTCTTGACCAGCCTATCGAATGGAAGAATTTTCGCGATATGTTCGACGCGAAATATTTTCCAGAAACTGTCCGATTTGATATGGAGCAGCAATTCATCCACCTACAATAAGGCTCTATGTGGAGCAAATCAATGGATGAGTATGATGCCGAGTTCACCATGTTGAGCAGGTAAGATATGTCTTAATATTCGATTTTTCTATATCACATACTACACAACTAACACAAGACCGTAACAGGTTCGCGGCACACCTTATTCTGACAGCTGAGATCAGGGCCAGACGATTTCAGCAGGGGTTGGACCCGGAAATCCAAGCCGCTCTAGCTATAGGGATTTCCCAACCCACGACCTAGCTCTGAAAGCTGCCCGTCGATACGAGGCAGTAGTGAAGAAGAAGGGCAGACCTCACTCTACCGGTATGAAGCGTCCTGTCACTCAGATGGCAGGAGGAGCCTCTTCAAGGACACCTTTTGTGCCCAGGAGACCGAGAGTACCATTCAACTGGCCCAGTCCATACTTTTGCACCTACTGCAGGAGGGATGGACACCTGGCAAAGGATTGCAGGTGTGCTAATCGTCTTTACTTAGTCTGCGGCTTAGCCACACATGATATTGGGTCTTGTCCTCATCGACTCAATCCGAATCCTGCAACCAGACCAGCAATCACCTATCCGCAGGGACCAACTATCCGGCACCTGCACCACGTCTTGCTCTCCCTGCTCCACCTCCTCGCGGACCGACTGCACCTCCTCCTCGTTAGTTCCACTAAGCTCAAAGGAACTTACCTCAAGGACAGAGGAACGGACAGAGGAATGCTCCTCCAGTAAGAAGGAATGTACCGAGGCAACAGGCTTTTACAATGACTGTGGAAGAAGCTGAAGCCACTGTCCAAGTCATTACTGGTACAATCTTAGTAGCCTCACTTCCTGCACTAGCACTCTTCGATACTGGAGCATCTCATTGCTTTATGTCGCAACGGTTCGTCCGAACTCATGCGATTCCAGTTAAACCGCTCATATCCAGTTGGAATGTAAGTTCAGAGAATGGCGTTCTAAAGGAAACAATGGGATATGACCTGTGTCCAGTGGTCGCCTGCAATAGAGAATTCTATGCTGACTTCAAGATGCTGGACATACCGAACTTCGATGTAGTTTTAGGTATGGATTGGCTAGGAACATTCTATGCTACCATAGACTGTCGTCAAAGGAGGGTAGTGTTCGAGATTCCAGAGCATCCGGTCTTTTATTTCAAAAGTGAAGACCGTACCCTGGAGCCAAGCACATATAAAGAAAAACCGAAGAAGGCAGTGATTGCAACTCTACAGGTGGGAAAAGATAAGACAGAGGTAGTTCGAGAGTTCGGCGATATATTTCCTGAAGACATATCAGGTTTGCCTCCTAATTGAGCTCTTAAAATCGGAATTGATTTAGTATGTGGAGCACAACCGGTGATCAAAACACCGTATCGGTTAAGCCCTGAAGGTTTGAAGGAGGTCCGTACTCAGCTGGACGAACTTCTGCAGAAAGGATGGATTCATCCCAGTACTTTAAGTTGGGGATCTCCAGTTTTGCTTGTGAAGAAGAAGGAAGGTTCATACAGAATGTTCATTGATTATAGAGCTTTGAACAAAGTCACGATAAAGAACAAGTATCCACTACCGCGAATCGACAATCTGTTTGATCAGCTAAGTAGGAGTTGCGTTTTCTCAAAGTTAGATCTTCGTTCGGGTTATCATCAGGTGAAGGTCAAAGAGTCTAATATTCCGAAGACGGCATTCAGGACTCGCTATGGACATTATGAGTTTCTCGTAATGCTATTTGGAGCAACCAATGCACCAGCCATATTCATGAACCTAATGAATCAAGTTTTCCGAGAGTACCTAGACATGTTCGTTGTCATATTCATCGACGATATCCTGGTATATTCAAAGAATCGGAAAGAGCAAGCTGAACATTTACGAATTGTCCTGGAGACTTTGCGACAGCATCAACTCTATGCCAAGTACAGTAAGTGTGAGTTTTGGATAGAACAACTCGGATTTCTCGAACATATCGTTTCAGGTGAAAGAATCTCTGTAAATCCAGCTAAAATAGCAGCAGTAAGTGAATGGCCGACACCAAAGACAGTGAAGGGCATTCGAAGTTTCTTAGGATTAGCAGGATACTACCGAAGATTTATTGAAGGATTTTCGAAAATTGCAACACTCCTGACCAAGCTCACACGTAAAGATGAAGAATTCATGTGTTTAGAAGCATGCGAACAAGCTTTCATAGAACTCAAGTCAAGATTGACATCAGCGCCTATTCTCGTCATATCGGACCAATCTGGAGGTTTCGTACTGTATTACGATGCATCCGGTAAAGGATTAGGATGTGTTCTACATCAGCACGGTAAAGTTGTAGCTTATGCATCAAAACAGCTGAAGGTTCATGAGCACAACTATCCGACGCATGATCTGGAGTTGGCAGCCGTTATCTTTGCTCTCAAGATTTGGCGCTATTATCTTCTTGGAGAACGGGTAGATATCTACACAGACTACAAAATTCTGAAGTATGTGTTTACTCAGAAAGAATTGAATATGCGGCAGAGAAGATGGTTAGAACTTATGACGGACTTCGACATCAACCTACAATATCATCCAGATAAGGTGAATGTAGTACCTGATGCACTTAGTCGCCAACCACTATCTATGAATCTCACCGCACAGTGGAAGCTTCAACAAGAACTGCACCAGATGGAGATTGAAGTGGTCATGTCATCTAATGCTTCAAGTTTGATGAACTTACAAGTTCAATCTACCATTGTCAATCAGATCAAAGCAGTTCAAGCAAGTGATGCTAAGTTGCAAAAGATCAGAGAACAAATAGAAAATAGACTTAGAATGGACTTATCATCCATGAAGACGGATCTTTGAGATACGGCTGTAGATTGTGTGTACCACAAGGTTCTAGTCGGGAAGAATTGATGAAAAAGCTCACAGCTCTCCCTACTCAGTACACCCTAGTAGTACAAAGATGTACAAAGATCTACGGCAACATTACTGGTGGCATGGAATGAAGCGTGAAGTAGCCAGAAGCGTTGCTAAATGTTTGATGTGTCAGCAGGTAAAAGCTGAACATCACAGGACTGCCGGTTTATTTCAACTGTTATCTATCCCAGAATGGAAGTGGAAACACATCACTATGGATTTCGTGACTGCACTTTCTCACAGCACAAAAGGTAACGATGTGGTGTGGGTCATAGTGGATCGACTCACAAAGTCGGCTCACTTCATCCCATTTCGAGTTGGCCAATCTACCTAGACACTAGCAAAGAAGTACATGGAGGTAGGTTTGAATCTAAGTAAGATTTAACTCTTCATTGTGTATTATTTCTGATACCTATGAACTCATGCAAGAGATCGTGAGATTACATGGAGTACCGGTTTGCATTGTCTTCGATTGTGACACCAGATTCCGATCGTAATTTTAGCAGAGTCTGCAAGCTAGCTTAGAAAAGAGTCTGAACTTCAGCACAGCGTACCATCCACAAACAGATGGATGGTCTGAGTGAACGATTCAGATACTTAAAGATATGCTAAGAGCGTGTATGTTTGTCACGCCCCGCTTCCCGGTATACGGGCAGAGGACGTGACAAGGCCGCTACGTATTTACTCTAAAGTAAACACGCTAAGCGTATTTAAGCAATATAAGATAAAATGTACACAAGAGACAAGATGTAAATGAACAACAACTTTATTTATTAAACATTCTTTTTACAATACAACCGAAATGAAAATACATGGAATGAAAGCAATGCCTAAATAATGGCATAACAGAAATGAAAATGAAATGTAATGTACAAGTGAAACTTCCGGGTCTTCAGTAAACTGATCCAAGTCTTCGCTGCTGGGTTCGATCTCCAGTGAGTCCGAAACACCTGACGACATTCCAAAGAAAAAGAAAGAGAATGTCATCAGCGAACAAGTCGCTCGGTAAGTCCCAGAGGAGGGAGAAGTAGAATAGACAGAGAGAGAGAGAGAGTATAACTATTATAATGTTGTTTGTTATGTTAACGTAGTTGTTTGTGACTTGGTACAGAAAATACCAGTGTATACGAGAGGAGTCCAACTTTCTCCGTGGACTAAGGTATAAGGAGCACAAGGAACCGTTCAGCCGCGGTACAACGGCAATGAAGATTCAGGTTAGGTGTATTATGGTTACAGTCTCGTTTCACTTTTAACACCTTCCGTACCAATCTACCCCTTATAAACCCCACGATGTCTTAATTGTATTGCTTGTATTGTATTGTATTATAAATTGTATATAGATGGATGACTTGTCGAAACCATGATATCAGTAATGGAACGGATATAATGGATGAACTAGTAAATGGAGTATATCCATGGTTCGGTTCGGTCAATACAGATTGAATAGATAGATTCATATTGAATCATGTTGTATTGTAGTTTGTACTTGAATAAAATTCAAGTCAGATTGATGAGACTGAGACTCAGTCTGAGTCAGACATTTTAAAAAGAACTTGAAATCCTGATCGTTTTGATGTTATCGGTAACTGCTGCACATAGACGACAGGATTTGTGTCTTTTTCAAAGACAATTACCGTATTGATAACACCGTTCGTTAGGTTGTCAACCTTAGATAGGCAAGCACCCATATCTCCGGCATTCCGAGGCTCAAGAGACTGGTCCCGCTTAAACCCATGTTTACTAGGGTCCTTATTGTAATTTAGTATAACTTGAGGGTTTTTTTTATGTAAAATAGTTTTTTTATACTTTCAAAATATACCTCAAGTATTTAATTATCGTTTTTAGAGTTTTCATAAATGTTTCTTTTATTTAATGTGAAATTTCTAGTGAATATGACCTAGTTTTAAAGTACAAGGTATTTATTTGAAATATTGGAATTGTATGGTATTTTCTTGTAAATGGAATGTTTTTCTTGAATTTTGGAAATGTGGAATATTATAAATATTAAAAATAGATATTTTTATATTAATTATATATATATATATATATTTATTAAAAATATAAGTTTTATTTATAATAGAAATCACATTTTCTAAAGAAAAATGTTTTAAAAATCTTTCGAGATCGGATGCTCCTTGCGGAGGTCTGCATCTCACTCTACTAGGCCTAATAATGTGCGATAATCTGCACCATACCGAACGGGTTCCCCAAAATGGGTTGTAGAGGTGCAATTGCAAAGATTTGTTAAATACACTTCTTATAGAAAAAGATTTTATAAGTTGAAGGTAGTTATATATAAAAGTCGTATTTTCCTAAATCTATGTTCCCAAATTCTATCGTGCTATATTAGATATGTGTGTTGTGAGGAGGTAGGTCATTATCTCGTGATTTTTCTAAGGTAATACGGTTTAAAAAGTTTAAGCATGTCGAAATGAAACATGAAGGTATTTTAATGTAAAAGTGGAATAAAATTTGCTACGGTTATTATTTTGATGTCAAACTTATTCTATTGCCTTTGTTAATGTTTAATGATCATGACATAAGAGTTTGGTATTATTGTGTTTAAGAAAAATAAAACTTTTTAAGGAAAATCCGAATCGGAAGTCGGATTAACCCCGCTTCCGTCGGGTTTTAGTTTTGAATGTTTTTAGAATAGAGAAAAGAAGAAGAAGTAAGGATTTACTGGTTTGGAGTCAAGAAGGGAGAGGGGGGTCCTAAAGAGAGATCCGGGGCGTCGTTTCATCGCCGGAATCTTCTCGGGAGTTCGTCGGACCTTCGCCCTTTGTTAACTCCACTTGCACACAAATAGAACTTGGAATTTTTTGTAGAGTTTTTGTAGGAAATTTCAGTGTGAAGAGGTGTAAATATAGAGTGGGTATTTATAGGACAAATTAGGGTTTGGAGTGTGATAAAAATGCATTTAAATTTGCATTAAAATTGGGATTAAAGGGATTTTAATATTCTCTGTAAAAGTGCAGAAAATAAACAATATTGGGGTTATGGGGGGAATCCAAGAGTTGCTAGGGTTTGACAAAAATAGGGTTTGGTCCAAGTTGAACCGGCGGCGCCGGCCCGAGTCATGATCTCGCCGACCCGATTCATGAGGTGGGGGCTCGTATTGGTGCCACGTGTCCCTGACACTTGGTCTAGCCTATTGCACCTATTAGATTATTCTGTAACTTATCATATCACGTGTAGTGCACGTGCAACTCTTGGGCTTCTAAAAGATTAAAAGAATTTTAAATAAAAAGAATATGTGGCTTATGGGAATTGAACTCTGGTGCTTTGGTTCAGTAGTGCAAGGTCTTTCCAATGAGCTACAAGTGTATTCTTGCTGTTCAAAAGAAAAACGAACTTATAACTCGTGTTCAGGCTTAGATGTCCCTTTCTGTATTTTGAAAAAAAAAATC
The DNA here is from genome assembly GCA_030015575.1 of Agapanthus africanus. Lineage (NCBI taxonomy): Eukaryota > Viridiplantae > Streptophyta > Magnoliopsida > Asparagales > Amaryllidaceae > Agapanthus > Agapanthus africanus. The sequence goes on from JASDDO010000024.1 coordinate 5,591,944, forward strand.
GTACAGAAAGTTTAGGGTTGTTACAATGTTAGACTTCGGAAGATCGTGGGAAGATCACCTACATCTTATGGAGTTTTCATACAACTACAGCTACCAAGAGAGTATTGGAATGACATCCTTTGCAGCGCTCTATGGAAGGAAGTGTTGATCACCATTAAGTTGGGACGACATCAAAGATAGAGAACTCCTTGGATCTGAGATGATAGTGGCAACTGTAGATGTATTTTACACTGTCAGGTAAAGAATGCGTATAGCCCAAGATCGACAGAAGCACTGGGCTGATGCAAAGTGTCGTCACTTAGAGTTTCAACCGGGAGATCATGTCTTCCTAAAGATTTCTCCAAACCATGGATGATTCGCTTTGGAAGGCAGGGTAAGCTAAATTCGAGATATATTGGACCGTTCGATATACTCGAACGAATCGGAGAAGTGGCTTATCGCTTGGCACTTCCACTCTCGTTGGAAGGAATGCACAATGTATTCCACATATCCCAACTCAGAAGATATGTGAGCGACTCCAGCCATATTCTTGATCACTCCGAGCTCACTGTACAGACGGATTTATCTTGTGAGCAACAACCCGTTGAAATCCTGGACAGAAAAGTGAAGTCACTTCGGAACAAGGAAGTAAACTTGTTTCGAGTGATGTGGAGAAAAAACACACCAGGAGAATCAACGTGGGAAAGATAAGACGACATGCATGCAAAATACCCTCACTTGTTTGTAAATTAGTCCTTAAAATAATTGTAAATTTCAAGTACGAAATTTTTGTAAGAAGAGTAGAATGTAACGACTCTATTTTAGTGTACAGAAAAAATTTAAAGTTAATGTACAAATAGAGTATTTGCAATCCTGTGTATGCTATAAGTATTTAACTTGCTTTAGAACAGTAAGAAACAACTTGTAGCTCACTGGTAAAGCCCTTACACTGCTGTGACATGGCCCTTGTGTTCGAATCCCCTTAGTCACATATTATTTTTAAATGATTTTTCTTTAAACTTTTTAGAAGCCCAAAAGTTAACACATGCAACAAACGTAAAAATGAAAAGTTTCATAAAAAAACATGTGGAAATTGTTATTTATACAGCAAAGGACATGTAGCAAGCATCCAAGCCCCTACCCATCAAAACCAACTGGCGAGTTCTCACAAGGGGCCGGCGCCGCCGGTTCCAACCGTCCCTAATGCCCTCATTTTTTAACCTAGCACTCCTTGGACTCCCCCCACTAACCATACTCTGTTTGTTTTCCCTGCACATTAACAGAGAATTAAAAAGAGTCTTAAAACCAAATCTTAATGCATTTTTAATTCTCATTTCTTTACCCTAAACCCTAATCATATCCTATAAATACCCCCCTACACTTTAGCCCTCCCCATTCTGAAATCTAGTATCAAAACTCTCAAAAAAATTCTAAGTCCAAAAGTTGTACAAGTGGAGTTAGTCAACGTCAAAGTTCCGGCGACGATTCGGGACAAATCCGGCGACGACGCGACTCCACGACGCCTTCAAAAGTTCCATCTAACTCCTCTCTCTTCTCCAAATCAGTAAGTCCCCTCTTCCCTCTTCTCATTCTAATCTAAAACACTCTCATTTCAAAACTCGTCGAAAGCGGAATTATTCCGACTTCCGATTCTCTTTTCTTAAAAAACCCAAATTTTCTTAATAACAAACCTACCAATTCTTCATATATTGTTTAGCAATCATAACCAAATACTTTAGAACAAGTTTCATCTCAAAATAACATGTTATGTAACTTTTATCACATTTTTACGATTAAATACCACAAACTTACATTCTACATATTTCAATATATTCCTTTGTATTACTTTTAGAAAACTCACAAGGTAAAAACCTACCTCATCACAACACTCATTCATGACATATCACGATGGTTTTTGGAACATTAGTTTGTAGGATAATTACAAGTTTACAATAAAATACCCTAAACTATTACAAAACCGTATTCTTTAAATTGTCTTATTTAAATTTCATACGATTAAGTCCTTACAACCCATTTTGGGGAATCCGACTTGGTTGGTGCGGGTTATCGCACATCCATCAAACTAGTAGGGCGAGATGCAGACCTCCTCATGGAGTATACGATCTCGATGGAATTTGTATTGCAATTTTAAGAAAAACGTGATTTCTGTTAATAAATAAATTCTAATATATATAAATATATATATATAATCAAAATATCTACTTTAAATATATTATATATATTCCATGTTTTTTAAATCAAAAGAAAAGAGTCATAAAAGATCATGAAAATACCATCACATTCAATACAAGTCAAATTACAAGAAAATACCATATACTATTCAAGTTAGGTTTATATCTACTAGACTATCTCATCACTCTTAAAAATTACATCTATGAAAACCCTGAAAACGATAATTAAATACTTGAGGTGTATTTTGAAAATATATCAAAACTATTTTTTCATAAAACCCCCCAAGTTATACTAAATTATAATAAGGACCCTAGTAAATATAGATTTAAGCGGGACCAGTTCTCTTGAGCCTCAGGGAGCCGAAGAATTTAGGTGCTTGCCTATTTAAGGTAGACAAACTAAAACGATGTTATCAATACGGTAATTATCTTGGAAAAAGACACAAATCCTGTCGTCCATGTGCAGCAGTTACCGATAATATCAAAACTAATTCAGGACTTTAATTTTGTTTAAAGAGTCTGACTCAAATCTAAGTCTCATTCTAAGCTGAAATCAATCCATCCTTGAATACAATTCAAGTACAACTCCAATTCAATATGAATCCATTTATACCTGAATATAATCAATATCAACATGCCTCGACCGAACCGAACCATGGATATACTCTGATTACATTACTATTCTTTCCGTTTACATAAACTACTGATATCATGGTTTCGGCAAGTCTTACATCTATTTAAAAAAACAATACATATCAATACAAAATACATTACGGGGTTTTAAAAGAGTAGACTGGTACGGAATGTGTTAGAAGTGGTACGAGACGGTCACTTTAATACACCAAACCTGAATATCCGTTGATGTTGTTCCGTGGCTTAACGATTCCTTGTACTCTGTATACCTTAGTCCACGGAATAGTTGGAATTCTCTCGTATACACTGGCGTATTCTATACCAAACTACAAACAATTGCGTTAACATAAATATCAAACAATTTACCAGTTACATTCTCTTATCTGTCTACTCTACTTCTATCTTTCTTTGGGACTTACCGAGTGATTGTTCGCTGACGACATTCATTTTCTCTTCTTTCTTTGGAATGTTGTCAGGTGGATCTGACTCACTAGAGATAGAGCCCAGTGCTGACGACTTGGAGCAGTTCACAGAAGACCCTAAGCTTTAGACATTTGTATATATTTTCTTTTCAGTTTATGCCATTGTTTAGGCATTGCTTTCCATTCTTGTATTTACATTTTCAGTTGTATTGTAAAGAAATGTTTAATAAATAAAAGTTGTTGTTCAATTACATCTCTTGTCATTTTCTTGTGTACTTTATCATATTGCTTATTTACGTTTAGCGTGTTTGCTTCTGAGTAAATACGTAGCGGCCCAGTCACGTTTCCTTACCGTACATCGGGAAGCGGGGCGTGACAAGAAGCCCGGCTCTCCTCTTTACCACCAGTCATATAGACTGTGTGTATAATATGCCCCCAAACTTGGGGTGTTTGGAGCTCTCGTCTTTGAGTTTTGCCTCTGACGCTAGAATTTTCTCTGGCCTCGATCTTTTATGAAAAGCCGCAGTAGGAGGAACTGTTATGACAGGTCCGCCATTTGAGAAGTCCCCCGTTGTATGGCAGAGGAGCAATCGTTTTCTTTTCGAACTTTGGATTTTTCGGTCAACTATAATAGTTTTCATCAAGAACTGAGTCCTGAACTTTCCTCTAGACCCTATGAATTTGCAAAGAGAGTCGCTAATAAGACAGCTCCGTCTTTGGCTGCGTTGGAGCTTCTGCGGGAGGAGGTGGTCTCTTCAATACCGCCGTGGGGGAGTTTTTGCGAACCCTTTTGAGCGATTCAAAGTTGTTCCCCTTTAGAACAGCAGCATCAATAACCACCACAGGAGCTAGTGGGTAAGTCCGGAGGGGGAACTGCCCACATCCTGTCTCACTTGACGCCAATGGCGACGTCAAGCATGTCTCGCAGTAAGCACCGTCTCAGTATTCGAGGCACCTTCATCATACCCCCGACGTTGTTTAGGAGTTTCGCCCAAAGTCAGCCTATGAAAGACCGACGTCCTTGGTGGAGCCAGAGAAGAATTGGTCAGCTTGTTGAAGACCGACCGTCTTGGTGGTGAAGCACTCTTGTTAGCTTCACGCATGGCCGGAGCGGGGAAAGCTAGCCATTTTGGGGCAACCCCCTTAGGGATCATGGGTTTTTTGCGGAGCCTGTCGAGCTGTCCTTCAGCATGTTTAAAACTGAAACTTCAGAGTTGGACGGCTTGCTAATGGAGGCCGCCATGGTAGGTAGCCGATCAAAAACCGGCTTTCGAGAAGGTTTTTTCCTTGGGCGTTAAGGCGCCAAAGCTCAAGGATTAAAGTATGATCCCAAAGAACAGTCGGGTGGTCGCTTGGGTGACCTGCCCTGCCGGCATAGTGAATATAGAGGTCGCATTGGGCCCGTAAGTAACTCCTCCTGATGGGATGAAGTGAGAGTTGTTGCAGAAAGTGCAATTGAAGACCATTGATTCTGCACAGAGATGAAACACCAAGTTTTAGTATCTCGAATCTAAAGGCAATCATGAACATAGCGAACTATGATTTTGCTCGTGAAACACGATACACGAAATGTGGAGTAGAAAGAGAAAGAGGTCCTACCGAGCGTGTCATAATCTGTTTACCGCTGAAAACAGAGACCAACTAGGATATGACGTCTTGCCTGAATTTGGGGGCAGATACTATTTGGGACATATTCGTCAATCTCTCCGAAGGTACCAAGTTGATTTATGGAATTTGTATCGGAAGTTTGGACAAATGCGACCGATGTAGCATGACTTTATCAGATCCTCCCTTTGAGGGGTTTTTGATTGTGGAGACGCTCTTCCCTGCTAGCGCAAGCCTCTGTAGTTAATTACACTATCACGTTGCGATAACAACTTTCACCTTCTCCAGTAGGTCATTTCGTATCGTGTTATATATATTGTTTATTATGGTTGTCCGTGGATTGTATACGGAGACTAGTTTATTTCGTCGCCCGTAGAGCGCGGATTAGTCCAAATCCGTATATATATTATAAATTTGAGGTCGTACTTAGGACGTATATCTTGTGTAAACGAGATCCATTGGTTCGAAATATGTCATCAGAGGATCGTTAGTCATCTTTGCAACTAAAATCATCTCAGGAATATGGTTAAGACTCATTAACCCTATTTTGGATTAAGATCAACTTAACTAGTATGGATTTAGGATCTTTAGTTATCTTTGAGACTAAGATCACTTAGGTTTATTGATATTTTAAACAATATATAAGCGAAAGTTTTGATACTTAATTTAATTTTAATTAAGTAATCAAACTATGATTTGTTGTTCAAGTGCGCAAGTGCACATGCCATTTTGTTTTATTTGAAAAGAGTGTGAACATGCTTTGCATGTGACTACGCACTGTTTCGATTTCAGAGTTATATCTGCATGTGTATTTATGTGCGTATGTATTTGACAAGTCAATGTGCCTATCACGTGACACTCGCACATCATGGTTATTTTTCGACAAGTGCGCACACGTGTATATCACGTGATGTGCATGTCTTTATAGGTGGCATCCAACAAGTGCGCGCACGTGGATATCACGTGATGCGCATGCCGCATCTTTCATCAAGCGCGCGCACGTGGATATCACGTGGTGCGCATATCTCCAGGGCGTCATTCATCTTTGCATGTGACTACGCACTCTTTCGATTTCAGAGTTATAGCTGCACATGTATTTATGTGTGTATGTATTTAACAAGTCAATGTGCCTATCACGTGACACTCGCACCTCATGGTTATTTTTTGACAAGTGCGCACACGTGTATATCACGTGATGCGCGTATCTTTATAGGTGACATCCAACAAGTACGCGCACGTGGATATCACGTGATGTGCATGCCTTCATAGGCATCTTTCATCAAGCGCGCACACGTAGATATCACGTGATGCGCATATCTCCATGGCGTCATTCATTAAGCACGCACACGTGGGTATCAAGTGATGCGCATATCTCCAGGGCATCATTTTCCCAAGGACAACAATTTTTTGTTAAGTGCGCGCCAATTTGGGTGCGCACTTGTTTCCATCAGAAAGCAGAAGCTTTCACTAAGAAGTAATGGCTTCTGTTTTATACTCTTTTCTTCTCCTTCTATCTTTCCAAGAAGCGAAAGTTTCTTTTTTTATCTGTTCTCAAGTCATATGTATGTGTTTTTTCGTGCGCGTCTTATTTTCTTGGATCTTAAAATCGGTCTCTCTTAAAAGTATAAATTTTATGAACGAGAGACAAACCCTAAAATCACTTGATCTTTAATAGCAAATCAATGGATTAGAAAAGAAGCAAAGCCTTCTGTCTAGAAGCAAAGCCTTCTGTCTAAGTAAAAGCTTTTTTTTTTATTGGAGGAGATGAGAATTATTTCTCTTTTTTTTTACTACCTTGCGTACTTTTTTGCTGAGGAACAAGAAGACTTGGGATTTTTTCAAGCTTATGGAGGGGTTTCTAGCCTTAGATTTCTTTATATGAGGCTCATATTTATACGAGAGAAGAAATTAGCGTTTGTTTGATTTGTTTTGATCTCAATCTGATTTTATATTGATTTAAAAATATTTGAATGATTTATATCAATTATTGTTGACATGCGCGCCATTGGATCTTTAATTCACAGATCTGTTTGTTAAGCTCTTTGACTAACAGAATATTTTCCTGTTAATTAAGGATTTGATTGCTTATTAATCAATATTTATTCCCTTTTTTAATAAGCGCATGCACACTTATTAAATTGATTTAAGATGCATTTGCACCGTTGGATCTTTGATCCCACGTTTATTTAACCTGTTATTATCGAGACAGTTTTGACGCAATGTGCACATGTGTTGCACATGCATAGGGCAAACATACGAGCACTTGTTATGTGTGCACGTGTTTTGCACTCGCACGCCGCACTTAAATGATTTTTGTTAAGTGCGAGTGTCAATGATACGTACATGTGTTGCTTACGCGTCATCCATTAACCTTATACACGCACACATATAAGTAAGCATGCCTTCAGTGTTATCTCTCTATCAAGTGCGCACATAAATGTAAGTATGCAAACTAATGATCCATGATTTTCAATAATGTCAACAGCACTTTTTTTAATCAAAACTTGGGAGCTGTTTCCATTTTAATGACATGCAACATTTTCTATACCAAGACTTAAATATTTCTCCTTATGAATTAGAGAATTGTCCATCTTCTCTTTCACAGAGAAAAAATATGATTTGTAACCGCTCACATGCTCCTCGACAGTCATAGGAAGTACCCGTTGAAGAAATTATTTTCCGTTTTGCTGCACGTTTAGTGAACCTCGGTCTCACGGATGCTCAATGTGACACCATGATGTAGGAGTTGGTGGCCTGTAGGGATCTCCTCTTCCTGCCGGCTCTATATGGCTTCGCGTGATTTTTCTCGCCGTTCTCGACGACGCTCCTCCTCACCCAGCGGAGATGATTTTAGCGATACTTGACGCGGCGGAGGACAAAGTCGACTGCTTTCGGAAGGCAGGTCTGATCACGGAGCCTTCAAGGGACCGCTTCGCCCACATGTTGAGTCAAATACAGGCTGTCATGTTTTATTTTGCCGACGAACACGGCGCTGATAGGTGGGGAGCGGGTTTTCGTGAGAATCGTCGTTTTGATATGGTTGAGAGGGTCGAGAGAGAGTTAGAGAATTTCGTATTTTGTTTCACTAATCCCTATAGTCTGGATCCCGTGTTTGGTGATTTTTTTCCAATGGAATAAATTGTTTATTTAAATACATGTTTTTATTGTTGTGTAATGAATATTTCACATCCAACAAATGTCCTTCCACTGATTGCTTATTTAAACATATGCTCACTTTGCATGTGCGTACGAATGTGCAAATGTCATTTGAGAATTTCTGCCAAGTACGAGTGTAAAGGATCCTTCCATCAAAAGCGCACGTATACATAAGCGAGCACTTAGACAGGTGCGAACAACTACATTCTTAGGTCCAATTCTTTTTGGGTTTTCATTTTCTTGATTTGTTACTTTGAGATGTCTTTGTTTCTTGATAAAGATCATGCCATATCGACATTTTTAGCGCGAATCTTATTGAAGTCAATCACTGTTTGATGTTGAGATATTGTGTTGGCTATAATCATGAAAAAGAACTTGGCAACGTCAGTAACATATGAATATTTTAAATATAATTTTGTTTCGAATGGTCGAAACTTTAGATCACCAGGTAGCTCTCTTCGTCCGCAGAAAAATCCGGTTCCGTAGGCTTCCTTAGCAGCGTGCCACTTGCATCGAAACCCAGTCCCTCGCCTGCAGCTTTCCTCACACTTGCAACTAACCTCCCCATAAACACTGCCGCTGCTGGCTCTGGCTCTGGGTCGGGGTCGGGCATGGGCTCGGCTGATACCTTTCTCTGCCTGTGCCGCCTCCATGCCGCTTGAATGAAGCAAGCAGCCCAGGTTCGCCAGTGCTGCGAGTAAAACCTAAACTTATGCCTTATCCTCTTGCTATGTAGCCGTCTAAACTGTGCAGCCACAAATCTGAGATCATCAGCCCCAAGAGCAAACGCTTCCACCTCTGACACAGCCCTGACAGTGCGGGTTGAAGAAGGAAGCGAGGCCGCAGTGCTCGCCCGGGGATCTAGCGCCCACGTCAGCAGCTCTTCACCACAAAAATCGCCAGGTCCAATCCTGCACGAATTAAAAAACCCGGTGCGGCCCCCGTTGGTGGTGGTTGAGTCGAGGTGACCCCTGATTATAAAGATCATCTCGTTCACAGGGTCGAGTTCTCGGACAAGGCACGTGTCCGGAGTGTAGAGCGCTGGCTGGAGACGTTCGCAGATGGCGTCGAGCATGCGCTCGTCCATCTGGTCGAAGAATGGGACCCTCCGCACGAGGTCGAGGCAGAGGTGGCGCTTGATGTCTCTGCGGAGATCGAGAGGGAGGCCGCGGAGCAAGGCATCTTCGTCCACCCCTTGTGTTGCTGCCCACTTGTACTGTTCGTACCTGCGGACGCATTGCTTGAGTTCTGGCGGGAGCTGGCGGTGTCGCATCCATCGCTCTGTGTCGCTTCTTTTGATTCTCCATTCCTCCAGTCGAGTCGACGTTGATTGCAGATAAGACTGGTCATATTAATGGCAAGAATGAATAAATACTTACTTTAGTCTAAAGCATTAATTTGCCACAAATCACTTTGATGATGCAGTGTTTGAAATCAGCCGGTACACCGGCCGGCATACCGGTAACAGTCCTGTATAGGTGGTACACAAGTCGATGCCAACCGGTGTTCCTCTTAATCCATATATTACAAAATATATTTTATTAGGTTAGACTGCATTAATAGTTTGAATATATTATATTGATTTCAAATGTTTTTCATCATACAGGGTGAACACCGGTGCTGGCCGGTGAATAGCGGTGATAAACCGGCCTACCGGTTCTTCAAACATTGGTTTGATATGATGTGCATGCAGCGTTACAGAATTGTAGGTTTCTGAAAAGTTGTGGACAACATAAGAGAATGCAGTTTTAAAAGCTGACCTGCATGTTTCCGATGAGCAATCCAAAGAGAACCAAGCCTAGAATGGCGATAACAATCGCAAAGAAGTTCTCGCCGGCATAAGTGCTTGTTGAAAAATTCTGACCCAAAGAGCTGCAAGAGTCAGATCCTTCATAATATGAGATGAAGTGTTTGTTAATCTTGGATGGTGGAGGAATATGCTGATGTAGAAGCACTAATTAATTACCTCAGGTTCTTTAGTCCCCACCAGAAGCAATAGAAATACTTTTGGAAGAACGGCGAGGAGGCGACATTGTTATTCAGTGCGTCGGCATATATTCCAAACTGATAGGACTTGTTATTTGGATTGCAGAAATTTGTTAGATTGCTCGACTTGAACCAAAGATTTCTTGAGTTGTCTATGCTCTTACAATCAAAAAATTGGTATGTGCACTCTGGGGACTCGATAAGGCAAGCCTCTCTCCAGCATGAATCTTGTCGCTCGATCGATAGGAGATACCAAGAGGCACCGACAACCTGAAAGATTATTAGGGTGGAATGATGAATCAAAAATATAGTTTATACAAATTTTATTCTTTGGGAAGATAATTAAGATATCAGAGAAATACCAGTTGTTGCTTACATGGCTCACTAACATGTAGAGTACAAGATTATATGCAGCTCCAGCCCATGCAGTTTCCAACAGAACTCCACTTGCCTTCACAATTTCGGACGAGAGTGAAACTATCAAGAACAACCTTGGAAGATACTGGAAGATGATGCAGAATCTCAATACATTTTTAGTGTTTCTCGTTGTAGAACCATCCAGGTTCGGAATTACAAACCATATCATAAACTGTAGCACAAAAATAGAGGAATGTAATTATGACAGTCTTTTAATTTATATCGGGAAATTTCCAACAGATTTGGTTGTCAAGTACCTGAGAAATTGGCAAAGATGCAAGTAGATCAAGCCAGAAACCTCTTGATAGATACCTCGTTGCGATTTTCGATGGATCAATAACAAGCTCACCTCTCCCAAAAACTCGAGAAGATGGAGCAATAAATGCTGTTCTGAAGCGAAAGAATATTTGGATAATGTAGAATACGTCTGCGAGTGTGCGAACAACTGTAAGTGCTAATTCTAGGGGGAAACTAATTTCTATACAATCCTCTTGTCTTGTCCCGGGAAGGTAGAAGAAGAGGGGATCGACGAAGAGCGAGACTATGCAAGCCACAAGAAAAACCCTGTTCCATCGATGGATGATTGGGCCTCGAGGGTCGAAGATCTTTTTCTTCTTCGCCACTTTCACCGAGTCGTAATCTTCTGAAAATACCCGAGACAGTACCTTGGCCTTGAATGAAGAACGGCATGATTCGGTTTTGATGGGGTTTAATGATTTGCTTGTCGTTACATTTCCTAGTTCAACTTCATCTTGAAATCTGAGAAATCAAACAGGAATTTTATAAACTCAAATAAGAAGTAAGCTACAATTGGAGATATGCTAAAATCTTAGGACTTACCTTACAGATCTTGAAGTAGTATAAGCCATGTCTCTTCTTCGGAATCCCTTCAATTGTTTTGAGCCACGACCGGTTTATAACACAGTGAAGCACGGGTTCATGAAGGGATAAGATTCGAGAGCTCGTCCATAAATATACATGAATGAAAAAGGCCTCTGAAACTCCAGCCAAGGATCTTGTGAAGCAAACCACCAACTTGCATTAAAAGTCTCAGAGGTGCTCTGGTTTCAGGTCTAAAACATGTGACTATTTTTGAGCTCATCTGTTATTCTCTTGACCCTTCAATCTTATATATTGAGAAATGAATTGGGGTATATGGGGGAATTGGTGTTAAGGAATGTGGGATGAAATCGAAAGCTTGTCTTCGCCATTCCATGTCAAGGATTTGAGTATAATAGACAGGAGAAAAGAAGAGGTCAAGGATGAGTATAATAATAAGATATTAAGATAGAATAATAAATTAGAGATAATCTCTTTTGGAATTTGGAGTCTCTTATTGGAAGGAACTTGGTTCGCTTATACATGGACAGATCTGCAATGGCCTAAATCTTTCTTTTCTTCTTTCTCTGCCATTTGTATGCAAATTACTCTAAGGGAGACTTGTGGTTGAAGTACCAGATACTTTAATGACTGGGAATGCATGAACCATTTAGAAATTAGAAAGATTCCTCAGAGTAAAATAAACTAATTGCTTTGTCGGTTGTAAAGGGGTTGGTCAACTTTCACTAGTAGATTAAATTCACAGATTATTTCCAAATCGCTACTAATGAAAGGGTTTAGTGACAGTGATCTATAATTATACAAATAGTTGATGACAGTTTATTTCTTAACTTGACTTTCTTAGGCCAAACCTTCATGTGCTAAGTGCGTTAAGCTAAGTCTCGAGATCTAATCCTATTTTTATGGAAATTATGTCCGTTCCCAAATGTTTGCAAGAGTGTATAGCAATTCTTCTAGATTTTTGTTTAGAAAATTGTTTGTGTTGACGATCATGGCTGATAACTACACGAGTATTCTATGGTTATATTTGGATGTATGTTTAAACTTGGTCGATTACCACTAACTAATCAAAAGAAAAACAAAAACAAAGCCTACCCAAGTATTCTGAACTTTTCGTTTTCTTTTGACAGTAATATGCTATTAAAGTCCAAATTAGCGTCTAATGGCAAGAGAATTAGTAGCCATGGATCAGCTTGTTTTGACTTGGTTAAAATGTGCTACTGCAGGTCAAATGAAGGCTAGCTACGAGGAGAAAATAGTCGCATCATGATCCTTTTCGTTAACTCGGATTATACTGAGGTATTCCTTTCTGTTAATAAGTAATTGCAAAGTTTTTATTCCTTTTTGGTAAATAAATGGTTTCCAACGACTCTTTTTATATTTGTACACTGAATTTGCATCTTAGCTAGTAGCAATTATTCCATTCCTCTTTCGTTCTCTTGAATATAGAACACATTCTTTTAGATGTTGCCTTTCACACTGAACCATATTCGCCTTTCACTTTCCATTCACTCTTGAACATAGAACACATTCTTGTCGCTGTGGTTATTATTGAGTTAAAATTTTACGATCGCGAGTAACTTGTTAGAAGGATAAGATACACTTCAAGCAATATTAACTAGCTGTCAGCGAGAAGATTAAAGAAAACAGAAGAGAATATAGAAATTGGTTGACTCCTTGTCTCAGGTACACCGAAGCAATCATAGTACAGCTTTCATTTATTTATATTTGATCCCTCTCCTTGTCTTCCTCAGGCCTTGCATTGCCCATGCTCTATCCAACCTGGCAATATGGCCCTTACTCTCTACATACTACTACTCAACTACTCATATATCAATGTCCTCGTCATCTGACTACAATCAAATTAGTTTTCTTAAATTCCTTTTTTTTAAAAGATATTAGTTATAAGGCATCTCTCTCTTCCCTTTCCTGTAATGGAAATTATGTTTCGTTTCTTATGAATGTCGTCATGCGCTTTAATATCAGAAAACAGATCATATTCTGGACAGGTCGGCCTGGAAATTATTCTATACATATCATTTGAGTGATTCATTAGGTTACGCAAGCCTTTGTTAATCTGCACATGATTAAAGCTTTGAATTGAATTGAAACCGAGTCTTCAAGTTGTGAGTAGCTCAAGATAGCAGAAGCTAGATAAATATTGACCAGATATACCTCATACTAGCTGTTGCAGGTCGAATTTGGCGAAGACAATGCTAAGAGTACATAAAACAGTGACGATATTCCTTTAGTATTAATGTTCTATTAAGCAACAACCCCATTCTATCTCAAACTTTCAGATTCGGTCATCATATGCTCTGTTATGGAGCGTTTTTCTTCATGATTGAACCAATATTGATGCAGAGAGAACCCGGGGCCATTTGTAATAGGAAACTGATAATGGATCATCGAATTGTACTTCAATACTCTGATTAGAGTGAATGCTGAATTGTTGATCTCAGTAGTAAAGTAATATAGACCATAATCTTGGAATCTGGATTCCTGAATGACCAAGTTGAGGTACTGCCCTTGCAATGTACTCCATGTCAATTTCTAAGTTGAGTGTCACAAAAATATAGTACAAGGGTTTATTAATGTAGATAAATAAATTATTCGAGGTGAGAGTTGTGAAAATTGAAATGAAAATATGGGGATGTGTGCAAAGTTGGTTAACGCTTTCCTTAATGGTGTGTGTTGAGGATCACCGACAGGTACACACCGAGATGCCGGCAGCACCCTAAAACACCCACACTCATTTAATTGATTAATTAAGTACCTTGCTGCTGCTGCTGCTGCTTCTGCACTCACCCATTTATGTGACCCTGACCTTCATCCAGCTGGTGGGAGTCGGAGGCTTCATGATAAGATGATAGAGAATCGATTAATATGGTTTGGACATATGCGACAGACGTCAACAAATGCCCCAGTTAGAAGAAGTGATAAAATTATGGTTAATTAGGCAATTAGTGATATGGGTAGATCTAGACAAACATGGATATAAGCAATTAAGAAAGATATGTTGATTGTTAATGTAATCGAGAAGATGGATCCTAATAGAGCAGGAAGAAAAGAATTCATTTAGCCGACTCCATAAAGGCTTGTTATTGTTGTATCCAGCTTGGAGTCGAATATCTCATTTGGAACGATGCATCTTGTCTCCGATGTTAATTTGAGAGCATCCATTTCCCATTTTTTATGCTCTTTCAATCTTGTCTAATTAATTACTCATTTTCCTTTATTATTATTATTTATTTTTTTGAGATAATTTATTTTGTAGTTACATAGACCAACTCTCTTCCCTGATTTGATGCTCGGTTATCAATGTCTTAGAATATGTATGATGGGGCTCCTTTTCGGGCCTCCGTCAGATATTGTCTTCCGTTGATCTCACGGTGAACTTAGCTGATTTTCCTTCGTTGCGTGTGGGTCTCAATGGGTTGTTGGAGGAAGAGGGAAGGTGAGGAAGTTGTTGCCGAGTACCTGTAAAGAAGTCCCGGGGTGGTTTGGTACCACCAAGGACCCTCCGACGCTTAAGTTAGTGATGAGATCTGAGCAGAGTAACGGCATAAAAGTGTAAAAAAATGGCTTACTTGACCCCTCTGTGATGGGGGTTTATATAGCGGTGGTGGCATGCAGCAACAGGCGCGAGAATCTCGCCGGCAGTTACGCTCCCGACGTCACGCCCGCGTAAAGAGCGGATCGCCCGTTAATGGGGATTGTGATGGCGTGGAACGTGGGATGTTGCCGGCGGAGAATCTGCGCATGGCGAGATTTGCGGAGCGGCGGTTACGCCTGTGAGTGGTGGAGTTGGTCGGTCGGAGGGACCGAAGAAGATGGTCTCGGCATGAGAACTCAGGAACGAGCGAGAGGGCCGAGGTATCTTGGTCCTGCGGTAGCTCGGAGGCGAGCTGAGAGGTCGAGGAGGCCAATTCGTAGGGGGCCTTGAGGTGAGCCAGCTTTGTGCTTGTAGGTCGGGTACAGGGGTGGCCTGATCGGCCCCTGTGGGCCCTCTCTTCTGAGTTCTGGGACACGTCACCTGCTACGTGTCCTGATCTGGAAGGTTGCCAATATAGAGCATCATCATTAGCCCCCCACTCTTATCCCGACCAGCTGGCGGGTCGGGCCAAGAGTGGACTGCCAGGCCGCCCGGGGAGAGCTCCCTCCTAAGATTTCGTCAGGACGGGTCCCCGGGCTGTCAGCTGCCTTTTCTGCCAGCGAATCAGGGCGAAATCTCTGCATTTAAGGAAAGTGCGCCGGTTTGTGCATCCTGTCACTGAAGCGACTGTCTACGTGTCCAGCGTCGGTTGGCCGACGCGACGTGTGCAGACCTGTGGACTGATGGGACGCAGCCCAGTGTGGGCGTGACATGTGGAGTGATCGGTCGTCGAGTTGATTTCGATCACTTGCCGAGTGTGCCGAGCGCTGCTGAGAAGGAGGCATCTCCATGGCCCCGAAGTCGAGAAGGGGATTACTCAGACTTGGATAGACCTGATGTCTCTCGTTGGGGATTCGGATCCGCTGCATGTGATGGGCTCAGTGGCCTCATTATGAGGGCTACAAACCTGCAGCGTCTGTTGGGCAGGAGGATGCCTACTGGGGATGACCGAGTAGGGAAGCTGCTCGGTTGATCTTGGCGAGGGTCTTGACCCGTGGCATTGCGAGTAGGGAAGCTACCGGCCAGGGGTAGTCGAGTCTGGAAGGACTTTGATCCTTGTCTTTGTTGGGTAGGAAGCTACCCGCGGGGATGCTCTGAGTAGGAAGGGGCTCGGTGGCCTCGCGAAAAGGGCTTCAAACCCTCAGCATTTGATGGGCAGGAGGATGCCCGCTGGGGATGCGCCGAGCAGAAAGGAACTCGGTGGCCTCACGATGAGGGCTTCAGACCATCAGCGTCTGATAGGCAGGAGGATGTCTACTGGGGATGCGCCGAGCAGGAAGGAACTCGGCGGCCTCGCGATGAGGGCTTGAGATCCTCAGCGTCTGATGGGCAGGAGGATGCCTGCTCGGGATGCGTCGAGCGGAAGGAACTCGGCGGCCTCACGGTGAGGGCTTGAGATTCTCAGCATCTGATGGGCAGGAGGATGCCCGCTGGGGATACGCCGAGCAGAAGGAACTCGGTGGCCTCGCGGTGAGGGCTTGAGATCCTCAGCGTCTGATGGGCAGGAGGATGCCCGCTGGGGATGCGCCAAGCAGAAGGAACTCGGCGGCCTCGCGGTGAGGGCTTCAGATCCTCAGTGTCTGATGGGCAGGAGGATGCCCGCTGGGGATGCGCCGAGGAGAAAGAACTTGGCGGCATCGCGATGAGGTTTCGAGACCCTCAGTGTCTGATGGGCAGGAGGATGCCCGCTGGGGATGCGCCAAGCAGGAAGGGGCTCGGCGGCCTCGCGGTGAGGGCTTCAGATCCTCAGCATCTGATGGGCAGGAGGACGCCCGCTGGGGATGCGCCGAGCAGGAAGGAACTCGGTGGCCTCGCGAAGAGGGCTTCAGACCATCAGCGTCTGATGGACAGGAGGATGCTCGCTGGGGATGCGCTGAGCAGGAAGGAACTCGGTGGCCTCACGATGAGGGCTTCAGACCATCAGCGTCTGATGGGCAGGAGGATGCCCGCTGGGATGCGCCGAGCAGGAAGGAACTCGGCGGCTTCACGATGAGGGCTTGAGATCCTCAGGATCTGATGGGCAGGAGGATGCCCGCTGGGGATGCGCCGAGCAGAAAGGAACTCGGCGGCCTCGCGATGAGGGCTTCAGACCATCAGCGTCTGATGGGCAGGAGGATGCCCGCTGGGGATGCACCGAGCAGAAGGAACTCGGCGGCCTCACGGTGAGGGCTTGAGATCCTCAGCCTCTGATGGGCAGGAGGATGCCCGCTGGGGATGCGCCGAGCAAGAAGGAACTCGGCGGCCTCACGATGAGGGCTTAAGATTCTCAGCATCTGATGGGCAGGAGGATGCCCGCTGGGGATGTGCCGAGCAGGAAGGAACTCGGCGGCCTCTCGATGAGGGCTTCAGAACATCAGCGTCTGTTGGGCAGGAGGATGCCTGCTGGGGATGCGCCGAGCAGGAAGGAACTCGGCGGCCTCGCGATGAGGGCTTCACACCATCAGCGTCTGATGGGTAGGAGGATGCCCGCTGGGATGCACCGAGCAGGAAGGAACTCGGCGGCCTCACGATGAGGGCTTAAGATCCTCAGCATCTGATAGGCAGGAGGATGCCCGCTGGGGATGCGCCGAGCAGGAAGGAACTAGGCGGCCTCGCGGTGAGGGCTTGAGATCCTCAGCGTCTGATGGGCAGGAGGATGCCTGCTGGGGATGTGCCGAGCAGAAGGAACTCGGCGGCCTCGCGGTGAGGGCTTGAGATCCTCAGCGTCTGATGGACAGGAGGATGTCCGCTGGGGATGCGCCGAGCAGGAAGGAACTCGGCGGCCTCACGATGAGGGCTTGAGATCCTCAGCATCTGATGGGCAGGAGGACGCCCGCTGGGGATGCGCCAGGCAGGAAGGAACTCGGCGGCCTTACGTGAGGGCATTGGTCCTTGATGCTGGAGGGGCTCTGAATGGCTTGCGAAGGATGGCCGAGCAGGGTAGCTGCTCGGTGCCTCTTGGCGAGGGCTTTGATCCTTGACGCTGGAGGGTCCCTGAGAGGCCTGCGAAGGATGGCCGAGCAGGGTAGCTACTCGGTGCCTCTTGGCGAGGGCATTGATCCTTGATGCTGGAGGGGCCCTGAGGGGCCTGCGAAGGATGGCCGGGCAGGGTAGCTGCTCGGTGCCTCTTGGCGAGGGCTTTGATCCTTGACGCTGGAGGGTCCCTGAGAGGCCTGCGAAGGATGGACGAGCAGGGTAGCTGCTCGGTGCCTCTTGGCGAGGGCTTTCTGATCCCCGGCGTTGCGGTAGGGAAGCTACCTGCCGGGGATAGCCGAGCTAGGGATCCTCGGGCTCGACTGCCTCTGGGAAGATTTTCTGATCCCTGGCGTTGCGGTAGGGATGCTACCCGCCAGGGATAGCCGAGCGAGGGATCCTCGGGCTCGACTGCCTCTGGGAGGACTTTTGATCCTTCAGGACGGGGACCGAGCAGGGTTACTGCCCAGTGCCTCTTGGCGAGGACTTTGATCCCTGTCGGTTATGGTAGGAAGCTACCAGTCGGGGATAGCCGAGCAAGGACCCAACTGCCTCTGGGAGGACTTTGGTTCTTGGCGCGGGAAGAGCTATAGGGCTGTAAGAAGCATACCAAGGACCCTTGGCCGGGCAGGGTTACTGCCCGGTGCCTCTTGGCGAGGGCTTTTGTCCTGAAGGATAGCCGAGCGAGGGATCCTCGTGCTCGACTGCCTCTGGGAGGGCTTTCTGATCCTTGGCGTTGCGGTAGGGAAGCTACCCGCCAGAGATAGCCGAGCGAGAGATCCTCGGGCTCGACTGTCTCTGGGAGGGCTTTCTGATCCCTGGCGTTGCGGTAGGGAAGCTACCCGTCAAGGATAGCCGAGCGAGGGATTCTCGGGCTCGACTGCCTCTGGGAGGACTTTCTGATCCCTGGCGTTGCGGTAGGGAAGCTACCCGCCAGGGATAGCCGAGCGAGGGATCCTCGGGCTCGACTACCTCTAGGAGGACTTTCTGATCCCTGGCGTTGCGGTAGGGAAGCTACCCGCCAGGGATAGCCGAATGAGGGATCCTCGGGCTCGACTGCCTCCGGGAGGACTTTCTGATCCCTGGCGTTGCGGTAGGGAAGCTACCCGCCAGGGATAGCCGAGCAGGGTAGCTGCTGGGCTGCCTCTTAGTGAAGGCTTAGATTCTTTGGCGGGGTGGCCCTCGAGCCGCCGTGGCGAGCCCCCTCTGTGCGACCCCGTCAAGGAAGGGGGTGTCGGTCTATTCGGCCGGCGAGGGCATTGATGACGGTCGCCGGAGGAGATTCACCCGCGCCTCCGGTGAAGGGGAGGCGGCGACTGGTATCTGGATCTTCAGGGTGATTGCTTGCCATGGGGATGGAGATCGGAAGGCCAACTTTGTTTTTTTTTTGTGGAGTTTCGTTTTCCACAGATAGCGCCAACTGATGGGGCTCCTTTTCGGGCCTCCGTCAGATGTTGTCTTCCGTTGATCTCACGGTGAACTTAGCTGATTATCTTTCGTTGCGTGTGGGTCTCAATGGGTTGTTGGAGGAAGAGGGGAGGTGAGGAAGTTGTTACCGAGTACCTGCAAAGAAGTTTCGGGGTGGTTTGGTACCACCAAGGACCCTCCGACACTCAACTTAGTGATGAGATCCGAGCAGAGTAACGGTATAAAAGTGTAGAAAAATGGCTTACTTGACCCATCTGTGATGGGGGTTTATATAGCGGTGGTGGCATGCAGCAGCAGGCGCGAGAATCTCACCGGCAGTTACGCTCCCGACGTCACGCCCGTGTAAAGAGCGGATCGCCCGTTAATGGGGATTGTGATGGCGTGGAACGTAGGATGTTGCCGGCGGAGAATCTGCGCATGGCGAGATTTGCGGGGCGGCGGTTACGCCTGTGAGTGGTGGAGTTGGTCGGTCGGAGGGACCGAGGAAGATGGTCTCGGCGGGAGAGCTCGGGAACGAGCGAGAGGGCCGAGGTATCTTGGTCCTGCTGTAGCTCGGAGGCGAGCTGAGAGGCCGAGGAAGCCAATTCGCAGGGGGCCTTGAGGTGAGCCAGCTTTGTGCTTGTAGGTCGGGTACAGGGGTGGCCTGATCGGCCCCTGTGGTCTCTCTCTTCTGAGTTCTGGGACACGTCACCTGCCACGTGTCCTGATCTGGAAGGTCGCCAATATAGAGCATCATCAATGTATGAAGGCAACTTGTGGTTAAAAATAAAAAAAGGAAATACACTAAGGAAAAAGAATAACTTATCTTTTTTTTCCTTGAGTTTGTTTGGTTGGCCCATGTGGGGCCAACCCTTTCTATAAGAATAGGCCTTTTGTGTTTCTTACAGGCCTTTGAACTTCTGATATTATTGTTACAGTTATCATGCTCTACCAACTCATAGAAATGGATCTCTCACAATAGAACTTTGAAAACTTTACTGATCCTCTCCAAATTAAACCTTCAAGGAATCAATCTAAGCAGGTGACATAACGTTCATTTTAACTAGTGAATAACTTTGGTTTAGTACCACTAAGCCGAGGAAATATTGGCAGCTCAAGTGGCTTCTCAGGTGCTCCCACCATGACTAGCTTCCCATGGTTCTTCAACAGGTCGATCAAATGGCTGAAGAGGATGAATAGCCAACACCATATCGATAATCCCATCCATTGTCCCAATGGCAGCCTGAAAATTCAATTCCCTAAGTAAAAACGACTGATCAGGAAAAAAACAATGCATACTACTAAGATCTCCTCTTAATCTCTTTGGGCCTTATTATAGCCTAATTTTTCCAGGCACTTTTCATTCAATGTTGCGCCTTTCGATCTCTAGAGTATGTGGTGGAGCGTAAAAAAAAATTTGGACCCCATCCTCATCGCAGCATCGGGTGCCACTATAGTCAGTGGTATTAACCTTTTGCAGTTGAGCAAGACATTTGGGGGTTTAAACTCCACTTGCATCAGAGTATAACCTAGATTATTGTAATTGTTAGAGATAATATTAGATTAAGTAGTTGGGCTTTGATATTAGATTAATACCCGTATCCGTAAACTCTCGTATAAATGTATATGTATTTCTCCATTAATTTTCTAATAAAAATAATTCAATTTTTCTTCAAATCTCTTGTCATGGTATCAGAACAGGATTTCACCAAACCCTTGCCGCCGCTAACACCAAACCCTAGCCGCCTTGATCCCTCCACTTCCCTCTTGATCCCGCATCCAGATCCTGCCCTCCAGCCTTCAGTCCTGCCCTCCAGCCCCCTGATCTTCCATCCAGCAATTCTCCAGCCGCCTGATCTGCCATCTAGCCACCTGCGACACCCTCCAGCCGCCTGATCCTTCCCTCTACATCGATCATCCTCGCATCATCGCATGTTGATGTCCTCTCTCGAAGACTTTTTTGTTGGTTGTTGGATGACGTGGGTTGATGCGGATGTTGATTTGATTATTGTTGGTTGTTGGTCGTTGTATATTGTTGATTGTTGAACTTTGTTCGTTGTTGGTCATAGTTGGTTGTGGTTGTGGTTGATCCTTACAGCCGAAACCATGTCGATGTCATCGGCCAATGGAGAAAGTTTATTTACCTCGGCTGATTTTAGCCTTATGGAGAAAGTTTATTTACCTCGGCTGATTTTATCCTTATAGTATCTATAAAGCTTAATGGTGATAATTATGCCCAATGGTCTGTTTCAGTTGAGACCTTCTTGATAGGTAAACGGAAGTTGCATTAATTGCTGGGAAGCCCTCTTGCTATGGACAAGGATGATAAGAAATATAATGATTGGCTTGCTGAAGATACGCAGATTCGGATTTGGTTGTGGAATAGCATAGAATCTTCAGTGAACAACAACGCTGTGTTTTTGCCTACATCGAATGAGATATGTGAACAACTTAAAAATATATACTCGGGTTCTAGCAATATTGCATGCATTTATGAGCTGTATCAGGATTATTTCTGGATAGAAAAAGGAGCGATCTCTCTTGAAAAGCATTACTCGTCTTTCAATAGATTATACCGGGAATTGGATTTGTATCAGCCTATTTCTTCCAATATTGCGGAGATGAAGAAACAACGTGAGATGCTAAATATTGTGCGATTTTTATCGAGTCTTCCCCCGGATTATGAGTCTGCTCGATCTGCTATTTTAGGAAGTTCGGAGATTCCGACCCTTTATAAGGTATTATCCATGTTACGTCGTTCTTCCGTATCTGATCTCTCATCTAATGTGTATGGTGATAGTAGTGTGAATAAGTCTACATTGGTGACTAGATCTGGCGGTACATGTGGTCGTGGCCACGGCTATTTTCATGGTGGTCGTGGTGGTAATCGTGATGGAGAACATGGTCATGGCGGTGATCGAGATGGAAAGGTATGCACACACTGTGGGAAATCATGCCATTCTGTTGATTTTGTTAGGATCTATATGGCAAACCTTCTGCTTATCATGTATCCTCTCAGGGTGATATATTGGAGTCCTCACATCCTACTGCTCCATCGGATGCGGCATCTTTGACCTCAAAGATGATATCTGATCAGTCGAAAATACTGCATTTCTAACACGGCAATTTCCCTACCTTTTGCATTCATGCATAGGTATCCAGTATTCATATCGCACATATTAGCAAAACACGTGTAAAATACTAGATTACTTGTACTGTTTACTAAAACCGGCACTTTTAGGGAAATTATGTGTTTTTCATGGCATCGCATCACCCTTGTATTGCGCAACTCTTGTCTGGGGTCTAATGCAGGAAATTCCAGAAGCAAAGCCCAAAATTGGGGAAAGACTGATACGCCAACTAAAAGATGTATGATCTGGTAGTGATACAGAAGGCCAAATAAAAATCCATACATTAGAAAAAGGCCCACCAGTCAGCCCAAGAATTACCATATAAAAAGGAAGCTCCAAGCCCACTAAAGGACCGCTGATCCGCGGCCCAAACCCCCTTGGTGCCGCGGATCCACGGCCTTATAGTAAGATCAAAGCGCCCAATTTTTTCCACGTGTCTATCCTAACGGCCAAAGCTTCTAGAAAACCCTAGAAGCTCCACGTGGCACATCTAGAAGGCTCGGCTTAATAAATTCTTGGAGGGAAATTCAAATTTTAAGGCTTAATTAATTTTTTGGAGGGAAATTTAAATCATTTGGATAACTAACTTGTGGGGGGGAATTCAAATTTCAATTCTAGATCTAAGAATTGGGAGGTCTATAAAAAGGAGCCTAGATCTAGAGGGGAATTTGTTCAAGAATCATCACCATCTTCAACCCACAAGTTTAGTGACAAAAACTTGTGCCTCAAATTCAACCCTAATTCAAAATCAAGATCAAATTCCCGAAATCAATTCAAGCAAGAGTGCCTTCAACCTTTAGAAGCGATGCCGGATTCCAACGGAGAAAGAGATCCACGCCGATCCGCGACTTAAGGAGCCGAGCGAAGCCGAAATCGACGATCTAGTTCCTTCCTTTTGTAAATTCAAGAGAGTTGTAACGAAATTTGTCGATAAATAAAGGTGAATTTTCTATATTCTTGCTTATCTTTTAATTCAAGCAAAATGATTAGATTTCAATTTGTGATTGTGTTTGTGATCATGATGTTTGAGTAATCTCCGCTCGTGTAGGAGTTGTAACGATCTTTAGATGATGATTATTTAGATATTCTTACAATTCTTAAATCCTATAATGCTTTGAAATTCTAGTGAATCAAATGATTAATGACCTAGTTTCGAGATGATGCTTTCTAGATCGTGTTCACTCGAAATTAAGGAACAACTATTAACCGTTTGATTAACTAGAAGCTAGAATTTGAATGCGATCTATCGAAAGGACAAAGGATGAGTTGCGGAATCCCTAATTTTCCCGCACGATCCTTAAACCTCGATGAATTTGCATCGATCTAGTATCAATTCATTAATAGATAAGAATGAGTAATCATTAGATCTCATCACATCAATAGATCCGATCTACTCCTACGAGCTATCCTTATAATCTTGATTGTTGGTTGGAAATTATCTCTCATCTCAATTCTTGTTTTTAATATTTCTTTTAGATCTAGATTTTTCTTATTTCTTGATCTTCAAATTACAAATCATGAATTGTTTTCTTTTCTTTGCCTTAAATTTTCAACTCATCTAATTTGAAAATTGAACGGAACTCACTTTCCCTGTGGAAGATCCGCACTCGCTAACGCGCTACATCCGACACCGTTATTGATTGCGGTCAAATAATTTTTGGTTGTGATTTCTTTACATCTACACATCAAGAATATCAATAACAATCAAATGGCGCCGTTGCCGGGGATCGTGTGCTATTTGTTCATTTTTTGAAATTTGAGTTGAAAAGTTTATTCCATCAATATTTTTTAGATCAAAACTCGCGCAAATTACTAATACGTATTTTGTGGTTAATTGCAAGAAGATCTGGAGCTTGCTGTGAAATTGGAAAATTATTTGGAGAATTCCAGAGAGCTAGGGAAGTGATCAGGAGTGCTCTGAAAAAATTTGGTGCAGAGAGGAGCACAAGGCGCGGCGGAACCGCGGCGTTAGGCTACTTGTGCGGCGGAAGCGCGGCAGTTCTAGGGGATCTCTGAACAATTTTTATCTGGTAATCTCTAACTTTCTTATCTCCTTCCTAAAATCTGCTCCAATTAACAATTTGTTGCAGGCTTCTTTGCAAAAGTCGCAGCGCCGCAAAAAACAAAATAAATTGTGCTTGTTTTTGATTTTGTGGTTGTTTGCATAATTAATACGGACATTAAGGGGCACGGCCAAATCCAGATTAGGTGGGGAGTTCATTACCCTTCCTAGGCCCCAAAAATCACAAACCTGCATCCGCATTACCCTCATTAATTAAAAAATATCTAGAGATGACTCTAATGACCGTCGCGCTTACTTAGTACAGAAGAAGGCCGTGGGTAATTCATTACTTATCCGCGTTTCTTTTTGTGGTGTCTAAGGCAAGTGTGTCGAAGGCTAGTGGTTACTTAATTAGGCCCACTACTTACGTAGTGGAGAACCTCCCACTTACCTGGCACTTACCTGGCCACAGGAGAAACAAAGAGGCAGTGGAGGATTTTATCCTGCGACTTGTCTTTTGGAAGTTAGGAGCGGTCTAGAGATTTGACCTAGGTGACCATAAATTTTAGGGTATTGCTTGTTGCATTTGTTGTGATCGCATCATATTTTCAAAATCCGTATCATTTTTCAAAACAAACACCGCATTCACTTCATTCCCCTAATTATAAATCACTCTGCCACTTGTACTAACCCCTTTTAGTGCAAGATAGGCTGGACACGGGATTCTAGTGCCCGACTTGTCCGCGTCCCCTCGATCGACTCCGAAGTCGGTATTTCTCCATTTACCTTTCTTTTATCCCCCACCACACTCACACCGATGGATCCGTCTCTATCGAACCTCTTTACCGCTGCTCTGCCGCCGTCCGTTGGTGCGCAGTATCCTCCCCGCGTCTCTCTCCAAGAGAGGTGCTACCCTTTACGAGGTCCTCTCTCGACCTGCTTATCCATTCCACCAGCCAACGGGGATAACTTTGAGATTAAGCCCCAGTACATCAACCGCTTACCCAAATTCCACGGTCTCGAGACTGAAGACGCTTACGTTTTCATTACCAAATTTGAAAACGTATGCGCAATGATGGGTACATCACAACTTTCTGTGGATGCCATGCGTCTACGACTTCTTCCATTTACCTTGTGCGATTTAGCCGAGAAGTGGCTATATAACACCACCGCACACTCCATCACGAATTGGGAAGAATTCGTTGCAGCATTCCTTAAGAAATTTTACCCCATGCAAAAGACAGCTCGAATCCATAGCGAACTCTATCAATTCTCCCAGCTTCCGGCTGAACCATTTTCAAAATACTTTGACCGATTCAAGGATCTTTTGGTTCAATGCCCACATCACGGCATCCCGAGATGGGAACTTTGCCGAATCATATATGAGGGCAGTAACCCTACCACTAAACAAAATCTTGAAAACATGTGTCAAGGCACCTTTATGACCAAGGATGATGGGGAAGCATGGAAATTTTTAGAAGAGTTCGCTGAAAAGTCACTACAGTGGGAGATTGGAACCCAGCCATCGAGTAGGGGTGGCGTACACCAAATAGACGTGTCCATAGGTGTTCGAGCTGAGATGGCAGCAATGCAAAAGAAGCTCGACGCTATGGAACACAAATTTTTAGCAGCCTCCCTGAACCCAATGTCACTCCCCAAAACCGTTTGTGGGTGCTGTTCTGACCCTTCTCATTTAACGGAAGAATGTCCATTAAACTCTCAGTTTCAAGGTCTCGAGCATACCAATGCCGCATTCCAAAGACCTAGAAACGACTCTTTTTCTTCCACATACAATCAGGGTTGGAGGAATCACCCGAATTTTGCCTGGAACCAATCCCAAAACACGGTTCCAAACCCTAATCAATTCCAACGGGCTCTTCATCCACAAAAGCAACCACTTCACCTCACCCAGCACCCCTACCAGTCACAAAATTTCCAAAACCAGGTCAACACTCCTGCACCTTCTAATCCTATGCAGTCGACATGTTCTGACGAGTTCTCTCAAGTCGCTCAAACCATGAAATCACTCTTGTCAAATTTCATGGAAGTGTCGGCCGAGGTTAGGTCTTCCATCGGTGAGATAAAGAAAAACTCAGCGTCTCAAGCTGAGAGTATCAAAACGATGGAAGCTGAGATTGCACGACTTAAGGCCGAATTAAGTGCAAGAGAAAAAGGAAAACTTCCGTCTCAACCCCTACCGAATCCTGGGCATTACAATGTAAATACCATCACAACGTTGAGATCAGGAAGAATGCTGGATAACCATGTTAGGGAAGAAGTTGATGATACTGAAAATCCTATCAACACCCCGGCTGAGACCTTTCCTCACACACACACTTCTACGTCTGATTCTTGCTCACCTACCCCACCACCTTCTCGCGAGCCTATTCTCCATTTCCCTCTAGGCTCGCTATCTCAGCCTACCTCTTCTAGCTCTTCACAGACAATCCCCACTCCTCTTTCGGGATCTTGTCTACCCCCTCTTCCTTCTCCTATGATGGACCCAGCACTCATTGCTAAAGCACCTTACCCGAACCGGTTAAGGGCTAACAAATCGAGTCCTCATATGGAAAAATCATGGAAATGTTCAAACAGGTTAACATCAACATCCCTCTCCTAGATGCAATTCAACAAGTCCCCGCTTATGCGAAAATTCTCAAGGACTTGTGCACTAGGAAGAGGAAGACTCAAGTGCAGAAGAAGGTCTTCATGTCCAATAACATTAGCACTTCTTTTATCCCCCAGCTACCAAAGAAACGTAAGGACCCAGGATGTCCTATGATATCAATTTCTATTAGGGGTAAAAACATCAACCGTGCTCTGTTAGACCTTGGCGCAAGTGTTAACATACTTCCATACTCTGTCTATGAGCAGTTAGGGATTGGAGAGTTGAAACATGCTCACTGCACTCTCCAAATGGCAGACCGGTCAATCACCAAACCTCGGGGTGAACTAGAGGATGTGTTGATAAAGGTCGGGGAATTTGTATTCCCTGTAGACTTCATTGTTCTCGATACACAGCCTGTAGCGAATCCACGGAGCCAAATTCCGGTGATTTTGGGTCGACCTTTCCTTGCCACTTCCAATGCTGTCATCAACTGTAGAAATGGTTCAATGAACTTATCATTTGGAAATATGACCATTGAACTAAACATTTACAGAATTGGAAGTCAGCCATCAGAACTCTCTGCTCATATCCTTGATGTGTGCTCTGTCCACATGATTGCTCCCGAAAGTTGCGGAGTTGAGGAACTTTGCTTTACAGATCTCGACGACATTACCACATCACTGTTTGACCTGACACATGACCTTAGTGAGGACACCATTTCTGCGCTTGAGTCTGCCACTCCTGACTCACCACCATCCGAGTCTGTATCTTTTACAGGCTATGAGCTTCTCCGCGACTCCGAAAATCATTCAATGATCCCACCTTCTATTATTTCTCCGCCCGAATTAGATCTCAAAACTTTACCTTCTCACCTTATATATGCATATTTAGGTGAGAATGAATCTTTACCGGTTATCATTTCCGCTTCTCTAGCATCAGAGCAAGAGAATGCACTTTTATCGGTATTGAGATCTAATAAGGAGGCGTTTGGTTGGACCATGGCGGACATCAAAGGGATTAGTCTCTTGATTGTCGAACATCATATACACTTGATGGATGATACCAAACCAACCCGAGAACCACAAAGACGGTTGAACCCCGTCATGAAGGAAGCGGTGATGAAAGAGATCGTCAAATGCCTTGATAGTGGTATCATATACCCAATCTCCGATAGCCAATGGGTGAGACCTATACATGTCGTCCCTAAGAAATCTGGCATCACTGTTGTTACAAATGAGGCAAATGAGTTGATTCAGACACGCACCCAAACTGGGTGGCGTGTATGTATTGATTATCGTAAACTCAATGCCGCTACGAGGAAAGACCACTTTCCTCTACCTTTCATTGATCAGATGCTGGAACGCTTAGCTGGACGTGCGTATTATTGTTTTATGGACGGATACTCTGGCTATAATCAGGTCCCCATAGCCAGAAAGGATCAAGATAAAACCACTTTTACTTGTCCTTTTGGTACCTTTGCTTATAGACGCATGCCCTTTGGGTTGTGCAATGCTCCCGCTACCTTTTAGCGGTGTATGATGGGGATATTCTCTGATATGGTAGAGAATTTTCTGGAGATCTTTATGGACGATTTCTCGATTTTCGGAGACTCTTTTTCCGACTGCCTATCGAATCTTGACGCAGTTCTTACTCGTTGCAAAGAGAAGAACTTAACCTTGAATTGGGAAAAATGCCACTTCATGGTCCAAAAGGGAATTGTGCTTGGACATGTTATTTCATAGAAAGGCATTGAGGTTGACAGAGCTAAGATAGATGTCATTCAAAACCTTCCTCATCCCAAAAGCGTCAAGGACATTCGATCATTTCTTGGCCACGCGGGCTTTTATAGGAGGTTCATTAAGGATTTTAGCAAAATTGCTTGACCTTTAACTCTTCTCCTGGCCAAGGATACGACCTTCCACTTCGACTCGGATTGTGAGGCAGCCTTCGACTCACTTAAACACTCCCTCACTTCAGCCCCCGTTCTATCGTCTCCAAATTGGGACTACCCCTTTGAGCTGATATGTGACGCATCCGACTTTGCAGTAGGTGCAGTCTTAGGACAGCACATTGAAAAGATGCCACACGTGATCTATTACGCGAGTAAGACCCTGAATGATGCACAAATCAACTATACAACTACCGAAAAAGAACTTTTGGCAGTTGTATTTGCATTAGAAAAATTCAGGCCTTACTTAATCGGCTCTCCAATAATTGTATACACAGACCATTCCGCCTTGAAACATCTCCTGGCGAAGAAAGATGTAAAAGGTCGGCTAATACGTTGGATCCTTCTGTTACAAGAATTTGATCTTGTTATCAAAGATAAGAAGAGATGTGAAAACGTAGTAGCCGACCATCGTTCACGCATCTCTTCTTCCCCGGTGACCCTGCCGATCAATGACTCATTCCCTGATGAACAACTCTTGAACGTATCCAATGAACCATGGTTCAGGGATATTGTGAACTATCTTGTCACGGGACTGATACCCAGCGATTGGTCAAAACAGGATAAATACCATTTTTTATCCCAAGTAAAACACTTTTACTGGGATGATCCATATTTGTTTAAGTATTGTCCTGATCAGATCATTCGCCGGTGTGTCCCGGAAGAAGAGTTCAAGAGTGTTCTTTCTTTTTATTATGATCAGGCCTGTGGGGGTCACTTCGGTCCTAAAAAGACGGCGGAGAAGGTTTTGCAATGTGGATTTTATTGGCCGACCTTATTCAAGGACACATTTGACTATTGCAAAACCTGTACACAATGTCAGTACACGGGTAGAATCTCCCGGAGAAATGAAATGCCTCAGCAACCCATCTTGGTTGTTGAAATTTTTGATGTTTGGGGCATTGATTTTATGGGTCCCTTTCCTAACTCCTTTGGGAATTTGTACATACCGCTGGCGGTTGATTATGTCTCAAAGTGGGTAGAAACCATTCCATGTCGCACTAATGACAGGAAAGTTGTCATTAAGTTCTTGAAAGAGAATAACTTTTCGCGATTTGGACACCCACGCGCTATCATTAGCGATAATGGGACACATTTCTGCAACAGGTCTTTCGAGACTCTGATGCGGAAATACTCAATCAACCACCAACTTTCTACACCCTATCATCCTCAAACGAGCGGGCAGGCTGAGATTTCGAATAGACAGATCAAACTAATCCTGAAGAAGACTGTTGCTAAAAATAGAAAAGACTGATCGACCAAACTGACGGATGCTCTTTGGGCATTCCGAACTGCATTTAAAACCGACCTAGGGATGTCTCCATACAGGATAGTGTTTGGGAAGGCATGTCATTTACCCGTCGAGATAGAGCATAAAGCATTATGGGCTATTAAGGAAATCAATTTTGACCTAAACCAAGCCTGCAACTTTCGGAAGCTGCAACTTAATGAGCTAAACGAACTCCGCGATGAAGCTTATGATAACGCTGTGATCATAAAGAATAGGACCAAGGTTTTTCACGATAAAAATATTTTGAGGAAAACATTTTCACCAGGTCAACAAGTCCTTCTTTATGATTCACGACTGCACCTTCACGCGGGTAAGCTTCGATCTCGGTGGAAGGGACCTTTTGTTGTGCGGTCTGTATATCCGCACGGGGCAGTAGAGGTAGAAAATGTTAAAACGTCACATTTTTCAAAGTGAATGGACATAGACTAAAGCCGTATTTTTCCACTGACCCCACGGAGGAGCTCCTGTTTTTACAGGAGCCAGTTTATCTTGATTAAAATTCCTCCGTCTCACCTCCATGTCCTGTATATTACTGCATCATCTTTCTGAATGGAGGTGGGTGAAAAGAATAAGTTTGGGGGAGGGTCGTCACTTATATATTTTGCCTTCCCAGGCTTACAGGTTTTGTAGATACAGCGGTTGGCAACAGTGAGGACACTGTTGAAAACAAGTTTGGGGGAGGTTTGTGCTTAGTTTTGCATCATTTGCATATCATTTGCATAAGCACAAAACATTTCTTTAAAAACCATAAAAATTTAAAAATTTTCAAAACCCATAAAAATTCTGTGTACATATTTTTGGCTCATCATTTTTTGTAAATAGTTTTTCAAAATCCATAAAAAAATTCGAAAATTTTCAAAACACATAAAAATTTTAAAAATTTTAAAAATATAAAAATATTTAATATTTATGATAATAAAAGATTAGATAGTGAACAATTACATCCATGAGATTAGAAAAATTTAAGAAAACCAAGAAAATTAGAAGTTTTCTTATACGAACTAGTAATAAGTAGTTATGAGCCGTTGTCCCAAGGGTTAGTAAAATGAAGGAAGTCACTAATCTGAGGATAAAAATAAGTCTGAAAAATAGTTTCAATTCTGGAAGCCAAACATTTTGAACGTTGATACCCTGCTATTCGCACTTACACACGTCTTGAAGCCTGGGATAGTAGAGGATACCTTGAAATGCTCTTGTCTTAAAGCCGATGTATGAAGGAAATAAAAAAATGATGAAGAAAATATATATATATATAGTGGTGAGAAAAATGGACACTGGTCTTTGTTATCACCAAGGGCAATAAAAATTTATAGCGAGGATGCCTCTTCACCTAGTGCCCTAAGGCCAACTGGTCTGGGAGTCACTGCTATGCCTGAGGTGGTGCAAGATGAGGAAAATATACCAAATAAACAAGCACATGAGTAATCGGTCGGTTAGTACCTCAAGAAGTATTAACGGTCGCATGAAAGTGTGTGAGCAAATCAAAATATTCATTAATTAAAAAGTACTGAGGCTGATGGGCAAGAGTATGATAGCTTGAATTGAATTCTCCGGGTGTAGGGATGTCCTTTACACACACGCAGGGTGATATGATCGATGTTTGGAAGAAAGATAGGAATGAAGAATAAGACGATGTTTTATTGAGGGAGGACGTGATTTCTGACATCTTTTCATGACCATTAAGATAGGGCTCATGACAACCGAAAAGCTAGCTTAGTTGGAAACCCTAATTTTCAAGGCTTTTCTTTTACAATTCTTTTCTTTAAATGTAATATTCATGATCTTTCTTTTATTATTGGATTTTACGGGTGCAATCCGCTGAAAACCCTCAGGAGACAACACTCCTACTAGGGACACCTAGAGGTTTAAAGGCTTGTTGCACGTGCTCAGTGCAATCGTGTTGCCTACGAAAGTGTGCTTTTCTCTTTCTTTATTTTCTCCTTCTCTTTTTAATAAAACTGTTCGATCGAGACGATCGAAAATAAGTTTGGGGGAATTTGATCAGTCGAAAATACCGCATTTCTAACACGGCAATTTCCCTACCTTTTGCATTCATGCATAGGTATCCAATATTCATATCGCACATATTAGCAAAACACGTGTAAAATACTGGATTACTTGTATGTTTACTAAAACTGGCACTTTTAGGGAAATTGTGTGTTTTCATGGCATCGCATCACCCTTGTATTGCGCAACTCTTGTCTGGGGTCTAATGCAGGAAATTCCAGAAGCAAAGCCCAAAATTGGGGAAAGACTGATACGCCAACTAAAAGATGTAAGATCTGGTAGTGATACAGAATGCCAAATAAAAATCCACAAATTAGAAAAAGGCCCACCAGTCAGCCCAAGAATTACCATGTAAAAAGGAAGCTCCAAGCCCACTAAAGGACCGCTGATCCGCGGCCCAAACCCCCTTGGCGCCGCCGATCCGCGGCCTTATAGTAAGATCAAAGCGTCCAATTTTTTCCATGTGTCTATCCTAACGGCCAAAGCTTCTAGAAGACCCCAGAAGCTCCACGTGGCACATCTAGAAGGCTCGGCTTAACAAATTCTTGGAGGGAAATTCAAATTTTAAGGCTTAACTAACTTTTTGGAGGGAAATTTAAATCATTTGGATAACTAACTTGTTGGGGGAATTCAAATTTCAATTCTAGATCTAAGAATTGGGAGGTCTATAAAAAGGAGCCTAGATCTAGAGGGGAATTTGTTCAAGAATCATCACCATCTTCAACCCACAAGTTTAGTGACAAAAACTTGTGCCTCAAATTCAACCCTAATTCAAAATCAAGATCAAATTCCCGAGATCAATTCAAGCAAGAGTACCTTCAACCTTTAGAAGCGACGCCGGATTCCAACGGAGCAAGAGATCCACGCCGATCCGCGACTCAAGGAGCCGAGCGAAGCCGAAATCGACGATCTAGTTCCTTCCTTTTGTAAATGCAAGAGAGTTGTAACGAAATTTGTCGATAAATAAAGGTGAATTTTCTATATTCTTGCTTATCTTGTAATTCAAGCAAAATGATTAGATCTCAATTTGTGATTGTGTTTGTGATCATGATGTTTGAGTAATCTCCGCTCGTGTAGGAGTTGTGACGATCTTTAGATGATGATGATTTAGATATTCTTACAATTCTTAAATCCTATAATACTTTGAAATTCTAGTGAATCAAATGATTAATGACCTAGTTTCGAGATGATGCTTTCTAGATCGTGTTCACTCGAAACTAGGGAACAACTATTAACCATTTTATTAACTAAAAACTAGAATTTGAATGCGATCTATCGAAAGGACAAAGAATGAGTTGCGGAATCCCTAATTTTCCCACACGATCCTTAAACCTCGATGAATTTGCATCGATCTAGTATCAATTCATTAATGGATAAGAATGAGTAATCATTAGATCTCATCACATCTATAGATCCGATCTACTCCTACGAGCTATCCTTATAATCTTGATTGTTGGTTGGAAATTATCTCTCATCTCAATTCTTGTTTTTAATATTTCTTTTAGATCTAGATTTTTCTTATTTCTTGATCTTCAAATTACAAATCATGAATTGTTTTCTTTTCTTTGCCTTAAATTTTCAACTCATCTAATTTAAAAATTGAACGGAACTCACTTTTCTTGTGGACAATCCGCACTCGCTAATGCGCTACATCCGACACCGTTATTGATTGCGGTCAAATAATTTTTGGTTGTGATTTCTTTACATCTACACATCAAGAATATCAATAACAATCAATATCCATTTCTGGAGATGAGTACCACAAGCTCATCTCTACTCAACGGTGTGTTTCTGTTGCCATGGTAACCCATGCTTCAGGTGCTCGTATAGTTTATAGTGTCACTAGAAAGCTCTGAATCATTGATTCATATGCTACAGATCATATGACAGATAATCGTGATTCTTTTATTTCCTTCATACTATCTACACAAAAATTTCATGTCATATTGGCCGATAGATCTTCTTCCTCTATCATTGAAGGTGGGTCGGTACATCTATCCAAGAATCTTTCACTTATTTGTTTATCATATTCCATGATTCCCTATTAGTTTATTGTCCGTGAGCAAACTTACGAGATCATTGAACTGTTCTGTGGCATTTTAACCTTCACATTTTGCTTTTCAGGATCTGCAGACCAGGAAGCTGATTGGTGGTGGGCATGAATCTCAAGGCTTTTATTATCTGAACACGGATGATGTTTTTTCTTCAGGCTCCGCAACTTTGTCCTCATCATTGTCTCATCTTCAGCTCCACTGTCAGATAAGTCATTCCAACTTGAAAGTTCTTTCATCTTAGGTCAATAAAATCACTTAATCATGAGTCATGTCGATTTGGTAAACATCATCGTGTATCTTTTCCTATTTTTGAAAGTCGTATGTTGAACCATTTTCATTTAGTGCATTCAGATATCTGGGGTCCTTTCAATGGGCCATCATATTTAGGTTTTAAATATTTTGTCATATTTATGGATTATTTCTCTTGTATCACTTATTTGTATTTGATGAAAAATCGCTCTGAATTAAGTAATATATTTCGTGTCTTTCATTTGGAAGTTCAAAACCAATTTGGTATGTGGTTGAAAATCTTACGTACAGATAATGCAAAAGAATATATTTCTAATTTTTTCAATAATTATCTAGCTGATAATGGAATTATACATCAGACGTCTTACTCATATACCCCTCAACGAAATGGGGTTGCTGAACGAAAAATGTGTCATTTATTGAAAGTTACTCATTCTTTTTTGTTTTATATGCATATACCCCAAAAGTACTGAAATGATGATATTTTAATTGCATGTTATCTTATTAATCGTCTACCTACTCTTATTTTGGGAGGAAAGTGTCACACCCCGCTTTCCAGTAGACGGAAACAGTAACGTGGCAAGCCCGCAACGTATTTACTATGAAATAAATACGTTAAGCATAATTAAGTAATATAACAATGAACAAGAATGACAAGAGTAATAAAATGAAACAACAACTTTATTTACATTCAACTTTATATACAACTGTCAGAAATAAAAGATACAATAAACAAAACAATGCCTAAACATTGGCTTACAGAAAGTAAGTGCATGAAGAACGGTAGTCAGGCTGAGCTGTAAGTTGGTCCAAATCCTCCTGGCTCGGCTCTATCTCCTCAGAGTCCAGTCCTCCTTACGAATATTCGAAGGAAAGAAAAATATAGAGGAATGTCGTCAGCGAACTAGTACTCGGTAAGTCCCAAAGGAAACTAAAGATAATAGTATATCATGTGAATTAGGAACTAAAAGATCAAAGGATGGGTAAAATTGTATATGATCATCTACAGGTATATGATAGTTATTATAACGTGGTTATTTGTAATTTGATAAGGAAGTTATTCATATATACGAGAGGAGTCCATCTTACCATGTGGACTATGGTAACATGTAGTACAAGGCTCCGTCATAACTCACGGGACAACGACACGTGAATTCATAAAGGTGTCTTTTAAGTGATCTCTCGTGCCACGATATACGTTCCGTACCAATCTATCCCTTTATCCCTGCATATTGTATTGTATAGATTAAAATTATAGGTCTTGACCGAATCTATGAATATAAAATATTTAGGTTCATCTTCAGGATGTAATCATGTGTTCAAGTAGTCATGTCAACTTCATGTCACGTTATAACCATGGATTGGTCAGTTCGAGTTAAGTATACAAGTTTGAGTTTGATGTTTGAATTCGAGTATTCAAGTTCATGTTCAAGTATTCAAGTTCGTGTTTGATTTTGGATTCTGGCTTGAGTTTGAACTTAAATTGAGCCAGACACTTGTGAACGAATTTAATTCTTGACTTTCTTAAGTTCGGGAGTAATCGGCAACTATTACACATGGACGGCAGGATTTGTGTCTTTTTCCAAGACAATTGCCATTGATAACTCCGTTAAGTTGTCTAACCTAAATAGGCAAACACTCACATTCTCCGGCTCCCCGGGGCTCAATAGAATTGATTCCACTTAAACCTATATTAAACTAGAGTCCTTAAAATATTGTTTTGTATATCTCGAGGGGGTTTTATGAAAAATATTTTGATATAGTTTAAAAATAATCCTCGAGGGTGATTTATAACATTTAGGGTTTTCATGAGCATGCGATAATAAATACTTAGCTTTTAAAAGTTTATGGTATTTTATTGAAAACTAACCCTTTTTAGTAACTTGATAGTATTTTATTAACATTTTAATCTTTCATTTTTAGAAAAATATAGTTTCATAATATATTGAAAATACCGATTTATAATTTTTATATTATTTTCAAAAATTAGTTTTGTTTAGAAAAGTCGTGTTTTCCTAAAAAAATGTATTTTATTTCCTTTCGAGATCGAATACTCCGTGAAAAGTTCTACATCTTGCTCTACTATCCCAAGAATGTGCAATAATCCGCACCATCCATTAGCGGGTCCTCTAACGAGAGTTGTAGAGGCGTATTTGCCAGAATTACAAAATGCCGCTTTAAAAAAAATCCGGTTTTTAAAAGATATGGTATTTTAATGAAAAGCTATTCTTTGAACCAACCATACATATATAAGTATCGTGCTATGAAACCAAAGTGTGCGTGTAGGGTAGGTCATCACCCCATGAAATTTTTCTAAAGGTATTGTTTTAACAGTTATCGAAAAGAGGTTTATATTAAGTTCAAGATATTTTAATGTAAAAGTTCGTTTATGTTTGTTTCACATGAGAATTTTGGTTAAACTTGAAAACTAAATGTTTATAATTAAAGTTATAAGTAGGGTGGTAGACTTAGTTTGGCTAAGGTATAAAGGAAAAGGAAGTTCTAGGTTTTAAAAAAAAATATATCGGGAACAACTCCACTTTACCGATATATGATTAGAAGATAAAATGAGATGAAAAGAAAGACGGATGAGAGGAGCTTACTGTTTGGTAATATCGAGAGAAAGGTAAAGAAGAAGGAAAGGGGCTTCGTGGAGTCTTGAGAGCTTCGGAACCGGCTTCGATCTTCGACGGAATAAGTTTGGTCGTTAACTCCACTTGACTCCACTTGCACTTAGGAACTTTTTGAGAGAATTTTTACTAGAATTTCAGAATGGTGAAGAGCTAAGGCATGGGGTGGTATTTATAATGAAGAATTAGGGTTTGGAAATTAAAATTTTAGATTAAAAATAAAAAGGTATTAATTGGTGAAATGAATGGTCTCTGTTTGATTGCAGGAAAATTAAACAGTGCAGGGGAGTTAAGAGGAGTCGAAGGGGTGTGCAAAGCACGGAGCCAATTGGGCTCAATCGAACCTTCGGCGCCGGCCAATTGGGCATTTTAAATAGTCAGATCTTGAGGTTTTGCCTCGAGATTCGTGCTACATGAGTATATCTGTGTTTACTCCATTTTGAGCATGTTTGAGTTTTCCGAAACTTTTCATTTTCCCGTGTATTGCACGTGCAACTCTTGGGCTTCCAAAAATTAAAAAGAACAATTAGAAAAAAATAATTGTGTCTGATGGGAATCGAACACACATGCTATGTCACAGCAGTGTAGAGGTTTTACCAGCGAGCTACAAGTTGTTTCTTGCTTTTATTTAACAAAAATAACTTTTAACTCGTACTCAGGCTATAATACTCTTTTCTGTACAATAATAAGAAAATTTCTGTACAGTGATTTCAGAGTCGTTACAGAAAGTCTCCTCATCATGTTTTGTTCTCAGGAATTTCATCTTTCCCACTACCTGTGTCACGCCCCGCTTCCCGGTATACGGCGAAGGGGACGCGACTGGTCCGCTACGTATTTACTCTGAAGTAAATACGCTAAGCGTATCTAAGCAATATAAAAGTAAATACACAAGAGACAAGATATATAAACTGAAAAGCAACTTTATTTATTAACATTCTTTTGTACAATGCATGAAAAGTAAATGCAACTGAAATAAAAGCGATGCCTAAACAATGGCATAACAGGAATGTAAAGTACTGAAAGGAAATGTGTACAAAGAAACTAAATCTCTGTGTCTTCAGCAAACTGATCCAAGTCTTCAGCAGTAGGCTCGATCTCTGATGTGTCCAAATTACCTGACGACATTCAAAGAAGAAACAAAGAGAATGTCGTCAGCGAACAGGTCGCTCGGTAAGTCCCAAAGATAAGAGGAGAAATAAAATAGACAAAGAGTAAGAGAGAGAGTAGCTTTTACAGTTGTATTATATTGTTATATTGTTGTATATAGTGTTAACGCTGTTGTTTGTAGTTTGGTACAGAAAGATGCCAGTGTATACGAGAGGAGTCTCACTTGCCCCGGAGACTAAGGTATCAAGAACTCAAGGAACCGTTGGGCCACGGTACAACAACAACGGAATACAGGTTAGGTGTCTTAATCTTACCGTCTCGTGCCACTTTTAACACCTTCCGTACCAATCTATCCCTTATACCCCGTAGTGTTTTGATTGTATTGTTTATCTTGTAAATTGTATTGATTGTATAATTGGTTGACTGACCGAAATCATGATATCAGTAAACGGATGTAACCGTAGAATCATGTAAATGGAATAACTGGAGAACCATGTAAATGGAATGTATATCTATGGTTCGGTTCAGTTAAGTTGTATAGATTGATTATTGGATTCATGAATTCAGGTTGAATTGTAATATTGAAGATTGTAGATTGTGTTAGTGTATATGCCCTAGATGCCATTACTGTATCATACTAGTATGTATATTACTTAATGGAAGCTTGGGATATTCACCTTGTATTGACAATCTTGCTCAAAATGGTAGTATGCTACTTGGTTTGTTTCTACTTTAATATGTGCATGTGTTTCTTTTAGCATATCGCTTATACATATTAGTAGAGCCCTTAGGATGTTTGCTTGATTACCAGCGTTGTGATGGCAGTCACACTCGTGGGGGCTGGGTAATCTATAAGCACATCCTTATGCAGGTCCCTAGTCGCAGGACTATCGAGACAGGGCATCGATACTCCGGAGTAGACTAGCGTATGCGCTTCTTATCCCAGCTCGGGAGACGGTCCGTCCCACAGCCGTCAGTACGTCGTACTTGAGATTGTATGCGGGTGCTCGTTAGGTTACGAGTACACTGGACAGGACTCGTCGGGAACTGATTGGTTGGAATTATACCTATCGTCAGTTATCAATTTCCAGGTGACATGAGTACAGCTTAGTCCGCTGACTTGACACTGTCACTTCGCCTCGAGTGTGTTCCCACTGTACTTTGATTACTACCCTACCACGGCTCAAAGGAGTCGTGCAAACAGGTAGTTTTTGGGTGCAGTCCCGAAGCACTTGGAGGCAGTGACGGTTAGACAGGATTCGTCTCTCCCGGTATTGGGGGTTGACATCGCGCTGTGTCTAGGAGAGCCATTACACGAGTAGTCCCTGGCCAGGGCAAGCGAGATATGCTGGTAGGTTTCCAGTGTTATCTCAGGGTGTTCTGGGCTTCACTCCGACACGACTTGTACCGCTATTAGGGGACTGACGTTTACCGCCCCCTAGGCCCGCCATGCGATGTATCAGACGAACAGACCGGACTGTACGGAGACTGTCACATTCAGGCTCAGTAGGAGTTCAGATGGGTTTCACCTCGTCAGTCTTCTTATCGGCATCTACCTGGGGGCCGTTACGCACAGCTAGTGCCGCTTGCGGTCTGTGGTTAAACCCACTGCCAGCGTAGTGTCGAGTCTTTAGAGTCCCACACAGAAAGCTATTCGCCTTCAGGAAAAAGAGTAGAGGTCGCATGGTTTTGCGACAGGTCGCATGGTTTTGCGACAGGGTTCGGTCACATCCGTGCACTTGTGCACGTTTAGTTTCCGGAAAGTTAACATTAGCGGGCTCTGGTTTAAACCAGATCCTAGTGTACGTTTTGGGATTAGTTTTATCTCGCATGTATTCGTGTTCCTCGGAACACGGATGCGGGTGTGTATGCACAGTTGACAGAGAGACAGAGGCAGAGGATTCTCATTAGGGTTGTTGACTGTTGACTGTTGACTGTTGACTTTTTGCTAAACCCTAATGAGAATATGAAACATAATTAGCAATAATATTAATTAAGTATTATAGTGACATGGTTGTTGAGGGGTTGACTTTGTTGACTTGTTGACTTTGTTGACCGGTTGACTAGGTTGGACTAGTTGACCATCATCATCACAATGGTTGTCATTTTCATACAAAGAGTTTTGCTTGCTTGTTGTGGTTTGCAAAATGAGTGCATGAAAATGATATTGCCTTTGACATGATATGAACCATCACATAATACTTGATTAACATTATGGCTCATGATGCTTTTGGATTATGAGAGTGTGTATGACAAAAGAGAGGCTCATTCTTTTTTTGCCTTTCTCTCTCTTGGTTTTGAGCTCTCTCATTCTCTTGCTCTCACCCTCTTCCTCTTGCTCTCTCTCTTGTCTATAGTTCACTTGTCTCATGTGTTGAGAAGTAAGAACCATAGAGAAAATCCCATCACACTCTTCTCTACTCACTCTAGTTACAAGGTTTAGCAAACCAAGTGAACTAGTTTCTTCAAAGTTCGAAGAAGAAGCCAAAGGTAGAAGCTTTCGGGTGGATCGTTCTTCGGCGCAAGGAGACGACGGGGTGAAGCTGATCCGTACACCATCAAGAGATGAAGATGAAGGAGTTCAAGAAAGAAAGGTATAACCCCCTAACCGAGTACTTAACAACTCGTAGTTAGGTTGTTAGGTACATAGTTTAACAAAGATCCGTTTTGAGTCCATGTTACCGCCTCTAGAAAATTGTTTTTCATCAAATTCCGCAAGCCCGTAAGTACCGGGAGAGGTAGCATGGACTTACAGTGGTATCAGAGACTAGTTAAACACTACCTAACATGTTAGCATAGTAACTAGAAATTCGATCGGAGAAAAAGTCCCGAAATAGACCCGGAAATCAAACTTGCTGTCGATTTTTTAAGTTCTGTAAAAATAATAAATCATGCTTTAAAAATCGACTCAGGGTTTTTATAAGATACTGTAGAAAAACGGTGCAGAGAACCCATCAAACCGCCGCGGAAACGCGGCAATAGCTTGCTATTGCCGCGGTTCCGCGGCCAACTTAGCTCCTCTCTGGATCTTCTTTACTGCAGTATACTCAGTGGGGTATTTTGGGAATTTTGGTATATGTTTTTTCAGCCCAGATTTTCTAGAAAGAAAATTTTGTTTTTGGGGATTTAAAAATCGTATTTTGATCGAGTTTCTAAAGACTTAAGTGTTAGTTATGTATATGCCCTAGAGGTCATTGTTGTACATTTGATGTATATTATAATGGATGCTTGGATATATACAGAGAGGACTTTCTTGCTCGTCATGATAGTATGCTATTTGGTTTCATTTTATCTTAACATGTTGACTTGTATTGGTTTACTGTCTTTCTCTCACATGTTGATAAAGCCCTTAGGATCTGTACTCAACTACTGGGATTATGATGAGATCATACTAGTGGGGCCACGGTAGTCGATGAGTACGTCCTATAAATGTTCCTAGTCGAGGGTATATCGATACAGGGCATCGATACACCAGAGTAGACTAACGTATACGCATCTTGACCCATATGATGGACGATGGATGATCCCATATCCATCGGT
The DNA here is from genome assembly GCA_030015575.1 of Agapanthus africanus. Lineage (NCBI taxonomy): Eukaryota > Viridiplantae > Streptophyta > Magnoliopsida > Asparagales > Amaryllidaceae > Agapanthus > Agapanthus africanus. The sequence goes on from JASDDO010000024.1 coordinate 5,633,755, forward strand.
GTTTGACATCAAGGATGGTGTACAGGTGCTCAGTGGAGACTGGGTACACTGGACGGACTCGCCGAGAACTCCCAGTTGGTGATATACCACACGTCAGATGGTAGTTTCCGGTGACACTGGTACAGGGTAGTCTGTAGACCCGAGATCATCATAGAGTCTTGTGTGATTCCCACTGTGCTTTGATTTCCACCTTACCACGTCCAAGAGGGCGTGCAAAACGGTGGCTTTTGGGTACAGTCCCGAATCACATGGAGGCAACGAGCGATAGGAGGGGATTCGTCTCTCCCGGTATGGGGAGTTGATGTCGTGCAGTGTTCGATTGGCTATAACTGGAAGTCCCTGGCTAGGGCTGATATAGAGATATACTGGTAAGTGTTACCAGTAGTTTCTCGACCTGTTATGAGCCTCACATCGACACGACTTATCGGTTACTGGGGTCTGACGTATACCACCCCTAGACTTGATATGCGACATATCAGACGAACATACCGGACTGTACGGGAGTGTTACTGATAGGATTCACAGGAGAACGGACAGGCTAGCTTGTTGATCTTCTGATCGCTCAATACCTGGGTGGCTGTTACGTTTAGCTGACCGCTTGCAGCTTGTGGGTGTTTGATATGATCATCACCTACTACCGGCGTATTGACGATTCTTTAGAGTCCTACACAGATGTTTCTTGGCTCAGGCAAAATGGAGTAGAGGCACATATGTGATATGTGCAGGACCGAGGATAATGCGATATGAGATACCGTATTATATTCTCGCAATATTTAGATATGAATCGGGACATCGGATCAAGTGTTGATTCGATGAATCGGTACATGATATATTAGTCGGTTATATTCGATATAGCCGGATCGTCGGATCAAGTGTTGATTTGATGATTTAATGTATAATGATATATATGATATATTGTATTACATTATCTAATATTGGCTCGCTTTATTATTTCATTTTCTCACCGGATTAATACATTGATATATATGCGATATATGTTAATTGTATTATTTTCTTTTGTTGCAAATATATAATATATATGTGATATATATTATTGTGACATGATATGATTTATTATAAAACATGTTTAAGGATGATAAAAAGAGATTAGGGTTTGATTAGGGTTAGCTCCTTCAAGTTCTTTCTAGAAGGATTCTATTTTGTCTTGGTTAAGATATTATGGTTGATACTTATTCTTAACCTAACCAAACCCTAACTCTAGTTTATTCTCTACAAAGTTTTAGCCTTTCATCCTTGACCATGGTTCAATAATCAATCATATATTATTTACTTCTATTAATTACAAAAGGATTATTCTTTCATTCTTCATCTTCTTCTCACTTGAGTTTTGAGAGAGAGCTTACTAGTTAATCCTTTTATGCTGATTTATTGTGAGAAAGTGAGATAAAAAAATAGCATAAATACTACTCCATCATCCTGATCTAATCTAGCCCATTAGATTAGCGTGTTCATCTCTTTAGAGTGAGAAAGTTTGGGTTATAGCAACTTCGACGTAGATCATCGGAGAATCGGAACACTTCAAGCTAGCATGGATCGTTCGAGTCGTGGAGCCTCTCTTGAGTCCGGGAGATCGTGGATCGTGGCGAAGGGACTTCTACTCGGAGCTTGTGAAGTGAAGGAGCGGACTACAAAGGTTGTAATCCCTCACTGAGCATTAGGCGATGTGTTAATGGAGTTAAAACCCCGATCGAACCCGAATACGGAATTTCAAACCCCTCTTTGTATATTTTTTAAAATCTGGGTTTTTCTAGAATAAAAATACCTAAAAAATACAGCAGGAAAATATAAGGATTACGGTGAAATTCGTGCCTCCAATTCGACAACTTGGCCATGGAACCACGGCAATGACCCACCATTGGCGGCGGTTCCGCGGCAGTATAAGAGTATTAGGTACGGTTTTGTGCACAGTAATTCTTGTATCTGTATTTACTATTTTATGGGTATTTTTAATCTGACTCAAGTGTTGAGTATTCTGGGGTTTATTTTGTAATCGACGATTCGATCGGGAATTTTAAATTCGTTATTTTATTTCGGGATATTTAGAAACTGTTAAACTATTTGAACTGATATCATTAACTCACTGTTTCCCGGCACGGCAAATTTTTAAGTGTTGAATTTTTATCGGGTTTAAATCTTTCGGAAAAATTGTACAAGTTAAGCGGTGGACCCTCTAGAAGACAACAAACCTTAACTCGATTATGTGACCGTCTTGAACTGCCTTTTGAACCTTCGGGTTTGGGGCAGTACGGCGTGCCACATGTGAGGCGTTGGCTTGACCCTTCTACGGCTGGATCACTGGTACTGTTACATATTCTGGGATTATTTGAACTCCGCTCAAGTGTTGAGCACTTTGGGAAATTTTGGGTATTTGATTATCTGTTCGAAAAGTTTAATACTGTCTATTTATCTGGAATGTGATACAATATGTGGAATTCATAGAGTTAGGCATGAAATGCGAAGTATGTGATATTTCGGATTTACGATGTCTAAAGTGATTGTGGATTCCAAATATTATAGTTTTACAATTTCTTTTCTATGACCGTAAGTGTAGTATGTAGTAGTATTGCCGATTGTCATTGCTATACATCGACGACGATCGGTGTATGCATACTTACTTACGTTGATGATATGAGATATTATGTGTTGCTGAGATATGATATGCAGGATTGTCGCGATTGAATAGCCGGGGTTTTTTATGTGAGATGAGAGTTTTATATTTTCATTCATGTAAATTCAAATGTAATGTAATATTCTTTTATTTGGGGCACTTCCAGGTTGAGGTTGATGCCACCAGTGTTGTATATTATTTACTTTTCCGCATTAGGATGGACCCAAGGAGGGGAGCACAGGTGACCGGGTTATGGGGTTCAGTGGGAGGCCATCTCGAGGAGTCGAGACCGGGTCTCCTAAACTCCAGAATTGGTAGGGTCGCTTGCCGCTCTCGTAGGGGTCCAGGGTGTGGGCTTGGCTATTCATCGCGACTGTGGAATCCGTATTTTCTATTGTTGGCTAAATACTAAATACGGACGTCCTAGAATATCCCACATTATATCTATGTTTCTGCTGCGATATATGTGATGTGATCATTTGATATGTTGTGATGGATACAGTATATAGTATATATGATATATTATATATACGTTACTTATGTTTTACACCCGCACTAGTCATGCCCTGCTCTGTCGTTAGTTACCTAACCTAACGGTGCACTAGGGGACATCGAGGCGAATGCGGATGGTATAAGTGTACGTTGTATTTATCTGTGATGCTTAGGAAGCATAAGCTGATGGGATTTTTTATTAATGAGATTAATAAAAAGAAAAGAAACCTAAAAGATGTTGTAGAATCAAAACTTTATAAAAGAGTAGCTACAGTTTTGCTTTGCATAGTGATATATATGATATACCCTACACCTTATTCGATGAGGAAAGAGCCGAGATCCCTTTACCGGGAGTGACCTCTTTAGCGAAACTGGCAGATGCTACAAAACTCGGTTTGTCTTTTGATTGCTTTTAAGAGTTTTGCTTTGCACGGTGATATATATGATATGTCCTGCACCTTATTCGATGAGAAAAGAGTCGAGATCCCTTCACCGGGAGTGATCTCTTTAGCAAAACTAATGAAAGCCTCAAAAACACTCCATTTCAAAATTTCACTTGATTCTACGACGATATCAAGTTCATTACGCAATAGGTTTTCAGAAAAACCTGTCGTAGCCCTCCATCATTTCAGATAAAGACTATTTAGTATTCGTGCTGCTTTTGTTGACCTCTGTCAAGACGTAGTGTGCGGTAGCTAACTAGTAATTATCTGTAAAGCATGTGATGTGATTGGATTAGGGTAGTCGTACGACCTTGTTGACCTCTGTCAAGAGTCGTGCGAGTGGGTTTGATTCAATCAAGAAATGACTGGTTGAACTTGACTAGTGCACTATGGTTTGTTGACCTCTGTCAAGGTCATGGCACACTAGGGGCAAAATATTATCGGGAATTTCAAGTGTTGAAATTTGCAATGAGATTGCATACCTTCTATGAGATAGTTGGATCCCGATACCCACTGCGAGTAAAAGTTACTCCTGGGAGAGTTTTACACAGGACAATCAGTCGATCAAGTAGGTGTCTAGAAAAGTGTTAACGAGGTTACGCCTCTGGGAAAACGAGGTTTACTTTAATTAGGTCCGTGCGAAAGCACGGGGAACCTCCCTCAAAGTACCGACACTGATCTGGCTGAAAGATTGACGAAATTGTAGGGTGTAATTAATCCCGGCTAATCTTACCTTTTAGGGTTTGAAGGTAGATTTGATAAAAGCAGTGGGAGACATCCTGATTAGATAAGATAATAACCAATCTAATCTTGTAAGAGCATACGCTAAAGTGTTTTCTTCTCTCTCTCTCCAGGTAGCAACCATGTCAGGCCATAATCAAGATAATAATATGGATGTATTGACTGAACCCGCTTATTATACTGAGCAGGGGATCGTTGGACCCGTTCTTTCTTATAAGTGTTATAAGACTGAACAGGGAATAGGAGAATATCTGGATTCTCGCGCCGCCCAAAAGAACATGTATGTTGATGCATCTTCTTCAGGTGTGTTAGTTATTGAGAACTGTTTCTCAGTTCACCCCACGTCCTGGGTATTAGATATCGGATTAGGATCCTCCATATGTAAATTGTTACATGGGCTACGTAAAGGTAGAGAACTGGGAAAAGGTGATCATTCCGTTCAAGTAGGGAACAGTGCAAGTATTGCAGCCAAAGCAGTTGGCGAATATCACTTTGTATTGCCAAGTTGTAATACACTAATTCTAAATGAGTGCTATTATATACCGAACATGATGTGCAACATTATATCAGTTTCTTTATTAAGTAAAGAAGGATATAATTTTGTAGTAAAGGATAATGTTATGAACATATTCCTAGATCAAAAGTTGATTGCATCAGGCTCGTTACATAATGGCATATTCATTCTAAATCAGAATACAGTCCTCAATATACAAAACACACACAAGAGGAAAAGTACAGAAATGAACGAATCCTTCTTGTGGCATTGTAGACTTGGTCATATCAATGCGACACGACTGGCTAAGTTACATAAGGTAGTTATTTGAATCCGTTCGGATTATCATCTTATGATACTTGCTATTCATGTCTCAAAGGAAAAATGACCAAAGCTCCGTTTATTGGACACGGAGAAAGAGTTACTGAACTCTTAGGACTGGTACATAGTGATGTATGCGGTCCCATGTCTACGCATGCCAGGAACGGTTCTTCCTACTTCATTACATTCACTAACGATCTCTTTAGATTCGGACATGTGTTCCTGATGAAACACAAGTCTGAAGCTTTTGAGAAATTCAGAGAATATAAGCACGAAGTAGAAAAACAAACGGGCAAAAGTATTAAGATCCTTCGATCTGATCGAGGAGGAGAATACTTAAGCAATGAGTTCCTAGATTATCTAAAAGAGAATGGGATTCTCTCTCAGTTTACTCCTCCTTATACACCACAGCACAACGGTGTATCGGAGCGGAAGAATCGCACCCTATTAGATATGGTGCGCTCTATGATGAGTACAGCTGAGTTACCTATTTTCTTCTGGGGGTATGCGCTTGAGACAGCAGCATACCTATTGAATCAAGTTCCAACTAAATCTGTACCTACCACACTATATGAGATATGGAGTGGGAATAGACCATGTCTTAAACGAGTTAAGATATGGGGTTGTCTGGTCTATGTCAAAAGGCAAAATCCGGACAAACTCGAGGCACGGTCAGTTCTATGCAAGTTTGTGGGATATCCTAAACATTCAAATGGATATTTTTTCTACCACAGTGAACAACAAAAAGTGCTTATTGCTCAACATGCCACCTTTTTAGAAAATGAATTTCTTGAAAAAGAGATTAGTGGCTCTGAGGTAGAACTGAAAGAAGTTCCAGCAACACAAACTGTAACTGAAGATTTAGTGGAACCAGAGGATTCGATAGTACCCGACGAACCCCAGCCTCTCCGCCGATCTAGTAGGGTTTCTCGTCCACCTGAGAGATACTGTGGTTTTCTCATTGATGGTGAAAGCGAGGATTGCATCATGTAAGATGATTACCCGACTAGTTTCGAGCAGCCATCACGAGTGGTGACTCTGTGAAATGGCTGGATGCAATGCGATCTGAGATGGAATCTATGTACACCAATAAAGTATGGATTTTGGAAAATGCTCCTGAAGGGGTAAAACCCATTGGGAGAAAGTGGATTTTTAAAAGGAAATTTGGTGTAGATGGAAAAGTTGAGACTTTCAAAGCTAGACTTGTAGCAAAGGGATTTCGTCAACGACCAGGTGTGGACTATGACGAAACCTTTTCTCCAGTAGCTATGCTTAAGTCCATCCGAATCTTACTTGCCATTGCTGCATACCATGACTACGAAATCTAGCAAATGGATGTTAAGACTGCCTTTCTAAATAGTGATTTAGAAGAGTGTGTGTACATGACTCAGCCAGAGGGCTTCGTAGATAGTGGAAGCAGCGGAAAGGTGTGCAAACTGCTTAAATCCATTTATGGGTTAAAGCAAGCATCGCGGAGTTGGAACATCTGTTTTGATGTAGTAGTCAAAGAGTTTGACTTCATCAAAAACATAGATAAACCTTGTATCTATAAGAAGGTAGCAGAGAGTAAGGTAGTCTTCCTCGTATTCTACGTGGATGACATACTCTTGATAGGAAATGATATTCCTATGCTGCAATCAGTCAAGCTCTTCTTATCACAAAGATTCTCAATGAAAGATCTAGGTGATGCCTCATGCATATTGGGGATAAGGATCTATAGAGATAGATCCAAACGGATATTGGGATTGTCCCAATCCAGGTACATTGACACCATACTAAAGAGGTTTAGTATGGAAGAATCCAAGCGTGGGAACCAACCCATGATCTCTGGACTCACTCTCTCCAAAGAGATGTCTCCCAAGACTGATTTGGAAAGAGCTCGCATGCAAGGAATACCCTATGCTTCGGCAGTAGGCTCTATCATGTATGCGATGCTATGTACCAGACTCGATGTAGCATACTCACTAAGTATAGCGAGTCGGTATCAAGCAGATCCTGGAGAGAGTCACTGGACAGCTGTGAAGAACATTCTCAAGTACTTGCGAAGGACTAAAGATATGTTCTTGGTGTATGGTAACGGAGAACTCCGGGTGGAGTACTTTACCGATTCCAGCTTCCAAAGTGATAAGGACGACTCTAAGTCGCACTCGGGATTTGTCTTTACCCTCAATGGAGGGGCGGTATGTTGGAAGAGTTCCAAACAGGATACCGTTGCAGACTCGACGATGGAGGCTGAATACATCGCTGCCAACGATGCTGCCAAAGAGGCTGTCTGGATGAAGAAGTTCATCACTGAACTTGGTGTGGTTCCATCCATTGAACATCCAATACCTTTGTATTGTGATAACAATGGAGCTGTGGCTTTGGCCAAGGAACCCAGATCCCATCAGAAGTCCAGACATATTCTGAGGCGGTATCACCTGATCAGGGAGATTGTTGATCGCCGGGAGATCGAGGTCAGGAGAGTAGATACGAAGGACAACACTGCGGATCCACTCACGAAGGCCATTCCCCAGATACAGTTTGAGAGATTATTCGGGATGCTAGGTATGAGATACTACAGCAGCTGGCCTTAGTGCAAGTGGGAGATTGTTAGTTATGTATATGCCCTAGAGGCCATTGTTGTACATGTGATGTATATTATAATGGATGCTTGGATATATACAGAGAGGACTTTCTTGCTCGTCATGATAGTATGCTATTTGGTTTCACTTTATCTTAACATGTTGACTTGTATTGGTTTACTGTCTTTCTCTCACATGTTGATAAAGCCCTTAGGATCTGTACTCGACTATTGAGATTATGATGAGATCATACTAGTGGGGCCACGGTAGTCGATGAGTACATCCTATAAATGTTCCTAGTCGAGGGTATATCGAGACAGGGCATCGATACATCAGAGTAGACTAGCGTATACGCATCTTGACCTATATGATGGGCGATGGATGATCCCATATCCATCGATGTTTGACATCAAGATGGTGTACGGGTGCTCAATAGAGACTGGGTACACTGGACGGACTCGCCGAGAACTCCCAGTTGGTGATATACCACACGTCAGATGGCAGTTCTCCGGTGACACTGGTACAGGGTAGTCTGTAGACCTGAGATCGTCATAGAGTCTTGTGTGATTCCCACTGTGCTTTGATTTCCACATTACCACGTCCAAGAGGGCGTGTAAAACGGTGGCTTTTGGGTACAGTCCCGAATCACATGGAGGCAACGAGCGATAGGAGGGGATTCGTCTCTCCCGGTATAGGGAGTTGATGCCGTGCAGTGTTCGATTGGCTATAACTGGAAGTCCCTGGCCAGGGCTGATATAGAGATATACTGGTAAGTGTTACCAGTAGTTTCTCGACCTGTTATGAGCCTCACATCGACACGACTTATCGATTACTGGGGTCTGACGTATACCACCCCTAGACTTGATATGCGACATATCAGACGAACAGACCGGACTGTACGGGAGTGTTACTGATAGGATTCACAGGAGAACGGACAGGCTAGCTTGTTGATCTTCTGATCGCTCAATACCTGGGTGGCTGTTACGTTTAGCTGACCGCTTGCAGCTTGTAGGTGTTTGATATGATCATCACCTGCTACCGGCGTATTGACGATTCTTTGGAGTCCTACACAGAGGTTTCTTGGCTCAGGCAAAACGGAGTAGAGGCACATATGTGATATGTGCAGGACCGAGGATAATGCGATATGAGATACCGTATTATATTCTCGCGATATTTAGATATGAATCGGGACATCGGATCAAGTGTTGATTCGATGAATCGGTACATGATATATTAGTCGGTTATATTCGATATAGCCGGATCGTCGGATCAAGTGTTGATTCGATGATTTAATGTATAATGATATACATGATATATTGTATTACATTATTTAATATTGGCTCGCTTTATTATTTCATTTTCTCACCGGATTAATACATTGATATATATGCGATATATGTTAATTGTATTATTTTCTTTTGTTGCAAATATATAATATATATGTGATATATATTATTGTGACATGATATGATTTATTATAAAATATGTTTAAGGATGATAAAAAGGGATTAGGGTTTGATTAGGGTTAGCTCCTTCAAGTTCTTTCTAGAAGGATTCTATTTTGTCTTGGTTAAGATATTATGGTTGATACTTATTCTTAACTTAACCAAAACCTAACTCTATTTTATTCTCAACAAAGTTTTAGCCTCTCATCCTTGACCATGGTTCAATAATCAATCATATATTCTTTACTTCTATTCATCACAAAAGGATTATTCTTTCATTCTTCATCTTCTTCTCTCTTGAGTTTTGAGAGAGAGCTTACTAGTTAATCCTTTTATGATGATTTATTGTGAGAAAGTGAGATAAAAAGATAGCATAAATACCACTCCATCATCCTTATCTAATCTAACCCATTAGATTAGGGTGTTCATCTCTTTAGAGTGAGAAAGCTTGGGTTATAGCAATTTCGACGTAGATCATCGGAGAATCGGAGCACTTCAAGCTAGCATGGATCGTTCGAGTTGTGGAGCCTCTCTTGAGTCCGGAAGATCGTGGATCGCGGCGAAGGGACTTTTACTCGGAGCTTGTGAAGTGAAGGAGCGGACTACAAAGGTTGTAATCCCTCACACTTAGCTTTAAAGATGTTATCTTGCATGCTAAACCCTAATAATCTATCAAAGATCCCGTCTTTGGATTGTTCGGCATATATAAAATTTTATTCGGGCATGTTTGATACTTTATGAACCTTCACTAGTGTGCCTAGGAATCCTACATTAAGCTGACGGGTATTTATCTGTGATGTGATATTTATATTGAACGTCTGCTAATCGCTATATGTCGATTGGTGGGGGTTATACAAATCTGTGATCTGTGATGATGTTGGTATGTGTATATGAATTCATTGGATTGTCGCGGGTGAATAACCGGGGGTTGTGAGACGAGAGTTTTCTTTTCTTTCAATTCATGTAAATTTGTAAATTGATGTAATATTATTTATATGGCCGCACAACCGGGTCGGGGTTGTAGCCGTCATTGTATAATTTCTTTTTACTATTTTTGCTCCTAAGATAGACCCATGGAGGGGGTGCACAAACTACCGGGTATCCCGAAGTGCAGAGTGGCCTACTCACGGAGTTGAGGGAGGTTGCTTCGCTTCGGGTACTTGGTGGGTAGTTTGCCGCACCCGTAGGGGTCTTGGGCGGGGTATTGGCTATTCACCGCGACTGTGTAATCTGCTTTTGGTTACAGGCTCGTACGAATTGCGGGTTCCTAGTATATCCAATGTATTCATCTGTGATCTGAAATGGCTACCATTGCAATATATCTATATATGATATTATTTAGGCGTTGCTTATGTTTTACAGACGCGCTAGCCCAGCCCCCGCTCTGTCGTTAGTTAAGTAACCTAATGGGTAATGACGGGGCCCCGTGGCGAATGCGAATGGCATAAACGTACGTCATATTTTGGTTGTTTTCTGTAATGGTAGGATTAAATGATGGGACGCATTAAAAGAACTAATGCAAGAAAAATACGCATTAAAAGAACTAATGCAAAGAAAAATAAACCAAGTAAAAGTCGTTGGAACACTTTCAAAAACCACTCGGTTTCTTTTCAAAACCAACTTTTAAATGCGGAGCTTGAGCCACTCCTTTTAAAAGCTATCTCGTTCCATCGATTATATCAAGTTCACTACGTTCACGGTTTCGCCAAAACCATTCGTAGCCCTCCGTCGTTTCGTATGAATATTCAATAGTATTCAAGCTATGTTTGTTGACCTTCGTCAAGGCATAGTGATTGGTAGCTGTTGGGTGTTCATATGTAGCATAGATAGATGCATTGGTTTGGGACAGTCGTATTACCTTGTTGACCTTCGTCAAGGGTATATACGGGTGGGTTCAAATTAACCTGGACAATGACGGGTAGAACTTGACATGTGACTTATGATTTGTTGACCTTCGTCAAGGTCATAAGAGCATGGGGCAAAAATCCACATCGGGAGTTTCAAAAGAACTGAAACTTGCTAGCGTTGCATACCATTTGGAGTGTGATGATTCTGGTAGGATTCCTTCAGTTTTGTCAAGCAATGATATTTGGATCCCGATCCTACTGTGAGTATATGCTACTCCTCGGGAAATTTCTTACTTAACGATCAATGTTATAAACCAAGTAGGTGTCTAGGAAGGTGTTAGCGGGGCTACGCCCACAGGGAAAAGAGGCTATTTAATTAAGGAACTTCGCGAAAGCGTTGGAAAACCTCCCTCGAAGTACCGACACTAGCCTGGCTGAACAGTTAAGCAAGAATTGTACGGTGAGATTGATCCTGACTAATTCTTCCTTTTTGGTTTGAAGAGGGATTTGAGAGACAGTGGGAGCCATCTTGTTTAGAAAAATTAAAAACCAATCAAAACTTGCAAGAGCATCATGCTGAGTGTTTTCTTCTCTCTCTTAATTGCAGCGACCCAGTGACCACACGTAGGTTGCATCTAGATAATAAAATGACTGAACCTGACTGTTATGATTGGCAAAGGTCTGTCCAGATGTCCATTACCCATGACAAGCTAGGACACCTCTTAACTAATCAAACCCCTGCCGTCTCAGGTCCAGTTTCCCCTGTCACGGAGATTTACATCCGCAAGACATCGGAAAAGGATTGTGCGAAAGCCAAGTGTCTCGTGTTAGCCTCAGTTGATGGTGCAAACCAGAGGCAGCACGAGAAGATGGACTCAGTTTCTCTCTTCCTCCATAACAAAGATTTATATGGAGAGCAATCTCGTATCGCAAGATATGAGACCTCGAACGAATTGCTTCAAGCGAGGTTGGCTGTCGGGTCATCTGTAGGGGACAACGTCCTTACAGAGACCAGCTATTTTGAGCTCACGGACCTGGAGACCACGTTGGAGAATGGGTCAAGTACTGACTTAATTCTACAGTCCCTGCCCTCTGCTTATACCCTGAAGGAAACCAGGGAAGAAAAAGGAAAAGCAAGAGCAAAAGTTTCAGGACTGGATGTAGTAAAAGAGGGACGTTCCTATTGTAACGGGAATGAACTTTGGCAGAAAGATTGCAGGGCTAGCAAAGCCAGTTGCCAGAATTCGAAGCATGTTGTGGCTTCAGCTTCGGGTGTGTTTATGATAGAGAACTGTATGTCAGTTAATCCTACTTCCTGGGTATTGGATACCGGATCAGGATCTCACATCTGTAATTCATTACAGGCTCTGAGAAACCGTAGGGTTATCAGGAAAGGTGATATGACTCTCAGGGTTGCTAACGGAATGAGCATGGATGCTGAATCCGTAGGGGATATCATCTTGGACTGACAACTGGGCATATATTGATTTTGCGTAACTGTTTGTATGTACCAGGTGCGACTTGTAATATCATATATGTATCCTTACTTTCTAAGGAAGGATATGAATTTACTTTTGTAAGCGATGTAGTACACATCCACCTAAATCAAGTTCTGATTGGGGCAGGTACATTAAATAACAGGATATACGTATTTAATCAAGCTCAGATATTCAGTGTCCAGAACACACTTAAAAGAAAGTCTCCGGAAACAAATCAGGCTTTCTTATGGTATTGTAGACTGGGTCATATTAATGAGACACGATTAACTAAGTTACATAAAGAGGGGTACTTGAATCCGTTCGAGTATCAGTCTTATGCCACTTGTGAATCTTGTCTCATGGGAAAGATGACAAAGACTCCGTTCACTGGACACGGAGTAAGAGCGAGCGAGCTCTTAGGACTCATACACAGTGATGTGTGTGGTCCAATGTCTACACATGCGCGAAGTGGTTATTCATACTTCATTACTTTCACAGATGATTTCTCTAGGTATGGACATGTCTTCTTAATGAAGCACAAATCCGAGGCCTTTGGGAAATTTCGGGAATACAAGAATGAAGTTGAAAAACAAACAGGCAAAAGTATAAAGACACTGAGATCTGATCGAGGTGGTGAATACTTAAGTGCCGAGTTTCTGGACTACTTAAAAGAGAATGGAATTCTCTCTCAGCGTACTCCTCCATACACACCACAACACAACGGTGTATCTGAAAGGCGGAACCGAACCCTATTGGATATGGTTCGTTCCATGATGAGTAAGGCTAAGTTGCCGCAATCTTTCTAGGGTTATGCACTAGAAGCAGCTGCATATCTCTTGAACAAGGCTCCAACCAAGACTGTGCCTACCTCTCCATATCAGATGTGGAGTGGAAAGAAACCCTGTCTTAAGTATCTTAAGGTATGGGAATGTCCGGCTTTTGTAAAAAGGCAGCATGCGGACAAGCTCGAGGCACGCTCAGTACTGTGTAAGTTTGTGGGATACCCAAAGAACTCCAGAGGGTATCTTTTCTATTCCGTAGAAGAACAAAAAGTTTTTGTTTCTCCGCATGCCCACTTCTTTGAAACTGAATTTTTGGAAAATCAGATAAATGGGAGCGCAATAGAACTGGAAGAAATTCCAGAACCACAAACTATTACTGAATGCTTGGAAGAGCCAGTAGTTTCAGGAGAACCGGACATTCCTGCGCCACTCCGCAGGAGTAGTAGGCAGTCTCATCCGTCCGAGAGATACTACGGTTTTCTCATAGACGGAGATAGAGAGGATTGCACCATGGATTATGGTGAGCCTACTAGCTTCCAGCAAGCCATTCAGAGCGGTGACTCGGTAAAATGGCTGGATGCAATGCGGACCGAGATGGAGTCCATGTATACCAACAAAGTTTGGACTTTAGACATTGCTCCAGAAGGGGTAAAACCCGTAGGCTGCAAATGGATCTTCAGAAAGAAGATTGGTGTAGATGGGCAGGTTGAAACCTATAAAGCTAGGCTTGTTGCAAAGGGTTTTCGTCAACGACCTGGTTTGGACTATGACGAGACCTTTTCTCCGGTAGTCATGCTCAAATCCATTCGGATCCTTCTTGCCATTGCTGCCTTCCACGATTATGAAATCTGGCAGTTGGACGTAAAGACGGCTTTTCTAAATGGAAATTTGGAAGAGTGTGTCTCTATGGATCAGCCAGAGGGATTCATTCATAGTGGGAGCAGCGGTAAAGTGTGCAAGTTGCTCAAGTCCATCTATGGACTCATGCAGGCATCGCGGAGTTGGAACATCTGCTTTGATGATACTGTCAAAGAATTCGACTTTGTCAAAAACCCAGATGAACCATGCATTTACAGTAAGATTGTAGGGAGAAATGTCGTATTCCTCGTCTTGTACGTCGATGACATTCTCCTAATAGGAAATGATATTCCTATGCTACAGTCAGTCAAAGGATTCTTATCGCAGAGGTTCTCCATGAAGGACCTGGGCGATGCCAACTACATTCTGGGGATCCAGATCTATCGTGATAGATCTAAGAGGATGTTGGGACTTTCACAGTCAAGGTACATCGACACCATACTGAAACGATTCAGTATGGAAGATTCCAAGCGCGGTAATCTACCGGCTTGTCACGGAATCACCCTCTCCAAAGAGATGTCTCCCAAGACTGATTTGGAAAGGGCTCGCATGTCATCAATACCCTACGCATCTGCGGTAGGCTCTATTATGTATGCGATGTTGTGTACCAGACCAGATGTAGCATACACATTGAGCGTGGTAAGCCGGTATCAGTCGAACCCAGGGAAGAAACACTGGATAGCAGTAAAGAATATTCTCAAGTACCTGAGAAGGACTAAGGAGATGTTCTTGATGTATGGCGGAAAAGACCTCTAGATTGAGGCCTTTGCTGACTCCAGCTTCCAGAGTGACAAGGATGACTCCAAGTCCATGTCGGGTTATGTTTTTACCCTCAATGGAGGGGCGGTTTGCTGAAAGAGTTCCAAGCAGAAAACCGTTGCTGACTCAACTATGGAAGCGGAGTACATAGCTGCTTGCGATGCCGCAAAGGAAGCTGTCTGGATGAAGAAGTTCCTCACGGAACTTCAGGTGGTTCCTACCAGTGTTGATCCAATACCGCTGTATTGTAACAACAACGGCGCTATACCTTTAGCGAAGGAACCCAGATCCCATCAGAAGTCCAGGCATATTTTGAGGCGGCACCACCTGATCAGGAAGATCGTTGATCGCCGGGAGATTGAGGTGAAGAGAGTAAATACGGAAGATAACACTGCTGATCCACTCACGAAGGCCTTACCCCAGACTCAGTTCGAGCGGCTGATTGAGATGATAGGTCTTCGATACGCCAGTACATGGCCTTAGTGCAAATGGAAGATTGTTAGTGTATATGCCCTAAAGGCCATTACTGTATCATACTAGTATGTATATTACTTAATGGAAGCTTGGGATATTCACCTTGTATTGACGATCTTGCTCAAAATGGTAGTATGCTACTTGGTTTGTTTCTACTTTAATATGTGCATGTGTTTCTTTTAGCATATCGCTTATACATATTAGTAGAGCCCTTAGGATCTTTGCTTGATTACCAGCGTTGTGATGGCAGTCACACTCGTGGGGGCTGGGTAATCTATAAGCACATCCTTATGCAGGTCCCTAGTCGCAGGACTATCGAGACAGGGCATCGATACTCCAGAGTAGACTAGCATATGCGCTTCTTATCCCAGCTCGGGAGACGGTCTGTCCCACAGCCGTCAGTACGTCGTACTTAAGATAGTATGCGGATGCTCGTTAGGTTACGAGTACACTGGACAGGACTCGTCGGGAACTGATTGGTTGGAATTATACCTATCGTCAGTTATCAGTTCCCAGGTGATATGAGTACAACTTAGTCCGCTGACTTGACACTGTCACTTCGTCTCGAGTGTGTTCCCACTGTACTTTGATTACTACCCTACCACGGCTCAAAGGAGTCGTGCAAACAGGTAGTTTTTGGGTGCAGTCCCGAAGCACTTGGAGGCAGTGACGGTTAGACAGGATTCGTCTCTCCCGGTATTGGGGGTTGACATCGCGCTGTGTCTAGGAGAGCCATTACATGAGTAGTCCCTGGTTAGGGCAAGCGAGATATGCTAGTAGGTTTCTAGTGTTATCTCAGGGTGTTCTGGGCTTCACTCCGACACGACTTGTACCGCTATTAGGGGACTGACGTTTACCGCCCTCTAGGCCCGCCATGCGATGTATCAGACGAACAGACCGGACTGTATGGAGACTGTCACATTCAGGCTCAGTAGGAGTTCAGATGGGTTTCACCTCGTCAGTCTTCTTGTCGGCATCTACCTAGGGGCCGTTACGCACGGCTAGTGCCTCTTGCAGTCTGTGGTTAAATCCACTGCCAGCGTAGTGTCGAGTCTTTAGAGTCCCACACAGAAAGCTATTCGCCTTCAAGCAAAAGAGTAGGTCGCATGGTTTTGCGACAGGTCCCATGGTTTTGCGACAGGGTTCGGTCACATCCGTGCACTTATGCACGTTTAGTTTCCGGACAGTTAACACTAGCGGGCTTTGGTTTAAGCCAGATCCTAGTGTACGTTTTGGGATTGGTTTTATCTCGCATGTATTCGTGTTCCACGGAACGCGGATGCGGGTGTGTATGCACAGTTGACAGAGAGACAGAGGCAGAGGATTCTCATTAGGGTTGTTGACTGTTGACTGTTGACTGTTGACTATTGACTTTTTGCTAAACCCTAATGAGAATATGAAACATAATTAGCAGTAATATTAATTAAGTATTATAGTGACATGGTTGTTGAGGGGTTGACTTTGTTGACTTATTGACTTTGTTGACCGGTTGACTAGGTTGGACTAGTTGATCATCATCATCACAATGGTTGTCATTTTCATGCAAAGACTTTTGCTTGCTTGTTGTGGTTTACAAAATGAGTGCATGGAAATGATATTGCCTTTGACATGATATGAACCATCACATAATACTTGATTAACATTATGGCTCATGATGCTTTTGGATTATGAGAGGGTGTATGACAAAAGAGAGGCTCATTCTTTTTTTGCCTTTCTCTCTCTTGGTTTTGAGCTCTCTCATTCTCTTGCTCTCACCCTCTTCCTCTTGCTCTCTCTCTTGTCTATGGTTCACTTGTCTCATGTGTTGAGAAGCAAGAACCATAGAGAAAATCCCATCACACTCTCCTCTACTCACTCTAGTTCACAAGGTTTAGCAAATCAAGTGAACTAATTTTTTCAAAGTTCGAAGAAGAAGCCAAAGGTAGAAGCTTTCGGGTGGATCGATCTTCGGCGCAAGGAGACGACGGGGTGAAACCGATCAGTACACCATCAAGAAATGAAGACGAAGAAGTTCAAGAAAGAAAGGTATAACCCCCTAACCGAGTAGTTAACAACTCGTAGTTAGGTTGTTAGGTAGATAGTTTAACAAAGATCCGTTTTGAGTCCATGTTACGCCTCTAGAAAATTGTTTTTCATCAAATTCCGCAAGCCCGTAAGTACCGGGAGAGGTAGCATGTACTTACAGATTGTAGACTGTAGATTGTACTTGAATCATATTCAAGTCAGATTATACTGAGACTCAAACCGAGTCAACAATCAGCAAAGTAACTTGAAGTCTTGATTGTTTTTATTAATTTGTCTATCTTAGATAGGCAAGCACCCACTTCTCCGGCTTCCTGAGGCTCAAGAGATTGGTTCCGCTTAAACCTATGTTTACTAGGGTCGTTAGGGTAATTTATAGAACTTGAGGGGGTTTTATGTAAAAATACTTTTATATACTTTTTCAAAATATACCCCAAGCATTTATTATTCATATTTAGAATTGTAATGAATGTGGATTTTATATTGTGATATTTCTAATGAAAATATCCTAAATTCAGAAATAAATGTATTTATTTGTAATATTGATTTATATGGAATTCGTGGTATTTTAGCGTAAAATTGATTCTTGTGATTTTTAGAAAAAGGTGGAATATTTATATCATAACAAAATAGGTATTTTAATGATAAATATACATATATTAATACAAAAATAATTTTAATATATTTTGTATATTCTAAAAATCTCATTTTCTTAAGATGTCGTATTTTAAATCTTTCGAGACCAAATGCTCCTTGCGGAGATCTGAATCTAGCACTACTAAGCCCGAGGATGTGCGATAATCCGCACCATCCCGAACGGGTTCTCCAAAATGGGTTGTAGCGGCGCTTTGCAAAGATTGTATAAATACTAATCCTTTAGAAAACGGCTTTATGACGTAAGTGGTATTTATTTGTAAAGATGTCAATTTTCCGTATTCTATATTTTAGGGTCCCTAAGTCAACTAGACTATTCCTAACTGGTTCAAAACGACAAGTTGTGAGATGTCTCAAATCGTCTCTTTACCGCCAATTGTGGCCAGGTAAGTACAAGTGAAGAAAGGAGGGATCCGCTCACGAATCACCGTGAGACGGGCCTTTTAAAGTTATCTTTCTCACTTGCCTAGCCTAGACACCACAAAGTCGGGTTTAGATAAATGACTGATGTCCACAAGTTATCCTATTTTCATAATAAGTGGTATTTATTTAAAAAATGTATCAATACTAAATCTTTTAGAAATGGTTTTATTTAGTAAAGGGTATTTAAATGAAAATGTTTGTTTTTCCCGTATTCTAAGTTTTCGATGGTATCGTGTTAGGTTGTATATGAGTGTGTGAGGAGATAGGTCGTTACCTCGTGCTCTACTTTAAAGATATAGCAAGTTTAATGGAGTTAAATGTAGAATTGAAACAATGTGGTATTTAAGTGAAAAATACGATAAATTGAAATAGCCATCATTTCATGTGATGAAACTTGATCAATTTGGTTGATTGGTGTTTAATAGTCAACATGAGAAAGTTTAAGTATGATTGTATTAGTGAGAAGTGGAATTTTATAAGAAACCGAATCGGAAATCGGATTTGTTCCGATTCCGTCGGGTTTTGTAAAACCGTATTTTTTTGATAGAAGAAATAAGTAGGAATTGGGACTTACAGGTTTTAGATCACACAAGAGAGTAAGAGGGAAGTAGAGGAATCACCGATGTGTTGCGTCGTCGCCGGTAGTTCCTAAAACGATCGCCGGAAGTTTGCCGTAGATTTCGTCGGAGTTTCTCCTCAAGCTTGTTTTCAAAGTACACAAGTTTTCTTGGAATTTTGAGAGAGTGGGCTCAAAATTTTGGGGTGAGAGGGTAGAGGGTAGGGATGGTATTTATAGGGTTAGGCTAGGATTAGGGTAGGTGAAAAGTTAAAATGAAAAATGTGATAAAATGTATTTAAAATGTATTATAAGTGGAGTAATTGGGGTTTTAAAAGAGCTCTGGAAATGGTCTGAGGCTGAAATTTTGCAGGTGTATAGGGAATATGAAAAGACACAACTTTCATGTTGAGGTCGTCGCCGGAATCGGCCGTGACTCGGTCGGAGGACTGAGTCGGCCGAGCCGGAGCCGATTTGGCCGATTTCCGGCTAAGTCAGGCGGCCGGGATCCCCCCGACGGTTCATCTAATCTCTAGCAATGTTACATTTTTGGGTATAGTGGGGTTTTTGTGAGATATGCACGTGTAAACTCTTGGTATTCTAAAGGTTCAAAATAAAAACAATATTAAAAATAATATGGGATATGGGATTTGAACTCTGGTGGCTTGGTTCAGCAGTGCAAGGTATTACCAATGAGCTACAAGCTCCTTCTTGTAATTATGGAACTAATTAATTACTTAAAATAATAACAGTAAATGTAAATACCCCAAGTATACATTAATTTTAAAGCAAATTTTTGTACACTAAAAATGGAGTTGTTACATTTTTTTAACTTGTAATTAAAAAGCAAAATAATTACTTATAAGTTGTGCTCAGGCTAAAATACCCCTTTATGGATTTTTGAAATTTTTTTGTAAAAACTTGTATTGGAAATTTGGGGTTGTTACAATCTGCTAAAGTGTTCGATAGCGTATATTTTGTTCATAGACTTGCTCCTGGAGGAGATAAATTGGATTCTCGTGGTATTGAGTGCGTTTTCTTCGACTTCAGAAAGGCTACAAATGTTTTGACCCTATATTGAATAAATATTATATTTGAGCAAATGTCACTTTCATTGACACTATACCATATTTTTCTCTGTCATATGAATTCTTTACTGAACCATTCCTATTGTCTTTTAATTGTTTACCTATTGTGGATATTGATTTGAGTCCTGAAGAACCACAGGTTATTTCTACCAAATCACCAGTCCATCATTTTTATTCACGAAGGCCACGATTACAGTCAGCTACTCAATCAGCTCCACAGTCTGTAGATCTCACACAAGCTCCAGAATCTGATCCCGATCTTCCTATTGCTTTATGAAAAAGTACACGCTTTTGTACTCATTCCATATCGAAGTTTGTTTGCTACTCATAATTGACATCCAGGTATCAGCCCTTTGCAACTTTCTTGTTATCTACTTGCTTACCTGGTTCTTTACATGAAGTTTTGGATCATCCTGGCTAGAAAAAGGCTATGAAGAAAGAGATGGATGTTATTTATCAAAATGGTACGTGGGATTTGGTTCCTTTACCGTCTACTAAATTATCAGCTGGATGTCATTGGGTGTACGCTATTAAATATCATCCAGACGGGACTATTGAGCGGTTGAAAGCTCGTCTTGTTGCTAAAGGCTATATACAGACATATGAAATTGATTATATGGAGACGTTCTCTCCAGTATCGAAGCTTTCGTCCATGCGCATTCTGATTTCTTTAGTAGCAAATTTGAATCGGCCTTTATATCATGTAACACCTTAGTTGAATACCGTATATTTAGATTTATTATAATATTAATTGTTCATTGATAACAAAATTCCCATAATTTTAGAATTTACTTTAGGATTGGTTGCTTATATAATCATAAGATCTTTTGACGTATACGATTTTGATATGAAAATCTCCAATTTTGGGTAACATGTTGTAATTCATTAATGGCAACAAAACAATATTTTCATATCCTAAAATTCTTAAACTAGGCTATTAGTATTTGGTTTGCAAAAAAATATTTCTTCGCCTAACTCCCATTTGCCGTTGATACGAGAATAAGTAAAATCTGTATCAAATCTCTAAACAAACACACACGGATATATGTCCGTATATTTTACGAGTTACATATCTCTCTCCTAATACACACACACACACACTTAACTAAATACAACTAAAAATCTCTCTTTCTCTCTCTCGAATTCTATATATTTTCCTCTCTCTCTCCCTCTGGCACACACGCAACTCTCTCCCCCCTTTTTCTATTTCTCTTTTTCTCCCGACACCGCCTCTACCCTCGTCGCCATTATCATCGCCGCACACCCCGACTCCCCCTCCTCTCACCCCGACGATCGCCGCAGAGCGCTCCCCAACCCCTGTAACCACCGCTTCCTTCTCTTTTCTCCTCCGTCTTCACCCTATCACCGCTTCCCGAGCATCCACCATGTCACCACCCTCGCCGCCTCCATCCTCGTAGTCACCATCTCCCCTCTCGACGGCCCCATCATCCAAGCATCATCACCCTCATTTCCTTCTTCGACCCCAACGACCATCACTTCCACTGCACCACATCCCCTCCTCAAACCGCTCCCGCCGAGTTCTGCTGTTTCCGTAGCAACCCCAAATTCGGCACCCCATCGTCGTCGCCTTCGCACACCGTCTCCTCTTCACCGCCACCTTCTTTCTCAATCAACCAACATCCTTTCCTTCGCCGGCGACTCTCGTCACCATCGTCTGCACCACCACCTCATCACCTCTTTCTGCCCTTCCTCACCACCACACCACCATCAACACCACCTTTCACTATCACAACCCCTCAACCCTCTTCTCCGACCATCCCCTCGCCACATCCACCACATCACCACCGTAGCCCTTCACCGTCAAACCCATCTCCAAACCCGAGCACTTCCCGGCACCCCCTCGACTCGACTCCAGAGTTTACCCATCACCATTGCCTGCACTCATCATCAATCACCGGCGTCATCCCCTATCGCCAAGCTGCACCAGATCAATATTGGAACCCAACTACGGTGTAGCCGTCTCTTTCTCCTCTCGGTGTAAGTTTCATTCTTGTTTTTCTTTATTTGTGAAGCATGGGTAAATTATAATAACAGTTGAAATATAATATGTTTTCTAAAAAAAGAAAAAAAAAACAAAAGCATGTTTGGATATATATACATATATATAATTATATACTAAGTGTGGTGTACTGTGACTTATAGCTAAATCAATCTAGGCGGAGCGTATAACTCAAATCCCAAGTCGAACTCTAGCTGATACCGAGCCTCGCATCTTCGTACATCGTTTTCCCATGATCATTATCTACATGGCAAGTATTCTTGCTTTACTTTTGGTCGATGCACATCGGCAATCCTTCGTGTTTGTGTGTGTGTATTAGCTGCACCGTTAGAATAAAAAGAAAAGTGTTAGTACTCAATTATTTTATATCGTTAGAAAAATATAGACTTTTATGCAACAAAGTGATAAAACGAAAATTAGATTAAGTGTGGATCTGCGATGAGATTTATTTAACTACAAATAAAATTCGAAAGTTGTTAACCTATCTCATATATATATCTTATTAGCCTGCTTGTGATTATTATATCCATATTGAGGTTAACGGTAAAGATAACAATTATGACTTATACCAGCTTGTACATCGCATTCATGCACTTACTATTACCAGATAACAATTACATTTGACATGTTATGATTTTTTTCATCACTCTAGTCTTTTAGAACGAGATCGCTAATTAGGATGCTGAACTACATGCCATGACACACTACTATTTACCAGTTTCATTGCTATACAATTATCACATCACAAGTTCCAATCTTTTTAGTATTCTTAATTAGTGATCTAGTCAATATCATAGTAGATACGAATACGCGGGGTGTGGGGTAGTTTGATTGTGCTTTCGTACAGCAAAATCTCAGGAGTCCCATGCTGGCAGCTCGTACCAGGCTATATCGGCCGCATGTTATTACAGCTCGTACCGAGCTAATCGGTCTTATGTTCATCCCACAGTTGGGCCCGTGTTTTCTAGCCCCTGGGGCCCTACCCTTGGGTTAGAAACTCCTGTAGAGATCGACGCACACACTCGAACTCATGATAGAATAGATTGTTGTTTACCGCCGAAAACAGAGACGAACCCGCGTAAGTCGTCTTGCCTGAATTTGGGGGCAGATGCTATTTGGATTTATCCGTCCACCTCTCCGAAGATGCCAAGTTGATTTATGGCACCATGTTTCGGAGGTTTAAACGGATGCGGCCATTGCAGCGGACTTCGTCAGATTACCCCTCATTGCGAGGGGTTTTTGATTGTGGAAACGCTCTTTCCTGCAGGCGTAAGCCCCTGCAGTTAATTACGTTACCGCGTAGCAATAACCACTTTCTCCTGCTCCAGATGTTCACTTCATGTCGTGTGTGTTTGTTTTGTTTTTGGTTGCCCGTGGATTGTATACGGAGACTAATTTGTGTTGTCGCCCGTAAGGCATAGATTAGTCTAAATCCATATTTTCTTATATTTGGGTTTGGTTTGATTTAAGAATCGTTAATCTCGTTTATGATTAAGGTCAACTTAAATATTTGTTGAGAATACGTTAGTCTAATTTTAGACTAAGATCTACTCAGCAAGGATTTTGGATCATTTAGACCCAACAAAAGAGCATTTGGGCTCTATTGCTTTAGTTTAAGGACGTTATGGTCCATCGATCACCATTTTTGGTATGAGTGTTTGGTTTAGGGACGTTGCGGTCCACAGCTAGTTTAAGGACATTACGGTCTATAACTAGTTTAAGGACATTGCGGACCGTTGTGATATGCTCATGGGTTTGGGAATGCACCTAAGAACTGTTGGCTGTCGGGACCCTACCCCTCTCTGAGGACGTTGAAGAATTACAACGACATATATCAGAGGTATGGAGAGATATACCCTTGAACCGAATTCCAGATTGAAGGGAAAGATCATAGTTGAATGAACACCATTTTAGATACCATCTGTTAGGAAATCATTAGTCATCTTTGGAACTAAGATCGATTTGGGGAGACCTGAGTATAGGAGGGCTCAGTTGATTGATAATCAAAGGGGTTTTGGCCTTGGGAGACTTGGCTAATTTGGGCTAAGGTTGGCCTCTCACAGTTTTACACACTGATATTTGCTTGGCGCTCACGTGCTCCCATGTGAGGCTCTAAAGCAATGTTAAACACTGCAATTTGGAGCGCTCATATGTGGCACGTGAGGTACCCGAGGGTTGGTATGGTATCCTTGGGTTAAAATCCCCGTCTATACATATAAGTGTTAAACACTTAAATCCCGTGGCCATCAGGTGTGGACACGTGATGCACCCCAGAGTTGGGCACTGATTCTTTAGGTTTATTCCCTTTTTTTTAAAAGTGATAAGCAGGGAGTCACGTGGGATCATGTGAGGCGCCCCAGAATGGGAATTGTCTTTGGAATTTCCCCCTTTTTCATATGAGTGTTAAACAACTGTTTAGGGGTCACATGGGAGCACGTGAGACGCCATAAAATGGGAATTGTCTTTAGAATTTCTCCCTTTTACATATGAGTGTTGAACAACTGTTTGGATGTCACGTGGAAACACGTGAGACGTCCTAAAACGGAGACTGTTTTTGGGTTTATTCTATTTTCCTTTTGAAAGTGCTAAGCACTATTAGGGGGTCACGTGGAATCACGTGACTCGATTTCAGTCGTTCTCTTTTTTTTATGCAGGGTTAAATCCTAGTTTTGTCAGAGGAATCAAATTCCTATATCTTTTGGAAGAATTAAATTCTTCAAACTTAGTTTTTTCCTCTAAATTTTGGAACTGCATGACAGAATCTCCCTGATGAGAATTAAATTCTCAACTTGTGAAGAGATCTGGTTCTGCAGATCTCAACCAGAGGAAGAACTAAGTTCTTGTTTGGAAGAGTTAAACTCTTGTATGAGGAGATAAAATGATCTCTAGGTCCTTTTTTCTTACCTAGAGTTTCTTTTCTTGAAAGAGAACTCTTCCTATCTTTTTTTTCTCAAATCTTATGGGGGGTCTCCTCCCTTGTTCCTTTCAGTCTCGGGTTTTTTATATAGTAGAGGTAGGTTTGTTGATTTAATTAAGGAAATCTCTCGTTGAGAGATCTTAATTGATTTGGGGATTTTATCCACCATTGGACCTTTGATCTAAAGACTTCTGTTTTACAGAAAATATTTTTCTTGTTTTTAACAAGATTGGGAAAATATTTTCCCATACAGAGCTTATTCTGTAGCTTGGTGATTTTTTAATCACCCAACGGTGCTCTGTTTTACAGAGCGTAATCTTTCTTGTTTAGAAAGATCAGGGAAATATTTTCTCATACAGAGCTTATTCTGTAGCTTGGTGATTTTTAATCACCATTGGATTTTTAATCCAACGGTGCTATGTTGTACAGAGCGTAATCTTTCTTATTTAGAAAGATCTAAGGAGATATTTTTCAAATAGGGTTTTGATCCCTCTTATTTAGAATTTAATTCTATCGGCTCAGAAGGCATTAGGAACCCTTACGTGTAGCATGTGACCTCATAGCATTAAACCGGTTTGCTTATATACAACAATCCCAGAGAAAAGTATCACGTGTTGGCACGTGAGCTGATGTTCAGGAATGTCACGTGTGGTACGTGACCCCCACGAAGTTAAGACCAACAACGAGCATCACGTGCTAACACGTGAGCTTCTCTGGCCTGTTATTTGTTTTAGGAAGACGCCTATATACTTTGTATATAGATGCTCACGTGCTTTACATGTGATGCCTGTTTGGCCTTTGGTTATTTATGTTCAGCGCTCATACTCTTTGCATATGAGCGTCCACGTGTTTTACACGTGATGCCTGACTGTGAATTCTTTTCCTCTTTCCTCCCGCCCTTCTTTATAAGGGTTATAAGGGAACAAATAGCTCTTGGCCGAAAATTTTGGCGGGAACAGATGCCCTCCACTATTTTGCCCACGTAATCATGTACGTGGGTGAAGTAGTGCAGAGTTATGTATGGCCTTAGAATTGAGGGCTTAGGGGACAAGTTTAGAGTCCTTGTAGCCTAAGACTTTTTATCGAGACGAGTCGAGAAGTTCTCACAGGAACGTTATTTTCCCTACGAGTCGAGACGAATCGAGAAGTTCTTGCAAGGACGTTATTTTCTCTACGAGTTGAGACGAATCGAGAAGTTCTTGCAAGGACATTATTTTCCTTACGAGTCAAGACGAATCGAGAAGCGATGGCTTAGGAAACAGGTTCAGATCTGCCGCCTAAAACTTTTCAATTTTATGAGCCATGAGGGTCTCATAAAGACTTTTCTCTCTACGAGTCGAGTGGATCCCATAGGTGTATTTTCTCCTTAGGAGTGCGGACTCCTAAGTGCGTTTTCTCTTAAGAGTCGTAAGGATCTCACAAAAGAATTTTCCTCCTTACAAGTCGAGAAGACTCGTAAGTGGTTGTTTCCCTCCTTGTCAATATTCGACTTTAGAGAGTGTGGCCCGTGAATAGTATGCAATAGTCCATCTTGGACCGACTTGCAGGGCCCCAGTGCTTAGGAAACAGGTCCTTATCCCCATTGCCTAAGGCTTTTCCCTACGAGTCGAAACGAATCGAGAAGTTCTCGCAAGGACACTAATTTTCTTACGAGTCGAGACGAATCGAGAAGTTCTCGCAAGGATGTCCTAACGTCACAGTTAACTCCTGCTGATAGAAGTCCGTTAGGTCTGTGGTACTAGGGTTTTATACCTGTCGTACGGCCGCGCTGGCCAGTGTATTCCTCGATATGCAGTCTTGCTGTTCGAGTAGCCCCGCGACGGTCGTGTCTCTGATCCCTTCGGGGGCTGGACAAGACATTTTCAAGTAATCTTCCAGGTGGTATTACCGTCGAAAGAGCAAGCGTTAGGGATATTCCATGTCGCTTTTTACTTGAGATTAGGCTCAGTTTTGGAGCCCCGATGAATCATGACCACTCCGCGCTGGTGTGGGATGGTCTCCGATAGTCTTTTCAGGTCTCATTTGAGTTGCCGTCAAGACCCTGAAGTGAGGGATTTTCCTTGGTTTCGTTTGTTGACATTGTGTCTATAATATTGCGACGAATGTCGAGCTTGTCTCTAAATTGTCTGTGAACCGTCAAGATTTGGAACTAGGGGACTTTGCCATGGTTCCGAGGTAGTCTCTAGGCTGTCTGTGAACCGTCAAGATTTGGAGTGGACTTTGCCGTGGCTCTGTTTTGCTGACGTAGCGTCTGCATCCTGCTGGAGTGAGAAGAAACGCCGTTGTTGATCTCTAGGTTGTCTGTGAACCATCGAGATTTAGAACTAGGGACTTTGCCATGATTCCGTTTTGTTGACGTCGCATCTGCATTCTGCTGGAGTGAGAAGAAACGTCGTTGTTGATATCTAGGATGTAGATGTAGCTATCGAGATCTAGCCTCCCTTTGATGAAGCCTGGTGGGACAATGTGGTTCCCTTTTCGTTTGTGCCCATGAATTATATACAGGGGTTGATGTGATCTCACCTACAGGGCAAAAGTTTTATTTCATTTTTTATTTCTTTCCGTGATACTCTATCATTTCAGCTTTTTATATCGCGAAAGTCGTGATTGCTCAATCATTTCGGCTATTTTCGCGGTGCCCAATCATTTTGGCTATTTTTCTTTTCTTTACTCGCTGCTTTTTATTGCGAGTTGCCCAATCATTTCGGCTATTTTTATATGCATATATTTTACTCGCTGATTTTTGTTGCGAGTTGCCCTATCATTTCGGCTATTTCATATGCATTTTTGGCTCGCTAATTTTTTTGCTGGGAGTATAGAACTTGAGATCTGACACCAATTTTGGCATCAGTATCGCTGCGACTGGAATATTACCATGAGCGAATCATCATTTGCCGTGAAAGAACTTGGAATTTGATACCGATTTAGGCATCAGCATCGCTACAACTGGGATATTGTCAGGAGCGAATCATCATTTGCCTTTGTCGATTTAAACAACGGTGGCTGTAACAACCCTAATTTTCATATACACTTTTCTGTATAAATTTAAATTTTTTTTTTTAAATCTATAAAAAAGTATTTTAATCTGAGCATAAGATATATATAATTAATT
The DNA here is from genome assembly GCA_030015575.1 of Agapanthus africanus. Classification (NCBI taxonomy): domain Eukaryota; kingdom Viridiplantae; phylum Streptophyta; class Magnoliopsida; order Asparagales; family Amaryllidaceae; genus Agapanthus; species Agapanthus africanus. The sequence goes on from JASDDO010000024.1 coordinate 5,661,873, forward strand.
ATTTTGTTTTTAAATAATTTTATTTTAGTGTACATAAAATTGTTTTAAAATTAAAGTGTACTTGGGATATTTAATACTGCTGATATCATTTTAAGTATCTACTTTTCTACAATAATTACAAGGAAGAGCTTGTAGCTCATTGGTAATACCTTGCATTGCTGAACCAAGCCACCAAAGTTCGAATCCCATGCCCCATATAATTTTTATATCTTTTTGTTTTAAAATTTTTGGAAGTCAACGGTTAAACAGCCATAACACACAAAATTAATGCTGTATACAAAAAATAAAGTACACCAAAATTCCCCCAAGTGAAACCCTACCGAACGAGCCCCAACTGGGCCCCAACTCGGCCAAGTCGGCCGGTGGTTCGGCCGAATCGGCCGGCGCCGTCGGCCGGACTCGGCCGGTCGGCCGAATCGTCAACACGGAAAAATTCAGTGTTGACTTGGTCAATACCCCTGCATACTTCAATTTTTCAGAACAGTTATCATTTTCCCATTACACCTCATTTACTCCTAAATTTAATGAAATTTTAATGAATTTTTATATTTTTAAATATATTTTTAATCCAAACCCTAACCCTAGCCTAGCCCTATATAAACACCCCTACCCTCTACCATTTCACCCTACAACTCTAAGTCCACTCTCTCAAATTCTCAAGAGAACTCGGTACGTAGAAAAAAAAGAGCGAGAAGCGAAGCACTGCCGAAACCGACGACGGATTCCGGCGATCGTATTAGAACCTTCGCGACGTTTTCGATGCACCGACAACCACCACTTCCTTAGCCTCCTTAGCTTGTCCAAACCCGTAAATCCCATCTTTTCTATCTCTCTTTTCTTTTAATAGAAAATACGACTTTTTGGAACCCGACGGAAATCGGAACAAACCGATATTCGATTCAGTTTTTCTACAAAATTCCACTTGTCACCTAATCCATAATACTTAAACATATCCATGATGACTATTAATCATATAGAAACCAATTTAAATAAAGTTTCTCACATGAAATGATAGATTTCTTGTAAAATCGTATTCTTTTCATAAAAATAACAAAAAGTTTATTTTTCTTGTTCTAATTAATTCCCTCATTCCTAAACATGTTTACCTTAATCACCAAACTTGTAGAAATCAATTTGAATTAGTTTTCACACATGAAATGATAACGTTTTCAAATACCGTATTCTTGCGCTTAAATACCTTCATGTTTAATATATCATATTTAACCTCTAAACTTCACTAAACCTGAAAATAAGTCACGAGGTAATGACCTACCTCTACACACACACAAATATAACCCTAATTGATATACGTCAAAACATAGAATACGAAAATACTGGACTTTTCACTAAAATACCATATTCTTTATAACCTTTTCTTAAAAGCCTAAGTTGTACACAATTCTAAAACAAAATCTTTTAAAATAAAATTACGATATGTCATGGACATCGATCGTTTATCTAAACTGACTTTGTGGTGTCTAGGCAAGTGTGTCTAGACTAGTGGTTTTTAATTAGGCCAACTACTGTGGTTCCTTCCCACTTACCTAACACTTACCTGGCCGCAATCGGCGGTGAAGAGGCGATTTGAGGCTTCTAATGACTTATTGTTTAGACCTTAGAAATAGACTAGTTGGCTTAGGAAACCCTAGAAACTAAAATACGGAAATTTACACCTTTTACAAATAAATACCTTAACTTTATAAAACCGTTTTTCTAAATGAATGGTATTTGTTAAACCTATGCAAAGCGCCACTACAACCCATCTTTGGGAAACCCGTTAGGGATAGTACGGTTCATCGTACACCCGCGGGCTAGTAGTGCGAGATTCAGACCTCCGCAAGGAGCATTCGGTCTCGAAAGGTTTAAAATACGACATTTAAGAAAAATGAGATTTTTGAAAATAAAATATTTATTTAAAATTATTCATGTGTTTATATATATATAATTTAAACACTTATGTTATTATAAGATAAAGTTTCCACTTTTTTTTCTAAAATTACAAGATTAAAAGTTACATTAAAATACCATGAATTTTAAATAAATCAATTAATACTTTTATTAGGATATATTCACTAGAATAACACAAATAAAATTCACACTCATTATAACTATAAAGACGAATAAATAAATACTTTAGGTGTATCTTGAAAACTATACAATAGTACTTTTTACATAAAACCCCCTCAAGTTTTATAAATTACAATAAAGCCCCTAACAATTGTTGAACTTCAAATTACCTTTCTTTTAGTCTGACTCGGGTTTGAGTCTGACTATTTCTGACTTGAATATGATTCAAGTCAATCTATATTCTTTTATATTTCAACTCAATATGAATACATGAATCCCTGAATCCAGTTAACAATCTATATAACTTGACTGAACCGAACCATGGATATATTCCTTTTACATGTTTCCCAGTATTCCATTTACATGACTCTACGGTTATAACCATTTCCTGATATCATGGTTTCGGTTAGTCAGTCAGTCAATCATGCAATCAATACAATTTTACAAGATAACAATACAAACAAGACATCGCGGGGTTTAAGGGGTAGATTGGTACGGAAGGTGTTAAAAGTGGCACGAGATGGTAAGATTAAGACACCTAACATGAATCCAATTGCCGTTATTCCGGGTTGTATAACGGAGCCTTGTACTTCCATTTGCCCTGGTCTCTAGCATATTGAGACCCCTCTCGTATACACTGGCATCCTTCTGTACCAAGCTACAACAACAGCGTTAACACCATACTACTATAATATGACAGAACCATACAACATTAAAAGCTACGCTCTCTCTCTCTTACTCTCTGTCTATTTCTCCCTTATCTTTGGGACTTACCGAGCAACCTGTTCGCTGACGACATTCTATTTCTTTCTTCTTTGAATGTCGTCAGGTGCGTTGGACCAAGCTGAGATCGAGCCCACCGGTGAAGATTTGGAGCAGTTCTACGAAGATCCCGAGCTCTAGATATTGTACCTTGTTCTTTTTTGTATTTTCATTTCCTGTTATGCCATTGTTTAGGCATCGCTTTTCATTTCAGTTGTATTTTCATTTCATGCATTGTTCAAAAGAATGTTATTAATAAAAGTAGTTGTTATTCCTATATCATTCGTCTCTTGTGATTTACTTTATATTGCTTAGTTACGCTTAGCGTATGTACTTCTGAGTATATACGTAGCGGACCTCGTCGCGTCCACTTCGCCGTACACTGGGAAGAGGGGCGTGACAGTGGCTTAGCAAATAGGGTTAGGATCCTGTTGACTAATGCTTTTCGACTTTATGAGCCGTAAGGGTCTCATAAAGGTGTTTCTTCCTACGAGTCGTGAGGATCTCGTAGGTGTGTTTTCTCCTTATGAGTCGTGAGGATTTCTAAGTATGTGTTCCCTTATAAATCGTAAGGATCTTACAAGAGTGTTTTCTTCTTATAAGTCGAGAGGACTTACAAGTGTCGTTCACCCCATAAAGACATTCCTCATCGTAGGTGGGACTTGGTGGGGAAACGTTTATTTGTGCTCGTGGATTGTATACAAGGGTCAATATTGAATTTCTTGTAGGGCAACTTAGGGAGTATGATGGCTTAAGAACAGGTTCAGATCCCTATAGCTTAAGGCTTTCGAATCCTACGAGCCGTGATGGTCTCACAGGGGGAATTCTCCTCACGAGTCGTGAGGATCTCGTAAGTGTAATTTCTCCTTAGGAATCGTAGGGATCTCTAAGTGTGTTGCTCCCTTGTGAGTCATAAGGATCTCACGCAGGTATTTTCCCCTTACAAGGTCGAGAGGACCTCGCAAGTGTGCATGAACTTTTTTCTTACAAGTCTGCGCCCTTTCGGGTTTTCACGAACTCGCCGGCAGTCCTGTTGTTTTTACTCACGGAGCCCTTTCGGGTTTTCATCCATGCCCATTTTTCTTTTGGACGTACCATTTTGTTTTTTTTTTACAACTCTCTCGAGAGTGTATCGCCGTATCTGGAGAGATACTTAGTTTAGGGACGTTACGGTCCATTGTTGCCGTTTGAGGTGACGCGCTAGTTTAGGGACATTCCGATCCATGTTTAGTTTAGGGACATCTCGGTCCACGTTTAGTTTAGGGACATCTCGGTCTATAGCTAGTTTAAGGACATCTCGGTCCGTTGAGATTTTAAGGCGAGATTTCGCTGGTTACTACTTATAGAATTTTGATTCAGGGAGATAGCGAGCGGACACGAGTATTGTCATCCATCATTAACCTGAGCCATGACTTGTCAGGCGTAGTATTTCTTAAGGAACTGGCCGTTTATTGGCCGGAAAGGTCTTTCGCCATGCATATCCATGAGCAAGTAGGCCTTGCCTTGGTAGACCTTGTCTATGATGTATGGACCCTCATAGTTCGGCTCGAATTTCCCCCGTTTAGCACGATTGGGGATCATAGGTCTTTTTACGACTAGCACGAGTTCGACTTGGCGGAATGTTATCGGCCTAGTCAATCTTTCGTATGAGCACGTCATCCTTGCTTTGTAACCTTCTAGGTTTTGCTGCGCCATGAGACGAGTTTCATCAAGAGCGTCGAGCTCCTCAAGCCAAAAATGGGCATTTTCTTCATCCGTCAGTTCATGTCAGACCGCCACTCGTAAAGTGGGTAGCTCTATCTCCAAGGAAAGTACCGCTTCTGTGCCAAATACCAAGCGAATGGCGTTGTATTCGTGGTCGTCTTAAATGTGGTCCGATAAGCCCAGAGAGCTTCATGTAATCTCTCACACCAATCTTTTCTGTTTCTGGCCACCGTCTTCTTTATGATCTTCGTCAAGATCTTGTTGAAAGGCTCAGCTAGACCGTTAGTTCGGGGGTTATAGACTGAAGAATATCTCTAATCTATTTTATGCTGCTGTGCGAAGCAGCTGATCTTGTGGCTTTTGTAAGCCGGCCCATTATCCGACATGATCCGTCGCGGAGTGCCGAACCGGTAGATGACATGTGTCTTGAAAAAATGGAGGATGTTCTCCATTTTCACATCTCTTAACGGTATTGCTTCTGCCTATTTAGAGAAGTAATCGGTCATTGCCAATATGAACCGATGTCTCTTGGATGATATTGGTTCGATGGGCCTGATTATATCGGTTCCCCACATTTCGAATGGTCAGCTAGCCAATGTCAGGTGTAGCGGATTCGGATGCTGGTGGATGAAGTCCCCGTGAATTTGGCACGAGTGACACTTCTTCTCATATTTGAGGCAGTCCTGAATCATCGTAGGCCAATAGTAACCCATTCTTTTGATCTTCAGCTTCATCCTTGGCCCGGCTTGATGAGAACCGCAGAGTCCGTCATGAGTTTCTTGGACGACTCTCCTTGCTTCTTCTGATCCCAGGCATCTCAGCCATAGATAGTCGAACGATCTCTTATATAGAGTATCATTGACGAAGGTGAAGGACAGGGCTCGCTTCATAAGCTGATGTCTTGATGACGCTTCTTCGGGCGTTCGATGGGATTTGAAATAGTCTATGAAGACCTCTCTCCAATCCTTAGCCTTTTCTTCGTCCTCTATTCGGAAGACCACTTGTTCAGTCGCTCCCCTTCTTTCAGACAACTTTAGAGATATTTCTGCTGGCGTAAGAATCTGGCGGCTTTGCACAATGATCCTTACGTCATCGAGGTTTTCTTCGGCCAGTTCTTTAGCGAGCTTGGCTAACGCATCCGCCTTATTATTTTCCGCATGCGGTATGCTTTCCAGGGTGTAGGAGGGATTTGCGTCAGCAATTGTTGCACTCTTTCACCATACCTGATCAGTTCTGGCTTGCACGTCTGGTAGTCGCCATTTACGCAGCTAACGACCAGCTGGGAGTCTCTATATATGAGGAGGTTTTCGATCCCCATGTCAATGGCAATCTCGAGACCTGCTATCAAAGCTTCATATTTCGCTTTGTTGTTTGTTTTTGGCTCCGTTAAGGAAAGGGCAAAACGCATTATCCCTCCTTATGGAGTCACAAAGATAAGGCCTGCTCCGGCTTTGATAATGGGGGTGCTTTGCTTCCGCCTCTTCATAGATGATACCCCATCGAAGTAGAGTTCCCATCAGGTATCACTCCCTTCTTTCTCCCCGTCGATTGCGTCAAACGCGTATTCGTCCGGCAATTCGCAGTTTAAGGGAGAATTAGCTGGTATCGGATGCTCAGCGAGAAAGTCAACGATGGCCTGGCCTTTTATTACCTTGAGGGGTCGATATACTATCGAGAACTCCATCAAGAGGAGGGCCCATTTGGCAAGCCTCCCCGTCAGTATGGCTCTTGACATCAAATATTTGAGAGGATTCACCTTTGATATGAGGTGGACCTCATGTGCCAAGGCGTAATGTCGGAGCTTCGTCACCGCGAAGATTAGTGCTAGGCAATGCTTTTCGATGGGGGTAATTGTTTTCTGCCCCCAGGAGAACTCGACTCAAATAGTAGAGAGCTCTCTCCTTCCCCTGGTCATTCTCTTGTGTCCATAGCGTGTCAAAAGAACCTTCAAGGACTGTTGTGTACAGGATGAGGGGCTTTCCCTTGACTGGAGCGGTCAGTACCGACGGGTTCTGCAGATATTGCTTGATTTCGTCCAGTGCACTTTGACATTTACGATCCCAAACGAACGGGGTCCCCTTCTTCATTAGATGACTATAGGGGCAGCATTTGCCGGAAAGGTTAGGTATGAACCGCCGGATATACGCGAGCTTTCCTTGGAGAGACCGTAGTTGCTTGAAAGTTCTTGGCGAAGGCATTTCCATAATCGCCTTGATCTTTGACGGGTCTATTTCGATACCTCGTGTCATATGATGAATCTCATGAATTTACCTGAGGATACTCCAAACGCGCATTTCAAAGGGTTCATCTTTAGGTTGTATTGCCGAAGGCGCTGGAACACTATCTTCAGATGCTCCCAGTGCTCTTCGTATGATTTGCTTTTCACCACAAGGTCATCAATATAACATTCGACAATCTCGTGTATGAGATCATCAAAGATCTTTGTCATGGCCCTCTGATAGGTGGCGCCAGCGTTCTTTAGATCGAAGGGCATCACTTTGTAGCAAAATATGCCTAGAGGAGTCCAGAAAGCAGTGTGCTTTTGGTCTTCAGGATGCATCTTGATTTGGTTGTACCCTGAGAATCCGTCCATGAAGGAGAAGACTTCATGGGTGGATGTGTTATTGATCATCTGCTCGGTAACAGGCACTGGAAAGTCGTCATTCGGACAAGCTTTGTTGAGATCCCGAAAATCTACGCAGATACGTACTGTCCCATTTTTCTTCATTACCGGAACGATAATGGCGATCCAGTCAGGATATTGAATTTCCTGGATAAAGCCGAAGTCGATTAGCTTCTTGACTTCGGCATTGATACTCATCTCAAACTTGAGCCGCATTCTTCTTGGCGCCTGTTTGACTAGCTTGACGTCCGGCGATATCGCCGGTTTATGCACAGCTATCTCTGAATCTAATCCCGGCATTTCGGAATAGTTCCATGCGAAGCAGTCTTTAAACTGCATAAGCACGTCTTTTAACGTAGCCACTTGTTTCTCAGACAGAAGCTTACTGGCGAACGTTGGCCTTGGCTCGTTTGCCGTCCCCAAGTCAATTTTTCTCAGGTTGTTTGCTGTGGTGTGTATTCCATCTTCCAGCTCTTTTGGCGCCGGTGGAAATTCTGAAATCACCTCGTTCTCATCTTCATTTACGAAGCATTGGGAGAGGTCATCCATATTCTCGTGCTTTCCCTCCTTTGAGAATGTTATCATATGGCAGGTGCGAGCTCGTTTCCAAGCTCGATGCTGATCTAGACTTTCCCCCGCAGTGTAGGTTGCTCTCGGCTCATGCTTTCGTGGCGGGGATACCCTCCAACTGTCAGATAGAGCAAACCTGCCTTGCTGATACTAATCTTCAACCCATTCTTTGAAAGTGAAGCAGTCTTCAAGAGGATGTTCCACTACTCGGTGATAGGAGCAATAATCTAGGTGATGGACCTCGTTTATCTGTTCGGAGTATCGAGACTCCGGGAGTGTCATCATTTGATACTTCATGACAAGGTTGAATATTTTCCTTGTCTTATCTTGAGGAAAAGAGTATTCCCGACCCATCTTCTTCATAAAAAACGGGTTTCAGCTGACTTTTCTCGCTCGCATGGCTTCTTGGATCCGCTTCGCTGTCTTTGAACATCGACCCCATTCTTGATCTTGTCATTACTTCTGCGTCGGACTTTTTCCTTGCCGCGAGAGCGCACATCGGGCTGAGGGTGAAGGGCATCGTCGTCTTCTCCTTCCGTAGCCTGTTGAATGATACGCTGCGTCATGGATTTCTCGTAAATGGCCATTTCGCGGCTATGGTCGTCCCGAACCTTTTGACTCTCTTCTCTTATCAGCTTGTCAATCTGTTCTTCGAATGATGGGCTTGGTATCCTCACGGCGGGATCTCGCTCTGGTTCGACATCAACGCTATCTGGAAATGCATTCGCTTCTCCACCGGAGTTATTTATGACATGGCAGCCATGGAATCTCTCCCGTTTCTTAGACTGAACGTGTCCAAGGCCAGTCGTCTCCATTCTTCCATTGGGCATCTTTCGCTGAGTCCCGGGATTGTCCCAAATCTTGTTATCGAACTGGGCTTGTCGAGCAGTCTGTCTGAAGGGTACGCCTTGGTATCTTAATAGCCTTTTCAGTCCCTCTGTGTGGTATCTGGGAAGACGGATTAGTTGAAGTCTGTCAACCGCAGGTTCAGCACCGTGCCATACTTCTTTCTCCACCTTGGTCTCCATGGATTGATAGAAAAGGATCGTCTTCTCACCCTTTTGCTTAGGAGGGACGTAGAAGGTTTATAGCTCTTGCACGCTGTATGTATCAAGTGCATCAAGTTCTTTGTAATGCTGCTGCAGAACCATGGTAATTTGTAAACTTTGGTCAGCTCCAGCAAAAGCCTGTATTGACGGGCGACGGAGAATACTGTGTTGGCCTCGTCCTCAGAGTCACTGCCAAAGACTAGAATAGGAGTAGATGGTCCGGGCCTATTGCCTTGGGGTTGTCCCGAGTAGACCATCTCTTCGTCCTCCTCGGTATCGCTCCCAAAGATCGGAATAGTGGCGATGGCTTTTTGTTTATTCTCCAGTTTGCGACATCTTTCCATGTTTTCGAAGTCTGGTGGCGTCTTCATATTTGTGGACTTCATTTACGGAGAATGGATTCAGCCCCCCTGTAACCGTGTACTCAAGGCCATCCTTGAAATACTTCATACACTGATGTTGTGTAGAAGGGATGATGTTGTACTTATATAACCAAGGCCTGCCGAGCAAAGCGTTGTAGCAAGTCTTAGCGTCAATAACATAGAACTTGATGTCAGTGACGAGCAGCCCAAAGCGTAATTTCAGTATTACGGACCCGAGCGTTTGTGATGATTGGGAGTCAAAACCGTAGATGGTAATTTTATCCCGAGTTAGGTGCTACACGTTCATGCAAATCTCCTTCAACACCCTTACATTGAGAAGGTTGACGGAGGACCCGTTGTCGACCAGGATCTTCCCTATCTTGATATCGTGACAATACCCGGTTACATACAGCGGACGGTTGTGCTCGCACGTTTCGAGAATGAAGTCTTTATCGCTGAAGGTGATATCAGCCGTGTGGATTTCTTCCATTTCGTCCTTCATCTTTTCTTCCGGGAGGAAGGCTTGAAACTGGTCAGGCTCCTGTAACGCCTTGATCAGAGAATCTCGTGCCTCTTTAGACAGGAGAAAGGCATCCAAAATGCTTAATTGTGAGGGTATCTTCTTCAGATGTGTCAGGACATTGTAATCCACCTTGTTCTTCTTAGGCGGGTTTTTGGGTGTGAGCTCTTCGACGACTCTATCATCGAGAGTAATCTCCTTAGGGACTTTTTCCTTCCCTTTGTCTCTTTTGTCTGAACCTTTGTTTGAGGGTCCGAGATTCTTTTCAGGCAACGTACGGTTACGCAGCTGAATGTTCTCACAGTTCCTCATCTCTTCTTCTTTTTCAGAGGTGGATTACTTGAAGAGAGAGCCGAGAGCTATTTCTTCGTCAGAATCGCTCCCGAAGGTAAGAACTTGAGATTTTGCTCTTGTCGCACCGGTACCAACCATATGAGAGTTGCCAGTCGTTCCTTCACGCTCGTCTGTCAAGCTTCTATGCTCCCGACGGGCTTTGCGCTTCATTTGCTTGAATCGTTTTCGATGGGCAACGTATCTCTGCCGCCACTTCTTAAAGGCATTGCACTCTTCGGTAGGGTGTGTGACCTTCCGATAGTATAAGCAGTAGTTCGGATGTGCATCCGGTTCATCGGGGTACGTACTCCCGGAAGTATTTTCTTTGAAAGGTGGCAGCTTTATTCCCACTGACAGAGCTTTGGTGAACTGCTTTCTTATCTCGATTCTGCTTTTGCTGGTGGCAAGGGAACTTTGATCCGGTTGAGGTACTTTTCTCATCACCGGAGCTTTTTCGGGCTGACACCGACGCTTGGCCTTTTCGTAAATGGCCGCTTCATGTTCTCGATTAGCTTTGCACTTTTGAAAAGCTTCGTTCAGCAGCTTGTCGATGAGCTCATCTGACGGTTCCATAGATTTTGGTTCTGGATGTGCCCCTAGTTTCTCTATGTCAGGAGCCTATTTGCCATTTATCGATGAGTGAGAGATCATGTGGCAACTCGCTACATAATCCTCAGGTTCTTCCGAAGAATCGTCTCCTTCATCAATGTCATTGTTTTCGTCCTCAAGAACATGCTTGAAGAACTCTTGCAGTGTAACTGGGGTACGTGCCTCTTGGTTGTATTCCTCCAGTGCATCGATATATTTCTGCAGACCCGTACGATTGCCGTCGAGCTGGACGGGCTTCTTGGCCTTCTTCTTTTTCTTTAAGGACTTCGGAGGCTTGGCCTGGAGGTTTTGTCCATCGTTACAAACTTTTGGCGTTGGGTGCGGTTTCAGCATTCCGTTAATAATTTCAGGCTCCAACGAGCTTTTCCACATAATCGCCGGACATGCTTGAAGATCCTTCAGCATTCTTTTAGTTTTACCTGAAAGAACCACTTCCCACGGAGCTTCTTCCACAAATGAGTATGATGCCCCCGGCGTATCCATATTTTTAAGAGCGTGCTGCTGCGGCGAGTTTATCTTCCAGTTTTCGGACAGCGCGAACTTGCCCTGTTGATACTGGTCTTCGACCCAGTTTTTAAAGACGTAGCAATCTTCGATTGGGTAGCACACTAATCGGTGGTAGGGGAAGTAATTGGGATTGTTGATATCGCCCGATTGCAGTGGGGGTCTCGGATCCGGCAGAGTGATGAGCCTGTTACGCACCGCCAGTTCGGATAATCTTCTCGTTTTATCCCGGGGGAACGAGTAAAGACGTCTCAACTTTTCTTCGAGAGATCTTGGTTTGTTGCTTTGGCGAATGACCGGTTTCGGGTCACTCGGTTGTTGTTGAGCGTTGGCGACGAAGGTCGTTTTTCCTTTGCCCTTTTCATTCTGAAGGTCTGTTTTTGAAAAGGACGGCCTATGGCCCATCTGGTCCATTTGGGCCAGTTTGTCAATCAAGGCCTGGAAGGTGGTCGGTTTTAAGAACATCATAAACTGGGATATAGTTGCCTAAGGATCAAAGGTCCCCACGAACATGCCCACAACAGGAGCTTCTTTTATGCGTTGTTCACATTTTGACCATAGGTTACGCCACCGAATTGCGTTTGAACCCAGGTCTCTCCCGGTTTCACTCTGGCGTTGATTAATGCCGTGATTGGGGTGCGCTTGCGAACCGCTGTGTGAATAATAGTTCCATCTCCGTAAATGTATTGACAGAGTCATTTGGGAGTTCGGAGTACCATTCAAATACCGTCTCCGACAAGCTGCCAACAAACTGGCGAAACAACAGTTTGTCATCGCCCCCAGAATTACCGTACAAAGCTCTGAATTGAGCAACGTGCTGATGCGGATTGCCCGTCCTCTTATACACATGGAATTTAGGGATCGTATATCCTGACAGGTACTTAATTTGGCCATACCAGCCTGGATAAGGTCGCCCAGTTCTGACGACTTGTCCTGCCGCTTCGTTCGCTTGATGAACTCGTATTTGTTGAGCTATGTAGTCATCAAGGGTAGCTTTGGAGATCGTCTCCTCCCTGGCTACTGAAAAAGCCGGAGGAGGGTTTGATATCTCCCCTATGTCGTCTTCAATGATTATTGGAAGGTCTTCGGCCGGAGGATCTGGCTGGATCATCATCCCCACCATGTCTTAGAACAGAAGCGTCATTTGTTTTATATTAGCCGCTTGTTCCACGGCCTCTTTGTCTTTCTTTTCAAGAACCCCCCGTAGGAATTCGGTGTCGGTCTCCTGCTCTTGGCGTTGCTCCGACGATACTCCCAGGCTTTCTTTCTGCCCAGTAAGTGCGGACATCCTTGTCAACATCTTTTGGAGCTTTTGTTGATGCTCCTGAGCTTTCGTTAAAAACCGTGTGAGTGGTCGATGACTCACGGAAGCACGACTATTCTCTTTTCCGGATGCCATGTAGACGGTATGCACAACCATCCCCCCAGACTTGGGGCGTTTGGGTCCACTGCCTTTGAAATTTATCGTGGGCCGGGGGATCTTCTCTAGCCTTCTCCTCCTGTGGGAGGTCGGGGTTGAGGGGGCCGTTGCGGCAGGCACCCATGCAGATGATACCTTTCGTGGTATGGCGGTTGGATGGTCCTCCTCTTGCCGAGCCTTCGTCTTCTTCAGCCGGCGAGAGTAATCTTTGTCAATTACAGAATCTTGGACTTTCTGCCAAACTCTATGGATCTTGGAGGACAACCGCTAAGGAGGCTGTTCCAGCTTCACCTGTGTTGTGTTTTCGAAAGGCGGAGGAAACTTCTTCAGTATGGTGGTTGGAGAGTTCTTGCGCACCCTCCTAAGTAGCTCGAAGCTGTTCCCAGTTGAAATAGCAGCGTCAGTTTCCACCATTGGAGCTGGTAGGGTAAGTCCAGAAAGAGAGTTTCCCCCATCTTTTCTCACTCGGCGCCAGTGGCGACGTCGAGCATGTCTTGCGGATGGGATCACCTCAGTTATAGAAGCGACCTCGTCATGCCCCTTTCTTTGATGAAAGGTTATTGTTGGTGCCAACCTGTCGAAGACTGACTTCCGTTGAGAGGGAACGTCTAACCTGTCGAAAACTGACTTTCGAATAAGAAAAGCACTTGTAACGACCTCACCCGTAGCAGGAGTTGGAACGGCCACTCTCGCCAAGACCGTCCCCTTACCAGGAGAAGCCCCTTTGACGACTTCGTTTACCGGAGCTGGAATGGCTATCCGCTTCAGAATAAACCCTTCAGGTATTGCAGGCCTCTTTACGGGCCCACTAGAGACTTGGTCCAGTCTGTTAAAGACTGAGGCATTGGAATTGGTCGACCCGTTGAGAGGGGCCGTGGTAGTTGCAAGCTGATCGAAGACCGACTTCTTTGGAGCCTCATGTGATGTCACTGAAGCATTGAAGCTCATTGGCAGGAGCATGGTCCCGAAGAACAATCCAGTAGTGGCCTGAGTCACCTACTCCACTGGCATCACAAAGATGGAGGCCGCTTGGGGCCCATAAGTCACTCCTCCAACAGGAACGGAATGGTAATTACTGTTGCAATTAGTGCAGTTGGAACCCATCGATGTCATCTTCTCTTCTGCATGGAGCAAGAAACCAAATCTTAGTACCTTGAATCCAGGGGCAACCATATTAAACCGCGATTCGTTCACGAACACGACACACGAAGTGTAGAGTGGAAAGAGGAAGAGGTCCCACCAGGCGTGCCAGAATCTGTTTACCGCCGTAAACAGAAACGAAACCCCGTAGGTCGTCTTGCCTGAATTTGGGGGCAAATGCTATTTGGATTTATCCGTCCACCTCTCCGAAGATGCCAAGTTGATTTATGGCACCGTGTTTCAGAGGATTAGACGGATGCACCCATTATAGCTGTAACAACCCTAAACTTCCTGTACAAATTTCTGTACAAATTTTTCAAAAAATACAGAAAGGGGTAACTTTTCCTGAGCACAAGTTATAAATTTGTTTTGCTTTTTAATAGCAAGCAAGAGCTTGTAGCTCATTGGTAAGACTTTGCACTGCTGAACCAAAGCACCATAGTTCAAATCCCATCACCCACATTATTTTTAATATTGATTTCTTTTTAAATTTTTAGAATTCCAAGAGTCTACACGTGCTAAATTCGTAAAACCAAAGGTCACACTAAAAAAAAACTACCCCACTGTGCTAACCAGACGACGACGGACCTTCGACGGCGAGCCCCAGCCCAACTCGGCCGACTCGGGCCGGCGACTCGGCCGACTCGGCCGGTAAGGCCGAGTTGACTCGGCTGAATACGAGTTGACCCTTCATGAAACTTGTGCCTCTTTGTCTTCTAGAACTCCTGTATACTTTAAATTTCCTGCATATGAACCGAACTCTTTAAAACCCCATTAAACCATATTTTTAATACAATTTTTAATACAACTTTTCACCTACCCTAAGCCTAGTTTTACCCTATAAATACCATCCCTAAACACACCTCCCTCACTCACAATTCTGTCCAAACTCTCAAGAAAACTCTATAGAGTTTTAGTGTGCAAGTGGAGTTAGCAAAGGGCGAACCTCCGGCGATTTTCCGACGACGATCCGAGCAGCTCCCGGCGACGAAACGACGCACCGGCAACTCCTATGTCCTTCTCTCCCTCTTCTCTTGACTCTAATCCCGTAAGTCCTCCTCTCTCTTCTATTCTCTATTCTTAAAACTTCTTTTAATAAAACCCGACGGAAGCGGAGTTAAATCCAACTTCCGATTCGGTTTCCTTTATAAAGTTCAATTTTCCTTAACACAATCATACAAAACTCTTGCATATTGACTATTAATCATTAACAAAACATATGGAACAAATTCCATTTCAAAAGAATGTATATTTCAATTTTTATTATACCTTTTCAGTAAAATACCATGAAGTTTAGTTTCGACAATAAAACATCATATTTCATTGCTATACTTTTAAATAGATCACGAGATAATGACCTACATCTTCACAACACTCATATACAACATAGCACGATACCTTTTAGGAAATATAGATTCGGGAAATTACCGTTTTACATAAAACTACTTTTAACTTATAAAAGCCATTTTCACAAGATAACGTATTTTAAACAATCTTTGCAAAGCGTCGCTACAACCCATTTTGGGAAACCCGCCTGAGATGGTGCGGATCATCGCACATTCCTGAGCTTAGTAGTGTGAGATGCAGACCTCCGCAAGGAGAATTCGGTCTCGAGAGATTTAAAAATACAAATATCTTAAGAAAATGAGGTTTCTAGAAATATAATATATTAAAATTATTTTTATATAAGTATATATATGTATTATCAAATTATCTATTTTTGTGATAAAATAAATATTCCAACTTTCCTAAATCACAAAAAAATCACTTTACATGAAAATACCATGAAATTCCATACAAGTCCAATATTACAAATAAATACCCTACATTATGAAAAATAGGTTTTATTCACTAGAAATGCAATATATAGAAAATCTACATCTATGAAAACTTTAAAGATGATAATTAAATACTTGAGGTGTATTTTGAAAATTATACAAAATTATTTTTACATAAAATCCCTTCAAGTTTTATAAATTATAATAAGGACCCTATTAAACATAGGTTTAAGCGGGACCAATCTCTTGAGCCTCAGGGAGCCGGAGAAGTGGGTGCTTGCCTATTTAAGGTAGACAACTTAATAAACGGTGTTATCAACATGGTAATCGTCTTTGAAAAAGACACAAATCCTGCCGTCCATGTGCAGCGGTTACCGATAACATCAAACCTAATTCAGGACTTCAATTTTCTCTTTCTAATTGTTCGGACTCAAACTGAGTCTCATTAAATAATCTGACTTGAATATGATTCAAGTATAATCTACAATCTACAATTCAATATGAATCCATGAATACATATATTCAATCTATTCAATCTGTATTGACCGAACCGAACCATGGATATACTTCTATTTATATGATTCTCCAATTACATTCATTTACTGATATTATAGTTTCGGCAAGTCATCCAATTATAAAATTTATATTACAAGACAATACAAGTTGCAATATAATTCAAACAATACAACAATACAATTAAGACATCGCGAGATTTAAGTAGTAGATTGGTACGGAAGGTGTTAGAAGTGACACGATACTGCAAGATTTAAGACACCTAACTTGAATACAACGCCGTTATTCCGGGCTTTCTAACGGAGCCTTGTACTTGCAGTTGCCTTTAGTCTCTGGCATATACAGACTCCTCTCGTATACACTGGTATCCTTCTGTACCAAGCTACAAACAACAGCGTTAACACTAAATACAACATTATAACAATATAATACAACTTTAAAAGTTACACTATCTCTCTTACTCTCTGTCTATTCTACTTCTCCCTTATTTTCGGGACTTACCGAGCGATTTGTTCAATGACGACATTCTCTTTCTTCTTCTTTGAATGTCGTCAGGTGTTTCGAAACTTTCAGAGATCGAGCCCACCAGTAACGACTTGGACTAGTTTATTTAAGATTCCGGGCTATAGTTACACTTGTACATTTCCTTTACAATCTATATTTTCCATTCTTGTTATGCCACTGTTTAGACATTGCTTTCATTCAGATGTATTTACTTTCCATGCATTGTACAAAAGAATATTAATAAATAAAGTTGATGTTTCATTACATTTGTCTCATATGTATATTTCTTTTATATTGCTTAGTTACGCTTAGCGTATTTACTTCTGAGTAGCGGCCTCGTCGTGTTCCCCTCTCTGTACATCGGGAAGCGAGGTGTAACAGGTTTTGTTAGTGGCCCATGCAGGTCTGAGCTGTATGGAACCCTACCATACAGTTCTGTTCTGCGTGAACAACCTAAGCAATATAACACAAGAACCAGCAACTAAAACATTCTTTACAATTCATATTTCTTGAATCTTATCATTTCATAAACTTTGAATCTGTCATAACCTAAATTTTTCATTCATGGTTATGGATTCCCCAAACAACACCAGCACCAATGTCAACAATACACCTCCACCACTACCAGTCACACCTGTCGTAGCTGCTCCAATCAACGAGTAGACGGTTCTTCTTGAGGCAATCCGCGGCCTTCTAGAAGGACAGCAGGAGCAGACTGCTCTTTTAATGAACCGTCCCGAGGCAGAAGCACCTGAGGTGAAACAATTCAGAGCTTTGCACCCCAAACAATTTTCAGGAAAAGAGAGCCCACTGGAAGCGAAGAAATGGGCTCACAGTATTGAAGACGACCTGGCAGCAGCACAAGTTCCAGAGGTAGCTTGGTTCTGAGTTGCGAAGCTGCAGCTCACGGACAATACACGGGTCTGGTGGAAGGCGGAAGAAAGCCGTCATGACCAACCTATCGAATGGAAAACTTTCTGCGACATGTTTGACGCAAAGTATTTTCCTGAGACTGCCCGCTTTGATATGGAACAACAGCTCATCCATCTGCAATAAAGTTCAATGTGGACCAAGTCAGTAGATGAGTATGACGCTGAGTTCACCATGCTCAGTCGGTAAGATATGTCCCAATAATTCAATTCTTCAATATATCACATACTACACAGCTAACACAAGACCGTAATAGGTTTGCGGCCCATCTCATACCGACTGCTAAGATCAGAGCTAGAAGATTTCAGCAAGGGTTGGACCGGGAAATCCAAACTGCATTAGCTACAGGGGATTTCCCTACCCATGATTTGGCTTTGAAAGCTGCCCGAAGATATGAGGCAGTAGTAAAGATGAAGGGCAGACCCCAATCTGCCTGTTTGAAATGCCCTGCCACTCAAATGGCAGAAGGAGCCTCTTCCAGGCCATCGTTCGAACCCAGGAGAACTGAAGAAATCAATAACCAGTCGAGTCCAGACTTCTGCTACTATTGCAGGAGAAAGGGATACTTATGGAAGGACTGTAGGCGTGCAAAAGGCATGTATCTAATTTGTGGCGCATCCAATCACGGAATTGGAAACTGCCTTTATAGAAGCAACCCAGATCACACACCCATCAACTACCCGCAGCGGCCAGCTATCCAGGCTCCTACATCTCGTCTTGCACTCACAGCTCCACCACCTGCACCGCCTACTCTCCAATTCCAACAGGCAATGAGAGACATGCCTCGAGGGCAGAGAAACGTGCCCCAAGGACAAAATGTGCCTCCATCTAGGAGGAATGTACCACGGCATCAGACTTTCACATTAGCAGTCATAGAAGGCAAGGCTGTAGATCAAGATAACACTAGTAAGTCTCTTTCACATTTTTAAAATCCTTGTATCACTTTGTTATATTTTCACTATCAGTACTTCAGTCACTAAAATCTGTTATACTCTCCTTTTACAAATTTCGAGGACGAAATTTTTATAAGGAGGGTAGAATGTAACAAGCATAAACTTCCTGTACAACTTTCTGTACAAATTTTTCAAAAAATACAGAAAGAGGTAATTTTGTCTGAGCACAAGTTATAAATTTGTTTTGCTTTTTAATAGCAAATAAGAGCTTGTAGCTCATTGGTAAGACCTTGCACTGCTGAACCAAAGCACCAGAGTTCAAATCCCATCCCCCACATTATTTTTAATATTAATTTTTAAAAAAAATTTAGAATTCCAAGAGTCTACACGTGCTAAATCCGTAAAACTAAAAGTTACACTAAAAACAAACTACCCCACTGTGCTAACCAGACGACGATGGACCTTCGACGGCGAGCCCTGGCCCTACTCGACCGACTCGGGCCGGCGACTTAGCCGACTCGGCCGGCAAGGCCGGGTTGACTCGGCTGAATCCGAGTTGACCCTTCATGAAACTTGTGCCTCTTTGTCTTCTGGAAACTCCTGTATACTTTAAATTTCCTGTATATGAACAGAACTCTTTAAAACCCCATTAAACCATATTTTTAATACAATTTTTAATACAACTTTTCACCTACCCTAACCCTAGTTTTACCCTATAAATACCACCTCAAAACACACATCTCTTACTCACAATTCTATCCAAACTCTCAAGAAAACTCTATAGAGTTTTAGTGTGCAAGTGGAGTTAGCAAAGGGCGAACCTCCGGCGATTTTCCAACGACGATCCGAGGAGCTCCCGGCGACGAAACGACGCACCGGCAACTCCTACGTCCTCCTCTCCCTCTTTTATTGACTCTAATCCCATAAGTCCCTTCTTGCTCTTCTATTCTCTATTCTTAAAACTTCTTTTAATAAAACCCGACGGAAGCGGAGTTAAATCCGACTTCCGATTCGGTTTCCTTTATAAAGTTCAATTTTCCTTAACACAACCATACAAAACTTACATATTGACTATTAATCATTAACAAAACATATGGAACAAATTCCATTTCAAAAGAATGTATATTTCAATTTTTATCATGCCTTTTCAGTAAAATACCATGAAGTTTAGTTTCGACAATAAAACATCATATTTCATTGCTATACCTTTAAATATATCACGAGATAATGACCTATCTCTTCGCAACACTCATATGCAATATAGCATGATACCTTTTGGGAAATATAGATTCGGAAAAATACTGTTTTACAAAAAACTACCTTTAACTTATAAAAACCATTTTCACAAGATTACGTATTTTAAACAATCTTTGCAAAGCGCCGCTACAACCCATTTTGGGGAACACGTCTGGGATGGTGCTCGCACATCTTTGGGCTTAGTAGTGCGAGATGCAGACCTCCGCAAGGAGCATTCGGTCTCGAAAATTTAAAAATACAAATATCTTAAAAAATGAGATTTCTAGAAATATAATATATTAAAATTATTTTTATATAAGTATATATATATATATATGTATTATCAAATTATCTATTTTTGTGATAAAATAAATATTCCAACTTTCCTAAATCACAAAAAAATCACTTTACATAAAAATACCATGAAATTCCATACAAGTCCAATATTACAAATAAATACCCTACATTATGGAAAATAGGTTTTATTCACTAGAAATGTCATATATATAAAATCTACATCTATGAAAACTTTAAAAACGATAATTAAATACTTGAGGTGTATTTTGAAAATTATACAAAATTATTTTTACATAAAACCCCCTCAAGTTTTATAAATTACATTAATGACCCTAGTAAACATAGGTTTAAGCGGGACCAATCTCTTGAGTCTCAGGGAGCCGGAGAAGTGGGTGATTGCCTATTTAAGGTAGACAACTTAATAAACGGTATTATCAACACGGTAATCGTCCTTGAAAAAGACACAAATGCTGCCGCCCATGTGCAGCGGTTACCGATAATATCAAAACCTAATTCAGGACTTCAATTTTCTCTTTCTAATTGTTCGGACTCAGACTGAGTCTCATTAAATAATCTGACTTGAATATGATTCAAGTATCATTTACAATCTACAGTTCAATATGAATCCATGAATACATATATTCAATTTATTCAATCTGTATTGACTGAACCGAACCATGGATATACTTCCATTTACATGATTCTCTAGTTATATTCATTTACTGATATCATGGTTTCGGCAAGTCATCCAATTATACAATCTATATTACAAGACAATACAAGTTGCAATACAATTCAAACAATACAACAATACAATCAAGACATCGCGGGGTTTAAGAGGTAGATTGGTACGGAAGGTGTTAGAAGTGATACGAGACTGCAAGATTTAAGATACCTAAGCTGAATACAGCGCCGTTGTTCCGGGCTTTCTAACCGAGCTTTATACTTCCAATTGCCTTTAGTCTCTGGCATATAGAGACTCCTCTCGTATACACTGGCATCCTTCTGTACCAAGCTGCAAACAACGGCGTTAACACTAAATACAACATTATAACAATATAATACAACTTTAAAAGTTACTCTCTCTCTTACTCTCTGTCTATTTTACTTCTCTCTTATCTTCGGGACTTATCGAGCGATTTGTTCGCTGACAACATTCTCTTTCTTCTTCTTTGAATGTCGTCAGGTGTTTCGGACTTTCCAGAGATCGAGCCCACCAGTGACAACTTGGACCAGTTTATTTAAGATCCCGAGCTGTAGTTACACTTATACATTTTCTTTACAATCTATATTTTCCATTCCTGTTATGCCACTATTTAGGCATTGCTTTTATTCAGATGTATTTACTTTCTATGCATTGTACAAAAGAATGTTAATAAATAAACTTGTTGTTTCATTACATTTGTCTCTTGTGTATATTTCTTTTATATTGCTTAGTTACGCTTAGTGTATTTATTTCTGAGTAAATATGTAGCGGTCTCGTCGCGTCCTCTTCTCCGTACACCAGGAAGCGGGGCGTGACAGTAGCGGACTTCGTCAGATTCCCCCTCATTATGAGGGGTTTTTTATTGTGGGGACGCTCTTCCCTGCAGGCGCAAGCCCCTGCAGTTAATTATGTTACCACGTAGCGATAACCACTTTCTCCTTCTCCAGATGTTCACTTCATGTCGTATGTGTTTTGTTTTTGGCTGCCTGTGAATTGTACACGGAGACTAATTTGTGATGTCGCCCGTAGGGCGTGGATTAGTCCAAATCTGTATTTTCTTAGATTTGGGTTTGGTTTGATTTAAGGATCGTTAATCTCGTTTAAGATTAAGATCAATTTAAATGTTTGTTGAGAATACGTTAGTCTAATTTTAGACTAAGATCTACTCAGCAGGGGTTTTGGATCATTCAGACCCAACAAAAGAGCATTTGGGCTATATTGCTTTAGTTTAAGGATGTTACGGTCCATAGATCACCATTTTTGGTATGAGAGTTTAGTTTAAGGACGTTGCGGTCCACAAGCTAGTTTAAGGACATAGTGGTCCATTGTGATATGCTCATGGGTTTGGGAATGCACCTAAGAACTGTTGGCTGTCGGGACCCTCCACCTCTCTGAGGACGTTGAAGAATTACAACGACATGTATCAGAGGTATGGAGAGATGTACCCTTGAACCGAATTCCAGATTGAAGGGAAAGATCATGGTAGAATGAACACCATTTTAGATACCATCTGTTAGGAGATCATTAGTCATTTTTGGAACTAAAATCAATTTGGGAAGACCTGAGTATAGGAGGGCTCGGTTGATTGATGATCAAAGGGGTTTTGGCCTTGGGAGACTTGGCTGATTTGGGCTAAGGTTGGCCTCTCACAGTGTTACACACTGATACTTGCTTGGCGCTCACGTGCTCCTACGTGAGGCTCTAAAGCAATGTTAAACACTGCAATTTGGAGAGCTCACCTGTGGCATATGAGGCACCCGAGGGTTGGTGTAGTATCCTTGGGTTCAAATCCCCGTCTATACATATAAGTGTTAAACACTTAAATCCCGTGACCATCAAGTGTGGACACGTGAGGCGCCCAAAGTTGGGTACTGGTTCTTTGGGTTTATTCCCTTTTTTAAAAAAGTGATAAGCATTATTAGGGGTCACGTGGGATCACGTGAGGCGTCCCAGATGGGAATTGTCTTTAGAATTTCCCCCTTTTTCATATGAGTGTTGAACAACTGTTTGGGATGTAAGGTTACTTGGCACTATCACAAGGGTCTAAAAGGCATCAATCATGCCGAATTTAAAATTTACAAGTGCCGAACAACCTAAAGCGAGGATCTTTGCTAGATAATTAGGGTTAACAAAGCATGTAAACAACTTTACATCTAAAGGAAAGGGATTACAACCTTTATAGTCCGCTCCTTCGCTTCAGAAGCTCCGAGTAGTAGTCCCTTCGCCGCGATCCATGAACTTCCGGACTCCAGAGAGGCTCCACAAGCCGAATGATCTATGCTTGCTTGAAGTCTTCCTTTTCGAAGATGATCTACCTTAAAGAATTTTTAACTCAAGCTCTCACTTCTCTAATCAAGTATTAGTGAAGTGAACACCCTAATCTAAGTGGCTACAATAGATGAGAATGATGAAGTAGGAATTTAGCTCTCTTTTTATTTCAATTTCTCACTTTTATTCATCACTTGCAAAAAGCTAGCAAGCTTTTTAAAAGGAAGAAGAAGAAGAAATCTATTTGTGATGAATAATGAAATTTTTGTCCATGGTTACAAATCCAACCTTGGGTTAAGTATGATGGCTTAACTCTTGTAGAGAATTGACTAGGGTAAAGGGTTTAGGTTGGGTTAAGAAATATCAACTCAAAATATCAATCCAAAATCTAAGCATAAAACAAAAGTAAAGCTTCTAGAAGCTTCATGAAAATGCTAACCCAAATCAAACCCTAACTATATTTAATCTCCACAAATCATGTTGCATTTGTAATCATAACTTGTTACAATATTATATATCACATATATAATATATTTTTGTAACAAAAGAAAATAATACAATTAACATGTATCGCATATATATCAATGTATTATCCGGTGAGAAAATGAATCAATAAAGCGAGCTTATATCATTTAATGTAATGTAATATATCACATATATAATTATACATTAAATTATCGAATCAACACTTGATCCGACAATCCGGCTATCTCTCAAATAACCGACTAATATAATCTGTATCAGTTCATCGAATCAACACTTGATCCGATGACCCGGCTATATCACATATACCCGGCCAATATCTAATATCGCGAGAATAGAATACGGTATCTCATATCGTAATATTCTCGATCCCGCACATATCACATATGTGCTCCTACTCCGTTTTGCCTGAGTCAAGAAACCTCTGTGTAGGACTCTAAAGAATCGTCAATACACCGGCAGTAGGTGATGATCATATCAAACACCCACAAGCTGCAAGCGGTCAGCTAAACGTAACAGCCACCCAGGTATTGAGCGATCAGAAGATCAACAAGCAAACATGTACATTCTCCTGTGAATCTAATCAGTAACACTACCGTACAGTCCGGTCTCTTCGTCTGATATATCGCATATCTAGTCTAAGGGTGGTAAACATCAGACCCCAGTAACCGATAAGTCGTGTCGATGTGAGGCTCATAACAGGTCGAGAAACTACTGATAACACTTACTAGTAGTACTCTATATCAGCCCTGGCCAGAGACTTCCAGTTATAGCCAATCGAACACTGCACAACATCAACTCCCTATACCGGGAGAAACGAATCCCCTCCTCTCGCTCATTGCCTCCATGTGATTCGGGACTGTACCCAAAAGCCACCGTTTTGCACGCCCTCTTGGATGTGGTAAGGTGGAAATCAAAGCACAGTGGGAATCACACAAGACTCTATGACGATCTCGGGTCTACAGACTAAGCTGTACCAGTGTCACCGGAGAACTGCTATCTGACGATAGGTATATTACCATCTAGGAATTCTCGGCGAGTCCATTCAGTATACCCAGTCTCCACTGAGCACCCATACACCATCTTTGACGTCAATCACCGATGGATATGGGATCATCCATCGCCCATCATATGGGTCAAGATGCGTATACGCTAGTCTACTCTGGTGTATCGATGCCCTGTCTCAATACACCCTCGACTAGGAACAATTATAGGATGTACTCATAGACTACCGTGGCCCCACTAGTATGATCTCATCAAAGTCCCAGTAGTCGAGTACATATCCTAAAGGCTTTATCAACATGTGAGAGCAAGACAGTAAACTAATACAAATCAACATATTAAGACAAAGTGAAACCAAATAGCAGACTATCATGTCGAGAAAGAAAGTCCTCTCTATATATATCCAAGCATCCACTATAATATACATCATATGTACAACAATGGCCTCTAAGGCATATATATAACTAACATGGGGTTACGTGGGAGCACGTAAGGTACCTTAAAATGGGAATTGTCTTTGAATTTCCCCTTTTTTCATATGAGTGTTGAACAACTGTTTAGGGGTCACGTAGGAGCACATGAGGCGTCCTAAAACGGGGACTGTTTTTGGGTTTATTCCCTTTTCCTTTTCAAAGTGCTAAGCACTATTAGGGGAGTCACGTAGAATCACGTGACTCGATTTCAGTCGTTCTTTTTTTTTATGTAGGGTTAAACCCTGATTTTATCAGAGGAATCAAATTTCTATATCTTTTGGAAGAATTAAATTCTTCAAACTTAGTTATTTCCTCTAAGTTTTGGAACTGCATGACAAAATCTTCCCGATGAGAATTAATTTCTCAACTTACAAGGAGATCTGATTCTGCAGACCTCAACCAGATGAAGAACTATGTTCTTGTTTGGAAGAGTTAAACTCTTGTATGAGGAGATAAAATGATCTCTAGGTCCTTTTTTCTTTCCTAGGGTTTCTTTTCTTCAAAGGGAACTCTTCCTCTCTTTTTTTCTCAAATCTTATGGGGGGTCTCCTCCCTTGTTCCTTTCAGTCTCAAGCCTTTTATATAGTAGAGGCAGATTTGTTAATTTAGTTAAGAAAATCTCTCGTTGAGAGATCTTAATTAATTTGGGGATTTTATCCACAGTTAGATCTTTGATCCAAAAACTTCTGTTTTACAGAAGATATTTTTCTTGTTTTTAATAAGATTGGGAAAATATTTTTCCATACAAAACTTATTCTGTAGCTTGGTGATTTTTTAATCACCTAAGGAGATATTTTCCAAATAGGGTTTTAATCTCTCTTATTTAGAATTTAATTCTATCGGTTCAGAAGGCATTAGGAAGCCTCACGTGTAGCATTAAACCGGTTTGCTTATATGCAGCAGTCCCAGAGAAAAGCATCACGTGTTGGCACGTAAGCTGATGTTCAGGAATGTCACGTATGGCACGTGACCCCCACGAAGTTAAGCCCAACAACGAGCATCACGTGCTAACACGTGAGCTTCTCCGGCCTGTTATTTGTTTTAGGAAGGCGCTTATATACTTTGTATATAGATGCTCACGTGTTTTATACGTGATGCATGTTTGGCCCTTAGTTATTTATGTTCAGTGCTCATACTCTTTGCATATGAGCGCCCACGTGTTTTACACGTGATGCCTGACTGTGAATTCTTTTCCTCTTTCCTCCCTCCCCTTTTTTATAAGGGTTATAAGGGAACAAATAGCTCTTGGCCAAAAATTTTGGCGGGAACAATTGCCTTTTAGTGACCAGTTAGGTTATAACTTGACATGTTTACATGTCTGTTTCATAGTATTAATGTATCTATATATATCCGTTTCTACTTGCGCACATGAGCTTCACTACACTCATATATTCATGTTATCATACCACACACACACCTTATACGTTGAGTACTTGTCGGGATGTTCTAACGACCCTAAGATTTGCCATCTCAGGTTTAGAGACGATTTTTTCAGGCTAAGCAAGATCGGAGTGACTATCGGGACCTTGCCGAAGATCAGTAGTCACAGGTTTATTTCTTTTTAGTTAGTATTTAGCATATGCGCTCTTGTGGGACATTAGGCCTTATGTATCTTTTTTGGATCTTGTTTTATTTCGAACCTACTATATTGGATCTTTATTTGCATCCATTAACTAGTAAATTTATTTTTAACATTCCTCGTAGATTCCTTGCGGCATGACTATCAGTATTATCTCTTTTTATTGGATTTTTACCTTTAACAAGTTTAGCTAGACAGCCTTTATGAGACTATGGAAGGATCTTTCTTTACCGTAGGTAGCACGGCTACCCTTCGTTGCTCTCCGTATTCCAGAATTTGGGAAGCGGGGCGTGACAAGTTTTGTTGCTATCAGAGCCAGGATGACGTTGAAGTTAATCTTGGTTCTACCGACCTTTAAGATTAGAATCACATGTCTAGGTTCTCCTCGGTATGTCATGCTGCATATTCTTTTGACTCTGATTGTAAGATTCGGACAACTTACATAAAGTTACGATATTGTGCCCATGTACCGCGGCATGGATACAATACGGTATTCTGTATGAGTGACTTAGAGTTTTACCCTTAATTCGTATCCATTGATTTGATTATATTGTATTATCTATTTTTGCTCAATTATTTTAATTCTCTGAATTTGAATCTTATTTTAGCTGCTAAATCTCGTTGTTCGTTTTGACTTCAGAATCATGGTGGAAGAAAATTTGCGGGTATATAGAAGGCGTGACAACAATCCTGCACTACTTGGAATTATACGTGGTATGTTAAAGAGCCAACAGCAACAGACTGGCTTACTACAGGAGGGTCTACTTGCTTCTCAGCAGACCGCTCCTACAGCCTTGAATAAGGTGGCTGAGATTCGTTAAGGTAGACGTCCGGGTAGTGTCGTTAATTTTAGGAGACTACAACCGGCAGTTTTCACTGGCTCGGGCAGTCCAGTTGATGCCGAGCAGTGGATTGTCGACATGGAGAATTTGCTGTCAGCCACCTGAGTTCCAGAAGAGGAAAAAGTAGATATAGTCAAGATTCAGCTGCAAGATATAGTTAGAATTTGGTAATTCGCAGAAGAGAACAGGTTGAAGAAACCGATTGCATGGACTGATTTCTCTACGGCTTTCATCGAGAAATTCTTTCCCAAGTCGGCCAGGATCGAAATGAGCAGCAGTTTATCATTCTTCGGCAGAGAGATCGCACAGTGGACGTGGTAGCGGCTGAGTTTCTCCGACTCGGTCGTTTCGCTCCTTCGATTGTAGCTCAGGAGGAGGACAAGGCCAGGAGATTTTTATAGTACCTTACTCTGAAGATACAGGAGAAACTAGCTTCACATGATCTGGGGACTTATTCTGATGTACTAAATGCAGCCCGCAGGATTGAGGCGATTATGGATAAGAGGAAGAAACTCCAGGATGGAGGATTTAAACGCCCGGTGAATCAAACTTCAGGAAGGATTCTAGTTAAACAACATGGAAGAGTTCAGATGAAGCGTACCGCAATCTCACCATAACGAGAATCTCTGGTTTGTGGATACTGTCAGATACCGGGATACATTGAGAGGAATTGCTACCGGGCCAAGGGTCTATGTCTGAAATGTGGTACTAGTGACCACCAGATTGGGAGTTGTCCTAGGAGAGTAGAGCGCAACCAGCCTCAGAAAGGACTTGTCCCTCAGAAACAACTTTTTGATCAGAGGCAAAGCAACACAGGTCTTGGACAGAGGCAAGCCTTTACCCTGACGGCTGAGGAGGCAGAAGCATTAGAGGATGTCGTTTCAGAAACCATTCAAGTTTGTTATGTTCCTGCTAAAGCACTTTTCGATTCTAGGGCTTCGTATTGTTTTATTTCTTTGGTTTTTGGCACAACACATTCTATTACACATGAAACACTGACTCGAGATTGGGACATTCACACTGAAAATGGAGTAGTTGCCACCAACCTAGAGTGCAAGTTTTGTCCAGTAGTGATTTGCGGCAGGGAACTTTTCGCAGATTTCCTGCTGATTGGGACCGGTAGTTATGATGTTGTCTTAGGAATGGATTGGTTGGGCACCTTTCATGCACATATTGATTGTCAGGCCAAAACCGTAATCTTTCGCATTCCTAACCACCCAGGGTTCGTGTTTACTGGGGACAGCAAATCTCTGGGACCCATAAAGTTTAGAGCAAAGCCGAAGAGTATCATACTAGCGTTAATAGAGATTGATAAGAGTTCGGCACCTGTCGTAGTTCGGGAATTCTTGGATTTCTTTCCCGAGGACTTACCCAGCCTACCCCCGTCTCGTGCTTTGGGGTTTTCGATAGAATTATTACCATGAACGGCACCGATTTCTAAGACACCTTACAGGATGGCTCCAGTTGAGTTAACATAATTGAAAAAGCAGAGAGAAGACCTCCTCAGCAAGAGTTTCATTCGCCCAAGTACTTCTCCGTGGGGCGCTCCAGTTTTACTAGTGAAGAAGAAGGACAATTCGTTACGCATGTGTATCGACTACCGGGAGTTGAACCGGGTTACGATTAAAAATAAGTATCCTATACCTCGGATTGATGACTTGTTCGATCAGTTATGTGGTGCTCGAGTGTTCTCTAAGTTGGATATTCGGTCTGGATACCATCAAGTTCGGGTTAAAGCGGAGCATGTATGCAAGACAGCATTCAACACTCGATATGGTCATTATGAGTTTTTAGTGATACCATTCGGTGTTACTAATGCCCCAGCCATGTTCATGGATTTAACGAACCGAGTTTTCTCGCGGTACTTTGATCAGTTTGTCGTAGTTTTCATCAACGACATTCTTGTGTACTCCAAAAGATAGGAGAGCATGTCGAGCATCTGAGGATCATGTTACAGATACTGAGACGGGAGAAGTTATACGCCAAACTTAGTAAATGCGAATTTTGGTTTGAACGAGTTCAATTTTTAGGCTACATCATTTCTGGAGATGGTATCTCAGTAGACCCGGCAAAAATTAAATCAGTAAAAGATTGGCCAGCACCAAAATTAGTAGCAGAGATTAGAAGTTTTTTGGGACTCGCAGGCTACTACCGGAGATTTTTTAAAGATTTTGCGTGAGCAGCTGAGCCGTTAACAAGACTTACTCGGAAGAGGGTACCGTTCGTATGGTCAGAAGAATGCAACCGAGCGTTCGAGTTATTGAAGGAGAAACTTACAACTGCACCCATATTAATCGTACCGGATGGGACAGATGGACTAGTGATTCATAGTGACGCTTCCGGTAAGGGGCTAGGCTGCGTCTTGATGCAGCGTGGGAGTGTTGTAGCTTATGCCTCGCGTCAATTGAGAACGCACGAAAAGAATTACCCAACCCACGATTTAGAGTTGGCCGCAGTGATTTTTTCTCTAAAAATTTGGAGGCATTATCTTTTGGGAGAACAAATGGAAGTCTATACGGACCACAAGAGCCTGAAATATATATTCACGCAAAAGGAGCTAAATATGAGATAGCGCGGGTGGTTAGAGTTCATGGCTGATTATAATCTTGATTTGCAATATCACCCCGAGAAGGTAAATGTGGTATCAGATACTCTCAGCCGGAGACCAACAGCGATGTTGTTGACTAGCCAGAAGGAACTCCTTAATAAGTTTCGGAGACTCGATTTGGAAGTGGTAAAACAAGAGACACGCGGACAGTATTAGCAACTACAAGTGCGGTCTTCGTTAATAGATCGTGTTAAAGCTGCACAAGCTAGGGATCCGCAATTATAGAAGTTCCGTGGGTTAGTAAAGGCCGGATTGAGAACAGATTTATTGATACATGAAGATGGTTTCTTAAGATTCGGTAGTCGGCTATGCATGCCAAAAGGCGAGATTCGAGAAGAAGTATTGAAGGAAGTGCACAGTTCAGCCTGTTTAGTGCATCCAGGTGGCACCAAGATATATAGGGATGTTAAACAACACTTTTTGTGGAATGGGATGAAGAGCGAGATTGCCCACTATATGTCGAAATGCTTAGTGTGCCAGCAGGTGAATGCCGAATATCAGCGAGTGGACGGTCTTTTGCAACCACTTCCCATTCCCCAGTGGAAGTAGGAATACATCACTATGGACTTCGTGACAGTTTTACCGCGGAGTCTTAAAGGCAACAACGCTATATGGGTCATCGTCGACCATCTTACAAAGGAAGCCCATTTTCTACCATTTCAAGTGGAACAATCGACGGAGACGTTGGCAGAGAAATATATACAAGAGGTCGTAAGGTTGCATGGGGTGCCGATCAGCATAGTATCAGATAGGGACACAAAATACAGGGTTGTCTAGCTCGGCAGCAAGGTTTCGGAAGGTATCGTCTATGCCATATTTAAATTTTTTCCGTTCTAGCTAACCCTAACCTAGAATCGAAACTAGAAAATCCGACGAAACGATATGTAAACACTTTACAACCAAGTGAATGAGGGAATACAATCTGTGTAGACCGATCCTTCACTTCTAAAACTCCATGTTGTAGTCTCTTCGCTGCGAATGGTGAACTCCCGGACTCTAGAGAGAGGTTCACTTGAGGAAACGAACAAGCTTGCTCAATGCCTTCGAAGCCGAAAATGATCTACGTCGAGGAGACTCGAGCTCATGCTACCTCATCACTAATGTGTGAAATTAGTGAAGCAAACACCCTAAACTAAATGGCTAATAGTAGAGAATGATGAAATAGGAAGTGGGCTCACTTTAGTTTTATTTTTCTCACAAGATTTCATCACTTTAGAAAAAACTAGCAAGCTTTTTTTACTTGAAGAAGAAGAAGAAGTAATGAAGAGATGAATGAACTCATGAGCTTAGAAATCCAACCATGGTGAGTGTATATCATGCACTAACCATTGTAGAGACTAAACCATAGCTATGAGTTAAGGGATTGGGTTAAAAAATATCTTAAGTTAGACAAACAAGTGGACAAAGTCAATGAAACCTACAAGCTTCTACAAGCTATCCAAGTGTTTGAATTACTTAAAACAAATAAAACCCTAACTTTAACCTAGCATGGTGTGAGTCTCATACATACATGTTGCATGTGTAAGCTAGCATGATACAACAATATATATCACATATATATTTTGTGTGCAAAAAGAAAACAATACATTTAACATATAGCACATATATATCAATGTATCATAAGTGAGAAAAATGAATACCTAAGTGAGCTAATATTGGTTAATGTAATGTAATATATTAAATATATAATTATACATTAAATTATTAAATCAACTCGTGATTAATAATCCGGCTATATCACATATAACCGATTAATATCAAATGTATCATTTTATCGAATCAACACTTGATCTGATAACCCGGCTATATCACATATAACCTATCGATACATATATCGTTAGAATAGAATGTGGTATCATATACGTGCATTAATCTCGGTCCCGCACATATCACATATGTACTCCTACTCCGTTTCACATGAACCAGGAAACCTCTGTGTAGGACTCTAAAGACTCGTCAATACGCCGACAGTAGGTGATGATCATATCAAACACCCACAAGCCGCAAACAGTCTGCTAAACATAACGGCCACCCGGGTATTGAGCGATCAAAAGATCAACAAGCAAGTCTGTCCGTACTCCTGCGAATCTAATCAGTAACACTACCGTACAGTCCGGTCTCTTCGTCTGATATGTCGCATATCACAGCCTGGGGGTGGTATAACGTCAGACCCCAATAGCCTGATAAGTCATGCCGATGCAAGGTCTATAATGGTTCGAGAAACTACTGATAACATTTACCAGTAGATCTCAGCAACTCTGGCCAGGGCTTTGCTGTTATGGCCAATCGAGTATAGCGCAACATCAACTCCCAATACCGAGAGAGACGAAACCCCTTCTATCACTCATTGCCTCCATGTGATTCGGGACTGTACCCAAAACCACCTTTTTGCACGATCTCTTGACCGTGGTATGGTGGAAATCAAAGCACAGCGGGAATCACACAAGACTCTATGACGATCTCGGGTCTACAGACTAATCTGTACCAGTGTCACTAGAGAACTGCTATCCGACGATAGGTATAATACCATCTAGGAGTTCTCGGCGAGTCCGTTCATTGTACCCAGCCTCCACTGAGCACCCGTATACCTTCTCTGATGTCAAACACCAATGGATATGGGATCATCCATCGTCCATCACATGGGTCGAAAAGCGTATACGCTAGTCTACTCTGGAGTATCGATGCCCTGTCTCGATACTCCCACGACCAGGAACTATTATAGGGTGTACTTGTGGACTACCTTTGGCCCCACTAGTATGATCTCCATCATAGTCCTGGTAGTCAAGTACACATCCTAAGGGCTTTATCAACATGTGAGAGAGAGACTAAGTGTACATGTTAATATAAAGAGCAATCAGATAGCATACTATCATGTCGAGCAAGAAAGTCCTCCCTATATATGTCTAAGCATCCACTACAATGTACATCCCATGTACAGTAATGGCTTCTAGGGTATACATATAACTAACAATCTCTCACTTGCACTAAAGCCATCTGCTGTAGTTTCCAATACCCAACAATATAGCAGTGGTTATAGTATCCCATACTCAACCATCCCATAGAAGTCTCTCTAAGGGTAAGGCCTTTATGAGTGGATCCGCTATGTTATCCTCCATGTCTACTCTCCTTATCTCGATCCCTTGGAGATCAACCATCTCTCTGATCAGGTGATACTTTCCTCATGTCTGGATCACTGATGGGAATGGTGTTCCTAGGACAAAGCCACAACTCCATTATTGTTACAATAACAGTTATTGGACACTCAATGGTAGGAACCTTGTTCTTCTCATGAACAAAAAATGTCCAGACAACCACTTTGGCAGTATCATTGGTAGCAATGTATTCAGCTTTTATCGTCTAGTATGCCATGGTATCTAGCTTGGAACTTTTCCAACATACCGTCCCTGCACTGAGGGTAAAGACAATGCCTGTGACTGACTCTCAGTCGACCTTATCACTCTGGAAGCTCGAACCAAGAACTTTCTTTTAGTGCTTCTCAAGTACTTAAGAATGTCCTCCACAGCTTTCCAGTGATTCTTCCAAAATCCGATTGATTCCTGATCACTACACCTAGTGAGTCATCTACATCTGGTCTGGTACATAATATTACATACTCCGATAGAGCCTACGCCGAAGCATAAGATATCCCTTGCACGCGAGCTCTCTCCAAATCAGTCTTGAGAGACATCTTTTTGGAGAGAGTGATCTATGAGTAAGTGGGTGAACCACCAAGCTTAGAATCTTCCATACTAAACCTCTTTAGTATGGTGTTAATGTACTTGGATTTAGGACACTCCCAACATCCACTTAGATCTATCACCATAAATCATAATTTAGAAGATGTAGTAGGTATTATTCAGATCTTTTATTGAGAATCCTTGTGATAAGAGAAGCTTGACCGAGTGTAGCATAAGAAACCATTTCCTATCAAGAGTATGTCATCAACGTACAATACGTGGAAAACAACCTTCCTCCCTACAACCTTCTTGTATATATTAGGTTCATCTACTATTTTGATGAAGTCAAACTCTTTGACTGTCACATTAAAACAGATGTTCCAACTCCGCGATACTTGCATTGATCCTGATGGATTTAAGCATAGTTTTGAAAGTCTCAACTTTTCCATTTACACCAAGAATCTTCTCAAGATCCATTTGCTCCTAATGGGTTTTACCCCTTCAGGTGCAACATTCAAAGTCATACTTTGTTGGTGCACATGGATTCCATCTTTGATCGCATAGCATCCAGCCATTTCACAGAGTCACCACTCCTGATGGCCTGCCTGAACCCGGTTGGGCCATCATTTCATGATGCAATTTTCGCTCCCACTGTTACCGAGAAGACCATAGTTTCTCTCAAGTGGATGAGAAACCCTACCAGATTTGGGAAGAGGCTGAGGATCGTTGGAGATTATTGAATCCTTTGGTTTCACCAAATTATCAGCTGTTAGTTTGTCAAGCTGGAACACCTTCCAGTTCTACCTCATGACCACTAATTCCTTCACAAGAAATTCCTTTTCTAAAAAGGTGGCATGCTGAGAAACAAAACACATTTTGCTCCTCAGAGTGGTAGAAGATATTCCTTCACAAATGTTTGGGATATCCTAACAAACTTACAGAACTGACCTTACCTCGAGCTTGTCCGGATTTTGTCTTTCAACATAGGCCGGACAACCCCATATCTTAACTCGTTTAAGACATGGTCTCTTCCCATTCCATATCTCATATGTAGTGGTAGACCCTGATTTGGACGTGTTAGTTATATGTATACCCTAGGGGCCATTACTGTACATACGATGTATATTGTAGTGGATGCTGGGACATATATAGGGAGGAATTTCTTGCTCGACATGATAGTATGCTATCTGGTTGTACTTTATCTTAACATGTATTCTGATTGTCTCTATTACATGTTGATAAAGCCCTTAGGATATGTACTCGACTACTGGGACTATGACGAGATCATACTAGTGGGGCCACGGTAGTCGACGAGTACATCCTATAACTGTTCCTAGTCGAGGGTGTATCGAGACAGGGCATCGATGCACCAGAGTAGACTAGCGTATACGCATCTTGACCCATATGATGGGCGATGGATGATCCCATATCCATCGGTGTTTGACATCAAGGATGGTGTACGGGTGCTCAGTGGAGACTGGGTACACTGGACGGACTCGCCGAGAACTCCCAGATGGTATTATACCTCACGTCAGATGGCAGTTCTCCGGTGACACTGGTACAGAGTAGTCTGTTGACCCGAGATCGTCATAGAGTCTTGTGTGATTCCCACTGTGCTTTGATTTCCACCTTACCACGTCCAAGAGGGCGTGCAAAACGGTGGTTTTTGGGTACAGTCCCGGATCACATGGAGGCAATGAGCGATAGGAGGGGATTCGTCTCTCCCGGTATAGGGAGTTGATGTTGTGCCGTGTTCGATTGGCTATAACCGGAAATCGCTGGCCAGGGTTGTTGAGATTTACTGGTAAGTGTTACCAGTAGTTTGTCGAACTGTTATAGACCTCATATCGACACGACTTATCGAGCTACTGGGGTCTGACGTTTACCACCCCTAGGCGAGATATGCGACATATCAGACGACGAGACTGGACTGTACGGTAAGTGTTACTGGTTGGATTCACAGGAGTGTGAGCAGGCTTGCTCGTTGATATTCTGATCGCTCAATACCCGGGTGGCCGTTACGTTTATTAGACCGCTTGCGGTTTTTGGGTGATTGATATGATCACCACCTACTGCCGGCGTATTAACGAGTCTTTAGAGTCCTACACAGGGGTTTCCTGGCTCAAGCGAAACGAAATAGGAGCGCATATGAGATATGTGCGGGACCGAGAATAATACCAGTATGTAATACTGTATTCTATTCTCGCGATTTGTATCATCAGACGGTTATATGTGATATAGCCGGGTTACCGAATCAAGTGTTGATTCGATACATTGATACACTAGATATTAGTCGGTTATATGCGATATGACCGGATCATTAAATCAAGTATTTATTTAATGATTTAATGTATAATTATATATTTGATATATCACTTTACATTAACTAGTATTGGTTCACTTAAGATTGATTTTCTCACTTGATGTGCACAAGTTGTATGTGTGATATATTTTTTGTGCACTAGATTGTATCACGTTTGATGATACATGCAAACTTGGGTATGTGTATGATTTACACCATGTTTAGTTAATGGTTAGGGTTTTATTTTTTTTATTTATTTTGATTAAACAAAATGGTGGCTTTTCTTGTTTTATACTTGAAGCTTTTTAGCATCTTTGAAAAGTCTAGCCATTTTGTTTTGTTCTTAAACCTAACCATTACCTAAACTATGGTTTGCTCTCTACATGAGTAAAACTTACCCATGGTTGCATTATGATAAGTCTTCACTTGATTTATGATTTTCAATAATTCATTTTCTATTTCTTTTCTTCTTCTTCTTCTTCTTGATGAAGAAGAAGAAAGCTTGCTTGAAAATTATCAAGTGAAGAAATCAAGTGAGAAATCCAATTCTAAAGTGAACCCACTTCCTATTTCTTTATCTTCTACAACTTGCCATGTAGTAGAGTGTGTTATCTTCACAAGTTTCATGACCTAGTGAAGATGGAGCTTGAGTTTGAGTCTCCCCGACGTAGATCATCTTCGGCATCGAAGTCAACGACCTAGCCCGCTTATTTCTCCGACGAAACCATCACTAGAGTCCGGGATTCCGATGATCGCAGCGGAGGGACGTCAACACGGAGCTAAAGAAGTGGAGGACCGGATCCACAAAGGTTGTAATCCCATTCACTTAGTAGTAAAGTTGTTTGCTAGCTTTTAGTTTCGCCTATCCTCTAGTTAACGATCTTCATTAGGGTTTCTCGGCACATAAATTTTTGAATTTTGCATGGTTGATGCCTTGTGGAACCTCATGAGTGTGCCTAGGAACCCTACAGTGGTATCAGAGTCTAGCTAGAGTTTTAGGCAAAGTGTAGACAATATTAGAAATCCGATCGAACCCCGAAACCCTAAATCAAACCCTTCTCTGTACATTTTCTGAAAATGTGGATTTTTCCGAATTAAAAATACTCAAAAAATTCAGCAGGGTTTTCTAGGAGTTACTGTGAAATACGTGGGCCCAACTCCTTCAATGAGCCGCGGAACCGCGGCCGTACCCCTGGTCGCGCGGCGGTTCCGTGGCCATTATGTTGCTTCTTAGTCCAGTGATTGCACAGTAATGTTCTTATTGGAGTCCTGTGTTTTCTGGGTATTTTAATTTGTGCTCAAGAGTTGAGTTTTCTGGGTTGTGTTAGGGACTCGATGATTCGATC
Organism: Agapanthus africanus; assembly: GCA_030015575.1. Taxonomy (NCBI): domain Eukaryota; kingdom Viridiplantae; phylum Streptophyta; class Magnoliopsida; order Asparagales; family Amaryllidaceae; genus Agapanthus; species Agapanthus africanus. The sequence continues at coordinate 5,698,973 of JASDDO010000024.1, forward strand.
GGATTATTTAACTTTGTTTATGTTTTCCGGATATTTAGAACGTGTTAAAAAGTTCGACCGGATATCAATATCTCACTTTTTCCCTTGCCGGAAAATTTCCAAGTGTTGGATTTTTCCATAGTTTAAGAGCGTCTAGATCGTGCAAGTTACGCAATGGACCCTCTAGAAGACAACAAACCTTAACTCGATTATGTGACCGTCTTGAACTGCCTTTTGAACCTTAGGGTTTGGGACAGTACGGCGTGCCACATGTGAGGCGTTGGCTTGACCCTTCTACGGCTGGACCGTTGGTACTGTGGCATGTGATGGATGTTTTTAAACCCCCCTCAAGTGTTGAGAACTATTTGGGAAAACTTGGGTGTTTGATTATTCGATCGGAAAATTTAACATTGTCTATTTATCTGGAATGTGATACAATATTTGGAATCCACATGTAGTTATGAGATAACTGATTTGAAGTTATAAACATAGCAGTTTAGTCTCAAATGATCGGTTGCCATGGAATTTTGATGCAATCAAAAGTCCGTCGCAATCACGTAGCGTACGCGGATACTCGCCGGGTAAACTTAATAGACAGCCATGCCCCATAGCCCCGACCAAGTGACTGTAGGAGAACCCCGTCGCCGAATCCATCCGTTCGGGTGCTCGCGGCAGCGGTGTTCCGCCTTAGTGCACTTCATCGATGGCGTCCGGGGTTGCGGCCATCTACTGAAGTTTACGACGAGCATTCGATCACTTATCGGGAATCTTGTTGACCCGACTAGATATTGAAAAGTGTTTTCGATATAGAGACTAAAATGGGGGGGTTTATAACTGTTAGGCATGCGATATCTAAGGAATTCATTTGGTTAGGCATGCGATGTCTATGCAATTTGCGGATTCCAACTGTTGTAGTTTTACACTTTCTTTTCTGCGACCGTAAGTGTAATATGTGATATCGCCGGTTTCGTTGCTATATGTCAACGACAATTGGGATGGGCATATTTACTTACGTTGATGATATGTGATATTATGTGTTGCTGGATATGTTATATTGGATCGTCGTGTTTGAATAGCCGGGGGTTTTTATGTGAGACGAAGGTTTTTCATTTTCATTCATGTAAAATCTTGTATGTAATATTCTTTTATTGGGGCACTTCCAGATTGAGGATGATGTCACAATTGTATATTATTTACTTTTCCGCATTAGGATAGACCCAAGGAGGGGAGCACAAGTAACCGGGTTCTAGGGTCCAGTGGGAGACCATCTCGAGGAGTCGAGTCCGGGTCTCCTAACCCTAGAATTGGTAGGGTTGCTTGCCGCTCTCATAGGGGTCTAGGGGTGTGGGATTGGCTATTCATCACGACCGTGGAATCCGTGTTTTATACAGGCTAAAAATAAAACACAGACGTCCTAGTATATCCAATATTTCATATGATACTTCTGCTGCGATATCTGTGATGTGATCATTTGATGTTCTATGATAAATACTGTATATAGTATATATGATATATTATATAGACGTTACTTATGTTTTACACCCACGCTAGCCCTGCCCCGCTCTGCCGTTAGTTACCTTTGATGTTCTATGATAAATACTGTATATAGTATATATGATATATTATATAGACGTTACTTATGTTTTACACCCGCGCTAGCCCTGCCCCGCTCTGTCGTTAGTTACCTAACCTAACGGTGCACGAGGGGACATCGAGGCGAATGCGGATGGCATAAGTGTACGTCGTATTTATCTGTGATGTTTAGGTGATTTAAATGATGGGACTTCATTAATATGATTAATGAAAGAAAAGAAACCTAATAGATGTTGTGGAATCGAATTTTCAAAAACAGGTAGCTACAGTTCTTGCTTTGCATCGCGGTGTTCCTTGTAGAACATCCTGCACCTTATTCGATAAGGAAAGGGCCGAGATCCCTTCACCGGGAGTGACCCCTTTAGGAATGACTTGCAGATGCTACACCCCTCGATTTGTCTTTTGATTGCTTTTCTAGTTTTTGCTTTGCATAGTGGTATATATGTTATACCCTGCACCTTATTCGATGAGGAAAGGGCCGACGATCCCTTCACCGGGAGTGACTCCTTTAGCAAAATTGGAAAAGCCTCAAAAACACTCCATTTTAAAATCATTTGATTATACAACGATATCAAGTTCATTACGCAATAGGTTTTCAGAAAAACCTGTCGTAGCCCTCCGTCATTTCAGATAAGTCCTACTTAGTATTCGTGCTACGTTTGTTGGACTGCGTCAAGGCGTAGTGTGCGGTAGCTAACTAGTATTTATCTGCTTATGCATATGATGCAGATTGGATTAGGGTAGTCGTGCGACTTTGTTGGCCTGCGTCAAGGGCCGTGCGAGTGGGTTTAATTCAATCAAGAAATGACGGGTTCAACTTGACTAGCGCACTATGGTTTGTTGGCCTGCGTCAAGGTCATGGGACGCTAGGGGCAAAATATTATCGGGAATTTCAAGTGTTGAAATTTGCAATGAGATTGCATACCTTCTATGAGATAGTTGGATCCCGATACCCGCTGCGAGTAAGAGTTACTCCTGGGAGAGTTTTACACTTTACAATTAGCCGATCAAGTAGGTGTCTAGAAAGGTGTCAACGGGGTTACGCCCCTGGGAAAACAGGGTTTATTTTAATTAGGTCCGTGCGAAAGCACGGGAAACCTCCCTAAAAGTACCGACACTGGCCTGGCTAAAAGATTGGCGAACTTGTAGAGTGTAATTAATCCCGGCTAGTCTTTCCTTTTAGGGTTTGAAGGAAGATTTGATAAAAACAGTGGGAGCCATCCTGATTAGATAAAATAATAACCAATTTATTCTTGCAAGAGCGCACGCTGAGTGTTTTCTTCTCTCTCTCTCCAGGTAGCGACCATATCACGCCTTAATCAAGATAATAATACGGATATATTGACCGAATCCGCTTGTTATACTGAGCTGGGGAACGTTGGTCCCGCTCCAACTTATAATTGTTATAAGACAGAGCAGGAAATTGGGGAATACCAGATTTCCCGTGCCGCCCAAACGAAGAAAGTGCATGTTGATGCATCATCTTCGGATGTGTTCGTTACATAGAACTGTTTCTCAGTATCCTTTACGTCCTGAGTATGTGATACCGGATCAGGATCCCGCATATGTAATCTGTTACATAGGCTACAGATAGGTAAAGAACTGAGAACGGGTGATAAGTTTCATGAGATAGAAAACGGTGCAAGTGTTGCAGCCAAGTCTGTTGGTCACTTTCACCCTGTATTATCAGAATACATTGATTCTGAACAAATGTTATTAGATACCGAACCTGATATACAACATCATATCAGTCTCTTTATTAGTAAAGAAAGGATATAATTTTGTATTGATGGATAATGTTTTGAACATTTCCTATATCAAAAGTTGATCGGTTCAGGCACGTTATCTAAAAGCATTGACGTTCTAAATCAAACTACAGTTCTTAGTATACAGAACACATACAAGAGGAAGAGTTCAGAAATGAACGGATCCTTCTTGAGGTATTGTAGACTAGGTCATATCAATGCGACTCGACTAGCTAAGTTACACATAGATGCATATTTAAATCTGTTTGAATTTACATCTTGTGAAAACTTGCCGGTCATGTCACAAAGATAAGATGACCACGGCTCTGTTTATTGGAAACAGAGAAAGAGTTAGTGAACTCTTGGGATGATACATGTTGATGTATGAAGGTCCCATGTCTACACATGCCAAGACCGGTTCTTTGTACTTCATTACATTCTCTGATGATCTCTCTAGATTCAGACATATGTTCCTGTTGAAACACAAGTCTGAACCTTTTTGAGATATTCACAGAATGTAAGATAGAAGTAGAGAATCAAAATACGGGTATAAGTATTATGTCCTTTGATGTGATCAAGGAGGAGAATACTGAAGCACGGAATTCCTGGACTATTCTAAAGGAGAATGAGATTCTCTCTCAGCATTACTCCTCCGAATACACCATAGCACGATAGTATATCGGGGCGGAGCGATAGCACCCTATGTGATATGGTGTGCTCTATGATGAGTACTACTGAGTTTCCTATTTCCTTTTGGGAGTTATGCACTTGAGAAGCTGCATACCTATTGAATAGGGTTCAAATCAAATCAGTTGCCTACCACTTCATATGTGATATGGAAAGGGAAGAGCCCGTATCTTAAGTTTGTTAAGATTTTGGGTTGTCCAGCCTATGTCTAAAAGCAAAATCCGGAAAAGCTCGAGGCATGGTCTGTTCTGTAGAACTGGAAAGGTTTCAGCTATACAAACTATAGCTGATGATTTGGTAAACCCTAAGGTTTCAATAGATTCTAACGAACCTCAGCCTCTCCGCCGATCTAGTAGGGTTCCTCACCCACCTGAGAGATATTTCGGTTTCTCTATGACAGTGGGAGCGAGAATTGCATCATGAGATGATAACCCAACTTATTTCGAGCTGGCCATCAGGAGCGGGACTCTGTAAGACTGGCTGGATGCTTATCGATCTGAGATGGAATCCTTATACACCAACAAAGTATTGACTTTGGTTGCTTTATCTGAAGGGTTAAATCTTCATCAAGAGCAAGGATATCTTGAGAAGATTTCTTGGTGTACATGGAAAAGTTGAGACTTTCAAAGCTATGCTTAAGTCCATCCAGATCCTACTTGCCACGGCTGCATACCATGACTACGATATCTGGTAGTTGGGTGTCATGACTCCTTTTCTAAGATGATGTTTTAGAAGAGGGCGTCTATAAGTACACAGCCAGAGGGCTTCGTAGATAGTGGGAGCAGCGGAAACGTGTGCAAGATGTTTTATATGATAAAGCAGGCATCGCGGAGTTGGAACGTCTGTTTTGTGGTAGTCAAAGAGTTTGACTTCATCAAAATGGTAGATGAACCTTGTATATACAAAAAAGTAGTAGGGAGTATGGTGATGATCCTCGTAGAGTACGTGGATGACATACTCTTGATAGGGAAGGTGTTTCCTATGCTACGCTCGGTCAATCTCCGCTTATCACAAGGATTCTCCATATAGGATCAAAGTGATACCTACTAAATCCTGGGTTTTGGATCTATGAGATAGATCTAATTGGATGTTAGGATACTCACTAGTTGTAGTAAGAAGGTATCAATAGATCCTAGGGAGAATCACTGGAAAAGTTCCAGGGTGATAAGGACGACTGAATGTCAGTCGCAAGCATAGTCTTTACCCTCAGTGGAGGGACGATATGTTGGAAGAGTTCCAAGCTAGATACCGTGGCATACTAGACGATAAAGGCTAGATACATCGCTACCAAAGATGCTACCAAAGAGGCAGTCTAGATATATATTAGTTCATGAGATGAACTTCGTTCCTACCATTGTGTGACAATGGAGTTGTGGCTATTTCCTACGAACGCCCGTCCCATCAGAAATCCAGATATAATTCTTAGGCAGTATCACCTGATCATGGAGATGGATGATCTCCAGGGAGATCGAGGTTAGGAGAGCAGACACAGAGGACAACAACGCGGATCCACTCACAAAGGCCTTTTCCCCGGTAGAGACTTTTATGGGATGGTTGAGTATAAGATACTTCAACCAGAGCTAATTGTTGGGTATATGATACCACAACAGATGGACCTAGTGCAAGTGGGAGATTGTTAGTTATATGTATGCTCTAGGGGCCATTACTGTACATACGATATATATTGTAGTGGATGCTGGGACATATATAGGGAGGACTTTCTTGCTCGACATGATAGTATGCTATCTGGTTGTATTTTATCTTAACATGTATTCTGATTGTCTCTGTTACATGTTGATAAAGCCCTTAGGATATGTACTCGACTACTGGGACTATGATGAGATCATACTAGTGGGGCCACGGTAGTCGACGAGTACATCATATAACTGTTCCTAGTCGAGGGTGTATCGAGACAGGACATCGATGCACCAGAGTAGACTAGTGTATACACATCTTGACCCATATGATGGACGATGGATGATCCCATATCCATCGGTGTTTGGCATCAAGGATGGTGTACGGGTGCTCAGTGGAGACTGGGTATACTGGACGGACTCGCCGAGAACTCCCAGATGGTATTATACCTCACGTCAGATGGCAGTTCTCCGGTGACACTGGTACAGAGTAGTCTGTTGATCCGAGATCGTCATAGAGTCTTGTGTGATTCCCACTGTGCTTTGATTTCCACCTTACCACGTCCAAGAGGGCGTTCAAAACGGTGGGTTTTGGGTACAGTCCCGAATCACATGGAGGCAATGAGCGATAGGAGGGGATTCGTCTCTCCCGGTATAGGGAGTTAATGTTGTGCTGTGTTCGATTGGCTATAACCGGAAATCCCTGACCAGGGTTGTTGAGATTTACTGGTAAGTGTTACCAGTAGTTTCTCGAACTGTTATAGACCTCATATCGACACGACTTATCGAGCTACTGGGGTCTGACGTTTACCACCTCTAGGCGAGATATGCGACATATCAGACGACGAGACCGGACTATACGGTAAGTGTTACTGGTTGGATTCACAAGAGTGTGAGCGGGCTTGCTCGTTGATCTTCTGATCGCTCAATACCCGGGTGGCCATTACGTTTAGCAGACCGCTTGCGGCTTGTGGATGATTGATATGATCACCACCTACTGCCGGCGTATTAACGAGTCTTTAGAGTCCTACACAGGGGTTTCCTGGCTCAAGCGAAACGAAATAGGAGCGCATATGAAATATATGCGGGACCGGAATAATACCAGTATGTGATACTGTATTCTATTCTCGCAATTTGTATCATCGGACGGTTATATGTGATATAGCCGGGTTACCGAATCAAGTGTTGATTCGATACATTGATACACTAGATATTAGTCGGTTATATGCGATATGACCGGATCATTAAATCAAGTATTTATTTAATGATTTAATGTATAATTATATATTTGATATATCACTTTACATTAACTAGTATTGGTTCACTTAAGATTGATTTTCTCACTTGATGTGCACAAGTTGTATATGTGATATATTTTTTGTGCACTAGATTGTATCATGTTTGATGATACATGCAAACTTGGGTATGTGTATGATTTACACCATGTTTAGTTAATGGTTAGGGTTTTATTTTCTTTATTTATTTTGATTAAACAAAATGGTGGCTTTTCTTGTTTTATACTTGAAGCTTTTTAGCATCTTTGAAAAGTCTAGCCCTTTTGTTTTGTTCTTAAACCTAACCATTACCTAAACTATGGTTTGCTCTCTACATGAGTAAAACTTACCCATGGTTGCATTATGATAAGTCTTCACTTGATTTATGATTTTCAATAATTCATTTTCTATTTCTTTTCTTCTTCTTCTTCTTCTTGATGAAGAAGAAGAAAGCTTGCTTGAAAATTATCAAGTGAAGAAATCAAATGAGAAATCCAATTCTAAAGTAAACCCACTTCCTATTTCTTCATCCTCTACAACTTGCCAAGTAGTAGAGTGTGTTATCTTCACAAGTTTCATGACCTAGTGAAGATGGAGCTTGAGTTTGAGTCTCCCCGACGTAGATCATCTTCGGCATCGAAGTCAACGACCTAGCCCGTTTATTTCTCCGACGAAACCATCGCTAGAGTCCGGGATTCCGATGATCGCAGCGGAGGGACGTCAACACGGAGCTAAAGAAGTGGAGGACCGGATCTACAAAGGTTGTAATCCCATTCACTTAGTAGTAAAGTTGTTTGCTAGCTTTTAGTTTCGCCTATCCTCTAGTTAATGATCTTCATTAGGGTTTCTCGGCACATAAATTTTTGAATTTGGCATGGTTGATGCCTTGTGGAACCTCATGAGTGTGCCTAGGAACCCTACAGGACGAAACCCCATTCAATAGGTATGCAGCTTCTTAAGTGCATAACGCCAAAAGGAAACAGGTAACTCAGCAGTACTCATCATAGAGCACACCATATCTCATAGGGTACGATACCTCTGTCCCGATACACCGTTGTACTGTGGTGTACTCAAAGGAGTAAGCCGAGAGAATCACATTCTCCTTTTGGAAACTCCATACGCAAGTATTCTCCTTCTCGATCATATCAATGGACTCAATACTACTACCCGTTTGGTTCTTAACTTCAAACTTTTATTCCTTGAATTTCTCAAAAATTTCAGACTCATGTTTTAACAGGAACATATGTCCGAATCTTGAAAGATAGTCGATGAATGTAATGAAGTACCAAGAACCAACCTTGGCATTTGTAGACATAGGACCGTATACATTATGATGTATGCGTCCCAAGAGTTCAGCAACTCTTTCTCTGTTTCCAGTAAACAGAGTATAGGTCATTTTATCTTTGAGACAAGACAGGCAAGTAGCATAAGATGAAAACTCGAACAGATTCTCATATTCATTCTTATATAACTTAGCTGGTCGTGCCGTATTGATATAACCTAGTCTACAATGGCTCAAGAAGGATTCGTTCATTTCTGAACTACTCCTCTTGTATGTGTTCTATATACTTTGAACTGTGATTTGATTTAGGCGTATATGCTATTATATAACGTGCCTGATTGAATCAACTCTTGATTCAGGAAAATATTCACAACATTATGCTCCAATACAGAATTATATCCTTCTTTAACTTATTAAAGAAAACAATGTAATGTTGTATATCAGGTTCGGTATGTAATAACATTCGTTCAGAATCAATATATTTAATACAAGGTGATATCTACCAACTGACTTGGCTGCAACAATTGCACCATTATCTAACACTTAGAGACATATCATCCATTCTCAGTTCTCTACCTATCTTTAGCCTATGTAACATATTACATATGCAGGATCCTGATCCGGTATCACATACCCAGGACGTAGAGGATACTGAGAAACAGCTCTCGGTAATGAACACACCCGAAAAAGATGCATCAACATGTACTTTATTCGATTGGGTGGCATGGGAATCCGGATATTCCCCTATTTCCTGCTCGGACTTATAACGGTTATAAGATAGAGCGGAACCAACGTTCCCTAACTCAGTATAATAAACAGGTTCGGTCAATGCATCCATATTATTATCTTGATTAAGGCGTGACATGGTTGCTACCAGGAGAGAGAGAGGAAAATACTCTACGTGCGCTCTTGCAAGATTAGATTGGTTATTATTTTATCTAATCAGAATGGCTCCCACTGTTTTAGTCAAATCTTCCTTCAAACCCTAAAAGGTAAGACTAGCTGGGATTAATTACACCCTATAAGTTCGCCAATCTTTCGGCCAGGCCAGTGTCGGTATTTTGAGGGAGGTTCCCCGTGCTTTCGCACAGACCTAATTAAAATAAATCTCATTTTCCCAGGGGCGTAACCCCGTTAACACCTTTCTAGACACCTACTTGATCGGCTAATTGTAATGTGTAAAAATCTCTCAGGAGTAACTCTTACTCGCAGTGGGTATCGGGATCCAACTATCTCATAGAAAGTATGCAATCTCATTGCAAATTTCAACACTTGAAATTCCCGATAATATTTTGCCTCTAGCGTCCTATGACCTTGACGAAAGCCAACAAACCATAGTCCACTAATCAAGTTCAACCCGTACATTTCATGATTGAACTAAACACACCCGCACGACCTTTGACGAAAGCCAACAAAGTCGCACGACTACCCTAACTCGATCGCATCATATACTTTTACAGATAAGCATAAATAGCTACCGCACACTACGCCTTGACGAAATCCAACAAACGTAGCACGAATACTATGAAGTACTTATCTGAAATGACGGAGGGTTACGACAGATTTTTATGAAAACCCTTTGCGTAATGAACTTGATATCGTCATAGAATCGAGTGATTTTGTAAAAGGAGTGTTTTAAGGCTTTTGTTTGTTTTGCTAAATAGGTCACTCCCGGTGAAGGGATCTCGGCTCTTTCCTTATCGAATAAGGTGCAGGATATTTCACAAATACTGCTATGCAAAGCATGAACTAAAAAAGCAATCAAAAGACAAACCGAGTGGGTTGTAGCATTTGCTAGTTTCGCTAAAGAGGTCACTCCCGGTGAAGAGATCTCAGCTCTTTCCTTATCGAATAAGGTGCTAGATATTCTATAAGGAATACCACTATGCAAAGAAAGAATTAGAGCTACCAATTTTTAAACAAGATTCTGCAACATCTTTATGTTTCTTTTATTTTATTAATCTCATTAATGAAGTCCTATTAATTATGCTTCCCAAGCATCACATATGAAACGAAAGCAGCAATATTAATTATATCTCATATATATAATATAGGCATTCGTCTCAAAACATATCAAGTGATCACATCACAAAATATCAGCAGCAGAAGAATCACATATGAAATATTGGATATACTAGGAATTCCATATTTTATTTAAGCCAGTAAAAATGCGGGTTCCACGGTCGTGATGAATAGCCAAACCCACATCCCTAAACCCCTACGAGAGCGGAAAGCAACCCTACCAATTCTAGAGTTAGGAGACCCGATCTCGACTCCTCGAGATGGTCTCCCGCTGGACCCTAAAATCCAGTTACTTGTGCTCCCCGCCTTGGGTCTATCCTAATGCGGAAAAGTAAATAATATACATCAATGGTGACATCATCCTCAATCCGGAAGTGTCCCAATAAAAGAATATTACATACAAGCTTTTACATGAATGAAAATGAAAAACTCGCATCTCACATAAAAAGAACCCGGCTATTCAAAACACGACGATCCAATATAACATATCACAGCAACACATAACATCACATGTCATCAACGTAAGTAAATATGCGTATCCCAGTTGTCGTTGATATATAGCACTGAAACCGGCGATACACCACATGTTACACTTACGGTCGCAGAAAAAAAAGTGAAAACTACAACAGTTGGAGTCCGCAACCACATTAGACATCATAAACCCAATGCATCACATACTTTGGATTTCATGCCTAACCAAATGAATTCCTTAGACATCACATGCCTAACAATTATAAACCCCGCATTTTGATCTCAATATTGAAAACACTTTTCAATAACCTATCGGGTAATTCAACAAGATTCCCGATAACCTGATCGAATACTCGTCGAAAACTTTAGTAGACGGCCGCACTCCCCGATGCCGTCGACGAAGTGCACTAAGGTGGAACACCGTTGCCGCGAGCACCCGAACGGATGCTTTTGGCGACGGAGTTCTCCTACAGTCACTTGGTCAGGGTTATGGGGCGTGGCTATCTAGTAAGGTTATTCGGCGAGTATCCGCGTACACTACGTAATTGCGACGGACTTTTGATCAACATCAAAATTCCGTGGCAACCGATCAAATGAGACTAAACTGCTAGATTTATAAAATTCAAACTAGTTATCACATAACTACTTATGAATTCCAAATATTGTATCACAATCACAGATAATTAGACGAACTTAAACTTTTCGATCGAATAAGTAAGCATCCAAAATTTCTCAAAAAGCTCAACACTTGAGCGGAGTTCAAAAAGTACCCAGAACATGCCACAGCTCCTATGAACCAGCCGTAGAAGGGTCAACTAATGCCTCACCTGTGGCACCGCTGAACTACCACAAACCCTAAGGTTTGATGGCGGTTCTGATGGTCACAGGATCGAATTAGGGTTTCGTTCTTCTAGAGGGTCCACAGAATCGCATGCATGATTTTCTAAAAATTTTAAACTCGGAAAAATCCAATTCTTGGAAAATTTCAGTGGGGGGAAAATGGGTTATTGATATCCGTTCGAACTTTTTAATATCATCTAAATAACCCGAAAACATGTTAGAATTACGAATACGAAACATTACGAGTTGCTTTTGCAGAAAATTAACATCACATGAAAATTTATCAAAAACAAACAACACCTGAAACACCAAAACCCAGAGACTGAAACACAGGAAAAAATTGAAGCCAAAACTCCATGAAATGGCCGAGGAGCTCGGAAATTTCCTACATGTGGACGACCATATTCCGGTCAAAATGCTTCAATTTTGTTCTATGTTCATGTTATATCACATACAACATTCTGCAGTTGTTTAAAAAAAATTTGAAGACTTTTTTAATTCGACAGAAACCAAGTTTTCGTATCGGGTGTTTCGGAGTAGTTTCGGTTTCGTAATCCTAGCAAACATCGTCTAATTTTCTAGCATGGCACTGATACCACTGCAGAGTTGTCTGGCGCGGCAGAAAGGTTTCGGGAGGTATCGTCCATACCATATTTAAATTTTTGTCATTCTAGCTAACCCTAACAAAGAATCGAAACTAGAAAATCCGACGAAACGATATGTAAACACTTTACAACTAAGTGAATGAGGGAATACAACCCTTGTAGACCAGTCCTTCACTTCTAAAGCTCCATGCCGTAGTCCCTTCGCTGTGAATGGTGAACTCCCGGATTCTAGAGAGGGTTTACTTGAGGAAACGAACAAGATTGCTCAATGCCTTCGAAGTCGAAAATGATCTACGTCGAGAAGACTCGAGCCCATGCTACCTCTTCACTAATGTGTGAAATTAGTGAAGCAAACATCATAAACTAAATGGCTAATAGTAGAGGATGATAAAGTAGGAAGTGGGCTCACTTTAGTTTTATTTTTCTTACAAGGTTTCATCACTTTAGAAAAAACTAGCAAGCTTTATTTACTTGAAGAAGAAGAAGAAGAAGTGATGAAGAGATGAATGAACTCATAAGATTAGAAATGCAACCATGGTGAGTATATGTCATGCACTAACCATTATAGAGACTAAACCATAACTATGAGTTAAGGGGTTGGGTTAAAAAATATCTTAAGCTAGACAAATAAGTGGACAAAGTCAATGAAACCTACAACCTTCTACAAGCTTTGAACATGACTCATTATCCAAGTGTTTGAATTACTTAAAATAAATAAAATCCTAATTTTAACCTAGCATGGTGTGCGTCTCATACATACATGTTGCATGTGTAACCTAGCATGACACAACAATATATATCACATATATATTTTGTGTGCAAAAAGAAAACAATACATTTAACATATATCACATATATATCAATTTATCATAAGTGAAAAAAATGAATACTTAAGTGAGCTAATATTAGTTAATGTAATGTAATATATCAAATATATAATTATACATTAAATTATTAAATCAACTCTTGATTTAATAATCCGGCTATATCACATATAACCGACGAATATCAAATGTATCCTTTTATCGAATCAACACTTGATCCGATAACTCGGTTATATCACATATAACCTATCGATACATATATCGTGAGAATAAAATGCGGTATCACATATGCGAATTAATTTCGGCCCCGCACATATCACATATGTGCTCCTACTCCGTTTCGCATGAACTAAGAAACCTCTGTGTAGGACTCTAAAGACTCGTCAATAAGCCGGCAGTAGGTGATGATCATATCAAACACCTAAAAGTCGCAAGCGGTCTGCTAAACGTAACGCCCACCCGGGTATTGAGCGATCAGAAGATCAACAAGCAAACCTGCTTGTACTCCTACGAATCCAACCAGTAACACTACCGTACAGTCCGGTCTCTTCGTCTGATATGTCACATATCACAGCTTAGGGGTTGTATAACGTCAGGCCCCAATAGCCCGATAAGTCATGCCGATGCAAGGTCCATAACGGTTCGAGAAACTATTGATAACACTTACCAGTAGACCTCAGCAATCTTGGCCAGGGATTTCCTGTTATGTCCAATCGAGCATAGCGCAATATCAACTCCTAATACCGAGAGAGACGAAACCCCTCCTATCGCTCATTGTCTCCATGTGACTCGGGACTGTACCCAAAAACCATCTTTTTGCACGATCTCTTGACCGTGGTATGGTGGAAATCAAAGCATATTGGGAATCACACAAAACTTTATGACGATCTCGGGTCTATAGACTAACCTGTACCAGTGTCACCAGAGAACTGCTATCCGACGATAGGTATAATACCATCTAAGAGTCCTCGGAGAGTCCGTTCAGTATACCCAGTCTCCACTGAGCACCTGTATACCTTCTCTGATGTCAAACACCAATAGATATGGGATCATCCATCGCCCATCACATGGGTCGAGAAGCGTATACGCTAGTTTACTCTGGAGTATCGATGCCCTGTTTTGATACTCCCACGATTAGGAACTGTTATAGGGTGTACTTGTGGACTACCCTTGGCCCCACTAGTATGATCTCCATCATAATTCTAGTAGTCAAGTACACATCCTAAGGGCTTTATCAATATGTGTGAGAGAGACAATAAGTGTACATGTTAAGATAAAGAGCAACCAGATAGCATACTATCATGTCGAGCAAGAAAGTCCTCCCTATATATGTCCAAGTATCCACTACAATATACATCTCATGTACAGTAATGGTCTCTAGGGCATACATATAACTAACACAAAATTCCTCACACATTTTTGGAGAAGCTTGCAAGAGAGCTTGGGCACTCGTCTCAATTACAGTACAGCTTACCATCCTCAGACTAATGGACAGTCAGAGCGTACGATACAGATATTAGAAGAAAAATTGAGGGCATGTATGCTAGATTTCAAGGGGTCATAGGAGGATCGCCTACACTTGGTGGAATTCTGCTATTACAACAGCTACCAGGCGAATATTCAGATGGTCCCGTTCGAGACACTTTACGAACATAAGTGTCCTCCACTTTGTTGGGATGATATGAGAGAGCGAAAATTGTTAGGAGGAGCTTATAACCCAAACCGTTGATAAAATCCAGTCAATCAGAAACCGTATCAAGGCAGCACAAGATCGTCAGAAAAGCTGGGCAGATGCTAGTCGAAGACCTTTTGAGTTTGGTGTAGGAGATCGTGTCTTCCTTAAGATTTCGCCGACTCGAGAAGTGATTAAATTTGGTATTCGTGGGAAACTCAGTTCCCGATTTATCGGACCATTCGAGATTGTGGAGCGCGTTTGAGTAGTGGCATACAGATTGGCTTTACCACCCTCTTTAGCTGGTGTGCAAGATGTATTTCATGTATCTCAATTACGCCGGTACATTCGCGATGACAATCATGTTCTCGATCACTCTGAATTAACTTTAAGCACTGATCTCTCGTATGAAGAGCAGCCTACAGCCATTGTCGACCGTAGAGAGAAGATGTTAAGGAACAAGATCATCCATTTAGTTCTTGTATATTGGGGCGGACGTTCACACGGTGAATCCTCTTGGGAGCGTGAGGACGAGATTCGTCAAAAATACCTTCATTTGTTTCCTTAATCTTATAGTTCGTCTTCAATTTCGATGACGAAATTTCTTGTAAGGTGGGTAGGATATAACACCCCAGTTGAATACCGTATATTTAGATTTATCATAATATTAATTTTTCATTGATAACAAAATTCCCATAATTTTAGAATTTACTTTAGGGTTGGTTGCTTATATAATCATAAGATCTTTTGACGTATACAATTTTGATATGAAAATCTCCAATTTTGGGTAACATGTGGTAATTCATTAATGCAACAAAACAATATTTTCATATTCTAAGATTCTTAAACTAGACTATTAGTATTTGGTTTGCAAAAAATATTTCTTTGCCTAACTTCCATTTGCTGTTGATACGAGAATAAGTAAAATCCGTATCAAATCTCTAAACAAACACACACAGATATATGTGTGTGTATTTTACAAGTTACATATCTCTCCCTCCTAATCTATACACACACACACACTTAACTAAATACAACTAAAAATCTCTTTCTCTCTCTCTCTTAAATTCTATATATTTTTCTCTCTCTCACCCCTTCTGTCACACGCAACTCTCTCTCTCCCCCTTTTCTATATTTCTTTTTCTCCCGACGCCACCTTCAACCTCGTCGCCGCCTTCAACCATCATCGCCACCATCATCGCCGTGCACCCGAACTCCCTCTCCTCTCATCCCGACGATCGCTACAGACCGCTCCCCAACCCCCGTAACTACCGCTTCCTTCTCTTTCTTCCCTCATCTTCATCCTATCGCCGCTTTCCAAGCACCCCCCATCGTCACCACCCTCACCGCCTTCATCCTCGCAGTTACCATCTCCCCTTTCGACGACCCCATCACCTAAGTACCATCACCTTCATTTCCTTCTCCGACCCCGATGACCATCACTTCCACTGCACCATGTCCCCTCCAACAACCACTCCCGCCGAGTTCTACTGTTCGCAGCAACCCCAAATCCAGCACCCCATCGTCATCTCCTTCGCATACCATCTCCTCTTCACCGCCACCTTCTTCCTCGATCAGCCAACATCCCTTCCTCCACCGGTGACTCTCGTCACTATCATCTGCACCATCATCTCGCCACCTCCTTCTGCCCTTCCTCACCATCTCACCATCAGCACCACCTTTCACCATTGCAGCCCCTCAACCCTCTTCTTTGAAAATCCCCCTCGCCACAGCCGCCACATCACCACTGCAGCTCTTCACCGCCAAACCTATATCCAAACTCGAGCACTCCCCGGCGCCCCCTCAACTCGACTCCAAACTTTACCCATCACAATTTCCTGCACTCATCATCAATCATCGGCGTCATCCCCTATCGCCGCTGCCGCACTAGATCAATACTCGAACCCAACTACGGTGTAGCCATCCCTCTCCTCTCAGTATAAGTTTCATTCTTGTTTTTCTTTATTTGTGAAGCATGAGTAAATTATAATAACAGTTGAAATATAATATGTTTCTATAAAAAAAAGAAAAAAAACAACAAAAGCATGTTTGGATATATATATACAATTATATGCTAAGTGTGGTGTACTGTTGAATTATGGCTAAATCAATCTAGGCGGAGCGTATAACTCAAATCCCAAGTCGAACTCTAGCTGAGATCGTGCCTCGCATCTTCGTACATCGTTTTCCCGTGATCATTATCTACAAGGTAAGTATTCTTGCTTTACTTTTAGTCGATACACATCGGCAATCCCTTGGGGGTTTGTGTGTATAGCTGCACTGTTAGAATAAAAAGAAAAGTGTTAGTACTCAATTATTTTATATCATTAGAAAAATATAGACTTTTATGCAACAAAGTGATAAAAAGAAAATTAGATTAAGTGTGGATCTGTAATAAGATTTATTTAACTACAAATAAAGTTCGAAAGTTGTTAACCTATCTCATATATATATCTTACTATCCAGCTTGTGATTATTATATCCATATTGAGGTTAACGGTAAAGATAACAATTGTGACTTATACCAGCCTGTATATCGCCTTCATGCAGTTACTATTACCAGATAACAATTACATTTGACATGTCATGATGTTTTTTCATTACTCTTGTCTTTTAAGTACGAAATCGCTAATTAGGATGTTGAACCACATGCCAGGACACACTACTATTTACCAATTTCATTGCTATACAATTACCACATCACAAGTTCCAGTCTTTTCAGCATTCTTAATTAGTGATCTAGTCAATATCATAGTAGATACGAATACGCAAGGTGTGAGGGTAGTTTGAGTGTGCATTTGTACAGCAGGATCTCAAGAGTCCTGTGCCGGCAGCTCGTACCAGGCTATATCAGCCGCATGTTATTACAGCTCGTACCGGGCTATATCGATCGCATGTTATTACAGCTCGTACCGGGCTATATCGGTCGTATGTTCATCCCACAGTTGGGCCTGTATTTCCTAACCCCTGGAGCCCTACTCTTGGGTTAGGAATACTCCTGTAGAGGTTGACGCACACACTCGAACTCACGATAGGATAAATTACCTTTTAGTGACCAGTTGGGTTATGACTTGACATGTTTACTTGTCTGTTTCATAGTATTAATGTATCTATATATATCCGTTTCTACTTACGCACACGGGCTTCACTACACTCATATATTCATGTTATCATACCACACACACACACCTTATACGTTGAGTGCTTGTTGGGATGTTCTGACATCCCTGAGATTTGTCATCTCAGGTTTAGAGGTTGATTTTTCAAGCTGAGCAGGATCGGAGCGATTATCAAGACCTTGCCAAAGATCAGTAGCCGTAGGTTTATTTTTTTAGTTAGTATTTAGCACGTGCGTCCTTGTAGGACAATAGGACTTATGTATCTCTTTTGGATCTTATTTTATTTCGAACCTACTTTATTGGATCTTTATTTGCATCCATTAACTAGTAAAATTATCCTTAACATTCCTTGTGGATTCCTTGCAGCATGACTATCAGTATTATATCTTTTTATTGGATTTTTATTTTTGACAGGTTTACCTAGACAGTCTTTATGTGGCTATGTAAGGATTTTTCTTTACCGTAGGTAGCACGGCTGGCCTTCGTTGCTCTCTGTATTTCATAATTTGGGAAGCGGGGCATGACATATCAGTTGGATATCAAGAATGCATTTCTCCACGGTGAGCTTGAAATAGAAGTATATATAGACCAACCATTTGGTTTCGTGGTTGAGGGGGAGATAGGCAAAGTATGTAGACTGCGAAAAGCTATATATGGGCTCAAGGAGTCTTCTCAAGCTTGGTTCGGTAGATTCAGTATCGTTGTGCAGGAGTTTGGTTTATATCAGTGCAAAAGTGATTATATTGTTTTTACATGAGTCCTTAAAGGTAAGAGAATTATAGTAGTGGTGTATGTTAATGATATTGTTATCAGTGGAGATGATGCTAACGTGATTGATCTTCTTAAGAAATTTCTCCAAAATCACTTGCATACAAAGGGCTTGGGTTATTGCGATATTTCTTGGGGGTTGAGGTTGCACACTCCGCAGAGTGTATTTGCTTGTCTTAGAGGAAGTATGTTTTAGACATTCTAAAAGAAGTTGGACTTTTGGATACCAAGCCCATAAATACACCAATAGATCCTAATATGAAACTCTATAATGATTGAGGAGAATTATTAGAAGATCCAGAAAAGCACCGTCGATGGTTGGAAAGTTTAACTATCTTACGATAACAAGACCAGATATTTCTTTTACTATTAGCGTGGTGAGCCAGTTTATGAATTCTTCAAAGTAGCCTCATTGGAAGGCAGCTATTCGTATTATTCGCTATTTGAAGAATTCACCTCCTCAAGGGTTAATTTACCGCAATCATAGAAATGTTCAACAGTTGATGGGATTTTGTGATACTGATTGGGTGGGATCTCCTAATGATAGGAGGTCTACTACTGGCTTTTGTGGGTGATAATTTTGTATCATGGAAAAACAAGAAACAATCATTTGTAGCTTGATCAAGTACGGAGGCTGAATACTGTGCTATGGTTCATACTACATGCAAGTTGATTTGGATAAGTAACCTATTAAGTTTGGATTTCAAATTCATTGGCATGTTCCTCTCTTTTGTGACAATCAAGCTGCAATCCATATCTCGTCTAATTCTGTTTTTCATAATAGAATCAAGCATATTAAAGTTGATTGCTATTTTGTTCGGGAAAAAAAGAAGAATGGATTTCTTATCCCTCAATAAATTGCAAGTAAGAATCAAATTTTCACACAAGTATTGGGAAAAACGAGAATTGAATATTTATGTAACAAGCTGGATCTACATGATATGTATGCACCAGCTTAATGGGGGTGTTAGAGATAATATTAGATTATTAAAGATAATATTAGATTAAGTAGTTGGGCTTTAATATTAAATTAATACCAGTATTCATAAACTCTAGTATAAATGTATATGTATTTCTCCATTAATTTGCTAATAAAAATAATTTTATTTTTCCTCAAATCTCCTGTCAATAATTTTATAATTTTTTGCCAGACACATGTATATAATTTGGTGTAGCTTTAGAGACATTAAGACGGTATCTGAGCAGCCCAAACTCGAATCTAGCTTTGACTAGGTGTTATAGAGTATAGTGTCTACCTTCATTTGCTCAGGATCTTGGCTGACCAAAAATGTGTCAGCCCAAGCTTCTCTACCGCTTCCTTTTCCTTCGTCGGTGATGTGCTAATCACGATAACCTTCACCCTGAAGGCCTTAGCAAACTTAACTGCGAGATGGCCCAGCCCACCAAGCCCAACCACACCCACATGCAAGCCAGGCTTACCCAGCCATAGTACTTCAATGGGCTATACACCGTGATCCCCGCGCAAAAAAGCCATGCACCTGAATCCATAGGCAAATTATTCGGAAACTTGATCACGTAGTGCTCTTCAACTACGATTTTATCAGAATAGCCCCCGTACGTTCTCGTATTGATGGAGGCGCGTTTCCGGTCTCCCTCAGATGTTGTCTCCCGTTGATCTGCTGATGGCTGCGATTGACGGCTGGGATTTGATCTGGGGCTTGATCTCCTGCGATGTGTGGATCTCAATGGGTTGGAGGAGATTTGCGCCGAGTACCTGTAAGGAAGTCCCGGGGTGGTTTGGTACTACCGAGGACCCTCCAACGATCAAGTCAGTAACAAGATCCGAGCAGAGTAACGGTTTAGTGGAGTAAAAAATGGCTTGCTTGATCCCTCTGGGAGAGGGGTTTATATAGCGGCGGCGGCATGCAGGGGCAGGCGCGAGAATCATGCCGGCCGTTACGCTCCCGACGTCACGCCCGCGTGATAAGAGGATCTTCCTATTAATGGCGAGACAGGGTCGTTAATGGGGATCGTAATGGCGTGGAACGTGGGATGTGGCCGGCGGAGATCTCGCGCATAGCGAGATTTGCGGAGCGGTGGTTACGCCTGTGAGTGGAACCGTTGGTCGGTCGATGAGACTGAGGAAAATGGCCTCGGCGGGAAAGCCCAGGGGCAAGCGGAAGAGCCGAGGCATCTTAGTCCTGTGATAGCTCGAAGGCAAGCTGGGAGGCCGAGGAAGCCAATTTGTGCATCGGGGCTTTGAGGAGAGCAAGCTTGTGCTTGCGGGTCGGGCACAGGGGTGGCCAGGTCGGCCCTTTCTTCTGAGCTCTGGGACACGTTATCTGCCACGTGTCATGATCTGGGAGATTGCCGATATTGAGCATCATCATTAGCCCCCCACTCTCGTCCCGATCAGCTGACGGGTCGGGTCGAGAGTGGACTGCCGGGCCACCCGGGGTGAGCTCCCTTCGAAGATATCGTCGGGACGTATCTCCGGGCAATCTGTTGTCTTTTTTGCCAGTGAATCATCGGCGAGATCTCTGCATTGAAAGAAGATGCGCCGGTTCGTGTGTTCTGTCACTGAAGCGACGGCCCACGTGTCGAGCGTCGGTTAAGCGACGCGACGTGTTGCAGACATGCGGCGTCAGATGGGATGCGGCCCAATGCAAGAGCGACAGGTGGAGCAATCAGGGTCGTTGGACGCGAGGAGTCGTTTTGGCGGGAGATGAAGGGTGCCGTTAGATGAGGGCGATGGCAGTAATAAATAGGGATGGGGTCCACTCCGAGGCCCCTATATCTCCATATTTACCCCGCTTTAAGTCTTGATAGCTCGGTGCTCTTCTTCCTTAAATCGGATCTATGAATCGATCCAGGGCTTTGGGTGTCTCGTCCCGGAGGGAGGCCAGTGGTGCGGCCGCGCCCCCAGCAGGCTCGAGCCCTGCGCCGAATTTTCTATCGGCGGCGGGGCCGTCTGCTTCGCTGAGAGTTCCTGGTGATTGTCCCGGTAGCGGCCTGAGGCGTCCACGGGTTTCCGAGCCCCAGACGAGGGATGCAGGGGAGGGTGAAGACGGGACTCTCTTTAAGAAGAAGAGGATGGTCTCTCGTGCACCGCCGTCGAGGGTTCCTGAAGGAATTCTCGTGCAGGAAGGGGACGCCGTTTTCACGGTTCCGTCTGGGCTTTCCGTTACTGCCGGTATGCTCACTGGAATGGAAGAGTCGGCAGGGGGCAAGCTCCTGCATGGCACCCGTAGGGCCCAAGTGGCGGCCATAGCTCAAGAGACGGTTCAGGTATGAACTCCTTCTCGTGTTGTTTTGACTCTTCTTTCTTTGGCTCGAGCGTCTTGAAGTTTCTCATCCGTTTCTCGTCAGGTTCTTCAACACTGCGCCCTTGTTACCCGCATGGAGGCCGAGGGGGCTTTCCATGCTGCGAGGCCGGTGGGAGAGTCTTCTTCGGAGGCCGAGGTCCTGCGGCGTGACCTGTGTCTGGAGAAGGAGAGGGCCGATGTCCTGGCAGCCCGATTGGAGTCCGCGGAACTTGCCGTCTTAATGTGTCGGGAGTCCTATCGTCGCCTGAACGAGTCCCACCGAATCGTTGAAGCGAAGCTGACGGAACTGGCCGATCGCTTCGCGGCCATGAAGAAGGAGAGAGATGCCGGCAGGAGGGATTCCGAGGGGGCGCTCTAGGCAGCCGAGGTCGCTGAGGTTCGGGCTAGGAAGGAGCAGTTTTACACCGAACTTGGCGAGTATACCGCCGTCGCGTAGAACAAGGCTCTTGATGCCGTCAAGGAGCAGTTTCCTGAGTTTGCCGATGGTGAGCTCCGTGCTCGGGGCCTGCTCTCGGTGGTCAAGCCTCCGGCAGACAGTGATGAGGGAAGTGAGGAGTAGGGAGGCTTGTGACTTAGGTTTTTTTTTCCCGATATTTCCTCGTCTCTCTTTTTGTAAGCTTTCGAGCCATCTGATAAGGCTGGGGAGCCCACAATACCCTTGTAACGATATTGGTTTTTAAGCGAATAAAACTTTTGTTGTTTCATTGCTTGCACATTATCCTTTGTTCGGTGAAGAATACTCGTAAAATATTCGGACTTGCACTGTTGAGCTTCCATGTCAGGTCGGTTCTTTGTCTGGCGATCGCGCGTCGAGTTGATTTCGTTGGAAAGAAAGTATCTCCATGGCCCCGAAGTCGGAGGGGGATCGCTCAGGCTTATATAGACCTGGTGTCTCTTGGAGAGTGCTTCAGATCGGCGGCGTTTGATGGGCAGTAGGATGTCCGCTGCAGATGTGTCGAGCCGAAGAGAACTCGGTGCCTCACTCTGAGGGCTTCAGATGCCTCTTGGCTAGGGCTTTGATCCCTGGCGTCGTGGGTAGGGAGCTACCAGCCGGGGATGACCGAACAGGGCAGCTGCTCGGCTGCCTCGTGGGGAGGGCTTGGATCCCTGGCGTCATGAGTAGGGAGATACCAGTCGGGAATGACCGAGCAGGGTAGCCGTGCGGTGCCTCTTGGCGAGGGTTTGGATCCCTGGCGTCATGGGTAGCCACTCGGTGCCTCTTGGGTATGGAGCTACCGGCCGGGGATGACCGAGCAGGGTAACCGCTCGGTGCCTCTTGGTGAGGGCTTAGATCCCTAGCGTCGTGGGTAGGGAGCTACCAGCCGGGAAAGACCGAGCAGAGTAGCCGCTCGGCTGCCTCGTGGGGAGGGCTTGGATCCCTGGCGTCGTGGGTAGAGACCTACCAGTCGGGGATGACCGAGCAGGGTAGCTGCTTGGTGCCTCTTGGCGAGGGGTTTGATCCCTGGCGTCGTGGGTAGGGAGCTACCAGCCGGGAATGACCGAGTAGGGTAGTCGCTCGGCTGACTCGTAGGGAAGGCTTGGATCCCTGGCGTCATAGGTAGGGACCTACCAGCCAGGGATGACCGAGCAGGGTAGCTGCTTGGTGCCTCTTGGCGAGGGTTTTGATCCCTAGCATCGTGGGTAGGGACCTATCAGCCGGGGATGACCGAGTAAGGGTCGGGCTCGACCACCTCTTGGGAGGGCTTTGATCCTTCAGGACGGGGGCCAAGCAAGGTTACTGCCCGGTGCCTCTTGGCGAGGACGTTGATCCCTGTCGATTGTGGTAGAAAGCTACCAGCCGGGGATAGCCGAGCAAGGGTCAGGCTCGGCCACCTCTAGGGAGGACTTTGGTCCTTAGCGCGGGAGGGGCTGTAAGAAGCCTACTAAGGATGGGGGCCGGGCAGGGTTACTGCCCGGTGCCTCTTGGCGAGGGCTTTTGTCCTTTAGGATGGGGCCGAGCAGGGTTACTGCCGGTGCCTCTTGGCGAGGGCTTTGATCCCTGGCGTCATGGGTAGTGAGCTACCAGTCGGGGATAGCCGAGTAGGGTAGCCACTCGACTGCCTCTAGGCGAGGGCTTTGATCCTTAGCGTTGAAGGGGCCGTGGAAGGCCTGCTAAGGATAACCGGACAGTGAAGCTGCGCGGTAGCCTCTTGGCGAGGGATTTGATCCCTAGCGTTGTGTGTAGGGAAGCTACCGGCCAGGAATAGCCGGACAGGGTAGCTGCGCGGCTGCCTCTAGACGAGGGCTTTGATCCTTAGCGTTGAAGGGGTCGTGGAAGGCCTGCTAAGGATAACCGTGCAGTGAAGCTGCGCGGTTGCCTCTTGGCGAGGGCTTTGATCCCTGGCGTTGTGTGTAGGGAAGCTACCGGCTAGGGATAGCCGGGCAGGGTAGCTGCGCGGCTGCCTCTAGACGAGGGCTTTGATCCTTAGAGCTGGAGGGGCCTTAAGAGGTCCGCTAAGGATAACCGGGCAGTGAAGCTGTGCGGTTGCCTCTTGGCGGGATAGCCGGGCAGGGTAGCTGCGCGGCTGCCTCTAGACGAGGGCTTTGATCCTTAGAGCTGGAGGGGCCTTAAGAGGTCCGCTAAGGATAACCGGGCAGTGAAGCTGTGCGGTTGCCTCTTGGCGAGGGCTCTGATCACAAAGACAGAACTCCTCCTTTTTGCAATGCTCTAACATTCCTTTTATTTGAAATAGAAAGGATTTTTAGAGAACATTTACATCGTCTTGCGAAATGAGAGGTACACACTCGTAGGCCTTGGTCTCATTGGTACAGCTTGAGCTTCTCGGCGTTGTAAGGCCGCGGAAACTTGCGTCCATCTGCGTCTTGTAAACGATAGGCTCCGCCGGGGAGTACCTCGAAGACGAGAAAAGGACCATCCCACTTCGGGGAAAGCTTGTGTAGCCTGCTTTGATCGACGAACTCGTTCCGCCGTAAGACCAGATCTCCGGTCTTGAAGGAGCGACGCTTGACCCGCGCGTTGTAATATCGAGCAGTTTGTTGCTGGTAAGCGGCAGCTCTGATTTGAGCTTGATCTCTTTTCTCCAGCAAGATGTCCAGGTTGGTCCGAAGCGCTGAGGTATTTGCTTCGCCATCGAAGTGCTCGACCCGATGACTGGGTAGCTCGATCTCCGCTGGGATCATTGCCTCGGTCCCGTAGTAGAGGCTGAAGGGGGTTTCCCCAGTGGGGGTCTTCTTTGATGTGTGCAGGGCCCATAAGACCCGGGCCAGTTTCTCGACCCAACTGCTTTGTCGTCCTTCTAGACGGGTCCAGAGACTTCGAAGGACGTCTCGGTTAGCAACTTTGACCTGCCCGTTGCATTGGGGGTGTGTGACCGCGGCGAATTTCATAAGGATGTGGTATTCGCAGCAGAAATTTTTCACTTTTTCATTTTCGAAGTTCATCCCGTGGTCGGCGATAATACACCTTGGGATGCCGAACCGAAATATCAGATTGTTCTATAGGAACTTGATGGTCGTAGCGGCATCCGGTTTCCTGATGGGGACGGCCTCGATCCATTTTGTTAAGTAGTCTACCACGATGAGGACATATTTGTACCCGCCCGTACCGGTAGGGAACTGGCCTATCATGTCCAACCCCCACTGGACGAACGGCCACGGGGATGTTAAGGCGGTCAGCTCGGTAGCTGGAAGGCGTGGTATGCTGTCGTGGAGTTGGCAACTTTTGCATCTTCTGACGAGCTTCTGGGCGTCTTCGTGAACAATGGGCCAGTAGTACCCCTAGAGCAATGCCTTCTGGATCAAGGTTCAGGCCCCTTGGTGTGCGTCACCGACCCCTTCATGGATTTCACGGAGGACGTAGTCGGCTTCGTGGGGGTCGACGCACCGGAGCAGGGGCTGGGTGAAGGATTTCTTGTAAAGGTTTCCATTGCTCCAGATGAAGTGATGGGCTTTGGCCCTGAGACGGCGGGCTGTTTCCCGATCTTCTGGGAGCGTGCCATCCCTTAGGAACTCTACGAGGGGCTTCCTCCAGTCTTGGTCGTCTTCCCGCGCCGTATATATACGGAATATCGTCTCTCCGTCCTCCACGCTGGGCTGGGACAAGGTCTCGAAAAGGATAGACCGCTTGTTGTTGGCCGAGTAGGACGAAACCAGCTTGCTCAGGGCGACGGCTTGGGCATTGAGCTGCTTAGGTATTTGCTCCACCTGGACTTCGTCAAAGTTTTTCCGAAGCTTCCTTACTTCGTCGAGGTGCTTCATCATCAGGGGTTCCTGAGCCTCGAAGCAGCCGGTCACTTGGCCGACGACTAAGGTCGAGTCGCTGCGGATTCGAATTGTCTTCAGCCCCAGCCCGGAGGCCATGCGCAGTCCAGCCAATAGGGCCTCGTATTCTGCCGCGTTGTTTGAGGTCTTGAATCCGAACTTCAGAGAGTACTCCATTTCTGCCTCGTTCGGGCCCCGGATGATGAGGCCGGCTCCACAGCCTTCCTCGGTTGAAGACCCGTCAACGTAAATGACCCATTCAGGGACCGAGCCGTGCCTCTCCGCAATAAGGTGTCGGGCTGCAAGGGTTGGCGTGGATTCTGGTTCTTTGCCAGGGATGGTGCATTCAACGATGAAATCGACCAGGGCCTGCGCTTTGATGGCCTGCCTCGGGCGATATTTTATGTTGAACTGAGATAGCTCCTATCTCCACTTCTCTAAGCGGTATGAGGATTCCGGTGATGCGAGGATAGCCCCCAACGGGCGCTCGGTGAGGACGAAGATGGTGTGTGCCTGAAAGTAGTATCGTAGCTTCCTTGAGGTCACCACGAGGGCCAAGACAATCTTTTCTATGGCTGGATACCTCGTTTCTGTGTCCTTGAAGACGTGGCTCACATAGTACACCGGCTTCTGCACTCCATCGAACTCTCGGACGAGCACCGAGCCCGCTGCTTAGTCGGATACCACCAAA
Organism: Agapanthus africanus; assembly: GCA_030015575.1. Lineage (NCBI taxonomy): Eukaryota > Viridiplantae > Streptophyta > Magnoliopsida > Asparagales > Amaryllidaceae > Agapanthus > Agapanthus africanus. Next base: position 5,725,687 of record JASDDO010000024.1, read on the forward strand.
TACAGCGACAGCTCATCTCCTTCGACTGGTCGAGTGAGCAGTGGTGGGGTCATAAGGTGCCTCTTCAATTGGTTGAAAGCGATCTGGCACTCCTCCGGCCACTCGAACCTCGGCATCTTCCTCACGGCTTTGAAAAACAGGAGGCTTCTCCCCCGACCTTAACATAAAACGGCTCGGAGCGGCCACTCGCCCCGTGAGCCGCATGATCTCCACGTTGGACTTAGGCGCGGCCATGTTGAGGATAGCATCAATTTTCTCTGGGTTAGCCCCGATTCCACGATGAGTGACCATGAAACCGAGAAACTTTCCCCCGGTGACTCCGAATGCACATTTGGCGGGGTTTAGCTTCATTTTGAACTTGTGGAGCACTTCGAAGGCCTCGCCCAGGTCCTTGGCATGGTCGGCCAACGAATGGACTTGACAAGCATGTCGTCGACGTAGACTTCCATATTCCTGCCGATCTGCGGCTTGAACATGCTGTTGACCAACCGTTGGTACGTAGCTCCGGCGTTCTTGAGCCCGAAGAGCATCACCTTGTAGCAATATACCCCCCGATCCGTACTGAATGCGGTAAAATCTTCGTCTGCCGGATTCATACGGATCTGATTGTAGCCGGAGAAAGCATCCATGAAACTCAACAGCTCGTGGCCGGCCGAGCTGTCGACGAGCTGATCTATCCGAGGGAGGGGGTGGTTGTCCTTGGGGCAGGCCTTATTGAGGTCGGTGAAGTCGACGCACATGCGCCACTTCCCGCTTGACTTTTTGACCATAACTACATTCGCCAGCCACTCCGAGTAGGGTATATTCCGGATGAAGTTGGCGGCGAGAAGTCGATCAACTTCGTCTTCGATAGCCTTCTGTTTGACCGGGGCGAAGTTTCGCTTCTTCTGCCTAACGGGTCGGGCCGTAGGGTCAACCCCAAGCTTGTGAGAAATGATCTTGGGGTCGATCCCAGGTATTTCAGCAGGCGCCCAGGTGAAGACTTTGGATTTTTTCCTGAGGAAACCGATCAGGTCCTCCCGCTGAGTTCCTGTCAGAAGTGATCCGACTTGGACGGTTTTTTCATCGTCCCCTTCTGCCAGGGGCACCTCGGTCAGTGGTTCGACCGGGGTCCCTCGAACCTCTTTTTGCTTGTCTCGGGTGTCCAGCGAGCCCTTGATGTCGTCCCCAACCTTGGCTCCGTCGGCCGGCTGCTCGGACGAAGATGTCTCGGTGAAGCTTACCTTTGCGACCCGTTGGTCTCCATAGGCCCGACCTATCCTACCCTGATTGAGGGGGAACTTCATTTCCAGGTGATAGATCGATATCTAGGCCTGGAGTGAGTTCAGCGTCGGGCATCCGAGAAGGATGTTGTAGGCCGATGGGATTCTTGCTACGATGAACTCCACGGGCAATGTTCGCATGCGGCCGGCCTCCCCGACGTTAAACTGCAGAGTGACCACCCCTTCAGCCGGAATGGAGTGGTTGGTGAACCCTAAAAGGACGTGCGAGGTCGGCCTTAGGTCTGCCGGGGTGAAGCCCATGCGCAGAAAACAATCGTGGAAGAGGATGTCCGCCACGTTACCCGAGTCGACCAGTATCATGTGCACCTCGTATTGGTGGACCCGAGCAGTGATCACTAGAGGGTCATGCGGCAGAGATATTCCATGGAAATCCCCGTCGTCGAAAGTGATCGGCTCGCGGTCCCTGGCCTTCTTCATCGGGCGGTTGTCGGCCTCTACTGCCGGCGGGGGGTGCGGATTCTCGCAGGGGTTTGATGGACCTTCTGCTGACACGCCCATGATTTTTGATGAGCCTTGGCTCCTTCTTGCGAGGCCCCTTAGATCCTCAGGCGAGGACGTCTCTGAGCTGTCCTGGTGAGTCTCATGGGCATGACCCCGTCGAGGGAGGGGGTGCTGGTCATGCCTGGAAGCAGACGAGCTGACCGTCACCGCCTTGTAAGAGACAGGGGTGCGACGAGATTCGGGGCGAAGCTCTCTGATGTGAGACCTCGAGGTTAAATAGGACGGCTTGGGGGACCCGTGACTGTCGGAGGCCGTGAGGCGGCGGCCAACGGAGGAGGAGGTGAGGTCATTTGGCGGAGGATGATCCGCGCCTCCGTTGAGGAGGAGGCGCCGGCTGGTGCTTGGATCTTCAGGGTGATCGCTCGCCATGTGGTTGGAGATCGGGAGACGAACTTTGGTTTTTGTGGACTTCTTTCCCACAGACGGCGCCAGCTGATGGAGGAGCGTTTCCGGTCTCCCTCAGATGTTGTCTCCCGTTGATCTGCCGATAGCTGCGATTGATGGCTGGGATTTGATCTGGGGCTTGATCTCCTGCGATGTGTAGATCTCAATGGGTTGGAGGAGATTTGCGCCAAGTACCTGTAAGGAAGTCCCGGGGTGTTTTGGTACCACCGAGGACCCTCCGACGATCAAGTCAGTAATAAGATCCGAGCAGAGTAACGACTTAGTGGAGTAAAAAATGGCTTATTTGATCCCTCTGTGAGAGGGGTTTATATAGCGGCGGCAGCATGCAGGGGCAGGCGCGAGAATCACGCCGGCCGTTACGCTCCCGGCGTCACGCTCGCGTGATAAGCGGAACTTCCTATTAATGGCGAGACATGCTCGTTAATGGGGATTGTAATGGCGTGGAACGTGGGATGTGGCCGGCGGAGATCTCGCGCATGGCGAGATTCGCGGAGCGGCGGTTATACCTGCGAGTGGCACCGTTGGTCGGTCGATGAGACCGAGGAAGATGGCCTCGTCGGGAGAGCCCGAGGAAGAGCGGGAGAGCCGAGGCATCTTGATCCTGTGATAGCTCGGAGGCGAGCTGGGAGGCCGAGGAAGCCAATTTGTGCATAGGGGCTCTGAGGAGAGCCAGCTTGTGCTTGTGGGTCAGGCACAATGGTGGCCTGGTCGGCCCCTGTAGGCCCTTTCTTCTGAGCTCTGGGACACGTCATCTGCCACGTGTCACGATCTGGGAGATCGCCGATATCGAGCATCATCACGTATTGTCGTGGTAAATGTAGTTGTAGGTGAGGATTGCGTTGCGACAGTAGCTTTCTAATGCCTTCGTACAATCGTCACAGCCGTCACAACCGCCAACCATGCAACCGACACCTGCCTTGTCTCCAACCTTGAAATTCTTGACCTCAGAGCCTACTTCAGTGAAAATGCCGACAATCTCATGCCTATAACAGAAAATTTAGGTGATTTAGGTATGAGACATTTCGAGTCCGATATTTGTCTTGAACATAAAATGGTTGCAACAAGGATTACCGCAATCTGAACCGATAACAGGATAAACTTTTACCACAATTTGTAATTTGAAGTAGGACCCAATCCCCCCAATCTTATTCGCTCCGAATACGATGTTTGATTTGGATGCATGTTTAAATATTTTACTCAGGCCAGGATTAGCCCGGTGTTAAGGTGGGACTGACGCCGGATAAGCAATTATATGTACGAGCTAGGAGATCAAAGTAAGTCCATGTCCTTTACTTTATTATATCACTATATTTTGGTAATATCATTATGTAAAAAGAAAATGGCAGGCTGACGTCCCGTGTATAGACATGCATCGATTATGACATATATCATTTGTTATTACAATGATTATGTATAGAGTAATTATGGCGATGAGAAATGATAGTGGAGAAAGAAAAAGAAAATTACCCAGGAACCATAGGATAGACTGAAAATCCCCTGTCATTCTTGGCAAAGTGAACATCTGAATGACAAACTCTGCAGTAGAGTATCTTTATGTCCACATCTTTCGGGTATGTATCTCTGTTTACAATTACAGAAACAATGTCAAGGATGATATAGCAAATTATAAGGGAAAAAAGAAACAGATTTGTGCATGGTTCTAATAAGAGTTACTGACCTTCTAGAGAAATTAAAAGGCGCAAGTACGCCAGAGGAGTCGCAAGCGGCCCAACCAAAGGCCTTATTAGGGTGTTCCTCTTCAGGAGATTTCGCCATTGATGATGCCATTAATTTTAGTCTTCTTCTTTGTTGTTGTTGCGGCGGTTGCGGCGCGGCGGCGAAAACTTGGTGCATGCAAATACACGTGCGCGTGCGTACAAGCAATAGAGTGGTTGGATTAGTATGTTTGAAAAAGCAAATTAGTTGCAAGTAGTTTGAGCTTAATCAGTGATCGGATTGTATGAACATGACATAATCAGTGATGTGTCAGAGAGCAAGCAACCGCTTTTGACTAGTTGCTAATAGGTCTTGGCTGTGGTGTTAACTGGGCTAAACAACCATTTTAGGGGTCAACTTATAGCCCTTTCGAGTAGGAGGACAAGCTATATACCTACACATTCTGACCAATGAGCAACAGCTCTGTTGGTTGGTATGGCGGCAGGGTGCAGGGTCTGGGAAGAGCGTGGAGTTTGATCCTGGGAGGGGAAGCAGCCACAGTTTGTCTAACGCTTCAGGGCATCCAATATGTGTTGTGTGTTTGTTTGTGTTGTGTGCGTGAGTGTCGTATGCATGGGTCATGTTTGCGGGCGAAAAATAAACATTCTGGTTTACAGCTGTATGCATGCAGTCGTTGCATTTGAGATGACTTGACAATGAAAAATTGGCTGCCTATCTGTTCAAGTTTTAATTTTTCAATCTCAGGCCAACTCGATTCCCCTACTCAAGTATTTCACTCCTGGTGAGACAAAAGTAAATCTTGCAACTATCCCAATGTTTTTAGTACAAATTAAATAGCTCCTCTATATGCATCAAATAATAAAAGGCTAATGAGCTCATGCATCAAACAATAGAAGTTGCATACAGCAACCAAGGGAAATACAGTCACCCAACATGTAAGGCACAACATCACATTGATGGATAGCTCATGCATCGGACACTCGTAAAATAGAGAATTACAAATTAAATAAGAGAACTCGTATTTTTAGCTGTTCCTACAAAGTAAAGAATCCCACCAAAAAAGGTCTTCTGTTTGCTTTTGTGATGGGAGTTGTTCTGATGTGTAGAAACGCTTTCGTCGTTTAATAAAGCAAAAGCAAAGACGCAAAGATGATTAACAAAATATTAGTAAATTGATGCAGGATGCATAATTTATAAAGCTGGCCAACAAGCTTGTTATAATCGCTGCACTTCCTCTAGCATGCTGCATGCTCATGATAATACACGATCATATCCTTGCTACAACCAAAAAAATGCAGTCTGCCTCAACAAATAGCAGATAATGTGACATGCAAGTACAACCATATTTTCACAAATGAAAGATCGATTGCAGGAAGATGTAAACATATATCAAGAGAAGAATGCACCCAACAAAGTATACATTCCAAAAGTTGGCATTCTTATACCACCATCATCCTTACAGGCAAAACCTTCTCCTATTTACAACAAAACAAGAAGGAAAAGACACAAATACAATTAAGAGCCCAAATTAAAATAAATAAATAAAAAAAAATCCAAAACAAAGTTACACCCCTTCACATTTTTTTTAACCCCCACTGTCCACCCCCACTTTACCCAGTTTCACCAACATTTCCAGTATTTTTATTCATTCCCTGGAAAAGAAATATACCCCCCACCCCCGTATAACCCCCACCCCCATTTTCTGTACTCCCCCCTCCAATATGGCCACAAACCCCAAAATTATAACAAAAATAATTAACTGCTAAAACAAAATGGATACTGCAGTCATCCCTTTTCTTTTCTTGGATGTTACCTTGGCTCAAACACTTGGCAAGAGAAGGCTTTTGTGGGTCGAATCGGTGGGCTTGGTCTCCAAGCCGATGGAGAGAGGATCTGAGAACGATTCACCATGTCAACCATTGACGGAGTTTGATACGAGTGCATGAGGCTAGCGCTATCGGTCGAGTCCCCACGAGCCGTCGCTCTCTGCCAAGAGTGCGAGCTCAGCCCCGACAAAACATAAGCTCTACCCGAGGCCTCATACCTCTGCCTGCTCGCCATTCTCTCCTGCATCTCCCTCATCTCTGCATCCAAAGCCACACATAACCTATCACCGGATCTTCCTGTTAAAGACTCCGATAGTATTCTCCTTCGAGCTTCTAATATCGAAACGGCCTCGGCGAGCAAGCCTTGCTCGGCTGCAGCTCTTGCCTCGGCCATGGCCTCTGCCGCCCTCACCCTGTTTCTCTCTCGGTCCACCTCGATTGACATGGTTCTTGCGGCACTAGACTCTGTCCTTAAGATATTTAGCTCTTCGCTTTCTATAGACACCGATTCTTTGGACACCGGGTCTTTGTAGCTGCAACCGACCTTTAGCAACCCGATATACTCGCTCAAAGCGGCTGGAACTTTAACAGAGACCAAGAAATCTCGTTCTTCATCAGCATATAAATCACCCACGTCTATAGATCCTGTCCTCTCATTATCTGATACTCGACTTGCATAACTTCCTGATTTAATCGGAGCGAGGCGGACCCCAGGATGTATGCATGCAACATTGATTTTAAGCTCTTGCACCACGACACTGAGGAGCCCACCAATGCACTGCGCAAAAGCGTCTTGTATCACACTCTCGGCCTCGATAAAAGAAAAGGTCCCCCCAGATGTTACTGATATCGAGTGCATCGATGCAGAATCATGGTCCGCGCCGAAGCCAAAGGCATGGACCGGTACTTGGATAGACGATGGCACTAGAGATCGATAATCTGGCCTCGTGCCATGGGATCCACCATTATTAGACGGGACAGTGTACGTGTCTTGGCCATCAGAGAGGAGTATGATGCTGCACACCGGGTTCTTTTCTTTTCGATCCTCAATCACTTTCGCGCCTTTTCTGAGACCCTCGGCTATATTAGTCCCGCCACTTGATACTAAAGAATTGACTGCTTGTAAAGCCTGTTGCCTTCCGGTTTCGGACATTTTCCGGAGATGGAAGAGGCGGCGAGCAGTAGAAGAGAAGGCAATGACTGATAATCGATCAGATGGCCCGAGGTTTTGGATCACAAATCCCATTGCTCTCTTTAGAAGCGCAAGCTTGGTACCTGCCATGCTGCCACTGATATCAAGAACGGTGACTAGGTCAACTGGAGCTCGAGTCGTGTTGTTGGAATGGAGGGCTCGGCCAGGGACGGTTCCAGGGCCAGCTAGTGGGGCTTTGAGGTGGAGCAAAACAGTGAAATTATCTTCACTAGTTGATTTCGGAATGGCTGAAAATTCTGGGTATGTTTTGATATCGAGTGTTTTGATGCACCCTTTTTGCAGTGGAGTGTCTTTAAAGTTTTCAGCCTGAAAGTCTACAGGCTCGTCGTCGTTGTAAGTGTTTGGTTCCGAGGCTTGGAAGAAATGTGTGAGATGGTGATGTTGTTGACGATTTGATGAGTCAGTTCGCGGGCGTAGAAGATTCATGTAGGCATCATCCTGGATCCCGTTGAGTGGGTTTACACGGGCTCTTCCGTGTGGATGCTCTGTGATGGGTGGACTTTGAAGGGGAACTTCGTTCCATTTGGCCCTGCAAATGGGGCACACTCGATTGCCATGCTTTACGTTTGAGGTAATGCAGTGGAAGTGGAAGGTGTGTGAGCACTCCGCGGTGAAGAAGGCATGTCCTTGGCCTGCTTTCATGATGCCTAGACAGATTGCACATGTTTTCTGCCATTCAAAGAATTGCCACGAGGAACATCAGTATATTTGTGATTTACAGTAAGCTGCATATAATTACACTAGATACAGTTAGAGATTCAATATGACAACTGTGATTCAAAGGTTTAAGAAAAAATAGCAGTTGATAAGGAAGCTGACTCCATACTGTATTCAAGGTTACCACAAAACTCCTTATAGAGTAAAACGTTCCTACAGACATCCAAGATCCTTATACAAACTAGTAATTTACAGAGCAAAGCGATCGAAGGTAGGTTATTCTACACGGACAGGGAAATGAAAGTCTTTCAATCATTTGTTTTAAATAAGGAAACTGCAGTTTATTCTGAAGAAGTTGTCCACTTCCAGTATGCCCTCCAAAGTCGAAAGTAATGTTTCAAGCCTGGTAATATAAGCAGGGTTGCATGGAAAATTAGTAACAGGTTTCTATGATACAGCTCGTACCGGTCACATTTAAAACACTAACTTTATACAAAGATTAGATTATTACATATTAAACATGCATTTTATCTCACCGCGCATCCATACACATATACAATGTTCTTTAGCCATGACCACACTATATTCTTCATGTCAGCTTGAACATAATTCTTAGCTTTCTGGTGTGTGATCTGATAAAAACTGCATCAACATAGGTATCATCCTCGTCTATCTAAGTTCCCACTCTCAAGAAGAAATGAAACTAAATTCCAGTTAAACTGCCATTCTTGTCGACATAGTGGTTTGAATCATATATTACTTGTAATATTAAATTTTGTCTGCACAACCTCTTTCCCCTTGAAAATTATAAGGTTGCACCCGCCCCTCCCCTAAATAAACAAAGTTGTTCTACTCTCCCAAATAATTGAAATTGCAAACTTCTTGTCATAGTACTCGTACCTTAAAATTGGTAATCTTACAGTCTTATGCAGGGCCAATTACCGGTCACTCAAGAAAAGTAAGATGAACATCTGAAATCATATTCTCCAACAACATGAAAGAGACTGCCAATTTCAGTAAATTGACTACAAATTAACTAGAGTATTTGGTCTTAATTCTCGCCGTTGGACGATTTTGGGCTCACTTTCAGCCAATAAACTTGAGCTTTGCGAAATTTTTCTAAGCCTGGTAAAAAAAACACTCTAATCTGGAAAGAATAAAAACAACCTCAAAGCACTGTAGATGGAACAGTAATAGTGCTGAGCAAATATGGAGACTTTCCGTTTCAGCTGTGACCAAAGCAATTAATAAATAAATACAAGTGCTAATCTCAAGTTTCCCCTTCTCTAATAAACCCAAAACATCACTGCTCATCAAAGAAACAGAAATGGTGTAAAAGGAGAGGGTCTCTGGATAAAATAACTAGACACCGTCATCTAGTCTTGGCCCATGATTTGAAACCACAGCTGGAAAAAGAGTGAAACTGGCCCCCCAAAAAACGTATTATTTCCCCTGCTATTTGTTATGAAAACTGACATGTATTCAACGGCAAAGAGACGTGTCTCACACATAAAACTTCAGAAGAAGTGTTTACAAGAACAAAGCGTCGACACACGTCGCGTGCTTCAGACGTCTGTCTACGATTTTGGCGTGTTATGGAAAGATTTGTTTAAAAATTTGTTTGAAGATTTGTAAAGAGGTATTTGAAGGTTTGTTTTAAAGATTTGATCAAATCCTAATTGCAATAAGGATTCTATTATTTTGTGTTATAAATATTGAAGGGTCTCATCAGAGAAAAGTGGCAAAACATGAAGAAGAAGTATACGAGAACGAAGGCAAAGGCGAAAGGTAATGATCTACAGGAGAAGGTGAAGCACCAAAATAGCAATCTTTGTATTTGTATGAAAATACGAAGGGAAAAACGAAAGGTAGTCATCAACAGTAGAATGTGGAGTATCATAAAAGTAGTTTTTATGTTTGTATGGCAAAGACGAGAAGTAATCATCCACAGGTGAAGTGAAGGGGTTTACCAAGAGTAGTCTTTGTGTTTGTATGGGCGTTGAGATATGAAAATGAGATATGAAAAGAAATGTGAGAGAATATAAAATGTACCGGTATTCTTAATCATTAATGAGGAGATTCTTATGTTAGACCGTATGTAAGCCGTTGATCGAACCACGTTAAATATTGGTGTTACGTGTTCTTATTCTTCAGCGTCTTCCTTGTATACCTAACGAAAACCCTAACACTGTTCCCTCCTGTTAAGATCAACGGTCCAGAATTCTTTGATCTTAAAATCAACGGTCACGATCGGCTGTCCAATAGTATAAAACAAGGGCTTTGGAGTTGATGTTTTTCCCACGCTTTGCACGTGCGTGTGATGTACGGTCAAGATGCTCTCAGTGCGGCATAACAACATGGAGGAAAATAGCATAGGTTCCTAGTCCCCAAAAACACCCTTGTGAAATTCCAAATAATAATTGACATGAAAGAAACTCAACAAAGTTGCACAAATTTTTTTTTTTTTACTGAGATAGTAATTCAGCATCACATGCTTTAAAATCCAGCAGGCACTAGCCCAGATCATAATGGAAAGTAAAAGAGCTGCTTCCATATTTAGAAATTTACTTCACGATCTTATGTATTTTAGTTCTAACAACAACATGCAAGTAAACGTAAATGGCGAGAGATGCCCTTAAAAAAGGCATAAATATGACACAACAAAAGCAACCAAATAGTGGACAAATTCAGAGAAAGATGCGATCTTCAATGATCCACACCCAAACAAACCCCTTAAATTTTCCTCCCAATGCAATCATTTACCTAACTTTACTAACAGCCGCACCAAATAAACTTCAAAAAACGACAAATTGTCTATAAAAAAAAGCGGTAAAAACGACCTCTGAACACACCTAATTTGAAAAGAAAAGAAAAATCTGATTACATCAAAAAAAATATACGAAAACACCCACCTTTAAATGCCTTGATTTCAACAAAAGGGGAATAAAAAGGTAGAAAGATCGGACCTTGGAGGATCTGCTCCCAGATTTAGACATCCTGAGCCCAGACGAAGTCGGAGTCGGAGTCGTAGGCATCAATGCCCTATAACCCGAATCAAAACTCGCCGGCGAACTCGCAGTCGCCGCCGCCGCATCGGAAAACCTAGCGCCGTCCTCATCGTCGTCGTCGTCATCCAACGTCCTGGGAACGTAAGCGCAGAGGTTCAGCCCTAGCGCCGCCTTCGCCCTCTTCCAGACGCTCCCCATTCTCGCCCTTGCCCTTATCGGATCTTAGAACAAAACTCCCCGATGACGCTTAGGATTTCTCAGCTCTTTGCTTCGTTTTTTGAGATCTCAAAAGGTTTGAGCTTTATTATTGCTGCGGATTTACAACCCTAAATGCTGAGTCAGAGCAGTGACTCGGTCGCGCCGCCATTGATGAGAGAGAGAAAGAGAGAGAGAAGCCGGCTACCACCCTTTGAGGTTTTGACCTCGATTTATATATTGTGAGTTCCTGAACTGCCCTTTGTCGTATTTGGAATTTACAAGATGGTGATGTTTTTGTCTGTGGGGAGATGAGTTAGAGGATGGCACATTTGGTGATAAAGGCTGAGTTGTGGGGGTAGCTTGGGGAATGCGGATGTGGATGAGGACGAAAAGGAGAGACGAAGATGGGGAAAAAAGGAGAGCACGAGATTTCAACTCTAAAAATGAATGAAGGGGAAATGATTTGGAGCTGAAAATTGAAGGGTCAATAAGTGCCTGTTTGCTTGCAGGATTATTTGGGGTTTGGATTGCCGAATCCTGAGATTCCATAATTTGTGTTTGGTTAGGGGCTGTTTGGTTGCAAGATTATGGAATTTGGATTCCAAAAATAGTACGGTTAAAATTTCTGGATTTGGTAATTTGTTGTTTGGTTGGTTTTGGATTTGTAGTATTGGATTTGTAGATCCTTGTAATCTTTGTTTGGTTGTTGGAAGAAAAATGGGATTTGGATTTGAGGATTTTAGAGAGAGATAGAGAGAGAGAGGATTGTTAAATAAATAAAGTGAATGGGCCCCATCTAAAAGTACAATGAATAGTGCCAAATCCTTGAGAATCCTTGAAAATTTTTAGGATTCATAAATCCTTCTTTTGTGGTGGGCCCCCCATATAAAACAAAGGAATCCAAGAAATCCTAATCTTGCAACCAAACACAAAATTGTGGAATCCTAGGATTCCACAATCCAAAATCCAAATCCAAACCCATAATCCTGCAACCAAACAGGCCCTTAGTGTATTTGGATTTCTAGGATTCGTTTGTTTTTTATGAGGGCACACCACAAAACATGGATTCTTGAATCCTAAAAGTTTCTAAGGATTAGGCACTATTCATTGTACTTTTAGATGGGACCTGTGATACTTTATTTATTTAATAATCCTCTCTCTATCTATCTCTCTCTAAAATTCTCAAATCCAAATCCTATTTTCTTTTCACCAACCAAACGAAGATTACAAGGATCTACAAATCCAATACAAGAAATCCAAAACCAATCAAATAACAAATTACCAAATTTCTTTCTAACGTTCTATTTTAGAATCCAAATTTCTACACCCTACAACCAAACAGGCCCTAAAGCAAAGCAAAGGCTAGTCTCTAATTCTCTATTCTCACCCACATTTCCCTTTTGGCATTTTTCTTATTTTAATTTTCTTAAAACTTATGTATCATAAGATAAGAATATGTATGTGTGTGTATATATATATATATAATGGAGAAAAGAGGCCATAGAAGTGAATTTCCTGCTATGCCGTAGAAAAAGTACGCCCTCCGTCATATTTTTCTGACGATCGGGATCCATCGTCTTCATCGTTATCATCTAAGACGTGGGTACGTCAAATTTCATGTGCTTCTACAATTTTTCCGCCGTTGATTCAGCAATGTAAAAAGTTCTATTGTCGGTAAACCGTTAATTTTGAGCCCATTGATTCAAAATATATATAGAGAGAGAGGTTAATGGAGGGAAGAGGCCATAAGAGGGAATTTACTCTTATTGCGTCGAAAAAGTACGCCCTACCTCATTTTTTCCGGTGATCGGCATCCATCATCTTCATCGTTATCATCTAAAATGTGGGTACACCAAATTTCATGCGATTCTACAACTTTTTCACCGTTGATTTAGCAATGTAAAAAGTTATGTTGTCGGTAAACCGTTAATTTTGAACCCACCAATTCAAAGGTGAAAAGATTGTAGAATCGCATGAAATTTGGTGTACTCATATCTTAGATGATAACGATGAAGATGATGTGTGCCGATCATCAGAAAAAATGAGGAAGAGGGTACTTTTTCGACGCCATAGGAGGGAATTCCCTCCTATGGCATCTTTTATATATATATATATATATATATATATATATATATGAGAATAATGTAGGAAAAAAGCCCTAGGAGGGTTTTTCGTTAGGTAGCGTCAAAAAACTACACCCTCCACCATTTTATTCGACGATCGGCATCCATCACCATCATCTTTATCATCTGAGATGTGGATACATCAAATTTCATGTGATTCCAACACCTTTTCACCGTAGATTTTGCAATGTAAAAAGTTCTATTGTCGGTAAACCGTTAAATTTGCACCCACTAAGTCAATGGTGAAAAAGTGACGGAGTCACATGAAATTTGGTGTATCGACATCTTAGATGATAAAGATGATAATGACGAATGCCGATCGTCGGAAAAAATGACGTAGGGTGAAATTTTTTGCTCCACCTAACGAAAAAACCCTCTTAGGGCCTCTTTCCTACATTACTCTCTCTCTCTCTCTCTCTCTCTCTCTCTCTCTATATATATATATATATATATATATCGTAAATTCGACCTTTTTATTTTCCTATTTAATAGGCTATGGCGTATAATGCAAGCGGGATTCTTACCCTATACCTCATGTTCAACCTCTCGACAAGGTTTTACCGCTTTGCTATAGTCACAGTTGCAAAAATTATATTTTGCATGCCGCACAAATAGAATGTATTCGCCAGACAGAACGTAGGAGTTAAAGTTTTTATGGTGTTTGACTCGACAGTAGTTTAATCAGATTCGATTTGTTTGATCAGGAATTAAACCTGAAACAAAAAATCTCATCGTTTAGCTGTTAATCTAAACTCAACCTGACATAATCTGATTTTTCTTTCATGAATTTTAGAAGATTAGAACTCATCAAACCGTTGGTTACAAAGTCAATAACCTAAAAAAGCTAATAAGGAATATTCAAGGTTGCTTCTTTGACTTGACATGTAGTTGATCTAGAAATTAAGTTAATTCAAAACTTAGGCTTTTGAACTCATTTGACATTTTAAAGATTGCGTCAAGATGGGAAATGCATTTCATAACCTTGTGTGACGTTCATAACTCATCAGGAGTATAGTTTCAGGAAAAGGGGGGGTGATGATAGAGGGAGTTATCTAATGAATGAAGAATTAGATGTTCAACGGCGCTGCCTTAGATGAGGTGAGATGAGATGAGATGAGATGAACCAGCAGGGGCGGCAATGGGTAATGGCAAGTGGGCTCCTACTACTACGACCCACGTCACATCCTGGTGCTTGTTTCTTGCTATGTCTTAATAATTATGGAGCCCACGCATCCATTATCACAGCTCTTAATTACCTAAACAACCTTGTATTTTTGGTATTTCATAAGGACTACCCAATTTTCCTCTATCTCGTAAACGATAAACCGGTCGAATCTGGTTTACATTTAAGTTGTGTTAGATCAGTTTTGATCCCACCAGACTACGGCTGTCAAGACACGATCCGAGTAGTAAAGAAGTGAAATTTACTTTCACAAGCTCGATCCGACTATCTCAATTATGAGATATTTAGGTTTTTAAATGATAAAACAACTTAAATAGTTTAATAAAAACAATTTTAAAGCAAACATGGTTGACAAATACTAAAGCCCGGTTTGAATGGTTAATTAATTTAGATTATGAGATCATGTGTTTGAATTTTGGTCGTTGTCATGTAAATCATGTAAACCTTTTTAATCAAGTCAAATTAAATTAGTCATGTCAAATACTTCTGATCCTAACCGCTCAGGCTGTTTGAGATCTATTCTAACCGTGTTGAAAAATACTTAATACATCGCCGCTCGGACTGTTTGAGATCTATTCTAACTGTGTTGAAAAATACTTGATAATTTCATATGTATCCTGGAATATTACACCATATCTAACATCTAACATCTGAATCCACAGTTCAAAACTCATCGTGGGATGCTTTTGCCAATTTAATGGCCTAATATAGGGTAAATAAAGGGAAGGGTTTGAATTATAATAACGAAGCTCTTATTTTAATAAATCTTTTTAGCAATATTAAACCACAAGCTTTGGCAAATGCAACCCATGTGCGGAAAGCCAATGGAGAAAAACATGGGGAAGCCAACCTCTCTCTGTAGACCCCACAAAACTCGTGGTCAAACTATGTGCATGTATTTTATTTAAATTTGGTTTTTTTTTTAAATATATCACCCCCAAAAACTTCTATATTTCTAAACTCCGTCCTTAAAAATTCATATTTCTATATTTCATCCCTAAAACCTTAAAGCTGTTCATAAATCTCCCCTCTTATATGAATATTCCGGTACTCTTGTTAACATACCGTTGCGTGACTGCTAAAAGACAAAGATACCCTTCAAAATTATCTTCTTCCTTTTCAATTTAGAGTTGGGGTTAGGGCTTATTTTCAATTTCAAATTAAGGCTTTTCTTTACATAAAAATTATGGTTTTTCCTCTTCACTCATTCATTAGTTATGGATATACAGACTAGATTAGGCTTAGTCGTTTTACCAATTTCAATAGTTTCAAAAATAAAAATGATCTTAAATTTCAAAATCTGTGAAAAAGATGATATCTCATAATGAGCTTGAAGATGAAGAAAAAAAATGAAGGAGTCTCATGATTTCTAAAGGGAGAGAAAGAGTAATCACACTTACAGCTTAAATTCTGTTTAAAACAAGCTAACCCTAGTTAAATTTCGAAGGAATATAGTTAAATGGTTAAAAAAAATTTGGTTACAACAAACAAGTTTTAGGGATGAAAAGTGAAAATATGAATTTTTAAAGGTGAAATTTAGCAATATGGATGTTTTGTGGGGGCGAGAGAAAAGAAAACCTTGAATTTTTGTTGAACTAGATAGCACTTCCGCATTTTAATTATTTATTGTAATGTTTAATTATGACTTGCATATATGCCTGCAAACATATAATAACAAGAAGAAATTAGACACCATAATTACAATACTCAATGCTCTCTCCATGGAAACGACCATATACATGAATCAAGATTGGTGCATTGCATTGACTTAGCTCCCCCGAAAAAGCTAAACTCTTCATAAACCTCTCTCTCGAGAAACTCTTCAGAAACCTCTCTCGAGGGCCGATAATAATTATTCTCATGTTGGTTCCACCACTCGAACAATTGAAACTGATGAGGCTCGATATCGTGACTCTCCAGATGCTGATACGTTGCAGATGACGTATCCAAGAATCTACAAGAAAAGATCAAGAACTTCGGTTAGGACCTCATCTCGGGTTGGGGGTCTCCCGACCTTCGGTGGCCTTCCAGACCACCCCCCGGCTCGCCTCCGAGCTATCATGGTACAAAAATGCCTCGGCCTCCCGCTCGTCCCCGAGCCTCTCGCCGAGCTCATCCTTCTCGGCCTCATCCTGACCGACCCACAGCGCTGATCCCAGGCACCTACGCCACGGCTCCGCGAATCTCGCCATGCGCGAGGTATCCTCCGCCCACGATCCCACGTTCCACGCCATCACGATCCCCCATTAACGAGCCTGTCTCGCCATTAATTCGGGATCCCCCCTATCACGCGGGCGTGACATCAGGGGTGTAACGGCCGGCGTGGTTCTCGCGCCTGCCTGTCCATTACTGCAGCTATATAAACCCTTCTCTCAGACGATCGAGGTACGCAATTCTTTCTACTAAGTCGCTACTCTGCCCAATTTACACCACCAACTTGATCGTCGGAGGGTCCTCAGTGGCACAACCACCCCGGGACTTCCCTACAGATAGCTCGGCTCAACCTCAAATCCAAGCTCATTGAGATCCACACGCTGAAGGAGACAACCTCCAGATCAAATCTCAACCGTCCATCAGCGTTCACAGCAGATCTACGGAAGGTAACATCTGAAGGAGATCCCGACCTCCATCAGTTGGCGCCGTCAGTAGGAAATCTTGTTCCACTCAACGAAAGTTCATCTTCCGATCCCAACTTCATGGCAGTGATCACCGTGATGTTCAAAGCGCTAGCCGCCGCCTCCCCCACAACGGAAGCGCGGACGAATTTCCTCCCCCGAACGCCATCAACACCCTAGCCGTTCGGATAGATCGACTCGCGGCCGTTGTCGATGCGCTCGTCCGTGTCCAAACGGTGGGGAAAGCTCCCCAGGTTGCCGCTCTCCCACCTCGGGACCGGGACCCCTACAGAGAGAGAGAGGACTTTGCTCGTGTAGGCACTACCGACCACCGTCACGCTACCTCCGGCGGCCGCAGATCCCATGGGCAAACATATTCTATGACCCGCTGGGCGTCCCACGGTTCAACACCGAGGTCTGTCGCCAGAACGCCTCGCCCCGAGCCCCATCACGTCCCTGTCCCTCCCGAGGAGGTGTCGGTCAACTCGCCCGCACCCAGGCATGACCAACACCCCCTCCTTCGACGGGGTCGCGCAGATGAGACTCGTCACGGCAGCTCAGAGACTACCTCGCCAGGGGACCTAAGGAACCTCATCGAGAGGAACCGGGGCCGGGGCCCGACGCAGGTCTCCGAAAGCAGAGGCCAAAGATCAGAATGTGCCGAGTTATCGGGGTACCACGGCCGACTCGACGCCCTCGAAAAGAAGATCGAAGGCATGCATCGGGAAGGTCGTCATTCGAGCGACGGGGCTAAATACGCAGCCGACTCGCTCATGAAGCCCTTCACCGAGGAGCTTCCAGCCGTCCATGTCTCCTCTCGGAACAAGCCCCTGAAAGTCTCACTCTTCGACGGGAAATCCGACCCGAAGGACCATCTGGACGCGTTAGTCTCATTTGAGACTAAGATCAACTTAAACGTTTGTTAAGGATACTGTAACAACCGAGCCCAATGCTACTAGTTTCTATTACCGTATTAATGGTGTATGGTATTTATTTCATTGATCCTAATTGACTGTTGCCAGTATAAATTTTACCCGACAATTCATTTCTGCATATAACAATTTAAGACATCTAAAATAAAATTAAAAATATTTGACATAGCCTGTTTGACATCCCTAACCCTGTGGTAGCGTCTTTACATCGTATCATCGTCCCGTTCAGTGAAACGGACGTGCTTGGACGGCTACGCGCGCGTGCGTGCGTCCGTTTTGGGGGTATGCTTTTGACTGTAAAATACTTCATTTTAAATTTTGGATCCCGCCTATAATTTTTTTATTTCAATTTCAAATTTTTGGACACAACCCGGGCGCAATTTGGAAATATTTTGCAATTGCGCCAAATCTTAATTTCTAGTATTTTTTTTAAAACCGTCGAATATATATAAAATAAAACCCCCCAGAATATTTTTCCTTCCCAAAAATCTTTTAATAATTTTCCCCTAACCGATTCTAAAACCCCCCACAAATCTTTCACATTCTTCCCAGCCAATCATCTTCTTTTTAAAACCCCTGGGCCCCACCATTTCCCTTTCTCTCTCTCCTTCTCTCTCTTCTCTCTTTCTCTCTCTGCGAATAAATCCAACTTTATCTCTCCTCTAAATCTTCTCTCCCTTCTCGATCTCTCCCCCCTCTCTATCTCTCTCCTCTCTCTCTCCTCTCGCAATCTCTCTCTCTCTCTCCCCGTCTCTCTCTCTATCTCTCTCTCCCTCCTCTATATATTATTCTCTTCCTCCTCTATTTTCTTTTCACAAAACGCAGAACCCAACTCCCCGAGACCCTAGCCGCCTCGTCCTCCCTCGACTTCGCCCCAACGCTGACGCCATCATCACCGGCCTCGTCGCCTCCTCGCCCTCGTCAACTCCACCACATCTCCTTCCCTCTTCCTCAACTCCACGAGCACCCTGCACGAGAAGCTGCGCACCCCCCTGCACACGTCTGCACCTCGTGGGATCGCCGCCGGCGATCTCGATCCGTCCCCCGGCCTCGTGCATCCCTCGGTGAGTGGTCTCCTTCTTCTTCTTCTTCTTCTTATTCTTCTTCTTCTTCTTCCTTTTCTTCTTCTTTCTCTCTTTTCATCTTAAAACTTTCTCTCTCTGTGTTAGGGATCTGAACCCTCTGTGGATCGCCGGAACCCCGTCGACGTCACGCCAACGACGCAGCCATCCCTCTACAATCCAGTGGGTGAGTTACTTCCTCTATATCCTTCGATCTCCGTTGATTTGCTTTGCATTTCCTGTAGTATCTTTAGTGTTCACTGTTTTTGTGTCTCGCCGGAATCCGGCCGTGCCGGCGACGTGTCTCGACTATCCAGCGAGGTACCCTGACCTGTGTGGTTCCACTGTTCGTCGTTTGGGTTCATTCCGTGAACCGTGCGCACGTCGCGAGATTTCCCCGCCGACGTGTAACGTTCCGTTTTCCCGATTCGCAACCCGTCGAAGCAAGTACCCCTTGCTACATGCTAAATAATATTTACATATACATTGATAACACCCTAAACCTGCAGTTTAACTTTAGTACCATAATTGTAATACTATATTCTTATAATGTTGAAATCATCTCTGTGACACAACTGATAACTGTACTGCTAATTGAGTGAATCTGCCTATTGCTTAATTCACTGCTTAGATCATGTTGTTGATAACCTTTCTTGATTATGTAACTGATTGTGAGCACACCTATGATATCGTTAACATCTTGACCTGACTTGCTACATACATATTGATTGACCCGACATGGTACCGAATACTGCTTGACCTGACCTGATGTACCATGACTTGACCCGTTACCTGATCTTGTGTCTAATGCCAACAAACCTGACATGTAGTCCTCATGGACCGTTCCTGTTGTCTATCCAGACAAACCTGCTTACCTGATCCTGTGTTGGCATTAGTTCTTGATTACTGAACACTTGACTTGACATACACATATAACTTGGGGGTATGGGGAAATCAATGATGAAACCTGACTTGTAACTCGACAGTTCGATACCTGTTCTGATCAGTTTTAGAGGCTGGGCCAGCCTTGGAATGATGCTGCTAACATCATTCATCTGTACGCATTCCTGTTTTAGTGCCTAGCGGCATGTCTCGGTTTCAGCCCGAGAATCTGGACCGTGGTCCCGGGTATGCACGGGATACTATTGAGTTACATCGATGATTCATCAATTTGATTTCAAAGACTTTAGAACAGAAAACCTGATAGAACAGTTTAGTTTACCCACTGCACACTACCCTGCACTGCCCTGACTTACATTACTGTTACACCTGCTTTTCATTCATGTTTATATTGCATTGCCTGTTACCCCGTTTACATTTTATTACTTGATGTTATGACGCGCTGACGTCTGGGTTTTGCATGGCCCAGATTTCGTACCGCTGCTGCAGTCCGAGCAGGAGTACTTCAGTCAGCAGGCTGAGCTGTGAGGTGTTAGCAGTAGTTATTTCTTTTATTTCCTGCATTTTATTCCTGATGTGAGCCCGCATTATGGGACATACATTCCAGTTATTTTGTATTGGATCTTTTGCTTCCGCATTTTATTATTCTTGACTCATGTTATCTTGGATTATGGACATATTTAGATAGTTTTAATTTGTTCTTGATATCTCTACAGCCGTAATGTGACTGTGGATGGGTACTTCCTACCCACAGGTAGCATGGTTGGCTATGTCACGTGCCCATCTTAGCGTACTCTGGGAAGCGGGGCGTGACAGATACGTTAGTCTAATTTTAGACTAAGATCAACTTAACAGTTTGTTAAGGACATGTTGGTCTAATTTTAGACTAAGGTCAACTAAACCATTTGTTAAGGACACGTTGGTCTAATTTTAGACTAAGATCAACTTAACCATTTGTTAAGGATACGTTAGTCTAATTTTAGACTAAGATCTACTTAACAGGATCATTTAAATTCAACAAAAGAGCATTTGAACTCTATTGTTTTAGTTTAGGGACTTTGCGGTCGATTACCGGTTTAAGGACATGGTGGTCCAAGGTTAAGGACATCATAGTCCATGGGCTTAAGGACCCCACAGTCCGAGATTAAGGACATCATAGTCCATGAGTTTAAGGACCCCACAGTCCGAGGTTAAGGACATCATAGTCCATGGGTTTAAAGGACCCCACAGTCCAGTTTAAAGACGTCATAGTCTATAAAGTTTAAAGACATCATAGTCCATGAGTTTAAGGACCCCACAGTCCGTAGAATGATTGGTTATTGGGACCCGTCACCTCTCTGAAGACGTTGAAGGATTACAACGACAAATATCAGAGGAGTGAAGAGATGTACCCTTGAACCAAAGTTGATTGGGAAATATGTAGTCCAATTTGGGACTAAGATCAATTAACTGGATCATGAGCACAAGGGCTCAATCAAATCTGAGTTGAGGACTTATGGCCAACTTGGGCTAAGTCCAATTAGATTTGAAATGTTGGACCTTTGTTTGGACTGTTGAACATTTGTCTGGGTTCAGTCCCATATTATTTAGCAATGCTAAACAGGGGTTTGGGGACTCTGACAACATTTTGTCCTTGGCTGAGCACTAACCATTCATTATAGCTCTGGGGTTTTATTTTGAATTTCATATGAAATGATCAAGTTTGGAAGAATGTAGTTGGGGTTCAATCAAAGGGGAGATCTTGTCTCTGAAAAACTTAGCCGATTTGGGCTAAAGTTGGTTTGAAAATAGTGTTAAACACTAAAGCATACTTGGCGATCACGTGCTCCCACGTGATGTTCTGAAAATCGTGTTAAACACTAAAGACGAAGCGCTTAAAATAGTGTTAAACACTAAAATTGAATTGGTCACGTAGGGTCACGTGAGGCATCTGAAGATGGGGTCAGACTTCCTTTATTTTCTTCCCAGAATATTCAAATAAGTCTTAAACACTTAAGTCTTTACGGCCATCACGTATGTGCACGTGATGGGTACCCATGCACTGATTTATTAAAGTGTTTATTAGGGGTCACGTGGGGACACGTGAGGACACCCAAAATTGATTCTGCCTTTGGGTTTGTTCCCTTTTGTTTTGAGGGTCACGTATGAGCACGTGAGGCATTGCCTCCAGACTAATTCCTTCTTATTTTTAGGAATCTGTTTAAGGGTCACGTGGGAGCACGTGACCTAGTCTTGTTCGTTCTTTTTTACTCATTGAGGATGAGGGTCACGTGTTACCACGTGACCAAGTTTGGTAATGATCTCTTTACGTGCATGGAGATTTTTAAATCCCTTTTTCTTTTAAGAATTAAATTCTGTTATAGGGTTAAACCCTAATTTTATTTTAGAGGAATTAAGTTCCCATGTGTTTTGAAAGAATTAAATTCTTATGTAGGGTTAAATCCTAATTTCATTTGGAGGAATTAAATTCCTATGAATTTGGAAGAATTAAATTCTTATATAGGGTTAAACCCTAGTTTCATTTGGAAGAATTAAATTCCTATGAATTTGGGAGAATTAAATTCTCATATAGGGTTAAACCCTAGTTTCATTTGGAGGAATTAAATTCCTATGAATTTGGGAGAATTAAATTCTCAAAACTCAATTCTCTCTCTATGTTTTGGATCTGCATGGCAGAATCTCCCCGATGAGAATTAAATTCTCAACTTGTGGGGAGATCTGCTTCTACAGATCTTCAACCAAAGGAAGAACTAAGTTCTTATTCAGAAGAGTTAAACTCTTAAATTGAGAATTAAATTCTCTTTTTGTTTTATGGAGCTTAAATCTCTTTCTCTTTCTCATTCTTTTTCTCTCTTGAGAATTAAATTCTCCTCTCTTCTTTTTCTCTCTTGAGAATTAAATTCTCTTCTCTTCTTGGCTCCTATTTATAAGAGAAAGAAAAGAATTAATTTGTTTAGTGAATTTTTCATTGAAAGATTTCTGGTTGTTTTTGTAACCAACATGATCTTTTAGATCACTCAGTGAATTTTATTCACCGTTGGATATTTAATCCAAAAGATATTCTGTCTGTTATTCTTGGTGAATTTTAGGAAAATCTTTCCTTTATAAAATCTTTTCATAAATTGGTGATTTTTAATCACCATTGGATTAAACCATTGGATTTTTAATCCAATGGTGCTCTAATTTACAGAGTACTATCTTTTTTGTTTAGAAAGATTTAAAGAAATATTTTCCCATTTAGGGTCTTTGATTTCCCTCTTAATTAGAATTTAATTCTATTAATTCATAGATCTTTAGGAACCCATCACGTGTTGGCACGTGACCCCCTGATTAAGTATTTGACCAGAATTTAATTCTGTTGTTTTAAAGAACTCAGAAATTATCACGTGTCAGCACGTGACCCTTGGTCACGTGTTGGCACGTGATGCCCCATTGAGATTTCTCCTTGTTATTTTATTATACCTTTAATTCTTTTCAGTGGGTTTAAAGGCCCATCACGTGTTGGCACGTGACCCCACTGATTAATTATTTCCAATTATTTATTTTATTCCGTGCCTACAGGTTTTGCCTGTAAATGGTCACGTGTCTGCACGTGATGCCCGGTCACATGTGGGCACGTGATGCCTCATAACTTTTAATCCCGGATGAATTATGAGACCCATAATATATCAAATCGAAGGATTTTTCGAGACACTTTCGATACCATCAGAATTTAGCTGTTTCTCATTCGGGAGTTTGTCAAAATACATCCCGGAAAATACTGGTTCACATTTTCTTCCTTAGATTACACGTGCATAGCATATTTTCTCATAACTTTTGATCCCGGATGAATTATGAAGCCCATAATATATCAAATCGAAGGATTTTTCGAGGCGCTTTCGATACCATCAGAATTTAGCTGTTTGACATTCGGGAGTTTGTCAAAATACAGCCCGAAAAATACTGGTTCATATTTTCTTAAACGTATCGCTGCCATTTGATACCTTGGGCTCTTTTGCGCAGAAATTTTTTTGGCGGGAACAAATGCCTCCCACTACTTTGCCCACGTAAGTATATACGTGGTTGAAGTAGTGCAGAGTAATTCATAGCTTATGACCAGTTTTGGGTTGGTATATAATTTTCAAGATCTTAATCTGAGAAGATAACGAGCGGACACAAGCGTCGTCATTTATCATTGACTCAAATCTCGACTCTTATAGGATATAGTTCCAAACCCTCAGCTCCACGAGCCGCACCCTTCTATTTCTTTATGTTTTACTCTGGCGTGAAGTAGTCTATATGTTGGAGATAGTGCCCTCAGAGTCAATTATTGGATCACAGGCACGTGATTGCAATGATTGAGGGGAGGACCTATCCCGGTAGGACAGTCTTACTCGAGATGATAGTATGCTATCTGGTTTATCTTTATCATCGTGTACTGCTTTAGGTGACCTGACGAGTCGCTATTACACGTTGATAAAGCCCCTAGGATTCTTGCTTGATTTCCAGCAGTATGAGGGCGATCATATAAGTGGGAGCTGGGGATCTACAAGCACATCCTTAAAAGGTCCCTAGGCATGGGAGATTCGAGACAGGGCATCGTTTCTCCAGAGTAGACTAGTGTATACAGTCGAGACCTCGACGAGGGGCGGTGGCCGGTCTCACAAGCCACTGGTGTCAGTTGGTTCATCTAAGATGTATACAGGTGCTCATTGGGTTATGAGTACACCGGACAGGACTCGCCGGGAACCTGCTAGTTGGGATATACCAGACGTCAGATAGCAGTTCCCAGGTGACATGTGTACAGGTTAGTTCATCGACCTGGGATCGTCATTTGTCTCGTGTGAGTTCCCACTGTACTTTGATTACTACCCTACCACGGCTCAAAGGAGTCGTGCGAACAGGTTTTAGTTGGGTACAGTCCCGAGCCACATGGAGGCAGTGAGCGGATCTGCAGGGGTTCGTCTCTCCCGGTATTGGGGGTGAGGTCGTGCTGTGTCTAGGAGAGCCAGAACATGAAAAGTCCTTGGCCAAGGCAGGAGATTTGCTGGTAGGTATTCCAGTAGTATCTCAGGGTGTTCTGGGCTACACTCCGACACGACTTGTACCGCTTTTGGGGGTCTGACTTTTACCAACCCCCTAGGCCCGCCATGCGATACTCATAGACGAACGGACCGGACTGTATGGATATTGTCACTGACAGGCTCAGTTGGGTGTCGGGGTGAGCTTCCTCATCGACGTCCCATTTGGTCAATACCTGGTGGCCCGTCACGTATTGGCTTATACCTCTGACGTGCTAGTGGTTAAATCCACAGCCAAGGTATTGACGAGTCTTTAGAGTCCACCACACAGACAGTTACTCAAGTTTCGGGCGAAACGCTGTAGAGGCCGTATGGAGATATGGCAGGGTTCGATCAGATACGTGCGGTATTGCACGGATCGCGATCGGACAGATTTTACTAGCCGGCTTTGGCTTAAGCCGGATCCTAGTATAAGATAGAGTAGTTTTGTCTCTTTGCATTTGTGTTCAGTGCGAATACAAATGCGGGCATGTATTTGCAGTAGTGGGGTTTTCCTGTAATTTATTACGGGATCGGTTTTATGAAGTTGCCAGTTTGCATTCCGTTCCGGCCGGTTTTCCTTCATTCCTTCTCGGTCGGACTTTCTTGTTGGAGGGTGTTAATTGCAAGTTTGCAATTAACATTTTGTGAGGGGTTTCTTTGCATGAGTGTGGCTTCATAATCATGATATTCTTTTCTTGTCTATCACTTACTTTTATGAGAATGAGATTGAGGTGGTTTTGTGAAAGGATTGATACTTGATTTTGGTGTGACCTTTTAATTGTTTTCATTCTCTTTTTCTTCTCTTTATTAATTCATTTCATAAAATTCCACCATGATAGGTTTTGGGCCGGCCACTGTTCTTGTGTGCTGGGAGGGTGTTAATTTTGGTA
Source organism: Agapanthus africanus (assembly GCA_030015575.1). Taxonomy (NCBI): domain Eukaryota; kingdom Viridiplantae; phylum Streptophyta; class Magnoliopsida; order Asparagales; family Amaryllidaceae; genus Agapanthus; species Agapanthus africanus. Next base: position 5,751,201 of record JASDDO010000024.1, read on the forward strand.
GAATTAATTCCTTCATGGAATTTCGTGGGCCCCTCCCTTAGTGTATTTGTGTGAGGTGCATTTTTCTTTGAGCATGATGAGAGGCTTAATTTTTACACAGCGAGAGAGAGAGAGAGATGCTTCATCAATTTTCCAGTGAGCATTTTTTCCTTTGGCCGAGCTCTTTTGAGGAGATGCTTATTCTTTGTGATTGCATGCTCCATTCTTCATCTAGCATCAATCCCTGGAAAATTCTTGTGCTAAAATTCCTCCAACCATGGCAACCTCATAACCCCAAAAGAGACAATCTTCTACACTATATCTATAGCAAACCTTGGACGCGTCGGCTAGCCAACTTCGCGCCCGAGTTGCCTCGGTCAAGAGGCGGGAGCCCGTAAAAGATTCCGGCTACGTGGTGCCCTTTCCGACGAGCGAGGAGGTGACGGAGATTCCGCAGGAGATCGGAGTGGAGACGAAGACCGAAGGACACGGATCGCTTGGTATACATCTCTACTCTTTTCTTATTTGCTAGCTAGCTAGGTTAATGGCCCGATCCGGGTTAAAAGTCCGCGGTGGTGCCGTTTTGCAAAGTTCGCAAAGTTTTTGTTTTCCGCTTTTCCGGCGTCGGATCGACGGCCGGGGCGCCCCCGCGGGCTTACAATGGCTTACTTATGAGTAACTTCTCCATTTCAGTGGCATGTAACTTTGGCATGTGTGGCCTATAGATGGTAGATAACAGTTCATCTTGAACTCTTTATAAGTTAGTGATGGCTTAGGAAACATGGTTAGGATTTGTTGCCTAAGACTTTCCAATTTTATGAGCCGTGAGGGTCTCATAAAGGCTTTTCTCCCTATGAGTCATGAGGATCTCGTAGGTGTTTTTTCTCCTTAGGAGTCGTGAGGACTCCTAAGTGTGTTTTCTCCTAAGAATCGTAAGGATCCCACAAGAGAATTTTCTTTATGCGTAGGGACACTAATTTCCCCGCAAGTTGAGATGAATCGAGAGATTCTCGCAAAGACACTGATTTCCTTGCGGGTCGAAACGAATCGAGAGGTTCTCGCCAAGGACGCTGATTTCTCTGAATCGAGATAAGAAGCGATGGCTCAGGAAACAGGTTCAGATCAGCTGCCTAAGATTTTTCAACTTTATGAGCCGTGAGGGTCTCATAAAGATTTTTTTCTCCCTACGAGTCGAGAGGATCTCGTAGGTGTATTTTCTCCTTAGGAATCGTGGAGATTCCTAAGTGTGTTTTCTCTTAAGAGTCGTAAGGATCTCTCAAGAGAATTTTCTTCCTTACAAGTCGAGAGGACTCATAAGTGATTGATGAGTTGAACTACTCCCGAGTCAAAGCAATGCTTCAACAGGGAGGTCGAGGGTTGACTTGGGGTTGTCTGTGTACCGCCAAGTCATGGAACTGGAAACTTTGTCACAGCTCCGCTTTGCTAACATTGTATATTCCTGCAGAGACACTGATTTCTCTGCAGGTCGGCGCGAATCGAGATGTTCTCGTCAAGGACGCTGATTTCCCTGAATCGAGGTTTTGCCAAGGACACTGATTTCCCTGGAGTCAAAACGAATCGAGGTATCCCTGCAAAGACACTGATTTCTCTGCGGGTCGACGCAAATCGAGGTGCTCTCGTTAAGGACGCTGATTTTCCTGATTCGAGGTTTTGCCAAGGACACTGATGGAGTCGAAACGAATCGAGGTATCCCTGCAAAGACACTGATTTCTCTGCGGGTCGACGCGAATCGAGGTGCTCTCGTCAAGGACGCCGATTTCCCTGAATCGAGGTTTTGCCAAGGACACTGATTTCCTCGGAGTTGAAACGAATCGAGGTATTCTTGCAAAGACGCTGATTTCTCTGCTGGTCGATGCGAATCGAGATGCTCTCGTCAAGGACGCTGATTTCCCTGAATCGAGGTTTTTGCCAAGGACACTGATTTCTCTGGAGTCGAAATGAATCGAGGTATTCCTGCAAAGACGCTGATTTCTCTGCAGGTCGATGCGAATCGAGATGCTATCGTCAAGGACGCTGATTTCCCTGAATTGAGGTTTTTGCCAAGGACACTGATTTCCTCGGAGTCGAAACGAATCGAGGTATTCCTGCAAAGACACTGATTTCCTTGAGGGTCGACGCGAATCGAGATGTTCTCGTCAAGGACGGTGATTTCCCTGAATCGAGGTATTTGCCAAGGACACTGATTTTCTCGGAGTTGAGACGAATCGAGGTATTCCTGCAAAGACACTAATTTCCTTGCGGGTCGACGCGAATCGAGATGCTCTCGTCAAGGACGCTGATTTCCCTGAATTGAGGTATTTTGCCAAGGACACTGATTTCCTCGGGGGTCGAGACGAATCGAGGTATTCCTGCAAAGACACTGATTTCCTTGTGGGTCGACGCGAATCGAGATGTTCTCATCAAGGACGCTGATTTCCCTGAATCGAGGTATTTGCCAAGGACACTGATTTCCTCGGAGTTGAGACGAATCGAGGTATTCCTGTAAAGACACTGATTTCCTTGCGGGTCGAGGCAAATCGAGATGCTCTCGTCAAGGACGCTGATTTCCCTGAATTGAGGTATTTTGCCAAGGACACTGATTTCCTCGGGGGTTGAGACGAATCGAGGTATTCCTGCAAAGACACTGATTTCCTTGCGGGTCGACGCGAATCGAGATGTTCTCGTCAAGGACGCTGATTTCCCTGAATCAAGGTATTTGCCAAGGACACTGATTTCCTCGGAGTTGAGACGAATCGAGGTATTCCTGCAAAGACACTGATTTCCTTGCGGGTCGACGCGAATCGAGATGCTCTCGTCAAGGACGCCGATTTCCCTGAATCGAGATATTTTGCCAAGGACACTGATTTCCTCGGGGGTTGAGACGAATCGAGGTATTCCTGCAAAGACACTGATTTCCTTGTGGGTCGATGTGAATCGAGATATTCTCGTCAAGGACGCTGATTTCCCTGAATCGAGGTATTTGCCAAGGACACCGATTTCCTCGGAGTTGAGACGAATCGAGGTATTCCTGCAAAGACACTGATTTCCTTGTGGGCCGACGCGAACCGAGATGCTCTCGTCAAGGATGTCGATTTCCCTGAATCGAGGAGGTTGCCAAGGACACTGATTTCCCTGGGGTTGAGACGAATCGAGGTATTCCTGCAAAGACGCTGATTTCTCTGTGGGTCGACGCGAATCGAGATGCTCTCGTCAAGGACGCTGATTTCCCTGAATCGAGGAGGTTGCCAAGGCACTGATTTCCCTGGGGTTGAGACGAATCGAGGTATTCTTACAAAGACGCTGATTTCTCTGCGGATCGACGCGAATCGAGATGCTCTCGTCAAGGACACTGATTTCCCTGAATCGAAGAGGTTGCCAAGGACACTGATTTTCCTGGGGTTGAGACGAATCGAGATATTCCTGCAAAGACGCCGATTTCTCTGCGGGTCGACGCGAATCGAGATGCTCTCGTCAAGGACACTGATTTCACTGAATCGAGGAGATTGCCAAGGACACTGATTTCCCTGGGGTTGAGACGAATCGAGGTATTCCTGCAAAGACGCTGATTTCTCTGCGGGTCGACGCGAATCGAGATGCTCCCGTCAAAGATGCTGATTTCCCTGAATTGAGGAGGTTGCCAAGAACACTGATTTCCCTGGGGTTGAGATGAATCGAGGTATTCCTGCAAAGACGCTGATTTCTCTGCGGGTCGACGCGAATCGAGATGCTCTCATAAAGGACGCTGATTTCCCTGAATCGAGGAGGTTGCCAAGGACACTGATTTCCCTGGGGTTGAGACGAATCGAGGTAGTCCTGCAAAGACGCTGATTTCTCTACGGGGCGACGCGAATCGAGATGCTCTCGTCAAGGACGCTGATTTTCCTGAATCGAGGAGGTTGCCAAGGACACTGATTTCCATGGGGTTGAGACGAATCGAGGTAGTCCTGCAAAGACACTAATTTCTTTGCGGGGCGACGCGAATCGAGATGCTCTCATCAAGGACGCTAATTTCCCTGAATCAAGGTATTTTGCCAAGGACACTGATTTCCTCGGGGTTGAGACGAATCGAGGTATTCCTGCAAAGACGCTGATTTCTATGCGGGTCGACACGAATCAAGATGCTCTCATCAAGGACGCTGATTTCCCTGAATCGAGGTATTGCCAAGGACACTGATTTCCTCGGAGTTGGTTGACTTGTTTCCGAGATGGAGCGTTGATCCGGCGGGGAGGTCACTGGTTGACTCTAGGTTGTCTGCGAACCGTAAAGACTCAGAACGGGGGACTTTTCCATGGCTCCGATTGGCGGTGTCGCATTTGTGTCCCGCTGAAGTGAGGAGAAGCACCATTGGTGATCTCTAGGCTGTTTGTGAACCGTCGAGATTTGGAACTATGGGACTTTGCCATGGTTCTGGGGTAGTCTCTCGGCTGTCTGTGAACCGTCGAGATTTGGAACTAGGGACTTTGCCGTGGCTCCGTTTGTTGATGTTGCGTCTGCATTCGATTGGAGGGAGGAAGAATGCCGGTGTTGATCTCTAAGTTGTCGATGTTGACGTCGAGACCCTGAAGCTAGGGATCTTCCTTCGCTTCGTTTGTTGACATTGTGTCTGCAATATTGCGACGAATGTCGAGATTGTCTTTAGGTTGTCTATGAACCGTCGAGATTTGGCTTCGCTTCGACGAAGCCTGGTGGGACAATATGGTTCCTCTCTTGTTTGTGCACATGGATTGTATACAGGGGTCAATGTGACCTCACCTGCAGGGCAAAAAGTTTTATTCTTTCATTTTTTAAATTCTTTCCGCGATGCTCTATCATTTCAGCTTTTTATATCGCGAAAATCGCGATTGCCCAATCATTTCGGCTATTTTTCGCGGTGCCCAATCATTTTGGTTATTTTTTGTTTTTTTTACTCGCTGGTTTTTATTGCGGATTGCCCAACCATTTCGGCTATTTTGTATGCATATATATATTTTTTTACTTGCTGATTTTGTTGCAAGTTGCCCCATCATTTCGGCTATTTCATATGCATTTTTGGCTCGTTGATTTTTCGCCACGAGTATGAAACTTGGAATCCGGTGCCAATCTTAGCATCAGCATCGCTGCGACTGGAATATTGCCAGGAGCGAATCATCATTTGCCATGAAAGGACTTGGAATTTGATACCGATTTAGGCATCAGCATCGCTACTACTGGGACATTGCCAGGAGCGAATCATCATTTGCCTCTGTCGATATCGAACAAAGGTGGCTTAGCAAACAGGGTTAGGATCCCGTCGACTAAGGCTTTTGACTTCATGAGCCGTAAGGGTCTCATAAAGGTATTTCTCCCTATGAGTCGTGAGGTTCTCGTAGGTGCGTTTTCTCCTTAGGAATCGTGAGGATTCCTAAGTGTGTTCTCTTATAAGTTGTAAAGATCTTACAAGAGTGTTTTCTCCTTATAAGTCGAGAGGACTTACAAGGGTCGTTCACCGTGTGAGCATATCCCTAGTCGCCGGTGGGACTCTGTTAGGAAAATGTTCATTCGTACCCGTGGATTGTATACAAGGGTCAATATTGAACCGCTTGTAGGGCAATCTGGGAAAAGTAATGGCTTAAGAACATGTTCAGATCCCTGTAACTTAAGGCTTTTGAATCTTATGAGCCATGAGGGTCTCATAAGAGGGTTCTCCTTACGAGTCGTGAGGATCTCGTAAGTGTAATTTCTCCTTAGGAATCGTGGGGATCCCTAAGTGTATTTCTCCTTTATGAGTCGTAAGGATCTCATGCAGGTGGTTTCTCCTTACAGGGTCGAAAGGACCTTGCAAGTGTCTTTTAACGAGATTGCACCCTTTCGGGTTTTCACAAAACTCGCCGGTAGTCCCGCTGTTTTTACTCACGGAGCCCTTTCGGGTTTTCATCCGTGCCCATTTCGTTTATGGACGTACCTTTTTTTTTACCACGTCAGCCTGAAAATGCCGCAGGTTGGTAGTAGTTTAACGACGTTTCGGTCATAGGTCCGAGATTTTTCGGGCAACGTATGATTACGCAGCTAGATTTTCTTGCAAATCTTCGCATCTTTTGTGTCGGAAGTGGATTCCTTGGCTGAGGGCGATTTCTTTGTCAGAGTCGCTTCCAAATGTGATAACTTGCGATTCCTTGGTGTCGACTATGTGACAGTTGCCAGCAGCTCTTTTGTGCTCATCTGTCGTACTTTTCTATTCCCGACGAGCCTTGCGCTTCACTCGTTGAACGTGTTGTCGGTGGACAACATATCCCTGCCACCAGTTTTTAAAGGCTATGCACTCCTCGGTAGGGTGTGCAATCCTCTGATGGTATAAGCAGAAGTTAGGATGTATGTCCGCTTCATCAAGATGTATACTGCCAGGAGAATTTCCTCTGAAAGAGGGCAACTTCATTCCTATTGACAGGGCTCCAGCGAATCGTTTCCTTACTTTAAGCTTGCTTTTGCTGACGATAGGGATGCTTCAATCCGGTTAAGGTGCCTCGACCTTTTCATTCAGTCGTCGGCGTTTGGCTTTTTCGAATATAGCCAGTTCGCGCTCTCGATTGGTTTTGCTTTTCTGACGGGCTTCGTTCAGTAGCAAGTCGATCATCTCGTTAGACGATTCCAAGGGTTTTGGCTTTGATCCTGCCTCCAGCTCTTTTATGATGTCTTCTATCGCCGAGTGAGCTTCTTCGTTAGTTAACGCCGAATGAGAGATCATGTGGCAACTTGCCACATAGTCCTCAGATTCTTCTGACGAGTCATCCCCGTCGTTATTGTCGTTATCTCCGCTCTCAAGTGCGCCCGCGTTTCGGTAGCGACACTGATGAGTCCGACGCTGAAAGTCCGTCCTTCCGTAAAACTCTCCCTCGTTTTGGTAGCGATACGGACGAATCCGATACTGAAGGCCCATCTAGCAGCAAAGTCCGCCCTCATCTTGGCCGCGACCCTGAAGAGCCGGAGGAAGAGGACCTGCTGTGCAACAGCGGTGCAAATTGGACCCTCATGCAACAAGCGAAACTACGAGAGACCTTCGAAATTGCGGAAGGGTCCCTAGCCGTCACAAGGGTACCAGAGCATATGTGCAAAGAGCTCGATGCGTTGTCAGTCTCCACCGTGGACCAGCTGAAAACTTTCTACGTCCCCGGAAGGAAAAGTGGACAGAAAGGCATCCTTTTTTATGGGTCAAACCCTGTTGTGCACCCGGACGATTTGTTTTTCGCGTGCCTTCCATATGAGAGAGGCATAAGAGCCGTCCTCAATCCCAGATACTATACGCCCGAGATGCGGGAATATTTCAAATAGTGCGGATGCTGGTTGTATCAAACGGAGTCCGAAGCAAAGTTTTATGAAAGACTATGGCATCCGCCCCAGGTCCGAGCACTCATCGATGGACGAATTTCAGATAGACGGGGCATAGGCTACGTTCAACCTGATTCCAAAGCGTGCTACATGATCCATGTTGGTGAGGCCAGCGAAAGATCAAATGATGATGATGAAATAGCCGAGCCAGAAGAAGCTCCTCAAGAGCTCGAAGATGGCGGACAAGCAACCTTTGATGAGCTAACCGAGATTGACTTAGGAACGCCCGATAATCCAAGGCCGACCTACATCAGCTCACTCTTGTCAGAGGAAATAAAAGAGCAGATAATTGCCCTGCTGCATGAGTTTGTCGACTGCTTCATGTGGACATACAAAGAAATGCCAGGCCTTTCCCCTAAAGTGGCCATGCATAAGCTGGCTATATCTCCTGATGCTAAGCCAGTCAAACAAGCTCCTCGAAGAATGAGAAGGGAACTAGAAGAAAAGGTCATCGAGGAAACCAAGAAGCTCATCGATGCCAGCTTCATCAGGGAAGAGAAATATGCGGACTGGATCGCATGCATAGTCCGGTGAAGAAGAAAAATGGACAGATCCGAGTTTGTGTCGATTTCAGGGACCTCAACAAGGCATGTCCTAAAGACGACTTCCCGCTACCGGTCATGGAAATGATGGTCGATGACACCTCAAATTACGAGCTGTTCACCTTTATGAATGGCTCGTCTGGGTATAATCAAATCAAGATGTCGCCTGAGGATGAGAAGCACACAGCATTTCGAACCCCGATCGGAATATATTGCTACAAGGTGATGCCGTTCAGACCGAAGAACGCAGGTGCTACATATCAAAGGGTAATGACTAATATCTTTGATAACCTAATCCATAAAGTCGTCGAATGCTATGTTGATGATCTGGTCATCAAAACTAAAGCTAAGGCCAACCACATCCAAGATCTTAGGACCGTTCTCACGAGACTGAGGGAATACGATCTAAAGATGAATCCTTTAAAGTGCGCTTTTAGCGTGTCATCGGGAAAATTCCTAGGCTTCATAGTCCGACATCGAGAGATCGAAGTTGACCCATCAAAGATAAAGGCCATCATGGAGATGGCCCCTCCAAAGAGCCTAACACAGCTAAGATCTTTTCAAGGCAAGCTTGCTTATATACGAAGGTTTATCTCAAATTTATCGGGAGATGTAGGCCCTTCTCAAAGCTCATGAAGAAAGGAGCTCCTTTTATCTGGAATGCCGAATGTCAAGCAGCGTTCGAAAGCATCAAACAGTACTTGTTGCACCCTCCAGTGCTAGCCGCTCCCATTCCAAATAAACTGCTAATTCTCTACACTGCCGCGCTAGATGAGTCACTCGGTGCGCTCCTTGCCTAGAATAACGAGGAGGAAAAAGAAAATGCCCTCTACTACCTCAGTCGAACTCTAGTCGGGACGGAACACAACTATTCCCCAATCGAAAAGCAATGTCTGGCTCTGATATTTGCTTTGAAGAAGCTGAGGCACTATCTGGTCGCTCATCGGGTTATGCTGATCTCCAAGGTCGACCCACTCAAACACTTAATGACCAAAGCAAGCCTAGCCGGAAGAATGCCAAGATGGGTTGTCATGCTACTTGAGTTTGACATAGTTTATACTCCTCAGAAAGCAGTAAAAGGACAAGCTCTTGCAGACTTTCTCGCGGCTCATCCCATACTAGAAGGGTCACCACTCAATTGCGAGTTACCCGACGAACAAGTGCTGCACCTTGAGAATGGCGATCCATGTTGGGAGCTCTACTTCGATGGGGCCTCATCGATAAGGACCTCCAGTAAATCAAGCGTCCCGGAGATAAAAGCAGGGATAGGATTGGTGTTTATCACGTCATCAATGGGAACCCTACGGCATTCTTTTGCTCTCACCGAGCCTCGTACAAACAACAAGGCCGAGTATGAAGCTCTGATAGCTGGTCTGGAGCTCGCCTTAGAAATGGAAGTCCTTCGGCTACGGGTCTACGGTGACTCCCAGCTTGTCGTCAACCAAGTAAGTGGCGACTATAAGATATACAAACCCGAGTTAGCTCGGTATGGAAGCCGGGTGGTGGAACTCATGAAACGGTTCACTCACATTGAACTAATGAGAGTCCCCAGAGTGTTCAATGGAAAGGCTGACGTACTCGCTTGCTTAGCCAAGGAGCTGGCTGATCCTGACATGGATGAAATTCTGATCACAGTCAGGAGCCGGCAAATTCAACCCCCAGTCTCTCTACGAGAAGAGGAAAGCGCGGTACAGAAGAGCAGTCCCGCCGAAGAAGCTTCGATCATCCAAGACGAGACCGATTGGAGAGAACGCTTCATAGAGTACTTCCGATACGACAAGCTGCCCGAAGGAAGGTCTGCGAGGGTCCAGCTGAAGAAGAGATCTCTTCGATACGTATTTGTAAATGACACGCTATACCGTAGGTCATATGACCAACTCTGGCTCAGGTGCCTGTCATCGGCCGAAGCCCAAAAAGTCATGAAAGAAGTTCACTCAGGCGTTTGCGGTGCTCACCAATATGGCCCCAAGATGCGACTTCAAATTAAACGGCTTGGGTATTACTGGCTCACTATGATACGGGATTGCGGAGAGCATGCAAAGAAATGTTATATCTGCCAAATTCATGGCGATTTCATTTACGAGCACCCCAATCCATTGCATCCGACGGTGGCGTCGTGGCCCTTCGAAATTTAGGGCACCAACATAGTTGGCCCAATTGATCCTCCGTCATCTAGAGACCACCGGTTCATACTGGCCGCAACAGACTAATTCTCCAGATGGGCTGAAGCTGTCCCGCTAAAAGAAGTCAAGACAGGAGATATTCTGACATTCTTCCAGCATAATATTCTATACCGCTTCGGTACACCAAGAAGAATCATATCTGACAATGGGCCTTCTTTCAAGGGCTTCAAAGTCGCAAGGTTCGCTACTCAACACAAGATAGACTGGAGATATTTCTCCATCTATAATCCAAGGGCCAATGGGCTGGCCGAAGCCTTCAATAAAACTCTGTGCAAGCTCCTGAGGAAAAATGCTTCAGCCAACAAGAGAGACTGGAATCTCAAACTTCATGAGGCATTGTGGGCATAGCGTACCATGCACCGTACTCCAACTCAGTCCACTCCCTACTCATTGCTCTTCGGAGTGGAGGCGGTCCTCCCTCTCGAAGTCGAAGTTCCAAGCTTAAGAATGGTCGTTCAGCACGAGTTGACGGAGGAGGAAAACGTGCTCCTTCGGCTTGAAGAGCTCGATGCCCTCGAAGAAAAGAGGCTCGCGGTGCAGCAAAATCTGGAGCTATACCGATCCCAAATGTCACGGGCCTATGACAAGATAGCCCGTATCCGCGCTTTCGAGAAAGGTGAATTGGTGTTGGTTCTCAAAAGACCGATCATCCCCAATCGACATGCCAAGGGAAAATTCGAGCCAAACTGGGAAGGACCATACGTCATCGAGAAAGTGTTCGACGGAGGATCTTACCAACTAATAAGTGCCGAGGGAGAAAGGCCCATGCTACCCATCAATGGCCGATATCTTAAGAAATACTACGCGTGAATGCTCCAAGTCGCAGGCGAATTGAGCACACCAGCCCTACGGTCTGGATCATACATCATGTATAACCGTATACAATCCACGGACGTAAATAACCCCTATCTCTCCCAAATCCTGCTGGTGAGACTACTTTTAAAGTCCCACCAGCGGCAAAAAAAACGGTATGTCCACAAGAAAAACGGGCACGGATGAAAACCCGAAAGGGCTCCGTGAGTAAAAACAGCAGGACTACTGGCGAGTCTGTGAAAACCCGAAAGGGCGCAAACTCGCGAAAAGAGATGAAATACACTCGCAAAGTCCTTTCGACCTTGTGAGGAGAAAATCCCTGCGTGAGATTGTTCCCGCCAAAAATTTCTGCGCAAAGGAGTCCAAGGTATCAAATGGCAGCGATACGCTTAAGGAAATGCGAACCAGTATCTTCCGGCCTGTATTTTGATAAACTCCCGAAAGAGGAACTATTAAATTCTGATGGTATTGGAAGCATCTCGAAAAACCCTTCGATTTGATATATTATGGGCCTCATAATTCATCCGGGATCAAAAGTTATGAGTCATCACGTGTCCACACGTGATGGACCTTTAAGAACCCGCTGGAGGAGTTAAAAAATATAATAAAAACTCAAAAAAAAACCCAATGGGGCATCACGTGCTCACACGTGACCATGGGTCACGTGCAGACACGTGATGGGCTCTTAAGGCCTCTAAAATAATGAATAGAATTAAATTCTAAAATCTGTTCCCTGATTAAAAATCAGAAGTTATCTCAATGAGGTATCACGTGCTCACACGTGACCAATGGTCACGTGTTGACACGTGATGGTTAAAACTGAAGCGTAAATAAACGCTGAGAAAAGGACTCAATTGGGGGTCACGTGCTCACACGTGACCAAGGGTCACGTGTCAGCACGTGACTGGTTTCGAAAGCCTTACAGCTAATAGAATTAAATTCTGAAAGCTTCTAAATCTTTCCAAATGGAAAAGGATTATGGGGACCGTTGGATTAAAGATCCAAGGGTGATTAAAAGTCACCAATTTATGGGAAAATCTTAGACAGGGAAAGATTTCCCTAAATCTCACCGAAAATAACAAACAGAATATCTTTTGGATTTAAAATCCAACGGTGAATAAAATTCACTGAATGATCTAAAGGCTCATATTAAATATGAAAACAAATCAAATCTTTCAATGAGAGATTTACTAAACAAATTAATTCTTTTCTTTCTCCTATAAATAGGAGCCAAGAAAAGAAGAGAAGGAGAGACCTTTTTGGAGAGAAAAATAGAGAGAGGAGAATTTAATTCTCAAGAGGGAAGAAAAGAGACGGGAATTTAATTCTCAAGAAAGAAAACCCTAGGTAAGAAAAGAAAGGGAATCAAAACTTCAAACAGAGAATTTAATTCTCAAAATCTAAGAGTTTAACTCTTATACAAAAAAGAACTTAGTTCTTCTTCTGGTTGAAGATCTGCACAGAGCACATCTCCCCATAAGTTGAGAATTTAATTCTCATCGGGTCGAGATCCTGCCATGCAGATCCTAAACTTAGAAGGGGAATTGAGTTTTGAGAATTTAATTCTCCTAAAACAAAACTAGGGTTTAACCCTAATCAAGAATTTAATTCTTTTACATATCTGGGAATTTAATTCCTTTAAAAAGAAATCAGGGTTTTATCCTAAATAAGAATTTAATTCTTTCACAATAGGAATTTAGTTCCTCCAAAATCATAATTAGGGTTTAACCCTACAGAGAATTCAATTCTTAAAATAAGGAGACTTAAAAGAGCTCTGTTCATGAAAAGAACTAGGGTCACGTGCCCCCACGCGACCCTTGAAAAGATCCCTGAAGAAAAGAAGTTTTGAGGCAATGCCTAACGTGCTTCCACGTGACTCCCAAAACGCAGAAAGAAAAAGCAAAGGAAATATAGGCTCTGGGCGCTCTCACGTGTGCCCACGTGACCCCTCAGCAGATGCTGTAATTATCGATGCATAAATCACCATCACGTGCCAACACGTGATGCTCTAAAATAAAAATAAAAAGTGTTTAACACTTAATTGCAGAACGAAGAAAAGGGATCTGGTCCCACCTTTGGGCGCTCTCACGTGTCCCCACGTGACCCCTCTTTTTTTAGTGTTTAACACTAATTTGGGGATTATATTTTCAGTGTTTAACACTGATTGTTTCTAGTGTTTAACACTAAATTGAAGATTATATTTCCATTGTTTAACACTGATTGTCTTTTAGTGTTTAACACTAATTTGAGAGTTCTATCTCCAGTGTTTAACACTGTTGTTCTCTAGTGTTTAACAATACTTTTAGCCAAATTGGCTAGTTCTCCAGAGGCAAAAGTCCCTCCTCCAAATGAATCTCAAAATTGAGGAAATCAAAGACAAAATATTATCAGAGCCCCCAAACCTCTGTTTAGCACTGCTGAATGATGAGGGGCTGAACCCAGACAAATGTCTAATGGACCAAAGGGCCAATATTTCAAACATAATTGGACTTAGCCCAAACTGGCCATAAGTCCTCAAATCATCTTGGACTGAGCACATCTGCTCTTTCAACCAACTCATTGGTTTAAGGGTACATCTCTTCACTCCTTTGATACTTGTCATTGTAATCCTTCAACGTCGTCAGAGAGGTGACGGGTCCCGACGGCCATATATTCAATGGACCACTATGTCCTTAAACTGGTATTGGACCACCATGTCCTTAAACTGGTCATGGACCACCATGTCCCTAAACTGGAAACGGATCTAAACGATCCTGTTAAGTTGATCTTAGTCTGGAAATTAGACTAACGTATCCTTAGCAAACGTTTAAGTTGATCTTAGCCTCAAATATGGCTAACTATCCTTAAACCAAAACCCGCAAACCCAAATCTAAGAAAATACGGATTTGGACTAGTCCACGTCCTACGGACGACGACATAAATTAGTCTCCGTATACAATCCACGGGCAACCAAAAATAAAACAAACACCCACGACACGAAGTGACCATCTGGAGAAGGATAAAGTTGTTACCGCGATGCGGTAGCGTAATTAACTGCAGGGGTTGCGCCTGCAGGGAAGAGCATCCCCACAATCAAAACCCCCTCAAGCGAGGGGGAATGGAATCTGACGAAGTCTGCTACATCGGCCGCATCCGTCTAAACCTCCGATACACGGTGCCATAAATCAACTTGGCATCTTCGGAGAGGTGGACGGATAAAACCAAATAGCATCTGCCCCGAATCTAAGGCAAGACGTTCGGTCTTGGCCGCCATTCGGAGGGGAACAGATTCTGGCACGCCCGGTAGGACCTCTTCCTCTTTCCACTTCACACTTCGTGTGTCGTGTTCGCGAACCAATCGCGGTTTGCTAATGGTTGCCCTTGGGTTTCGAGGTACTAAGATTTGGCATTTTGTTCGGTGCAGAAAGCAAAGGAACAATGGCTTTCACCTGCTCAAAGTGTTCCACATGCAACTGCAACTCGCGTCCTGCCTCAACTGGGGGCATAACTTATGGATCTCAAGCAACGTCCCTGTTTACGATGCCGGTGGAATAGGTCACGCAGGCTACTACAGGGTTGTTTTTCGGGACCATGCTCCCGCCAACGAGCTTCACTGCTCATGTGCCAACGCCGGAAGCTCCCAAGAAGTCGGTCTTTTATCGGCTTGCACCTACTGCGGCCCCTCTCAACGGGTCGTCCCACGCCGGCGCCTCGGTCTTCTCCAGATTGGGCCAGAGTTCAGGTGGGACCATGATGAAGCCTGCACCTCTAGAGAAGATTACTCCGAAGAAAGTAACCAGCCCTGCTCCTGAAGTCGTCAAGACAACTTCTCCTGCTAAGGGGTCGGTCTTTCAAGACTGACCATCCCAGCTCCCGCTCCTGGAACTGAAAGGACATCAGTCTTTAACAGGCTGACACCAGCAACGGCCCCTCACCTGAACAGGGGGCAAGACAAGGTCATTCCCGTCACCGAGCCAACTCCATCAGCTCAACATGCTCGACGTCGCCACTGGCGCCGGGTAAGGAAGGCCGAGGGTAACTCCCCCTCTGAGCTAACTCCACCAGCCCCGACGGCGGAAATTAATACTGTTGTTCCAACCGGGAACAGCTTCGAGCTGTTGAATAAGGTGCGCAGGAATTCGCCCACCGCCGTACTGAAAAGATCTCCTCCTCCGGTGGAGAATGTTGCGGAAACAAAGCTAGAACAGTCCCTTCAGCGGCTGTCCTCCAAGATCTACAAAGTCTGGCGGCAGGTCCGGAACTCAGTGGTTGATCAAGACTACCCTCGCCGACAGAAAAGGGTGAATGTTGAACAAGAAGAAAGCCATCTTGCCAAGCCACGGAAAGCTATTTGGGTGCCCACCGTGACGGCCCCCTCAACTTCGACCGCCCATGAAAAGAGAAGGCCGGAGAAAGGCCCCAATCCTGCAGCAAAGGTCAAAGACAATAAGCCTAAACGCCCTAAGTCTGGGGGCATGATGGTGCATACAGTATACATGGCGCTTGGAAAAGAGGAAAGCCGTACATCCACGGGTCATAGACCGCTTACACGGTCAGTGACCAAAGCTCAGGAGCAACAGCAGAAGCTCCAAGAAATGATGACTGCGATGGCCGCACTTACTGGGCCGAAAGAAAGCCCCGAAGTGTCATCTGATCAACGCCAGGAGCAAGAAACTGACGCTGAGTTCCTTCGTAGGATACTGGAGAAGAAGGATAAAGAGGCTACTGAACAAGCAGCCAATATACAACGAATGGCCCTTCTGTTCCAGGACATGGTGGGTATGATGATCCAACAAGAGCCTCCTACTGAAGATCCTTCAATCGTTCTTGAAGACGACAGGGGAGAAACGTCAAATCCTCCACCCGCTCTGTCAACAGCCAAGGAGGAGACAATCTCCAAAGCTGACCTAGACGAATATATAGCTCAGCAGATACGGGTTCACCAGGCGACTGAGGCAGCTGGTCAAGTTGTCAGGACGGGACGACCATATCCGAGCTGGTATGACCAGATCAAGTACCAGCCGGGCTACACAATACCGAAATTCCATGTCTATAAGGGGACGGGCAATCCCCATCAACATGTGGCCCAGTTCAAGACGCTTTGTGGCAACACTGGTGGCGACGATAAGCTCTTGCTTCGCCAATTCGTCGGCAGCTTGTCAAAAACAGCGTTCGAATGGTATTCTGAGCTCCCGAACGATTCCATCAAGACGTTCGCTGAGATGGAGTTGCTATTCACTCAGCGATTTGCGAGCGCCAGCGAACGTACCCCGATAACGGCATTGATTAATGCCAGGGTGAAACCAGGCGAGACGTGGGTTCAATATGCAACACGATGGTGGAATCTGTGGTCGAAATGCGAACAACGGATCGAAGAAGCACCTGCAGTAAGCATGTTCGTGGGCACTCTCGATCCGCAAGCGGCCATCTCGCAGTTCATGATGTTCTTCAAGCCAACTACTTTCCAGGCCTTGATCGACAAGTTAGCCCAAATGGATCAGATGGGACATAAACCGTCTCCTCCAAAGCCAGACTCTCGAAATGAGAAAGGAAAAAGGAAAGCGATCGTCGTCACCAATACTCGACAACGGCCGAGCAATTCAAAGCCGGTTGTTCGCCCAAGAAACATGCGTCCACGCCCATCCCTCGAGGAGAGACTGGGACGTCCTTACTCGTTTCCTCAGGATAAAACGAGGAGACTGTTCGAGCTGGCCGTGCGCAACAGACTCATCAATCTGCCGAGTCCAAAACATCCGTTGCAGCCAGGCGATGTCAACGATCCCAATTATTGCCCTTACCACCAAACGGTAAGTCACCCGATCGAGGATTGCTTCGTCTTTAAAGGATGGATCGAAGATCAGTACCTACAAGGCAAGTTTGCGCTGTCCGAGAAGTGGAAAATAAACCCACTACAACCGCACACTCCAAAGAAGACGGGCACACCGGGGGCAACTTGTTCTTTTGTTGAAGAAGCTCCGTGGGAGGTCGTGCTGTTAGGCAAAACCAAAAGGATGCTGAATGATCTCCAGACATGCCCGGCGATCGGATGGAAGAACTCGTTAGAACCCCAGATCGTCGAAGAGATGCTGAAGCCACGCCCAACTCCAAAGATCGATGGTGAAGGCCCCAGCACTTACACCCAGCCGTCAAAATCTTCAAAGAAAAACAAAAAGAAATCCAAGAAGCCCGTGAAGCCTGGCGACAAGCGCACGGATTTGCAGAAACTGATTGACGCGCTGGAAGAGTATAACCAGAAGGCGCGGATTCGAATCACACTCCAAGAGTTCCTCAGCCACGTCCTCGAGGACGAAAACAATGGAGAAGACTCATCAGATGAATCTGAGGATTACGTAGCAAGTTGCCAAGTGATCTCTCACTCGTTGATAGACGATAAAGAAGCTCCTTACAACGAGAAATCGGGGACGGATTCTAAACCGGAACTTCTGTGGCCATCGGACGAGATGATCGATGCCTTCCTGAATGAGATTCTTCTGAAAGTTAAAGCCAATCAAGAGCGTGAAATGGCCATATTTGAAAAGGCCAAACGCCGGCGAATAAACAAAAGGGTCAAAACTCTCCCACCATATCAAAGTATATCCGCCGCAAATGAAAGCAGGATCAAGATAAGGAAACGATTCGCCAAAGCCATATCGATGGGGATGAGGCTGCCCTATTTCAGAGAAAACTCTCCTGGTGGTATACATCTTGATGAAGCAGACGCACATCCTAATTACTGCTTATATCATCAGAAGATCGCACATCCCACTGAAGACTGCGACTCCTTTAAGTGTTGGTGGCAAGGGTATGTCGCTCACAGGAAACACTTCAATAGGACAAAGTGTGAAGTGTTAGTGTATATGCCCTAGGGGCCATTATTGTATCATACTAGTTTGTATATTACTTAATGGAAGCTTGGGATATTCACATGTATATAACAGTCTTGCTAAACATGGTAGTATGCTACTTGGTTTTTCTATCTTAATATGTGAGTATACGTATTGATAGAGCTCTTAGGATCTTGCTTGACTACCAGTATTGTGATGGCAGTCACACTAGTAGGGGCTGGGTAGTCTACAAGCACATCCTTATTCAGGTCCCTAGTCGTAGGATTATCGAGACAAGGCATCGATACTCCGGAGTAGACTAGTGTGTACGCTTCTCATCCCAGTTGGGGAGATGGTCTGTCCCACAGCCGTCAGTACGTCGTACTGGAGATAGTATGCAGGTGCTCGTTAGGTTACGGGTACACCGGAAAGGACTTACGGGGAACTGTTAGTTGGTATTATACCCATCATCAGTTAACAGTTCCCAGGTGACATGAGTACAGCATAGTCCGCAGACTTGACACTGCTGCTTCGCCTCAAGTGTGTCCCACTGTTCTTAGATTGCTACCCTACCACGGCTCAAAGGAGTCGTGCAAACAGGTAGCAGTTGGGTGTAGTCCCGAGCATTTGGAGGCAGTGGCGGTTAGACAGGATTCGTCTCTCCCGGTATTGGGAGTTGATATCGCGCTGTGTCAGAGAGCCATTACGCAAAGTCCCTGGCCAGGGCAAGCGAGATTTACTGGTAGGTTCCAGTTGTTTTCTCAGGGTGTAATGGGCTACGCTCCGACACGACTTATACCGCTATTAGGGAACTGACACTTGCCGTCTCCTAGGCCCGATATGCGATAGTCTTAGACGAACAGACCGGACTGTACGGAGATTGTCATATCGACTCAGTAGGAGTTCGGATGGGTTTCCTCATCGGCCTTCTTATCGACATCTACCTGGGGACCGTTACGTACAGCTAGTGCCGCTTGCGGTCTGTGGTTAAACCCACTGCCAGTGTAGTAGTCGAGTCTTTAGAGTCCCACACAGAGAGTTTCCCTACTCCAGGCGAAACGATATAGAGGTCGTATGGTTTTACGACAAGGGTTCGGACGCATACGTGTGTTTACGCACGTACGACATCTGGACAGTTTTTACTAGCCGGCTTTGGTTTAAGCCAGTTTCTAGTATCCGGTTATTGGATTTATACAGTCTAAAGTTTTTCCGTGTTTTCACGGATAGGAGGGGCGTTCTCGTAATTTCGCGAGAAGCTTCTAAAAGGTTGGTGACTTGGGGGTTAAGGTGGCATAAGCATTAAATGAGATTAGTGATCCATTTGTGTGATTCATCCTTGTCATTAATGCATCATAAATGCTTAATGACTCATGTAGATGAATCACTCATTTATATTTATGAAGCATGGTTGTTAATTCCTTTATATTATTTATTTTGATAAATATAATGATTCATATATATTATGAGAGATCATTATCTCATTCCATTCTCTTGCTCACTTTCTCTCTCCTCAAGCTCTCTCTCTCTCTCTTCAAACCCTAATCCTCCCCTCTCATGTGTTGAGACCAAGGATTGGATTAGACTACTTAATCTACAACCCTTCTCTATATCACCTAGGTTACTTAGATTAGCACTTTAAGAAACCTAGTTACCTCAAGTTAGAGGTGAAGCTTGAAGTAAAGCTCTCGGGTGGATCATCTACTACATAGAGAAGGCCGGAGAGGACGTGGAGAACGAAAAGACGAAGGACACGGTTCATCAGGTATAATCACTTTTCATAGTAGTTGTTAACTTCTATGATTCTTGTTAGTTATAGTTTAGCAAAGATTCTCGGTTAGTCGATGTTTACGCAAAGAACAAGATCGTTTTTCATTATTCCGCCTCCCTGCAAGTCGTGGGGTGTTGTACATCGACTTCCTTGAAGCTCGTAGACAGCGGACGAATGCGACAGATGAGCATAAAAGAATTGCTGGCGATTGTCATAGGGTTGATCCCGAGGGACCGCGAGTTCTCACCTTCGAGAGCGACTCCGACAAAAAAGTAGCCCTCGGCCCTCTCTTCAAGGAATTCATCTCTAAAACGAAAGAATTGAGGAGTTGCGAGAGCATTCAGCTTTGCAATTGCACGATACCCGGAAAAAATCTCGGACCCGCAAGCAACGGTTCAAACAAAAAGGATAAAGGAAAGGGAAAAACGGCCTTCGTCACCAACACTCCACAACAGTCGAGTGGCCCTAGAACGGTTGTTCGCCAAAAGAACAAGCGGCAACCCCTCTATGAAAAGTTGAAACGTCCTTACTCGTTTCCCCGGGACGAAACAAGGAGGCTGTTCGAACTAGCAGTGCGCGACGGGCTTATCACTCTACAGGAGCCGAAATGCCAGCTACAACTGAATGAGGTCAACAATCCTAATTACTGCCCTTACCACCAAGTATTGGGCCATCCGATCGAAAATTGCTACATCTTCAAAAACTGGGTTGAAAACCAATACAAACAGCGCAAGTTCGCGCTGTCCGAAAACTGGAAGGTAAGCCCGCCACAACCACATGCTCCGAGAAAGGTTGATATGCCGGGAGCATCATGCTCATTCATAGGGAAAGCCCTACGGACCGAAAAGTCCGTAAACTAGAAATTCGCCTCAAATACGACAACGGTGGACCGCAATGTCCTAAAATTTGCAAATGACCGAAACGTCGTTAAACTACTCCCAACCCGCGGTATCTTCAGGCTGACGTGGTAAAAAAAAAGGTACGTCCACAAGCGAGATGGGCACGGATGAAAACCAGAAAGGGCGCCGTGAGTAAAAACAGCAGGACTACCGGCGATGTTTGTGATAACCCGAAAGGGCGCAGACTCATTAAAATAAAAAACAAAAAAAACAAAAAAACAAAAAAAAAACGGTATGTCCATAAGCAAAATGGGCACGGATGAAAACCCGAAAGAGCTCCGTGAGTAAAAACAGCAGGGCTGCCGGCGAGTGTTTGTGAAAACCCGAAAGGGCGCAAGCTCGTTAAAAGACACTTACAGGGTCCTCTCGACCTTGTAAGGAGAAACCACCCGCGTGAGATCCTTACGACTCACAAGGGAGCAACACACTTAGGGATCCCCACGATTCCTAAGGAGAAATTACACTTACGAGATCCTCACGACTCGTAAGGAGAATTCTCTTATGGGACCCTCACGGCTCATAAGATTTGAAAGTCTTAAGCTACAGAGACCTGAACCTGTTCTTAAGCACCCTCCCAACTTCCGATACGGCCCTACAAGCGGCTCGTTACTGACCCTTGTATACAATCCGCGGGCGTGAATAAACATTTCCCCAGCAAAGTCCCACCCGTGACTAGGGATATGTCCATATGGTGAACAACCCTTGTAAGTCCTCTCGACTTATAAGGAGAAAACCTTTTTGTAAGATCCTTACGACTTGCAGGGGAACATACACTTAAGAATCCTCACGATCCCTAAGGAGAAAGCACACCTACGAGATCCTCACGACTTGTAGGGAGAAATACCTTTGTGAGACCCTTACGGCTAATGAAGTCAAAAGCCTTAGTTGACAGCATCCTAACCCTGTTCGCTAAGCCATCTTTGTTCGATATCGACAGAGGCAAATGATGATTCGCTCCTGGCAATATCCCAGTTGTAGCGATGCTGATGCCTAAACCGATATCAAATCCCAAGCCCTTTCACGGCAAATGATGATTCGCTCCTGGCAATATCCCAGTTGTAGCGATGCTGATCCTAAACCGGTATCAAATTCCAAGTCCTTTCATGGCAAATGATGATTTGCTCCTGGCAATATTCCAGTCGCAGCGATGCTGATGCTAAGATTGGTATCAGATCCCAAGTCCCCTACTCGCGAGAAAAAATCAGCGAGCCAAAAAAAATGCATATGAAATAGCCGAAATGATGGGGCAACTTGCAACAAAATCAGCAAGTAAAAATGTATGCATACAAAAACAGCCGAAATAATTGGGCAACTCGCAATAAAAAGCAGCGAGTAAAAAGAAAAATAGAAGAAATGATTGGGCACCGCGAAAAATAGCCGAAATGATTGGGCAATCGCGATTTTCGCGATATAAAAAGCTGAAATGATAGAGCATCGCGGAAAGAATAAAAAAATGATGAAAGAATGAAACTTTTTGCCCTACAGGTGAGATCACATCGATCCCTGTATACAATCCAGGGGCACAAACAAAGAGGGAACCATACCTTCCCAACAGGCTCCACCAGAAAGCGAAGCCAAATCGCGACGGTTTATAGATAACTTAGAGACAACCTCGACATTTGTCGCAATATTGCAGACACAATGTCAACAAACGGAGCAAAAGAAGATCCCTAGCTTCAGGGTCTCGATATCGATATTGACAACTTAGAGATCACTAACGGCGTTTCTCCTCACTCCAACCAGATGCAGACATGATGTCAACAACCGACCTCAGAGTCGCAATGAAACGGAGCCACGGCATAGTCCCTAGTTCCAAATCGTGACGGCAATATCTACAGCCTAAGAATCAACAAAGGCGTTCATTCGCAGTCTAGCAAGATGCAAATACAATGCCAACAAAGACCTCGCGGTCGAAACAAAGCGAAGCGACGGCAAAATCCCGGCTTCACCTCAACATTCGCCTCGATACAGCAGACGAGATGTCAACAACGGCGTTCCTTCGCAGTCCAGCAAGATGCAGATACAACGCCAATAAAGACCTCGCGGTCGAAACAAAGCGAAGCGACGGCAAAATCCCAGCTTCACCTTAACATTCGTCTCGATACAGCAGATGAGATGTCACCCCAGCGTCCTTCCTCCAACAGGATCCGGACACGCCAGCAAACGAAGAGAAGGCCAAATTCCTAGCTTCAGGGTCTTGACGGTAACTCATATAAAACCTGAAAGACTACCGGAGATAATCCCACATGGAGTGGTCACCACCTCGACGTTCGTCTCGATACAGCAGATGAGATGTCACCACAGCGTTCTCCCTCCAGCAGGATTCAGACGCGACAATCAAACAACTGAGCCACGGCAAAATCCCTAGTTCCAAATCTCGACGGTTCATCAACAACCTAGAGACAACCGCGACATTCGTCTCGATACAGCAGACGCAATGCCAGCGAATGAAGCAAAGGCCAAATTCCTAGCTTCAGGGTCTTGACGGCAACTCATATAAAGCCTGAAAGACAATCGGAGATTATCTCGCACCAGCGCGGAGTGGTCACCACCTCGACGATCGTCTCGATACAGCAGATGAAATGTCACCCCAGCGTTCTTCCCCCGGCAGGATTAGGACGCGCCAAAGCAAACGATGCAAAGGCCAAATTCCTAGCTTCAGGGTCTTAACGGCAAGTCATATAAAGCCTGAAAGACAATCGGAGATCATCTCGAACCAGTGCGGAGTGGTCACCACCTCGACGTTCGTCTCGATACAGCAGACGCAACATCACCAAAAAGAGCTACGGCAAAATCCCTAGTTCCAAACCTCGACGGTTCACCAGCAACCTAGAGACAACCACGACATTCGTCTCGATACAGAGGACGCAATGCCAGCAAACGAAGCAAAGGCCAAATTCCTAACTTCAGGGTCTTGAAAGTAACTCATATAAAACTTGAAAGACTATCGGGGATCATCCCACACCAGTGCAGAGTGGTTATGACTCATCAGGGCTCTCCAAAATGAGCCTAACCTCAAGTAAAAAGCGGCATGGCAAATTCCTAACGCTTGCTCTTCCGACGGTCAAACTGCCTAGGAAGATTGCTTGAAGACGTCTTTTCCAGCCCCCGAAGGGATCACAGACAAGACAGTCGCAAGGCTACTCGAACAGCAAGATTGCCTATCGAGGGATACATCAGCCAACGCGACGGTACGACGGGCAAAACCCTAGTACCACAGACCCTAACGGACCTCTGTCGTAAAGAGCAGAGGTTAACTGTGACGTTAGGATATCCTTGCGAGAAATGCTCGATTCGTCTCGACTCGTAGGGAAAAGCCTTAGGCAATCGGGATAAAAACCGGTTTTCTAAGCACTGGGGCCATGCAAGTTGGTCCAAAATGGACTCTTGCATACTATTCACGGACCACACTCTTCAAAGTCGAATCTCGACAAGGAGGGAAACAACCACTTACGAGTCTTCTCGACTTATAAGCGGGAAAATTCTCTTGTGAGATCCTTACGACTTTCAAGAGAAAACACACTTAGGAGTCCTCACGACCCCTAAGAAGAAAATACACATGTGGGATCCTCTCGACTCGTAGGGAGAAAAGTCTTTATGAAACCCTCACGGCTCATAAAATTGAAAAGACTTAGGTGGCAAATCCTTACCCTGTCTCCTAAGCCATCACCGCCTTGCAAAGAGGTCAAGATGGACCATGTATGAGCCACACTTGCCAAAACTACATGCCACTGAAATGGAGAAGTTACTCATGAGCGTATAAACTACTTCACGCCAAAGTAAGACATAAAGAAATAGAAGGGTGCGGCTCATGGAGTTAAGAGTTTGGAACTATATCTCTTAAGAGTCGAGATTTGAGTCAATGATAAATGACGACGCTTGTGTCCGCTCGTTATCTTCTCAGATCAAGATTCTGAAAATTATATACCAACCCGAAACTGGTCATACGCTATGCATAACGCTGCACTACTTCACCCACGTATATACTTACGTGGGCAAAGTAGTGGAGGCATTTGTTCCCGCCAAAAATTTCTGCGCAAAGGAGTCCAAGGTATCAAATGGCAGCGATACGCTTAAGGAAATGCGAACCAGTATCTTCCGGCCTGTATTTCGATAAACTCCCGAAAGAGGAACTATTAAATTCTGATGGTATTGGAAGCATCTCGAAAAACCCTTCGATTTGATATATTATGAGCATCATAATTCATCCGGGATCAAAAGTTATGAGGCATCACGTGTCCATACGTGATGGACCTTTAAGAACCCGGTGGAGGAGTTAAAAGATATAATAAAAACTCAAAAAAGACCCCAATGGGGCATCACGTGCTCACACGTGACCATGGGTCACGTGCAGACACGTGATGGGCTCTTAAGGCCTCTAAAATAATGAATAGAATTAAATTCTAAAATCTGTTCCCTGATTAAAAATCAGAAGTTACCTCAATGAGGTATCACGTGCTCACACGTGACCAATGGTCACGTGTTGACACGTGATGGTTAAAACTGAAGCGTAAATAAACGCTGAGAAAAGGACTCAAATGGGGGTCACGTGCTCACACGTGACCAAGGGTCACGTGTCAGCACGTGACTGGTTTCGAAAGCCTTACAGCTAATAGAATTAAATTCTAAAAGCTTCTAAATTTTTCCAAATGGAAAAGGATTATGGGGATCGTTGGATTAAAAATCCAAGGGTGATTAAAAATCACCAATTTATGGGAAAATCTTAGACAAGGAAAGATTTCCCTAAATCTCACCGAAAATAACAAACAGAATATTTTTTGGATTTAAAATCCAACAGTAAATAAAATTCACTGAATGATCTAAAAGCTCATATTAAATATGAAAACAAATCAAATCTTTCAATAAGAGATTTACTAAACAAATTGATTCTTTTCTTTCTCCTATAAATAGGAGCCAAGAAAAGAAGAGAAGGAGGGACCATTTGGAGAGAAAAACAGAGAGATAAGAATTTAATTCTCAAAAGGGAAGAAAAGAGACGAGAATTTAATTCTCAAGAAAGAAAACCCTAGGTGAGAAAAGAAAGGGAATCAAAACTTTAAACAGAGAATTTAATTCTCAAAATCCAAGAGTTTAACTCTTATACAAAAAAGAACTTAGTTCTTCTTCTGGTTGAAGATCTGCACAGAGCACATCTCCCTATAAGTTGAGAATTTAATTCTCATCGGGTCGAGATCCTGCCATGCAGATCCCAAACTTAGAAGGGGAATTGAGTTTTGAGAATTTAATTCTCCTAAAATAAAACTAGGGTTTAACCCTAATCAAGAATTTAATTCTTTTACATATCTGGGAATTTAATTCCTTTAAAAAGAAATCAGGGTTTTATCCTAAATAAGAATTTAATTCTTTCACAATAGGAATTTAGTTCCTCTAAAATCATAATTAGGGTTTAACCCTACAGAGAATTCAATTCTTAAAATAAGGAGACTTAAAAGAGCTCTGTTCAGGAAAAGAACTAGGGTCACGTGCCCCCACGTGCCCCTTGAAAAGATCCCTGAAGAAAAGAAGCTTTGAGGCAATGCCTCACGTGTTTCCACGTGACTCCTAAAACGCAGAAAGAAAAAGCAAAGGAAATATAGGCTCTGGGCGCTCTCACGTGTCCCCACGTGACCCCTCAGCAGATGCTGTAATTATCGATGCATAAATCCCCATCACGTGCCAACACGTGATGCTCTAAAATAAAAATAAAAAGTGTTTAACACTTAATTGCAGAACGAAGAAAAGGGATCTGGTCCCACCGTTGGGCGCTCTCACGTGTCCCCACGTGACCCCTCTTTTTTTAGTGTTTAACACTAATTTGGGGATTATATTTCCAGTGTTTAACACTGATTGTTTCTAGTGTTTAACACTAAATTGAAGATTATATTTCCAGTGTTTAACACTGATTGTCTTTTAGCGTTTAACACTAATTTGAGAGTTCTATCTCCAGTGTTTAACACTGTTGTTCTCTAGTGTTTAACACTACTTTTAGCCAAATTGGCTAGTTCTCCAGAGGCAAAAGTCCCTCCTCCAAATGAATCTCAAAATTGAGGAAATCAAAGACAAAATGTTATCAGAGCCCCCAAACCTCTGTTTAGCACTGCTGAATGATGAGGGGCTGAACCCAGACAAATGTCTAATGGACCAAAGGGCCAATATTTCAAACATAATTGGACTTAGCCCAAACTGGCCATAAGTCCTCAAATCATCTTGAACTGAGCACATCTGCTCTTTCAACCAACTCATTGGTTCAAGGGTACATCTCTTCACTCCTTTGATACTTGTCACTGTAATCCTTCAACGTCGTCAGAGAGGTGACGGGTCCCGACGGCCATACATTCAATGGACCACTATTTCGTTAAACTGGTATTGGACCACTATGTTCTTAAACTGGTATTGGACCACCATGTCCTTAATCTGGTCATGGACCACCATGTCCCTAAACTGGAAACGGATCTAAACGATCCTGTTAAGTTGATCTTAGTCTAGAAATTAGACTAACGTATCCTTAACAAACGTTTAAGTTGATCTTATCTCAAATAGGGCTAACGTATCCTTAAACCAAAACCCCCAAACCCAAATCTAAGAAAATACGGATTTGGACTAGTCCACGTCCTACGGACGACGACATAAATTAGTCTCCGTATACAATCCACGGGCAACTAAAAATAAAACAAACACCCACGACACGAAGTGACCATCTGGAGAAGGATAAAGTTGTTACCGCGATGCGGTAGCGTAATTAACTGCAGGGGCTTGCACCTGCAGGGAAGAGCGTCCCCACAATCAAAAACCCCTCAAGCGAGGGGGAATCTAACGAAGTCTGCTACATCGGCCGCATCCGTCTAAACCTCCGATATACGGTGTCATAAATCAACTTGGCATCTTCGGAGAGATGGACGGATAAAACCAAATAGCATCTGCTCCGAATCTCAGGCAAAACGTTTGGTCTTGGCCGCCATTCGGAGGGGAACAGAGATCCTTACGACTTACAAAGGAGCAATACACTTAGGAATCCTCACGATTCCTAAGGAGAACAAACACCTGCGAGATCTTCTCGACTCGTAGGGAGAAAATGCTTTTATGGGACCCTTACGGCTCATAAAATTGAAAAGCCTTAGGTGATAGGGACCTAAACCTGTCTCCTAAGCCATCGCTCCCCAACGGGCAACGGCAAACGATGAGTTGCTCCTGGCGTTACGCTTCAGTGTTAGCGGTGCTGATGCCGACCCAAAAACCAAATCACAAGTCCTCCCGGGGCAAATGATGAGTTGCTCCTGGCATTATTCCAGTGCAGCAATACTGATGCCAAACAAGATCCAAATTCCAAGTCCCCAAACGGCGAATGATGAGTCGCTCCTGATATCATGTTCCAGTGCAGCGATGCAGACGCCAACCAAAATCCAATTTCTCAAAATTCTCCCGGCCCTACGGTTAGTCCCCAAATTGACTACCGTATACAATCCACGGGCTCAAATAATTCTCATCATACCCATACCCCACCGCAATCACCAGTCCAGCGGCCGGTCTTCGCCCTTGGACTTATACTCCATTTTGGAAGACCCACTCATGTGTCCTCACGATACATGAGGAGAACCAACTTACGGGATCCTCACGACTCGTAAGAAAAAAACTTCGTGGGATCCTTACGACTCACAAAGGAAAAACACACTTGGGAGTCCCCACGACTTCTAAGGAGAAAGTGCACCTACGAGATCATTTCGACTCGTAGGGAGAAAATGCTTTTATGAGACCCTTACAGCTCATAAAATTGAAAAGCCTTAGATGATAGAGACCTAAACCTGTCTCCTAAGAGACCGCTTCCCAACTGGAAAAGGCAGATGATGAATTGCTCCTGGCACATATACTTTAGTGTTAGCAACGTTGATGCCTATCCTAATCCCAAAATTCCAAACTCCAGTCCAAATGACCCCTAAGTCGTTAAACTGGGAACGAGAGAAATTTCCTCATGGCAAATGACGATTCACTTTTGGTACCATATTCCAGTGTAGCGGTGCTAATATCAACCCAAATCACATCAAATCAGCAAAACAACCAATGACCTCCCTGGCAGAATCAAATTCCACCTCGGAAACAAGTCAACTTCATCCCTGACACCGCAAGAAGCAGAGCAAGTCAAATCCAGCACCGACCGTCCAAATCGCAAAGAGGGCAGCACCGACCGTCCACGTAGCTAAAAGGGCGGCACCGACCGTCCACGTAGCTAAAAGGGCGGCACCGACCGTCCAAGTCGCAAAAAAGGCAGAACCGACCGTCCACATCGCTAAAAGGGCAGCAGCGACCGTCCACGTCACTAAAAGGGCAGCACAGACCGTCCAAGTCATAAAAAGGGCAGAACCGACCATCCACGTCGCTAAAAGGGCAGCACCGACCGTCCACGTCGCTAAAAGGGCAGCACCGACCGTCCAAGTCGCAAAAAGGGCAGCACCGACCGTTCACGTCGCTAAAAGGGCAGCACCGACCGTCCAAGTCGCAAAAAGGGCAGAACCGACCGTCCACGTCGCTAAAAGGGAAGCACCGACCGTCCACGTCGCTATAAGGGCAGCACCGACCGTCCAAGTCGCAAAAAGGGCTGAACCGACCGTCCACGTCGCTAAAAGGGCAGCACCGACCGTCCACGTCGCTAAAAGGGCAGCACCGACCGTCCAAGTCGCAAAAAGGGCATAATCGACCGTCCATGTCGTAAAAAGGGCAGTGCCGGCTTTCCAAAAGAGGGAACCAAATCAAGTTGCCTCCACGTGAAAGAAGATCCATCAATTTTATGCACACAACCCATATGTGTGGTGTGCATTTATTGATGGGGGGCAATTTGTTGGGGTAAAAATTTACACCCCGGTTGACCAAGTCAAAATCAAAGTCAACCCCAAGCCAAGTGGGCCCATGCCCGGGTCGAGTCCGAACAAGAAGCGGCCGGCCTCCCCCCATGCCAAGATAAAAATTTTGTAATAAATAATTTTATTGTATTTCTTTTATTTTATTTTACGAATGAATGTAAGAAAAATGGGCATAAGGCCAAATTTTTTTAAAGCCCGTGGCTTATGTGCAAAAAGAAATGGTACATGAGCCATGAGATAAGCAAAATGCCATTTTGTGAAGCCCAAGAGACTATGTGTAAAGTGTATAGCCTATAAAGGTAAGGATAATGAAAATATCCCAACAACTTTTTCTCTCTCCAAAAAAAATCCAGATCTGTGATCTTCTTCTTCCCCAAGGTTCTAAAACCTTTTTTTTCTTTTGAATTAAATCAAGAGTTTTACTTTTCCTTTTATAAAACAAAATAATTTTTCACCACAAAACCCATAAAGGGAAACTCAGATCTGCCATCAGATCTCATAAAGGAGAGATTTTTAAAATCTCATACTTCTTGATCTTCAAGATCCGGTCAACAAAAAAAGAAGAAGGAGACCCATCTTCAGAAATCCCACTTTGGGGAAGAACCAGGGCTCAAGAGGAGAAGCCCTTCATCAGCTTCAAAACAGCTTAGGAGTTTAACTCCACTCTAATTTCCCATTCGGGAGTTTCTGGGGCTAAAAGCCCCTTTTTCTTGCCGGCGCCCGAGCACCTTACGCTCAAGCGCCCAGCGCCCACGTGCTGACACGTGGCGTGCTAGCGCTCGAGCGCCCAGCGCCCACGTGCCGACACGTGGCGCGCTAGCGCCTGGCGCTCAAGCGCCATGCGCCCACGTGCCGACACGTGGCGCGCTAGCGCCTAAGAGCACAGCACCTAAACGCACAGCGCTCAAGGCGCTGGCCCCACGCGTCCTTTGGGCGCTTTTTCTTCCTTTTTTTATATGTATACATGTATATATATAGATACACACATACTCTACAACACTGTCCCTCCCAAAAAAATTTTTGGGCCGGGGCGCTGCCCCGCACCCCGTAAAGGGGGCTGCTAGCCTCCTTGACCCCCAACCCGCTATCCGGGTAGCAGGACCCCCGTAAAAACTCTGCGTGGCTCCCGATGTATCCAAAACCCCCTTTCAAAACACAACACACGCACGCGGCACATTGAGTTCGCATGACCAGTTTAACCCGTTAATCGGAGGTTCCCTCGCTCCAAAAGCGAGGAGTAATTAACGGCAGCTTAGTCCGCGGCTACCGGAGATTCGGATCCCCACAATCAATAAACCCCGGCATATCCTAGGCAGGAGGAATCTGTAGTACGCCTGACAAGAGCGCGTGTATTCCCATCTCAATGGGGTGACGAAAAACACCCTACAGAAGCGAATAGCCGGGAGGAATAAGGAAATGAGTCTTGATGTTGACAAGCTCCTCCGCACGCCTCAGAGAGGATCGCACGCCAAGAACATCCAAGACCTGTACTCCAGGGACCTCCCCCGTCGCACGACCCCGGGGAGCATTACCAACCCTAGCTTCCCAGGGGGACTCCGACTTAGAAGAGGAAGAGGAAGAAGTGGAAGAGGAAGCTCCAGGAGACTCCCTAGAATCTACCCGGACGACATCTACAGACTCCTCAGAAGAAGACATCTAACATGATCAAAGGGGGTGTCCTCGGGAGATCAGATGCGAGGAATCTGGGCTAAGGAGAAGAGCCGAGCTCACACAACTAAGGACGAGGAAATTAGAAAGAGGTATAGGCCCTGATGGGGATTCCACCGTTACTTATAGCTGCCGGCGTACGCATCCTACGGCTCCGATCGACTCCCGCCAAAACAACATTCGCAACCAACGGACGACAGCATTCCACCTGTCGCACTCACATTGGACACGTCCCTTCGAGCGCAAGGACGCCAGCGACATGTCTCGCCAGCCAACCAGCGCCAGACACGTGGGCCGTCTCTTCGACGAACGTGCACATGATCCGACGCTTTTCTTTTTAATACGAGATCTCTCCCCTGATCCGCTGACGTCATCAAGAAAATACTACGCTTTGCCCGGGAATGCATGACCGACAATATCTTCGAACAAGAACTCACCTCGGATGATCGGTCAGACCACTCTCGACCCGACCCAGGAGCGGGTCGAGACGAGAGTGGGAGGCTAATGATGAAGCTCGATATCGTGACTCTCCAAATGCTGACACGTTGCAGATGACATATCCCAGAACCTATAAGAAAGGATCAAGAACTTCGGTTAGGACCTCACCTCGGGCCTCGACCTGAGGGGTCTCCCGACCTTCGGTGGCCTTCCGGACCACCCCCGGCTCGCCTCCGAGCTGTCATGGTACAAAGATGCCTCGGCCTCCCGCTCATCCCCGAGCCTCCCGCCGAGCTCATCCTCCTCGGTCTCATCCTGACCGACCCGCAACGCTGATCTCAGGCACCTACGCCACGGCTCCGCGAATCTCACCATGCACGAGATATCCGCCGCCCACGATCTCACGTTCCATGCCATCACGATCCCCCATTAATGAGCATGTCTCGCCATTAATGCAGGATCTCGCCTATCACGCGGGTGTGACGTCAGGGGCGTAACGGCCGGCGTGATTCTCGCGCCTGCCTGTCCATTATTGCCGCTATATAAACCCCTCTCTCAGACGATCGAGTTACGCAATTCTTTCTCTAAGCCGCTACTCTGCCCAATTTACACCACTAACTTTATCGTCGGGGGGTCCTCGGTGGCACAACCACCCCGGGACTTACCTACAGGTAGCTCGGCTCAACCTCAAATCTTAGCCCATTGAGATCCACACGCTGAAGAAGACAACCTACAGATCAAATCTCAGCCGTCCATCAATGCTCACAGCAGATTTACGGAAGATAACATCTGAAGGAGATCCCGCCCTCCATCAGAAACGTTAAGAGATTACATTTTTTTATACCAAAATCAAAGCCAATAAGGCCCGCGTTTTATTAAAAGAAGATTTTAAAGGGATTACATGTTCGATGCAATGCAAGGAAAAATGCAATGCAAGGAAAAAAAGAGGGAAAATTGCAATTGTATGTTTTTGTTTTTTCCTTTTATGAAAAAAGTTAAATTTCATAGCGTTGTGTTTTCGTCTTCATGTTAGTTTCCCCTCATGGTCTTTTTCAAGCAGAAACCATTCAGTATATATCGTATATAATAAATCCAAACAGTAGAGAGAAAGAGATGGAGAGCTTTAAAAGTCCTTTAGAAAGTTTAGTAAAGTTCATATTTTTATTGTTTTATCATGACCCAACGGCGGACACCGGCTGGAATTTTCCAAGAGAGAAGGAGAGATTGACTTTGGTTAGGTAACATATAATGCGGGTGCTGTTCCTCCCCATCATGATCATGACACGCATCACCATGGTGATGTTGGTGATGATGATGATGATGATATGTTTGGAGTTGAACTCCAAACCTCTCGTGGGCCAATGCATCATCTTCTCTAGCTGTTCTCCCAGGTGGGGCCCACCTTGAGATTGTTTTATTTATTACTTCATTTTCTTTTTACCACAGAAAAATGAAAAGTAAAAATATTGTTTTATTTTTAAAAGGAAAAGGAAAAGGAAAAATACAAGCGCATTATAGCTTGGGACCGTGACATCACAGGGTTCGACCAAGTGCCCTGCAGCCTGCCTTGTCTCTCCAATCTGTCTGTCTATCAATAAAGGACAAGTCGGAAACAATACCGCAAACACATGATATACATAAATAAATACATAGTACAAATTTAATTTTGTTAAAGTTTGTGTGTATACATAAATTCTACCGAATTCATTCATCATTCTATGAGCGTACAAGTAATATTCCAGAAAACAATTCGTGCATTAAAAAATCCATTAAACATTGCTCATGCAGTGTACCGTAGCCTTTTTCTCTCCCAAAATGAGAGGCCGTTGGTTTGATTACCGAACAGAAGGGGTCGCATCCAAAGAAAAAGAGGTTGACAGCATCACGTTGAAACTTTCTGTTGAGATATGTATAATTAAAAGGAAAAATGCTTCTATCCCCATTAATTAAGAGCAGTGTTTTAAAAGCGGCACTTAAAAACGGAGCGGTTGAAAAACCAAAATGCTTAAGCGACCGCTCAGGTGGTTCAAAAATCAGAAC
This sequence comes from Agapanthus africanus, assembly GCA_030015575.1. Classification (NCBI taxonomy): domain Eukaryota; kingdom Viridiplantae; phylum Streptophyta; class Magnoliopsida; order Asparagales; family Amaryllidaceae; genus Agapanthus; species Agapanthus africanus. The sequence continues at coordinate 5,784,528 of JASDDO010000024.1, forward strand.
AATGATGTTTCATCAATATTACTTTTCTTGTCAATAAATAATGATCCTCATTACATTTTAACTATTTTTATGTTGCTTTTGTTAGTGTATATGCCCTAGGGGCCATTATTGTATCATACTTGTATGTATATTATTTAATGGAAACTTGGGATATTCACAGTTGTATATACAGTCTTGTTAAAATGGTAGTATGCTACTTAGTTTGTGTCTACTTTAATATGTGCATATGTTTCTTGTAACGTATCACTTATACATATTAGTAGAGCCCATAGGATTTTTGCTTGATTACCAGCGTTGTGATGGCAGTCACATTAGTGGGGGCTGGGTAGTCTATAAGCAACATCCTATACTTGTCCCTAGTCGTAGGATTATCGAGACAGGGCATCGATATTCCGGAGTAGACTAAGTGTGTACGCTTCTCATCCCAGTTGGGGAGATGGTCTGTCCCACAGCCATCAGTACGTCGTACTGGAGATAGTATACAGGTGCTCGTTAGGTTACGGGTACACCGGACAGGACTCACAGGGGAACTGATTGGTTGGTATTATACCCGTCGTCAGTTAACAGTTCCCAGGTGACATGAGTACAGCATAGTCCGCAGACTTGACACTGCTACTTCGCCTCGAGTGTGTCCCACTGTTCTTAGATTGCTACCCTACCAAGGCTCAAAGGAGTCGTGCAAACAGGTAGCAGTTGGGTGCAGTCCCGAGCACTTGGAGGCAGTGGCGGTTAGACAGGATGCGTCTCTCCCGGTATTGGGAGTTGATATCGCGCTGTGTCAGAGAGCCATTACGCTAAGTCCCTGGCCAGGGCAAGCGAGATTTACCAGTAGGTTCCAGTAGTTTTCTCAGGATGTAATGGGCTACGCTCTGACACGACTTATACCGCTATTAGGGGACTGACGCTTGCCGCCCCCTAGGCTCGATATGCGATAGTCTTAGACGAACAGATCGGACTGTACGGAGATTGTCACATCAGGCTCAGTAGGAGTTCATATGGGTTTCCTCATCGGCCTTCTTATCGACATCTACCTGGGGACCGTTACGTACAGCTAGTGCCGCTTGCGGTCTGTGGATAAACCCACTGCCAGCGCAGTGTCGAGTCTTTAGAGTGCCACACAGAGAGTTTCCCTGCTCCAGGCAAAACGATATAGAGGTCGTATGGTTTTACGACAAGGGTTCGGACGCATACGTGTGTTTACGCACGTACGACATTCGGACAGTTTTTACTAGTCGGCTTTGGTTTAAGCCAGTTTCTAGTATCAGGTTATTGGATTTATACAGTCTAAAGTTTTTCCGTGTTTTCACGGATTGGAGGGGCGTTCTCGTAATTTTCCGGGAAGCTTCTAGAAGCATGGTGACTTGGGGGTTAAGGTGGCATATGCATTAATTGAATTAATAAGTCATGTAGTGATTCATACATTGAGTTAATGATTCATTTAATGTTTTATATGACTCATGTGATGAATCACTTAGTGCATTAATGAAACATGGTGATAATTCATTGTTTGTTATTTACTAAATATTATCATATGTTTCATATATACACAAATGACTTCATTCATCCAAAAGGATTCTCATTCTCACATTCTCTCTCCTCAAGCTCTCCCTCTTCAAACCCTAACCCTAACCTCTCATGTGTTGAGATCAAGGGTTAGCTAGACTAATACTTCCATAACCTCACTCTATATCCCCTATGTAGCTTAGATTAGCACTTTGAGCAACCTAGTTATCTCAAGTTAGAGATCAAGCTTGGTGTAGGAGCTCTCGGGTGGATCGTCTTTGACTCGAGGAGGCCGTTAAGGTGCCGATGTTCCAAGGAGCCTACGAGGAGTGGAGGACAGCGATGAAGACCCGAAGGACAAGTAACATGAGGTATAACTTCGAATCCGGGTAGTTAAACCTCTCGTAGTTTGCTAGTAACGGTTTAGATACGATTCATGCGCTCAAGTCCGTGTTACGAAGCTTTGATAATCGTTTTTCATATATTCCACCTCCCCGCAAGCTCATGGGGTGCGTGACATGGACTTACAGTGGTATCGGAGCCAACTAAACCATTACTAGCTTGTTAGCAACTAATTAGAAGTTCGATCGACGGAAAACACGAAAACAAAACCCTAACCCCCTAACAGTTTCTGTTAATTTTAAACATGTCACAAAAATTATTTGATATGCCTTAAAATTCACAGCAGGGTATTATAAGAATACTGGGAAAATACGAGCCAGTAACTCGGCAAGACGGCCGCGGATCCGCGGCAAGAAGGTGCTTTCGGCCGCGGATCCGCCGCCGAGTTGACTCGGATTTGCTCTGTTATTCATATATTTTGGTGTATTATTTTCCAGTATGTTCTGTTTCTACCCAGGTTACTTCAGTGCAGGTTTGCTTTTGGGGTAGACACGGATAAAAGTTTTCGATCGATGTTCTAAGTTATTTGCTAATTGGGTTTTTATCTGTATTGTTTAATGTGTTCGTAAACCTTCCCTAACTGCTAGTATGTCGGTTGGCAGGGGGTTGCACATTTCTGTAATATTTATTGTTTGTGTATATGGACTTGATTGGAGTGTTATGATGATTAGCCGGGGTTTGAGATGGGTTTAATATTCATTTATTCAATGTAAATGTAATATGATGTAATATTCTTTTGTGGGGCGCATCCAGGTTGCGGTTGTAGCCACCGTTGTATTATTTCTTTTTACTATTTTTGTTCCTAGAATAGACCCAAGGCGGGGTACACAAACTATCGGGTACGTTGAAGTGCTCAGTGGCCTACTCACTTTGTTGAGGGAGACCGCTTCACTTCGAGTACTTGGCGGGTAGTTTGCCGTACCCGTAGGGGTCTAAGGTGGGGTAATGGCTATTCATCACAACTGTGTAATCCGTCTTTTATTGCAGGCTCAAAGCAAATGCGGATTGCTAGTAAATCCAATAAAGTTCATCAGTGATCTGGAATGCTTATTATTGCGTCTGACGAATGTACAATATCTATATATGATAGCTATTAGACGTTACTTATGTTTTTCACCCGCGCTAGCCCAGCCCCCACTCTGTCGTTAGTTAAGTAACCTAACGGGTGATAACGGGACCCCGTGGCAAATGCGGATGGCATAAGAGGACGTGGTATTTTCGTTGTTTTCTACAATGATAGGATAAAGATGGGACGCATTATTATAATGCAAAGAAAATAAACCATAGTTTAATCGTTGGAACAAATTTAAAAGAAACCACTCGGTTATTTTAAAAGATCAGAATTTTTAAATTACGGAGCTTTAACCACTCCTTTTAAAAAGTATCGGGTTCCTTCGATTATATCAAGTTCACTACGTTCACGGTTTTTGCCAAAACCATTCGTAGCCCTCCGTCATTTCATTTGGGTGTTCAGTAGTATTCAAGCTATGTATATTTGGCCCTTAGTCAAAACATAGTGTTTGGTAGCTGCTGGGGTATTCATTTGTTGCATAGATAGATGCGTTGGTTTGGGACAATCGTATTACTTTTCTTGGCCCTTAGTCAAAGTCATAAGAGCATGGGGCAAAAATCCATATCGGGAGTTTCTAAAGAAACTGAAATTTGCTAGTGTTGCATACCATTTTGGAGTTTGATGAATGTTGGTAGGATTCCTTCAACATTATCATACGATGATATTTTGGATCCCGATCCTACTGTGAGTACAAGCTACTTATCAGGAGATTCGTCACTTAACGATCAATGCTATAAACCAAGTAGGTGCCTAAAAAGGTGTCAGCGGGGCTACGCCCCCAGAGAAAAGAGGTTATTTAATTAAGGAACTTCGCGAAAGCGTTGGAAAACCTCCCTCGAAGTATCGACACTGACCTGGCTGAACGGTTAAGCAAGAATTGTACGGTGAGAATAGTCCTGGCTAATTCTTCTTTTATGGTTTGAGGAGGGATTCGAGAAACAGTGGGAGCCATCCTGTTTAGATAAATTAAAAACCATTCTAAACTTGCAAGAGTATCATGCTAAAAAGTTTTCTTCTCTCTCTCTTAATTGCAGCAACCTTGTGACCACGACTAAGTTACATCTAGATAACAAATTGACTGAATCTGACTTATATGACTGGCAAAGGTCTATCCAGATGTCCATTGCCTATGACAAGCTGGACCACCCTATTACTACTCAAGATCCCGCCGTCCCAGGTCCAGTTTCCACTGTCGCGGATATGGATATCCGTCAGACAAGGGGAAAAGATAAAGCGAAAGCTAAGTGCCTCATGTTAGCTTCAGTTGATGGTGTATACCAGAAGCAGCACGAGAAGATGGACTTAGTTTCCATCTTTCTCCATAACAAAGATTTATATGGAGAGCAATCTCATATCACAAGATATGAAATCTCGAACGAATTAATTCAAACGAGGTTGGCTGACGGGTCATCTGTAGGGGACAACGTCCTTACAATGACTAGCTGTATTGATGAGCTCCATGACCTGGAGACCGCGTTGGGAATCGAGTCAAATACTGACTTGATTCTACAGTCTCTGCCTCCTACCCTGAAGGAAACCAGGGAAGTAGAAGGAAAGAAAAGGGCAAAAGTTTCGAGACTGGATATAGTAAAAGAGGGACATTCCTATTGTTACAGGAATGAACATTGGCAGAATGATTGCAAGGCTAGCAAAGCAAGTAGCCAGGATTCGAAGCATGTTATGGCTTCAGCTTCGGGTGTGTTTGTAATTGAGAACTGTTTGTCAATTAACTCTACTTCCTGGGTACTTGATACCGGAGCAGGATCTCATATCTGTAATTCATTACATGCTTTGAGAAACAGTAGAGTTATAAAGGTAGGTGATTGGTCTCTCAGAGTTGCAAACGGAATGACAGTGAACGCTGAATCCGTGGGAGAATATCGCCTAGGTTTGACAAGTGGGCATATATTGATTTTACGTAACTGTTTATATGTACCTAGTATGACTTATAATATCATATCAGTATCCTCACTTTCGATAGAGAGATATGATTTTACATTCGTAAGCAATGTAGTTAACATCCACCTAAATCAAGTTCTGATTGGGTCCGGTACATTAGATAGCGGTATATACGTATTAAGTCAAGCTCAGGTTTTCAATGTCCAGAACACACTTAAAAGAAAGTCTCCAAAAATAAATCAGGCTTTCTTATGGCATTATAGACTAGGTCACATCAATGAGAGAAGGTTAACTAAGTTACATAGAGAAGGATATTTGAATCCGTTCGAATATCAATCTTATGCTACTTGTGAATCTTGTCTCAAAGGAAAGATGCCAAAGACTCCGTTCACTGGACACGGAGTGAGAGCAAGCGAGCTCTTGGGACTCGTACACAGTGACGTGTGCGGTCCAATGTCTACACATGCGCAAGGTGGTGAATACTTAAGTGCCGAGTTCCTAGGTTACTTATAAGAGAATGGAATTCTCTCTCAGCTTACTCCTCCATACACACCACAACATAACGGTGTATCGGAAAGGAGGAATCGAACCCTATTGGATATGGTTCGTTCTATGATGAGTAACGCTGAGTTACCGCGATCATTCTAGGGATATGCACTAGAATCAGCTGCATATCTTTTGAACCAGGTTCCCACCAAGACTGTGCCTACCACACCATATCAAATGTGGAGTGGGAAGAAACCCTATCTTCAGTATCTAAAGATTTGGGGATGTCCGGCTTATATTAAAAAGCAGCATGCGGACAAACTCGAGGCACGATCAGTACTATGTAAGTTTGTGGGATATCCAAAGAACTCCAAGGGGTATCTATTCTATTACGCAGAGGAACAAAAGGTTTTTGTTTCTCGTAATACCCATTTTCTAGAATATCAGTTTTTAGAAAAGGAAACAAGTGGGAGCGAAATAGAACTGGAAGAAATTCCAGAACCACAAACTACTACTGAAAGTATGGTAGAACCAGAGATTTCAGAAGAAAGGGACATCCCGACACCACTCCGTAGGAGTAGTAGGCAGTCTCATCCGCCCGAGAGATACTACGGTTTTCTCATAGACGGGGATAGAGAGGATTGTACTATTGACTATGATGAGCCTACTAGCTTCCAGCAAGCCATTCAGAGCGGTGACTCAGTAAAATGGCTGGATGCAATGCGGACCGAAATGAAGTCCATGTACACTAACAAAGTATGGACTTTGGACATTGCTCCAGATGGGATAAAACCCGTAGGATGCAAATGGATCTTCAAAAAGAAGATTGGTGTAGATAGACAGGTTGAAACCTATAAGGCTAGACTTGTTGCAAAGGGTTTCCGTCAAAGACCTAGTTTGGACTATGACGAAACCTTTTCTCCAGTGGCTATGCTCAAATCCATTAGGGTCCTTCTTGCTATTGCTGCCTTCCACGATTATGAGATCTGGCAGATGGACGTAAATACGGCTTTTCTAAATGGTAATTTGGAAGAAAGCGTCTACATGGATCAGCCAGAGGGATTCATTCAGAGTGGGAGCAGCGGTAAAGTATGCAAGTTGCTTAAGTCCATTTATGGACTAAAGCAAGCATCGCGGAGTTGGAACATCTGTTTTTGATGATGCTGTCAAAGAATTTGATTTTATCAAAAATCCAGATGAACCTTGCATATACAGTAAGATTGTAGGGAGAGCTGTAGTATTCCTCGTCTTGTACGTGGATGACATTCTCCTAATAGGAAATGATATTCTTATGTTACAGTCAGTCAAAAGATTCTTATCACACAAATTCTCCATGAAAGACCTGGGTGATGCCACCTACATTCTGGGAATCCGGATCTATCGTGATAGATCAAAGAGGATGTTGGGACTTTCGCAGTCCAGATACATAGACACCATAGTGAAGAGATTCAGTATGGATGATTCTAAGCGCGGTAACCTACCGGCTTGTCACGGAATCACCCTCTCCAAAGAGATATCTCCCAAGACTGATTTGGAAAGGGATCGCATGTCAATTATACCCTACGCTTCTGCGGTAGGCTCTATAATATATACAATGTTATGTACCAGACCAGATGTAGCATACGCATTGAGCGTTGTAAGCCGGTATCAGGCAAACCCAGGGGAGAAGCACTGGATAGCAGTAAAGAACATTCTCAAGTACCTAAGGAGGACTAAGGAGATGTTCTTGGTATATGGTGGAAAAGACCTCCAGATGGAGGCCTTTGCCGACTCCGGCTTCCAGAGTGACAAGGATGACTCCAAATCCATGTCGGGTTATGTCTTTACCCTCAATGGAGGGGCGGTCTGTTGGAAGAGTTCCAAGCAGGAGACCGTTGCTGATTCAACGATGGAAGCGGAGTACATAGCTGCTTGCGATGCCGCAAAAGAAGCTGTCTGGATGAAGAAGTTCCTCACAGAACTTCAGGTGGTTCCTACCAGTGTTGATCCAATACCTCTGTATTGTGACAACAACGGCGCTATAGCTTTAACGAAGGAACCCAGGTCCCATCAGAAGTCCAGACACATCTTAAGGCGGTACCACCTGATCAGGGAGATCGTAGATCGCCGGGAGATCGAGGTGAAAAGAGTAGAGACAGAAAATAACATTGCTGATCCATTCACAAAGGTCATTCCTCAGACGCAGTTCGAGAGGCTATTCGAGATGATAGGTCTACGATATGCCAGCACATGGCCCTAGTGCAAGTGGGAGATTGTTAGTGTATATGCCCTAGGGGCCATTATTGTATCATACTTGTATGTATATTACTTAATGGAAGCTTGAGATATTCACAGTTGTATATACAGTCTTGCTAAAAATGGTAGTATGCTACTTGGTTTGTGTCTACTTTAATATGTGCATATGTTTCTTGTAACGTATCACTTATACATATTAGTAGAACACATAGGATCTTTGCTTGATTACCAGCGTTGTGATGGCAGTCACACTAGTGGGGGCTGGGTAGTCTATAAGCAACATCCTATACTTGTCCCTAGTCGTAGGATTATCGAGACAGGGAATCGATATTCCGGAGTAGACTAAGTGTGTACGCTTCTCATCCCAGTTGGGGAGATGGTCTATCCCACAGCCATCAGTACGTCGTACTGGAGATAGTATACAGGTGCTCGTTATGTTACGGGTACACCGGACAGGACTTGCAGGGGAACTGATTGGTTGGAATTATACCCGTCGTCAGTTAACAGTTCCCAGGTGACATGAGTACAGCATAGTCCGCAGACTTGACACTGCTACTTCGCCTCGAGTGTGTCCCACTGTTCTTAGATTGCTACCCTACCACGGCTCAAAGGAGTCGTGCAAACAGGTAGCAGTTGGGTGCAGTCTCGAGCACTTGGAGGCAGTGGCGGTTAGACAGGATTCGTCTCTCCCGGTATTGGGAGTTGATATCGCGCTGTGTCAGAGAGCCATTACGCTAAGTCCCTGGCCAGGGCAAGCGAGATTTACTGGTAGGTTCCAGTAGTTTTCTCAGGGTGTAATGGGCTACGCTCCGACACGACTTATACCGCTATTAGAGGACTGACGCTTGCCGCCCTCTAGGCTCGATATGCGATAGTCTTAGACGAACAAACCGGACTGTATGGAGATTATCACATCAGGCTCAGTAGGAGTTCAGATGGGTTTCCTCATCGGCCTTCTTATCGACATCTACCTGGGGACCGTTACGTACAGCTAGTGCCGCTAGCGGTCTGTGGATAAACCCACTGCCAGCGCAGTGTCGAGTCTTTAAAGTCCCACACAGAGAGTTTCCCTGCTCCAGGCGAAACGATATAGAGGTCGTGTGGTTTTACGACAAGGGTTCGGACGCATACGTGTGTTTACGCACGTACGACGTTCGGACAGTTTTTACTAGTCGGCTTTGGTTTAAGCCAGTTTCTAGTATCAAGTTATTGGATTTATACAGTCTAAAGTTTTTCCGTGTTTTCACGGATTGGAGGGGCGTTCTCGTAATTTTCCGGGAAGCTTCTAGAAGTATGGTGACTTAGGGGTTAAGGTGGCATATGCATTAATTGAATTAATGAGTCATGTAGTGATTCATACATTGAGTTAATGATTCATTTAATGTTTTATATGACTCATGTGATGAATCACTTAGTGCATTAATGAAACATGAAGATAATTCATTGTTTGTTATTTACTAAATATTATCATATGTTTCATATACACACAAATGACTTCATTCATCCAAAAGGATTCTCATTCTCACATTCTCTCTCCTCAAGCTCTCCCTCTTCAAACCCTAACCCTAACCTCTCATGTGTTGAGATCAAGAGTTAGCTAGACTAATACTTCCATAACCTCACTCTATATCCCCTAGGTAGCTTAAATTAGCACTTTGAGCAACCTAGTTATCTCAAGTTAGAGATCAAGCTTGGTGTAGGAGCTCTCGGGTGGATCGTCTTTGACTCGAGGAAGCCGTTGAGGTGCCGATGTTCCAAGGAGCCTACGAGGAGTGGAGGACAGCGATGAAGACCCGAAGGACAAGTAACGTGAGGTATAACTTCGAATCCGAGTAGTTAAACCTCTCGTAGTTTGCTAGTAACGGTTTAGATACGATTCATGCGCTCAAGTCCGTGTTACGAAGCTTTGATAATCGTTTTTCATATATTCCGCCTCCCCGCAAGCTCGTGGGGTACGTGACATGGACTTACAGCTTTTGTACTAGCAAATGTCTAAATTTAACCCAAAATTTAACAAATTTACTTAAACAATATATTATTTGCTAAAATATGCTCAAATAATTCAATAAAAATTTGAAATTTTCATAAAATTTATTAGATTATATATTGCTTATAAGCTTTTCGATGTCCAACATCAAGCATCGTAGTTCAAATCAGTAAAAATACTTACCAAATTATTAAAAAATGTATCTAAAATATTGTAGCTCGAAACCAGATGGATTCAAAATCGAATTGGAATTTCATGATGGAAATTAAAAAACTAGTCGAAATCGAAATAGAAAACTGAAGGATTGTTCGAAATCGATTTAGATCTTAACTTCTTAAAGTTGATAAACCTAAGATTTTGGAGTTTTGAAACCCAGATTTTGGAGTTTTGAAACCGTGGGATTTATCGAGTCGAGCACGTAGGATAGAAACGTGGAAAAAGAGAAAAAGAAAAAATGGAATGTTGTATTAATTGGTATTTATGTATTCTTACTCCAATCAATAGTTATATACCCTTTATAACACTTATAAGGTGTATACATCTATAAAATAGGTTATGCAATATCACCCGCTTAAACGAGATAAAGCGGAGCTGCAAAATCTGCTCGGCCGCTTAAGCTCTTAAGTGGCCGCTTTTTAAAACGCTGATTAAGAGAGACTCATTTTTAAATTTACAAACTTTCATAAATGCCAAAACACCTTGTGTTTTTATACAAATTTCTTTTAACTCAATTTACTTAAGGAATACAAATACAACGTAGAATACAATGATTTTTTTTAAAATGCCAAAATTTCTTTCATCTTCTACCTTAAATCTTTTTCAAAACCCATCAAAACCCTAGCCGATCTTCTAAATAAAGTTGGCTAAGCAGTTTCAATCCATTCCTCTAAATAAAATATAATAATATTTTACAAGCCAATGCCGATGTCAACCCTCACCTTAATCTCTATATCAATCTAATTTATTTTATTGTGAAATATTAACTTTTCTCTCGCCTACATCAATCAAATACTAGCTATATATTTTCCTTTTTTTATCATTATTTTCTTTGCAAGAAAACTTGTTCAATTATGATTAAAAGACTTCATGAAAGTTTAATTCGATTATAATTTCTATAAGTTGTAATGTTATAAGTTATTAATTTGATGAATCAAAATTAAAGAGATGAATTTTAATTTGGGGTTTAAAGAAGATGAAGGATAATGATGTAAGTTTACTTTTAAAATGTATCGTATAATAAAATATGTATATTAAAAGTGGACCTAGGGTTGAAGAATAGTTGAATATCATGTATTGGGGTTTTCAGCATTTATGAAAATACACGGGTTTAAAAATAAATCAAGATCTAGTTCTGGTCTTGGAAACAATTCTCCCTCCATTAAAAATTTATTATGGTATTAGAACCTTAGAATATAAAATATATTCTCCCAACCCTCATCATATAACTTCGGAGTTTTGATGTAGTGAAAGAAAAATTTCACATGGTATCAAAGCTAGGTTGAGCGCTAGTGAAATACTTAATAGCACCTCTGAGAGAAAGCCGTCTACATGCCTTTGATAGATTAGTCTTTTTGTGCCGGACACCTTTGGGAGAGCTGTCCACTTGGGTCCGAGAGATTAGCATTTACATGTGATGTACGATCCACGTTGACAAACACGTTGCACGTGAAAAGGAATGTTGAGACATGCATGTAGATTAAACCAGTCCCGCATATATAGAAAAACCTATAAGATATAAATAGTCCTCCCACCAAGAAGGTTATAGTCTATTTGAATGGACTCCGTTTATATTGAAAGCCCGTGTGTGCTCTCATATAAATAAATAAATATATAACCGGCCCGTGTATATTAAAATTTAATACTTAAATCGAAAACATACTTCCAAAGATTAATACAGATCTTTGATGATACTCATGCTTAGTAACAACAAAATTAACAATATATAGTTTCATTGTTATATATTGTCTACCATTACTTTGAATATGAATGAATTGCATCTTTCATACATCTGGTGCTTGGAGCTTATACCGCGTGCCTCGCCTAAATAATGAACGAATTAATTCTAACAAACAAGCCAGTATGGCATATGTTCACTCTCCAATAAGCATGGGATAATATTTAAGGGCCTAACTAAACAATAATGTATGCATGGAACACTCTCATATGTATCCATCTTCTTTCTAGAAAATCATGGCTTACACCCCACAGGGCCACAAGCCTCAGAAAGGTAGTAGTATAAGATCCATGATAAGATCCATGATAATTAATAATGGAGCGGGTGGTGGATACAAGCATAAATCATAGCAGTATATAAACTTTAAAAGGATACTCCATTAACCCCTATTAAAGAGCATAACTTTTGATGCTGAAAAGATATATACTCACCCATCTAATTAGTGAAACCCTGTGATTATAATACTACTAGCCAGTTAGCTTAGCTAACATGCACGCACTTTATACATAATGAAGCATATGCATGAACTTCTTCCCCTTTAATTAAAAAGGGAACTGCCGTAGCATGCATGAAGAAAGAGGCCCTCTCCCTTAATTTGTAAAAGCTCACTTTGTTGCTAATTAAAGCTATCTTTTTTATTGTATGTTGACTTGCCCCATAAAGCCTGCAAGCTTTCAAAGCTAGGTAAGGAAAATAAATAAAGAGAGCACTTTGATGTTTCTCTCTCCAATAACCAAACCCATGAGTTTCTTTCTCACACCTCAACATGGTTAAGCTTAGCATGAAAATGAAGCAACAAGTTTGTAGCTGTGAGAGAGAGGGAGGGCACATGTGCTCATTGATAAAGGAGGGTTGAGATGAAAAGGGAACATTTACTTGGCCCGCCTTTATTCACGGTCTCTTGTATGGGGATGAGAATAACTTTTGCATGAACCTTAGCTAAAATTGAATAAAAAGACTCTGCCTTTAGTAAAAGGAGTCTTTATGGAGTCATTAAAACATTAGTGGGAATAGCAATCTCCACGCACTAGTGAGGAGGATATGCCGCATGCTCTACTTGAGCTTTTGCATGAACCTAGCTAACATAATTGTTTAGAATCCCATGAGATATATCTAGTAAGAAAATGCTCCACCAAAATTGTTCCAACTTTGAAGTTGGATGCCTAAGCGGTGTTTGTAGTCCAAGATTCCAACACTAATTTCCTGCCATAAAGAATGGAAGGGTTCTAATTAATTAAGTTCCTCACAGCACACGTTATATTGCCTATTTCAACTAATATGCCAATCTCTAAGTTGCACAATGCTAAAAGAATTTTAGAAAGGTTAACTCAACAAGTTTATATTTGGACTTTTCTTAACCATTTTGTAGGACTATCCTTATAAACTAATACCTCATTTGACATAATCTTAAATATTGCATGATCTCAAACTAATCAAATTGGTTGATGATTTGACAAAAGCTAAGCGATAATAGTTGAAAGTCTGAAGGGTATTAAGGAAGAAAGCACATGCATTCAATAAAAGAATGACCACAACTAAGCACCTGGTCCACATATGAAGTGTTCTGATAGAATTGGCTTCCATATATAGGCTTCTAGTAATGACTACCGTCTAATGATGAATCAATCAAGGCTTGAGCTACCACATTTCGATATTTCCTGCGAAAGGACCAATTCACTGCCAGTTAGCATTTTGGCAACGAAGTTGGAGCAGATACCAGACAATAATTTGTGCATTTAATATCAATTAGGTATAAAGCAATCATACAGAAAGAAACCAGAGAATTTTGGCAATTAATGTAATTTAGATCTCCAATAAAATGATTGCAACAGCTAAAATTACACCCACCACTTCCCTCCAAAATTTGAATGTATCGATTGAAACTGGACAGAACAAGGGATTTTTTCGCGAATGGTCTCCATTATGTATTGGCTCTATTTTTTCCATGGAAAATTATGCTTCCGTCAAGAAGACGACAATTTACAATGAATGTTATAAAGGTTTATTGTTGCCACAAAGAATATGATCATGCCAAACTCTCAAATAGTGCTCCATTTGATCTCAATGTGTACAACTCCATTCCGTGAGTTGATAAGATGATATCTTTCATTGATGCGTCCATTATTTACTACATCAGTGAGGTTGATGTCCACATGGCCCAAAGATTCCTATAAAGATTGATAATGATGTTAATTTGGAATAATATTGGACTGCAGTTTACGAAAGATGATAACATCAAACAAATATGCTTTACAAACCTTGGGATAGAAGTTAAAACCCTTTCTCTTGCTCATCACCTGAATGTGAATCTTGTCATTTATCGGTGCCTCCTCTAACACAAACTGAAACTCTTCGTTCCATTTTGGATCCCTCGATTTTTTGATCACCTAGGATTATCAAAAGCTTTTGTTCAATTTTAGCATTGGATGGCCAGTACAATAATCGGTTAGATTGTAAATCAAAACAACATAAAAAATTTAATTGAGAGAGGTTGAGATCATCAAGAATCTTTAGGTCCATCTAGGAGTCCAACAACTCTTTAAGCTAAAATTAACCAAATAATAATAATTCCTTAACAACTTCTTCCAGTGTTCTAAACAGACCTTAGTTCTCTTACTCTCTCCTCTAAAAAGGATGATTGCATAAGGATTGTTATGATGCTTTCCTTCAACATCTTCTGCACTTTCAACTGTTACAGAAAGAACGCCACCATTGGACAATGTTTCTTCGGGTGCCTTTGCCTTTCTAATTCTGCTTAAATTACCCTCTCCATCTAACCTTTCATTTAAGGTTTCAGTCTCTTCCTTAAAAGGATCAAATGTCAACTCCACCACAATTTTCCCCCTGTTCTTTTTATTCTGCGGATCATTGAGGTTCAAGTTCTTGAGAAGATCAAGAGTGAATTCCTTTGGCTCGGAAGGAGTAAGCAAACTTAATGGAACTACTTGCATGCCCAACCTATCATGCATTTTGACCTGCGTGATCACACAAAAGAAACTATAAAGATAATATAAAACTAATATACCAGAAGTAGCAAGTACATTGTTACGCAGTCTATACCAAAAGGGTGGCAGGGTTGGTAAACCGTAGGAATTGTGGCAAGAAGGTCAGGTTTGGGAGGTGTTGAAAGAAATAGAAGGGGATGGGGGATTATTTTTACCCGCCTATACATTCTCAGAAAAAAATATTCCTTAGGCTGCTTTCTTGATGTTTTTGTATTCTAAATAATGTTTGTATTTCTTCTTTTCACTTATCATATATTTTACAAAATCGAATTTTCTACGAGAGTAATTTATTTACTTTTTTGTAAATTGACAGGTTAATATAGGATACAAAATGTGATAGAGAAGTTGTAGACTCTACTTTAGGTCAGAATTTTCAGTTCGTTTTGCAAAACTAACTCACAATGCATTTAAGAACGGTACAATTGTCTTTTTTACAAAGAGACGAAGCAAAATTTAAAATGATTTGCATATATGGATGCACTTTATCATGCAAAGGATGATAAGAAAAAATCTGTCCAAGGGATTGAGTGGGAGTTAGCTGCCTATTTATTTAAGAAACTCTAGCATATATTGTTAAGCACTTGTATATTACCAAAAAAATATCATAGTGAAACTTCTTCAATAATTTACTACTAAATACTCTAACGACGATCCACCCTTGAGGAAGGAAGGAAAAAGTGACAAAAGAAGATATGATTCATACAGGGAGCTAAACCTTTTCCCAGTCAAAGACATGCAGCTGAAGAACTTGAGTTGCAGGGTCCTTCACGATAAGCCTGAATTGCTCGTTCCATTCAGGATTCAAATTGCTCATTTTTATTGAAGTTTTCTTCGAACGAAGCCTCTCCCCACTCAAACTGAGTTTAACATATGGGTCAGATTTACCAAGAAAATCCATTTTCATGAGGTTGACTGCGCGCACAACTTTAACATGTAATATGCCAACAGGCTTCTTAGTGGCTCCACTGCAGAGATAATAATTTAAGACTTAAAACGATGATGTTATAACTTGAAGAAATAAGTATTGAGTGTGCAGGTTTCTTAGTCAATATTGCACTTAAAACACTAAAATATTTTCTGATTAATGAGGACTCGTGTTAATCACTTATAGGGCCCAAATTGGTATGAAAATCCAAATTAGTAAAACAAGATTCACGATGGAACAGTGATGGCAGTAGAAAGAAATGAAAAAGAAAACTACTAATATAAATTGATAAAATGAATTATCTTAAGAGAAACATGGTGCTCAACCACCGTTATTATTAAAAAAATGGATCGTTTACCTAGCATAATCTAGAATTGGTATGTCCAGGACTTTAGGCCAGTGATAAAGATTTGCAACTTCCGCAGCAATTGTGTCCTGCAAGTATAGTAGGAAAACAGTTAGTAACTTAGTATAGAGAGTTAGAGACTAACAAAAAAAATAGTATATTGTAACTTGTAAGTAACATCAGAGAAACAGTTGGTGCTAACTTTTTCTTTGATTAAACTAAGAAATGTTCAAATGGTTTCAATTGTTTTATGACTTGGCGACTCAACTATGAATACCGAAACTGATAATTGTGTCCCATGCTTTGGAGGAAGTTGGGACAAATCTATTGGGCATAAGAAAAGATGACGGAGGCCTCTAAAATGCCCGTCCAAGTGTGCTAGATCAGGTGATTGATAAAGGGATCTGGTATTGGACTTGGACCCAGTGAGTTGATTTTTGTCATTAACCTCATTCGTTTCTTAATGTCATTTGTGATTGTTAGCCTCAACTGAAAGTGGGGTGATATTTGTCATTCACCTCATTCATTTCTCAGTCATTTAGCTCCAAGTGAATGTCTCAACCTAGATAAATAAGTTATGAATTCGAGGAGTAATACATGTGTTAGGGCCATGACATTGTGGCTTTTTTGAGGACCTACATTGTCCACCTTGGTCTTTATTTTATCATTTTCTTCTCCTCTACAAATGTCTAGTTAAGAGTTAAGACTATATTCTGGTAATTTTTTCGAGAAAGATAATATGTGTATTGTAATTCAAAGGTTCCCATTGCAATTTTGAGGTCCAGGTAATGTTTAAATTATCTTATTTATGAAAAAGCGTGCAAACACATAACCTCTTGCTCAACAGGAAAAGTAACAATAAAAGAATAAACAAAATGAAAAATAAAATAATAATCAGCTTAGCATTTTTTATTCCCAATTTTGGGGGTTGGCTCTATCAATTGATAACGACTTGTCTCCGTTCATGTCTAGTAACAAACAACGCACAACTGACCTGGCATACCCTGTATTCTTTCACTCTTGGGGTTGACTGTCGACAAACATTTTACACCCTTGAATCAATTGACAAAAAGTATCAAAATCATAAGAATATTATTGCATCCAGCCGATCATCCAAAATTTGTAAATAATTAACTTTATAAGTGTTGGATATAATGCCCTCAAGACAATTATTGTAATTGCAGGTAGGCGATTATGATAATTGAACAAGGACCTATACAGGTAGAACGGTCTTACTCGAAATGATAGTATACTATCTGGTTTGTCTTTGTCGTTATGTGTATACGTTTTGATAAAGCCCGTAGGATTATTGCTTAACTACCAGCATTATGATGACGATCATATACGTAGGAGCTGGATGGTCCATAAACACATCCTTAAATATCCCTAGTTGAGAGAGTATCGCGTCCATGCATCGATACTTCGGAATAGACTAATGTATACTTTTCGAAACCCCGACGAGAGGCGGTGGCCGATCTCACAAGCTGCTGGTGTTGAGTCACCTGAAATAGTATATACACCGGACGGACAAGCCAATAACTTCTAGATGGTATTATACATATCGTCAGATGGAAGTTCTCTTATGGCATAAGTACATATTAGTCTTTTGACCTGAGATTTTCATTTGTCTCGTTTAAGTACCTATTGTACTTAGATTACTACCCTACAACGGCTCAAATGAGTATTGCAGACAAGTTTTAGTTGGGTACAGTCCTGAGCCACATGGAGGCAGTGAACAATCGTCAAAGATTCGTCTCTTCCGGTATTGGGAGTCGATATCGCGTTGTGTTGGGTCAACCATCACCAGAAATCCTCGACCAAAGTGGATGAGATTTACTGATGTGATATCCGTAGTTTCTCAGTGGGTGATGAGCTTCAGACTGGCACGACTTATCAGGTTAGTAAGGGTCTGATGTTATCCACCCCTTAGACCCGGTATGCGATTATCTCAGATGAAGAGACCGGACTGTACGGAGATTGTCATAGACAGGCTCAATAGGGATACAGATGCGTTTACTCGTCGGCCTTCCTTTCGCTCAATACCTGGGTAGCCGTTACGTACAGCTAGTGCCGCTGACGTGCTTGCGGTTAAACCTACTGCCAGCGTATTGACGAGTCTTCAGAGTTCCACACAGAGGGTTCTCCCGGTTCAAGCAAAATGATGTGGCCGTATATTAATACGTGCAGAATTCCGATTAGGTATGTGTGCTAGCCACACGGACTTTAATCGGGCGGATGATAATACTAGCCAGCTTTGGATTAAGCCGGATTATTAAATCAAGTTTTGATTTAATAATTTTCATATATATATATATATATATATTCTAGTATTATGTTCGTTGTATTTTTCTATCTCTTGGGTATTCGTATCTTGATACGAATACGGACATGTATTTACGAGGACATATTCTAGTATTCATACAAAAATACTTCTAGAAGGAAGACATCATCTCTAGGATTTCTTTTTAAAGAAACTGTGAAATGAGGTGTAGGAGAGAAATGGTGGAGGGTATGGGCAAATGAATTGTTAATTCATTTGCTCATACTATTTAAGCATTGTTGCATTTTAAATTGTAAAATTGTTTTAACAAAAGAAAAAAGAGCATGCTTGATTTGGTGAAGAGTTCTTCATTATATCATGATGTTCTCTCCTTCATTTTCTTCCTCTTACCCTCTCATGAGATGAGAAACAAAGAGAAAAAGATAAGGAAAAATACTAAAACACTCAAACCACATCCCTAAACATCACTTCTTAGCAAGTTGTGAACCTTAGTTGCTTCACTTGGTTATTTTGTGTGAAGCTAGAGCTTGGACTAGGTTCTCTCGGGTGGATCTTCTTCGGCGAAGAAAGACCGGCTAACAAGCACGATCCAGAGCTCTTGAGAGCTTGCTCGATTCCAACCACATCGAAACTCTTGAAGATAGCTTGGGATGTGAGTATTGCTAACATAGTAGATTAGCATAGCTCACTGGGTTTTTGTTTACAAGTTCTAACTCTTTAGTTTGATTCATGGTTTTGGAACTTCAGCAAATTAGAAATTTTTTGAAATCCATGTTGCCTTCTAAATTTAGCTTGCTAGTGTGCCTAAGTTCCCAACAGTGGTGTCAGAGATTCACGATTCCAAAATAGTGCCTGTGGTTCGAATTTCAAAATTGTTCAAAAAAAAATTCAGGTTGCATGAAAATTATGTGCAAGCAAAACTAGAGCCAAGAAAAAAATTTAGGTACCTAAACCCAAAATTCGGCCGTTGAACCGCCGCGAAATGTTCCATTTGGCCGTTGATCAGCAGCCAAATTTTGGCTGCTGTGCCCCAAATCTTTTCTTGGGTTCTAATACATGGAATGGTGATTTTTGGAATATTTTGGTTTTGGTTTAGATTTGTTTTTGTGCTGGTTTGTACTTGGGGCCAATGCAGAAAGTTTTAATCAATCAAAATTTTAAATTCGTGGTTTCCTGTGCACTTGTTTCTGCGACCGTGAATATCATAGCGCGGTATAATCTAACCGGTTGCTATACGTACAATCAGACGGATTTACGAACATGATATTCACGTTGATGTTCTGTGTTGCTCTGTGATTATGGTTATGTTGGATTTGTCGCAATGGATAGCCCGGTGTACGTAGTATTAGATGTAATTCTCTGTGATGTAATGTATTTCATATTGCGCAGCAAGCGTCCGACATGTGGACTGCCGTCACTACGGATTGTATATTATTCTTTGGGAGACGTCTTGGTTGCGGACATAGTCATCGTTGTATATTCAGATTTTCATAACATGCACTATGATTACCCTGCGGCGGAGTGCTCGAGTAGCCGGGTCCTAGAGAGCAACGAGCCTCCATCTTATGACGTTTGAGACCGGGATGCCTTACTCTAGAATTGGTGGGCTATTCGCTGCACTCATATGGGGTATAGGATTGACCCGCGGAGGTATGCCCAAGTCACCGGATCTTAGAAGTGCTGGGTAGCCCCACTCACTTCGTTGATTTGGGTTGCCTCGCTTTTGAGATTGGCGGGTGGCTTGTCGCACTCGTAGGGATTTAGGATCCGATACTACGGGCTATCCACACGACCGGGAAAGTTGCATATCATATTTGGCTCTATTGAAATGTTCTTTTCCTAGATTATCCGCATTTTCATATCGTTTTTCTTCTGCTGTGATGTTACTTGATATCATGCGCAAGACGAGTGTATGTATATATCATATATATCTAGCAGACACTATATATGTTTTACATCTGCACCAGTCATGTCCCCGCCCTGTCGTAAGTTAAATAATTTTACGGTGAAGACCCAGGACCATGCGGCGAATGCGGATAGCATATATATGTGTGCTTATTTTAGTATCTTTCTGGTATGATATGATTAATTGATAGACTGCATTAATTTTGATTAATGCAAGGAAAACAAACCTAAATGATCTTGTCGGAACCAATTTTAAAACTATTCGGTTTTCTTCAAAACCATAGTTATACTCTTTTACTTTGCATAAATGTATTCGGTTAGGAATATCCTGCATCTCATTCTATGAAGAAAGAGCATTGATCTCTTCACGAGGAGTTCGTTCTTAAGCAAAAGTTTATGTTAGTTTTAAAAGCGGAGCCTAAATCACTCATTTTCAAAGCCACTCATGTTCCTTCAACAATATCGAATTCATTACGTTAAAGATTTTTCACCAAAAACCAGCCGTAGCCCTCCGTCATTTCAGATAAATAGTACTTAGTATTCGTGCTACGTATGTTGACCTCTGTCAAGGCGTAATGTTCGATAGCTTTGCAATACTTTTCTGTTGTATGATAATGCGATTGGTTAAGGACAATCATACGGTCATTTTAACCTCTGCAGCCGGGTTCTATAGAGCAACGAGCCTCCATGTTATGGCGTTGAGACCGGGACGCCTTACTCTAGAATTGGCGGGCTATTCGCTGCGCTCGTATGGGGTATAGGATTGACCTGCGGAGGTATGCCCAAGTCACCGGATCTTGGAAGTGCTGGATGGCCCACTCACTTCGTTGATTTGGGTTGCCTTGCTTTTGAGATTGGCGGGTGGCTTGCCGCACTCGTAGGGGCCTAGGAGCCGATACTACGGGCTATCCACACGACCGAAAAAGTTACATATCATATTTGGCTCTATTGAAATGTTCTTTTCATAGATTATCCGCATTTTCATATCGTGTTTGCTTCTGCTGTGATGTTACTTGATATCATGCGTGAGACGAGTGTTATGTATATATCATATATGTCTAGCATACGCTGTATATGTTTTGCATCTGCACTAGTCATGTCCCCGCCCTGCCGTAAGTTAAGTAATCTTACGGTGAAGACC
The DNA here is from genome assembly GCA_030015575.1 of Agapanthus africanus. Lineage (NCBI taxonomy): Eukaryota > Viridiplantae > Streptophyta > Magnoliopsida > Asparagales > Amaryllidaceae > Agapanthus > Agapanthus africanus. Next base: position 5,805,669 of record JASDDO010000024.1, read on the forward strand.
CAGGACCATGTGGTGAATACGGATGGTATATATATGCGTGCTTATTTTCGTATCTTTCTGGTATAATATGATTAATTGATGGGACTGCATTAATTTTGATTAATGCAAGGAAAACAAACATAAATGATGTTGTAAGAACCAATTTTAAAACTATTCGGTTTTCTTCAAAACCATAGTTATACTCTTTTACTTTGCATAAATGTATTCGGTTAGGAATATCATGCATCTCATTCTATGAAGAAAGAGCATTGATCCCTTCACGAGGAGTTCATTCTTAAGCAAAAGTTTATGTTATTAGTTTTAAAAGCGGAACCTAAATCACTCATTTTCAAAGCCATGCATGTTCCTTCAACGATATCAAATTCATTACGTTAAAGATTTTTCACCAAAAACCAGCCGTAACCCTCCATCATTTCAGATAAATAGTGCTTAGTATTCATGCTACGTATGTTGACCTCTGTCAAGGCGTAATGTTCGGTGGCTTTGCAATACTTTTCTGTTGTATGATGATGCGATTGGTTAAGGACAGTCGTACGGTCATTTTAACCTCTGTCAAGGGCTAGTACAGGTAGGTCTAATTAATTCAGGACAATGACGGGTAGAACTTGACTTGCGACTTATGTTTGTCAACCTCTGTCAAGGTCATAAGACTCTTGAGGCAAAAACCATATCGGGAGTTTCAAATATAAGAGAAACTTGCTAAGTATGCGCATACCTTCTGGAGACCATATCGGGATTTTGGTCGGCTTCTGTCGAGCTTATCATGCGATGATAGTTAGGTCCCGATTCCTACTGATGAGTAGTTTACTCTTCGGGTTATCCCGACTAATTCTCCTTTTACGGTTTGAAAGAGAATTCGAGAAAACAGTGAAAGCCATCCTGATTAGATAAAGTGATTAACCAATCTAATCTAGGTTAGAGAACATACTGAATGTTTATTTTTTTTCTCTCTAGCAGCGACCATGACCCGTCTTAAACTATAACTCAACATCTAGTTGACCGATCTTTTTACCATCCAATATTCGATTGTCATAATTCTCGACAAAGTCGCATATATCATGCTGCTACCTTCTCTTCGTTTTTCTCCAAAACACTCTGTATCACTACGGACGGAGATCCATATTGTTTGGAATGGCAATCTCGTATAGTTACATACGAACTCGAAAAAACTTGTTTCAGTTCGAGAATGGCCATAAGTTCTAGAGAAATTGAATAAAATTATTCAATTGTCTTTTATGTTTACCTTCTCTCAGGTTATGAGGTTTCGTATTATTAGGAGAGTACACTTATTAGGCTTATTGGATAGTCTTCTTCCAAACTTTAGGTTGGTGCCGAATGATAGGAAAAGTAGAAAACCAATTAGCTTAAGTGTGGTGTACATAAAGTAAAATAAAAACATATAAAGGGATTGAAGTGAGGGCAAGGAAATTTGCAATTACTGTCATGAATCCGATTAGTGGAGGAGGTATTATAAGGAATACCCGACCACCCACTCGAATCATTTTCATATTTCAGTTTTACTGTGCAGTGTTAATTGAAAACTGCTTTCCCAATTAAATTCTGACTCCAGAGCATGTATTTATCCAACTTGATTCTCATATTTGTATGGCGTTACAGATATTGAGTGGGAGTAAAATATTGGGAATTGAGTGATTAAATCCTCAATATCAGACTTCTTTGTAATTGGTGATATTGGATTAAATCGTCTGATTTTGCCTTATGGCAAATATTTGGTTTTGAATAACCGTTGATATGCACCAATTTTTAAAATTGAATATCTGTATCTTTATTTTATAAAGTGATATATACATTTTGAAAATTGTGTTCTAAACATTTACCTTTATCAGTTGAGAACAAGGTAAAATGCATTGAATAACGGTATAGATATTCTTAACCAAAATACAAGTTTTCAACTTCCAACACACGGAATTTGATTTAGTATATACTCTAAGGACTTATACATGGAAATGCATATTGTCTAGTGCCCTTCAGAACAAGGGGTCGGTGATCTTACTTCATTCGATTTACTTATGAGTTCTCTGATTTTAGACACGCATTCATTGAAATGCAAGGTCCAAAAATTTTGAGAACGTTGTAGGTATAAGAATAAAATTTGAGAACCACACGTTGAAAGTATTAGGATTTTTCGAGATGATCGACAATGTAGATATTTATACTGGGTATTCTATCATAGTAATATTGAGAATATGATTCTCTCACATGTTACTTATCTATGGGTGTGCTCCTTGATGGGTAATGCTGCATGACCTTTTCCATATGGGATATGCACTGGGCACAATTGCAAAACAATTGAATATGGTTCTATCTAAATTAGTGCCTTTAAATCTATGTGGACATAGAATGGTTGCATTTCTTAAAGATGTTAAGATATATAGTTATTCGGTTTCTATTTAAAAACAGAATCCAGACAAACTCATGGCACGCTTAAGCAATGGTAGTTTGTGGGTTATCCCAGGCTTTTAGCAAGGGTTTAACTTCTACCATTTCAAAATCAAATGTTGTTTTGTTCTTGACTCGCCACCAGTGTTGAAAAAACGGTCTACCCGGCCGATTAATCGACCGTATAATCGTAAACGGTGCTTAACCGCAAAGAAATTGCATTAATCGCTCCATTAACTGATCAAAAAAGATTAAACACCGTATAATGGGTTTAAAACGGATAATCCGACGTATGATGTCTAAACGGTTGTGAAAAATATAAAAACGGAAAAAAAGTACCCGCTTCTATCCATTTACTGAAGTAACCGAGACCTTTCATTTTTCACCCAGATTTCTTCCTGGGTCCTCGATCTCGATTCTCCATCTTGACCTCAATCCTCCCGCCTCGACGTTTCCAGCCATCGACCTTGATCGCAGCCTCCAGGTTCACCTCCATCCTTGATCACAGCCTCCGGCAGTAATTTTTGGGTTTCCCCCTAAATTTTCAGGGTTTTTCCTAAATTTTTTATTTTTTTCTTTGCTCGTAGCATGTCATTTATTGATGATTTTTCAACGAAAAATTTTGTTTTTATCTATTCTTATATACTGTAGCATGTAAGAAATAATTGGATATGGAGAACAAAAAACCTGCTTTATTTTTCAATCTTTGTTAATAATAGCATGCTAAATGTCAATTTATGAAGAGAAGCTGCATGATACAAAAGAGAATTATGAAGATAACGATGAGTACGATCAGTAGAATATTTGTTTATGATATTTTGTGGCAATTTATGATATTTTGTTGTTTTCAAAGTTATTTGTAGACCATATGGTATTACTTCTTCACGGGGTTTATTTTTATGTCACATTATGTGGTGTTATGGTTTAGACGTATCTATCAATATTTTGATTTGATATTCTTTGTGTGGTTTGTTATGGTGTGTTTATATGGTAATTTATAATTGTATAATGTGCGTGAAATGTTGCACATGCCCCCTTAGATTGTTTGTGCGCAAATTATAAAATTTACATCGTACAAAATATATTGTATGTCCGGTAGGACTCGAACCCACAATCTACCTCATTTAATTTTATTCAGATGTATTATCATTAAGCCACAGACATATTTAATATTTAATAGTTGCAAGTAAGGCTAAATTTTTCTTATAAATATTTGTGTGAGTATATTTTTTTATGGCCGCATAATCCTCGTAAAACGATTAATTACCGTATAATCCGATTATACGCTATCCGCTAACCAAACAAATAGAAAACGAATGCGTGTTTTACAACATTGCTCGCCACCTTTTTATAAAAGGAATCTTTTTCAAATGAAACAAGTGGGAGTATGGTAGAACTTGGAGTGATTCTGGACCATAAAAGGTTACTAAAATTTTTGTAAAACCTGAAGATTCAATCAAATTCAATAATCCATTAGCCACTCCACAGTCTTAGTGGGTTACCTCAGTCGTCCGAGAGGTACTTCGGTTTCCTCAAAGACGGTAACAGGAAGGTTTTGATAACCCAAACTTATCACTACTGTTGTCCTTTACTATGAGATTCGGCAGGTGGATGACTATAACATTATTTTAAATTGAATTTAGAAATGCACGTGTATATGACTCTGCCAGATGTTTGTAATCAGTGGAAGCAGCGAAAGCGTGGTGGGCCTATAGCTTGTCTATTTATATACGTATATCGGAGATAGATCATCTGTTCTTGATGTAATAGTCATAGAGTTTGACCTCATCAGCACAGATGGACCTGATAAGAAGGTAGTAGGAAGTGATGTTCTGGTATTTGGATGACGTACTCCTGATAAGAAGTGATATTCCTATACTACAATCAGTTATACTATGGTTGTCATAAGTTGTTTCTCCACATAGGATCTGAACAAAATACCAGGGATTCTGATGACTATTATGTATGGTTTTAAATCTAGATTTAGGAATTGTCCCAATTCGGATATTTTGATATTATCTTAAAATGTTTTAGAATGGACGACTCCTGGCGTGGTGTACCTGCAAATGATGGAGTCACCCTCTCTAAAGAGATATCTTCTAGACAAATGAGGAGAGAGATTTGCATGATTGACACATCACTTGCTTAGGCAATTGAGTCAATCATGAAATGTCAAGTACACACCAGATATTGCTTTTGCACTGGCTGCAATAAGAATATATTAATCCAATTCTGAAAAAATATTAGAAAGCAGTTATGAACATAAGCGGATGTTCTTGGTATATAGTGACAGCAGCCTTCCGAAGGAGGCGATTATCATTTAAGGCTTTCAAGATGACCTGGATGACATTATGGCTGTCGGAGTTAAAGGTTTCTCTCTTTTAAGGTGTATAGGTTTCCAAGCAGATACTGAGGTGATCATGGCGATGGGTGCTGATTACATCAGCAATGGATACAGTCTAAAGAAGTTTTGTTGGATTTGGTGTTCATGTTATGAATAAGGTCCCATCAGATATCCAGACAAGTTCTAAGACAGATATCGCTCAGTTATGAACATAAGAGGATGTTCTTAGTATATAGTAACAGCAGCCTCCCGAAGGAGGCGGTTATCATTTCAAGCTTCCAATGTGACCTAGATGACAAAGTGGCTGTCAGAGTTAATAGTTTTCTCTCTTTTGAGGTGTATAGGTTTTTAAGCAGGATACTGAGGTGGTCATGGCGCTGGGTGCTGATTACATCGGCAATGGATACAGTCTAAAGAAGTTTGTTGGATTTGGTGTTCATGTTATGAATAAGATCCCATCAGATATCCAAACAAGTTCTAAAACAGATATCGCTCATTTTAGGAGATAACCGTTCTCCGCGAAATTGAGATATAGAGAGATAAAGATAGAAACATTGGAGCGGATCCACTCACGGAGGCTATTTCAAGAACACACAAGTTTTTCAAAACAAGTTTTGAGAAACCTACTAGTAAATAAGTTGGTATTCGGTAGCACACGAGCTGTGGGTATGCGATACCGCAATAATTGGCCTTAAGTGCAAGTGGGAGATTGTTGGATATAGTGCCCTCAAGGTAAATTATTATACTTACAGGTAGGCGATTATGATAATTGAACGAGAACCTATACAGATAGAACAATCTTACTCGAAATGATAGTATGCTATCTGGTTTGTCTTTGTCAATATATATATATATATATATATATATGTGTGTGTGTGTGTGTCTTGATAAAGCCCGTAAAATTATTGCTTGACTACCAGTATTATGATGGCAATCATATACATGAGAGTTGAGTGGTCCATAAGCACATCTTTAAATATCACTAGTCGAGAGAGTATCGAGATTGGGCATCAATACTCCGGAGTAAACTAGTGAATACTTTTCGAGACCCTGACGAAGGACGATGGACAGTCTCATAAGTCGCTGGTGTTGAGTCGCCTGATATAGTATACAGGTGCTCAGTGGAGGTGAGTACACCGGACAAACTCGCCGTGAACTTCTTGATAGTATTACACCTATCGTCAGATGGAAATTCTCTTGTAGTATGAGTACATGTTAGTCTTTTGACATGAGATTTTCATTTGTATCATGTGAGTTCCCACTGTACTTAGATTACTACCCCACCACGACTAAAAGAAGTCGTACAAACAGGTTTTAGTTGGGTCCAGTCCCGAGCCACATGGAGGCAGTGAACAATCGCCAAAGTTTCGTATCTCCCGGTATTGGGAGTCCGTGTCGCGCTGTGTTGGATCAGCCATCACTAGAAATCCTTGGCCAAAGTGGATGAGATTTACTGATATGGTATCAGTAGTTTCCCATTGGGTGATGAGTTTCAGACCGACACGACTTATCGGGTTAATAGGGGTTTGATGTTATCCACCCCCTAAACCCGGTATACGATTATCTTAGACGAAAAGACCGGACTGTACAGAGATTGTCATAGCCAGGCTCGGTAGAGATACGGATGAGTTTGCTCGTCGGCCTTCATTTCGCTCAATACCTGGATAGCCATTACGTACAGCTAGTGTAACTGACGTGCTTGTGGTTAAACTCACTACCGGCGTATTGACAAGTTTTTAGAGTCCTGCACAGAGAGTTTTCCTAGTTCAGGCAAAATGATGTAGTGGCCGTATATTGATACGTGCAGGATTCCGATTAGGTATGTGCTAACCACACAGACTTTAATATGACAGATGATGATACTGACCGGCTTTGGATTAAGCCGGATTATTAAATCAAGTTTTGATTTAATAATTTTCATATATATATTTCGATATGTATATTCTAGCATTATGTTCATTATATTTTTCTATCTCTTGGGTATTCATATTTTGATACGAATACGTGCATGTATTTACGGGGACGTATTCTTGTATTCATACAAGAATACTTCTAGAAGGAGGACACCTCACTTCTAGGATTTCTTTTTAAATAAATTGTAAAATGAGGTGTATGAGAGAAATGGTGAAAGGTATGTAATTCATTTGCTCATACTATTCAAGCATGGTTGCATTTTAAATTGTAAAATTGTTTTAACAAAAGAAAAGAGAGCATGCTTGATTTGGTGAAGAGTTCTTCATTCTACCATGATGTTTTTCTCTCCTCTAATGGCTCATCCTTCATCTTTTTCCTCTTACCCTCTCATGAGATGAGAAACAAAGAGAAAAAGAGAAGGAAAAATACTAGAACACTCAAACTACATTCATAAGCTTCACTTCTAAGCAAGCTGTGAATCGTAGTTGCTTCACTAGATTATTTTGTTTGAAACTAGAGCTTAGATTAGGTTCCTTCGGGTGGATAATCTTCAGCAAAGAAACACCGGCTTCCAGGCACGATCCAGAGCTCTTTGATAGTTTGCTCGAGTCCAACCACATTGGAACCCTTGAAGATAGCTTGAGGATGTGAGTATTGCTAATATAGTAGATTAGTATAACTCACTAGGTTTTTGTTTACAAGTTCTAGCTCTTTAATTCGATTCATGGTTTTGGAACTTTAGCAAACTAGAAATTTTTTCAAATCCATGTTGCCTTTTTCTAAATTTAGCTTCCTAGTGTGTCTAAGTTCCCAACAATAAGTGGTGTGCATAGGTAAGCTGTGTGTGCACATGCATGGCATAAAAATTTCATATGAATTTTAAACTTCACACATGCAAGCTCCATCTAACAGAATAGTAATAACAAAATAATATATACAAGAAAAGACCTGAACAAAGCGATATAAGACAGGTACAGCCATGAGATCTCCACCAAGTACTTTTAGTCCGAAGTCAACATGTGGCTGAAACAATAAACGTAACAAATTAGTCTAATGAATTCAAAATTTGCAGAGATATGCAGAAAATCCAGAAGGAAAAAAGAGGGCTGTAATATAGAGTACCTTTTCCATCAGACAGACACTCAAGTTGGCAAAGCATGGGAAACTTGGCACTAATGGCTTTAGTGTAACTCGTGGTGACAAAGATATTTGTAGATCCAACACCTAAAAAATAAAAGGAAAAAAGAAAGAAGAAGAAATCAAGGAATAGTATCTGTATGCATCTTGAAACATGCAGCTTTAGAGTGACACTTATAATTTGGCATTCTATAAATTAATAGAAATTTTGGGGTTCTACCTGCACTGTTACTTTAAAAGACAGCAACTTCAGGCTAATGGTTATGTTGCAATTACCAGCCCATCGAATCCCAGGCTCAAAGATTAATACTTTCTCTGGAGTGTCAAGGACTTTAACCCCTGTTAAATGATCAAACAGCAAAATCATCTTATGTTCGAAAATAATAAGTGGCAAAATGATATCTCAATAAGAAAAACAGAAAAAGAAAAGAAAAGAATCGACCACTATTGACTAAAGAAATGGATTTAAATTATTTTCCACAAAACAAAAAACACTTAAATTAATATTGAGAAATTACTTAAAATTGATAATAACAATTCTGAGTTTCTTTTGTTAAGTTATAAAGTGTGGCCCATGCGAAAGCCACTCTCTCCACTCAAAAAATAGGGTTGGTATCTTCTCCATTTACCCTTTGAGTTGGTTAAATCCTTAGAGGTTGTGACATTCTTGTCACAATGCACTACCAATATATTAGAAGTGGACACAAGCTCAAGGCACGCAGCTGGGGGTGGGGGGGGGGGGGGGGGGAGAAACTATTTCTTTTGGGGAAGCCTGCATGTGTCACACGGCTCACACCTTATAGCTCAAAAATAAAATAATGATGATTTTTGGTACCATGAGAATGATTAAATAGATACTCACCATTTATGGTCGGAGGGAGACTACCAAGAGTTAAATGGTCAAATTCAATTGACTCTATGTAATACTTCCCGATATACTGATCAAATATTGGCTTCGTCATGCTCCTTATTGTATTGCATATTGTCTGAATGGAATCATATTATAACATTATGATAATATTAAGACTTCGTAGAATCAGTATAACCCTACATGGAAATATATTTCAACAACAATATTAAATTAGATATGTAAGAAGTGGAAGAACCTTATCCAAATAAGGCCACATATCATATACAATTCTATTCAACCAGTCAACCTGCACAACAGAACATGGAAAAACAGTTATTCACTCGATTTAGAGATTATAAGGGAAAAAAGAAGTAAAATTCACTTCTGAACAATAACCCAGCACAAACAAGAATGATATTATGACAGCATCCATTTGATGTGTTTTAGGCATCATGGTTAATTTCATTGCGGAAAGGAGCAGTAGCAAAGATAGACGGAGGCAAAAGATTCATGTACCCCAGCCAAAGATAAGGGTGTATGATTTAAAAATTATATCATTGGCGATAATTTGAAACTGAAAAGGCAATGGAAGAACGAGATGAAACTCACCCTCTCATAATCAGGACTTTTCACCCATGATGGAATCTCAGGTAAGAGTGTCTGAATCGTCTTTGAATCCAACTCATGCAGCGGTCTAATAATCGGTTCCTGTCAAAAGAAATCATGAAACTAGAATTGTAAGATAAATGTGGTCAATGCAATGGGTCTACCTACATAATACTCCAATTTTAAGAATCATACAAATTAGTATATGTTATCAATCAATGATTCAACATGAACTATGTTTTGGGTTTAGGAAAAGTAGTCCAAGCATCACATTTTATCGGCTATACACTATAAATAGACATTGATAGAAAAAAGAAACTATCCACAAACTGGACTTCCTTTAATAAATCGAAAGGCACCATTTTTAAAATGTGCATATCACAGCATATCAAACATCACAGCGTATGCAAGCAGAACGAAAACCACACACCTAAATCAAACAAAAGTCAGAAAATCAGGTATCACTGTTAGCATTACAAACCAAATGCCTATCGAAATATACTATAAAAACAATCAACACACTTTATCAACTTCATACGGCCTTCTACATTCTTCTAACACAAATGTAAGCCTTTCTAGCTATAAAATGGTGACAAAAAAAAATGGTGACAACAAATTCAGGACTTTCTAACATGAAATAAAAATCATATCTTATTCTTATATTTTCAAATATCATAATTATTAAAAAATCAAAAATATTTATAAAAGGTTCCCACTTGAAGTATTTATATTCCTGAATATCAAATAAAATTCCATACCACATTTCAAATAAACTACAACTAATCATCTACATGCAACCCATTACTTATTAAACATCAATTCAACATTCATAAAACCAGAGCCCGCAATCATCAAAACCCCAAATTGGTGTCTTCAAAATAATTCCAAAAACCCTAACAAAAAAACCCATAATGTTTCAATGGGTTTAACATCCTAGTCCTGAATCCCTAATCTTAATACAATCGTGAAACTCAACAGAGCAATAAACATTCCATTCAAACTAAAACCCCATCTCGCGAAAACTAACAATGAAGCGACGATCGATGATCACCATCAAATCTCACAACACAAACAAATAAAGGAAGTATTTTTTACCTGAACAAAATCATCAGAGGTTTTGGAGCGAATGAAGAGGAGATATCCGATCAAAAGGCCGATCGGGAGTCCGAATCCGAACCCGATAATGCCCAACACCGTGCCCACGATACCCATTATTGGATCCGACCCGATTACGCATCGAAATTCAAGACACAAGAAGAAGAAGATGAAGAGATTCTAGAGAGAAAGAGATTTTAAGTGAGAGAGAGAAACAAAAATGGAAAGAAAATGAGGCCTTGGAAATATCCAAAAAAGGCTCACCCGGTTTCTTCCGACCCAAAACAGCCAAAATGGTGTAAGATTTCAATTCGACGGTTACGAATTTGGACCGTTTCTTGCCCTTTATTTACCATCTTGCCATTCCGGCCTTTATTTGTCTTGCTTTATTACACGCCAACTCGTATTTCGTCTTGTGTTGTATTCTTGCAAATTATTTATGTTTGCACAATTGGTTGTTACTTTAAAAATCTGTAATAACGATCAATTGGCCTTTGATCTTTCCATTTGCAATTTGAACGAGTGAAGAGAAAGTTCTTTTTTATTTATTTACTTCATAACAGATGCCGATAACAATTCCAAATTAAAATCATCACTGCACTGCTGTTCTTTATTACGCGCTGACTCGGTTTGGACAGAGAAAGGCTAACAAAGATACATGAAACTTAAGTTTAATATGTTTACATCGCATCATGATTTTTTTATGTTCTGTGTCTGGCTCTATAGTTGGGTGCAGCATTGGCTGCGGTTTAAGAAAAAAAAATACGATCACCGGGTAAAGTAATCCATCAATTTTGATTTCAAAAGATGGCCGTTTTCCTCTGAAGGGAAATTAGAGTTTGTTTGGAATTTATGATTTTTCATATTGTTAATAGTTATCACTATGCATGATCATGATTCAAAAGAAACAAACTGCTCCATTTGAAACAAAAGTATAATCTAACTCATGCAGGCTTTTTTCTTTAAGTGTGATTAGAATCTATCGAGCCCTTTAATTTTCATTAATTAAATGTTTGTCTTCTTTTTTTTCTTCCCTTTTTCCCTTTGTTTTGGCTTTTTTGGGAAAGAATGGTTAAATGTTGATGACTGCTCTCTTTTTCCCCTTTTTTTCGCTAAACATTTTGTGTGGGCTGGCCAACAACCTAGGAACAGAGAACACATATTTCATCTGGAAGCATCAAAGAATCAAATTAGATGCCAAGTTTAATTTGCATTCTTTTTATGCTTCTATGTTCCTAAAATGTAATTAACAATTTGAATTTATAAAAGCAACTTTAGCTTAATGCCTAAGAGTTTGACTACATCAATGGCTTCGAAATTAAGCTGTGAAGGCCCAAATTATCGGTGCTCATAATCCTTTCAGCGGGTTAGGCAATTGGAACAAAAAGTTAGAACCGGAACATAATATTAGTTAGTGTTAGTCAATTAGAACTGTAACTTAAAGTTTTAAATCTGGTGATAGTCATGAATGGAACTGAATTGGAACTAAAAGAAAAAATGTTCCAACTATAACTTTTTTCTATACAAAATGAATGTTCCACCTTTAAAAATTAAGGAAACAGGACCCTACGGGCTCAAAACTGCAGCGCCTCTCACATGAGCCAGTGGGGTCCAAGGGCCTAACTGCAAAATAACCAGCGAGCCCCTCATGCCCATATGAGAGACCACTGCAGTGGACCCGTAAGGTCATGCAGGCCCCGTTTCCTGTAAAAATTACTCCGCCTACTTAGATGGAACAAAAATTAAAAATCAAAACTACCAAACTCTAACCTTCCCTCCCTTTGCCCTTCTCCTCCCTCCTCCTCCATTTTCTTTCTGCAAGCTTTCAAATCTTTTTTGTCCCTCTTTTTGGTCAACCCAATCCAATTGATCCAACACAAAACTTCTCGATCTCTTTGAAATCCATCTAATTTAAAGACACCCAAAATTAATCAGAAAATATAAAAATTATTTAAACCTGTATGTAATCCTAACTTGATCAAGCAAAAATAAATATCGTTTTAATTATGTTTTATTAGTATATATAGAAATCCCATTTTCTTTAATACACTAAATTAGTTTTTAAACTTACAGACCATTTAGAAACAATTAAATATGTTCTAATTGAGCTTATATATATAATTTGGACTTTATCAGTAAAAATAAAATAATCTGATATGGTTTCAATGCAGTTCTAATTTAGTTCGAATAGTTCTTAAACCCTATAAAAAATCCGAGTTCTATAAAAATTCTACGAAAATGCTGTAGTTTCAAAAGTTCTATTTTATTGAAAAGTCTCAGTTGACTAAAACCCCGGGAAAAAAAAAAGCAAAAATCATATCCTGTCCCGTCATCATTTTTTAGTTGAGATAACTTGATGCCAAGCTAAGTTTCTAATTATTGTGCCTCTCTCACTATTTATCATTATTTAATTTGGAGCATGATGTGCAGCCTTAACGTGGCAGGGCCAGCAAGTTCAAATATCTGCGGAGTGTTGAAACCAAAATATACCAGCTTTCCCCATCATATCTCCTCCGGCGGTGATCTACTGCAGCAGACACCTCGTCAAAAGATATGTCCACTCCATTTTCGAAACGGTTGCGGGTATCTTCTTGATATCTTTACAAAGATACCCACATGAACGGTTCGGCCCTTATTTCATTAATTAGTGATGGAGTTATTCTCCTTCCCACTTTCCTCAAAATGCGAAATTTGTTGTATAACTCCCCTTCATGTATATATACTTAACAAAAGAGTAAAAGAGAAGGGATCCCCTCATTATTTAAAATAGAGAGAATTTTTAAGAATACAGATTTCAAAAACCTGAAGAGTCTCTCGCTTTCGATTCAAGAAGAAGAAAAGAAAAGGTGGAGACTCGATGAAGACTTTCTCTCTATAATCTCTTATCTTCTTTTTACGGGTAAATGGAGGGCTTGAAGGAATTTGCAAACTGATCCCTACAATCAAGAACTTCCTTAAGATTGCGCTTGGTACATGGAAGTGAAGATTACCGGGAATCTTTGCATCCCCGGGAATGGAATTACCGAGCATTTAATTCCAAGAAATTTTGCATTAACGTGCTTGGTATATTTTAATCATTCCCGGTAATATATGTATGTGGAACCGTTGACAGGCGGCGAAACCGAAGAAATGCCGCTGAATGGCGGCGAGGTTGACGACGAACGGCGTGCCGGCAAGCTTTCAGAAGTGGCCGGTGGACGACCGGTGATGAATGTCCGGTCGGCGGCCGAGTGGCCGGTGAACGATTGGTAATGACCGGCGGCGAATGGTCGAACGGCGACAGGTCGGTAACGTCCGGCGGACAACCGGCAACGAATGTCCGATCAGTGATGACCGGCAGCTGGCCGGCGGTGAACGACCAATCGGCGGCGTCCAGGAAAGCATCCGGCAACGGCCTGCGGGGGCGACCGGTGACTAACGTCCGATCGGCGGCCGGTGAACGATCGATGATAACCGGCGGTAGGCCGGCGGCAAACCGCCAATCGGTGGCGGGCCAGCTGGAGAACGACGGATGATGGACGGCCGGACCGGCCGGCGAGTGGCAAGGAAGGCCGGGGGCTGATGGTCACGTCTCATGTCATGTTAGGTGGGAATATTTTGTGGTAATATATGATAGACACATATTTTGAGGGGAATATGATTATCATGAAATGGGGTCATTTGATTAGCATGGTAATTCTATATTCCCGGGAATATATTTTACACCTAAACACGTGTGGTAATATTTCATGGTAATCTAGAATTACCATTTAGATTATCTCCTACCAAGCGCATCCTAATGGCCTTAAGAACATAATTAATTTCATGAACTTTGACAAACCTTTGGACATGAAAATAATCCTTTCTGAGTAAACTCTATGTTTTTCTTAGAATAAAAGAGAAATCTTATGTTCATAAATCAATGTTCTTCTTTAAAAAACCTAAAAGAAACATAGGAGGCTGCCCAAATCTTTACTGAGGGTTTACCTATCTTCAACAAATCTCTCTCAAAAGATAAAAGTGACGTGCATATCCCAAAAGAATTTCATACATAAAACTCTTGATATAAAAAGACTCAAAATGCTCCTTTCAGACATAAAAATCAGGTATGTTTAAAGACATCCGCAAATTCGGATATTTATAGAGATATCCGTAAGTGGGTCAGGTATCCAATGAATGTGGATATCTATAAAGATAACCGCAAACAAAGTCGGCCATGTTTAAAATATGCCCGCCAATCAGGTATCTCAAAAGATACCCGTATAATCTCTCCTTGAGCAGATATATTCTTTAAAGATATCCGCAATTTCCCAAACATATGTTAAATCTCATTTAAAACTATCCATACATGTTCTAAGTGATGTATATGATGGGTCCCCACACAAAGGATCTTATATTTGTTCTATTTTGACTAAGTTTGGGTCCCATGAAGGGGAAGTGTCCACTTAGCCTTTAAAATGGCATTAAATTCGATCTCACATTTCAAAATGCATTTATATTTCTTGTAATCCTGTTTGTAAAGCTGAGATGTAAATAAATGTATATATATCAAAGTTGCATAATGAAATCTCTTGATGGCCTCTTTCATATTTTTCTTTTATTGCAAGTGCATATATATGTGATGTGATCTTTTTTTAAACGGTGTAATTTAAAAAAACCTAACAAGATATTCCGTCTAAGTTAAAATCTGATATAACATGATATAATTAACGGTAAATGCTTGCACTTATCGAAAGTCTAGAACCACATGACCGTCTGGTCAAACTTTCAAACCCCTAAATTTTGTTTTGTTTAATCTTTACATTTTCTTTAACATTAGATTGTTAGAGGTTATTAAAAAGGGTAAACATATAGGTGTATATAAAAAGAGGAAACGGGGCCTATAGGGTGTAATACTTAGTATCCGCTATACAGTAAAATATATATTTAAATAAACTTTATGTATTTTAATTAATTAATATAAAAAAAATTTCAAAATCCCATTTTCTTACCTTTTCTTTTCTTTTCTTTTTCTTCCCTCTTTCCCATAAAAATTGCAGCACACTTCCCATGCAAACCCGACCCGATTCCTCTCCCTGTTAAACCCCCACGAGAAAACACTAACCATATTTTTCCCTTTCCTCAAAACTTGTGCAGCAACCTCCATCTCCCTCAACCCCAGGATCTCATCTCCCTCCTCGTCAAGTACCTCTCTCTCTCATGACCTCCAAAAACCTGAGCCATCTCCTTGTAAGCCAAGAACAGCCCCTTTGCTACAAACGAACACCCTAGCACCTCCTCGTCTCACCATCGATGAGATCACCACCATCCAACGTCGACACCATCGCCACTTCCTTCATCTTCCATGGTCGAACCCCTGCAACTCCTGCAACCAAGCAAGCAGCCCCACTCAACTCTGAACCCATCATCACCCTCTCTTGGCCGAAACCACAACCCTAGGCTCCAGCCGACCTTTCTCCTTTCCTCTCGATCCCATCTCGTTTTCCTTTCTTCCCTCCTCTGTGATGACCAAAGACAACCCGGTAGCACCAGACGCCACCTTCACCGCCACCATCTCCGAAGACACCAATTCCAAGCGAGCCCCAACACCGTCGTCGTCGTCAACAGCACCACCATAGCCGAGCTTCTCCTTGGTTCCCAACATAAGCAAGCAACCTGGGCCGAACTAAGCACATCGACGTGCGGTATCACAAGATAAGGGAGTGAGCCGAAAAGGAGATCGATTTGATTAAAATCAATACTAAGGTGAATCCGACGAACATTCTCACGAAAGTTATTCCTACGGAGAAGTTCAAGTCAGGCTTGGCTTCTATTCAAGTACTCAAATGTGAAGAAGGACGACCTCGGTAAGAGGGTCACACCAGTTTCGCAGTTCTGGATAAAAACTATGACAACACCATTTTCGCAATTTGGAAAAAGATTGTGACAGTTCGCGATTTAAAGGTTTGAGGCTGTGGCAGCAGGGAAAACGGAGAGAACAAATAAGGCAGCTCTAAAGGATACAAGACAAGGACAACAGGTGTTCAAGGTGGCTATAAAGATATACAAGTCAAGGTGGAGATTGTTGTAAAGAATGTCTTGTATATCAAGACTGCAGATCCAGTGAAGGGCCAGACGTCTGGAGCTATGAGCTCAGATGTCTGGCAATGAAGTCCCAAATTTCCCGAGGAGGCGCAGACGTCTAATGCAATGAGCTCAGACGTCTGCCAATTCTCTTGCCAGTCGCGCTATGAAGCTCCAGATGTTTGCACATACAAGGTCAGACGTCTGGTGACACTCTATTAAAATAACAGAAGAGGCGCAGACGTCTGCCCCATATAAGGTCAGACGTCTGTTGAAGATAAGTGCGAATTTTCAGTTCGAGTTTTATCTCAAAAAATCATTTCTCGGTGGCAGTTTTATAATTTCTGGGATCTTATTGTAACTTAGATTCATATGAGCTATATATAGGATCTTAGGGTTAAAATTTCAGGTTATTGTTTTGATTATAAAGTTTTAAAGGGAGACGACGGCTCCATGAGGGATCAAGACGATCAACTAAGGAGAACTTGTAGTGCGAGGAAGATCTCGTTGGAGATCATAAGGAGAAGATTAATTGTAATTTTCTGTAATGTTTTCTTTTTCTATTAAAGTTATAATAAAGGTTCTCCCCCCCCCAAACCCAATCTCTTATAGTGTTATTATTGCGTTTGTACGATTTTTGTTATTCGTTTTAAAGGGATCTAGGTTTAGATCCATAAGGGTTGGTTGTCGACGCAACCTCTGCGCTCTCGATTCCCAACACATCACCTTAGCAAGTCACTATGCACCTGAAATTATCGAAATTTCAAAATCAATATAGATTGGATTGTTGTTCAAATTATTTTTCTTTGAAAAAAAGCATCATATTGGCAATGTATCTATCCAAGTGTATAAACTTCTTTTAAATGATTCTAAAACCGGAGGCGATACATTCTCATTGTGACATAATCTTCTCAATTCAACCATTTTCTTGTTCGACTCAAGTTAAATATAGGAAAGCCATGTATGATATGATCGTATTGCTCCAAGGATTTTAAGTTGTTATTGTGTGCTATTGTAGCTAAAGTGTAATGAATTTATTTTAAACCGCACCTGGAATCAATTACAACGATTAAAACTTCAATTTCTAAGTTTTTTCTTCCAACATAAAGCGGCTTGTGATATCTAAAGGGTGTCACAGCTTTTTTTACACTCAGAGGCGAAAGAATTGATAGAACATTTGAATTCCGAATAGAGGATCACAACTTTGAGAAAGATTGAAGGAAACATGGAGTGGATTAACTTAATCCATTGATATTCAAAACATTCTGTAACACAAAAATCCAACTACATGCCTTTGTGAAATATATATTTGGTTAGTCAAAAAAAAAAATTCCCCATGTTTCAGTAAGTAAATTTGTCATAGGATCTAAGCATAACTCTAACATAACAATTTTCAATTCAAGTCGCAACATTAATAAAAATGTGGATTGCGCACGTTAATTACTTGAAACCAAATAAACAGCTCCTAAGAGTTTATCAATGATAGCATGAGTTTCCATAAAAGAGTAAAAATCATAAAAACAAACCCCATCATTTTTGCTTGGTAGGAGGTAATCCAGACAGTAATCTTACATTCCAATGAAAAATCACCATGCTTGTTTTGTTAAAAAAAATATGCCAGAGAATAAATGATTAACATGATTATCATATGACTATTTTAATAGGAATCTTATCCCCTCCAAAACCACCGTTTATCTTAGATTCAATAACCGGTCTTTTGTCCACGTTATGTTTCGTACTTTTGACTAAAATTTCTTTTCCTAATTTTTCCCATCAATTTTTTTCCTGTTCTTTTTCTTAGCCCATCAGGCCGAGCTTCCACTTCCCTCTCTTTTATTTTCTTTTTATTATATTCTGGCCTAAACCGAGCCTATCCCGCTTCCTCCTCTCCGTCATTCTTCTACTTCCTCTTTCTTTTCTTTTCATTTTTCCCTCCCATGAAACCTAACCGTCCACCTTCACCTTCAGCGATTTTGCGCGCTTCTTTCCTGAGATCACGCCCACAATATCCTAACCTCCACGACTTTTACGCGCTTCTTCTCTGAGATCACGCTCACAATATCCTAACCTCCCTAGCCTTCAAAACCTCAACCTTAGCTCATCTCTCATCTCTCTCTCTCTCTCATCGTTTTTCCTCCCTCCATCTTCTTCATCCTCTCCAGCCGAAACTTAACCCAACCCCTAGCTCCTCCACCCGAGCAGTGACCACCACCGGCGCCCATCACCACCCAGTCGACCCAACTCCCTGTCACGTCCTGTTTCCCAAAATAAGGAATACGGAGGCGATTAAGCCAACCATACTCCTACAGTCAAGGAATAATCCAGCCATAGTCACACTTCGGCTTCTGGTATTACATAGTAATCAGTAAATACAACACAGAAGTAAAGAAACCACATCACTTAGTTTATTATATCAACTCTCATTGTTCACAATTTTACAATAGTTCAACAGAAAGAAAACTACTAACCAAGTGCAGATATAAGGTTGCTTTTAGGGAAAGCAGTAAAAGTGCTGAAAGTAAAACCGTTTAGATCTCTGCAAGCTCGAACTGTAAATCTGACTCCTGAGCGGTGTCCTCTCCAGGCTCCGAGCATGCATACTCAGGTCGTCAGGGCGACGCAATAACAGTAATATAATAGCAATATATAAATCATGAAACGAAAGGTAATAACAGTGGAGATAGTGTATGCAAGCAATCTGTGTATCAATAATTCATGCAGTATATGATCTATGTTCCTATTGATCTCTAGGCCAAATTGAAATCAAATTGTGGACATGAATGATCATATTTAACGAGAGTCTCGTGCGTTGTTGCGGTTTCGATACCACAGAAAGTTTCCCAACCAAAGAAAAAAAACACAACAGCCTCTAAAACATTTCCTCATCACCAAAAATATCATCGGGTTTGTTGCGGTTTCGATATTTTAACATTGTCTAAACAACTAGTATTTGGTTAATGGATGGCTCTGATACTATGTTAGGTTACGGCGGCGCCCCGGCCGTCAATCCGAGACCAAATGCGGAACAAAAATTTTATCAAAACTTGACGCTACCGCAACCAATACCCGGATCTTTCCATTAACCGTTAACTAGCAATCTAAAAAGAGAGTTCAGGGATTATACCGATCGATCCGTATCCTTCGGTCTTCAATCCGCTCCCCTAGCTTGTTGCAGCTGTCCCGGTGAAATCCGCTCTCCGATCTCGCTTGTTGAGGGGGCACCACGTTGAAGAATCTTTATAC
Organism: Agapanthus africanus; assembly: GCA_030015575.1. NCBI lineage: Eukaryota > Viridiplantae > Streptophyta > Magnoliopsida > Asparagales > Amaryllidaceae > Agapanthus > Agapanthus africanus. Next base: position 5,825,300 of record JASDDO010000024.1, read on the forward strand.
GGGCTCCCGCTTCAAACCGAAGCAATTTGGATATGAGGTTTGTTAGCCGACATGTCCAAGATGAAGTAGAGAAGAGTGTAGAATATTTTGTCTCAAGACTGAAGTTGGATGTGATGTGAGCAAAAGGATTTTCTAAGAAAAATCAAAACCCACACACACATGTGTGTGCTCGGCCTATTTAGCAGGAAATGCTTGCTGGAAATATTTGGGAGGGTGTGAGTGCAAGGATTAATAATCAAGCAACACCAAAAAAAAATATATCTCCATCACAGCCACCCACCCATCACCACAAAAAAAACCATGAATGCAAATAACCCCCTCACACTTGAGCCCATGCCTCAGTCAATGGAGCCCATGCTGCCCACTGTGCTCTCGAAATGGGCAGCCCCCACAGTGCAAGGATTTCTGTGCAATGGAAAAAGGTCAAGGTCAAAAAGAAAGGTCAAGGTCAAAAAGCTCACGATAGTTAAACATGGATCAAGATGTTTTAGACGGGAAAAAGAACTGGCAACCCCAAAAGTAATTCCGTAACGAATTACGGAATTACCCCTCAACAGTAAATACATATCCGCATTTGTATTCCGACCGAATACAAATGCAACGAGACAAAAATATTCCTACAATATAATATTAGGATCCGGCTTAAACCAAAGCCCGCTAGTATTATCCGTCCGATCCTGATCCATGCACAAGTGCACGAATATGATTGAACCTTGCCATAAAACCATACGGCCTCTACAACGTTTCGCCAGAACTTGGGAAACTTTCTGTGGGAGACTCTAATGACTCATCAATACACCGGCACTGGGTATAACCACAAGCACGTCAGAGGTACTAGCTGTACATAACGGTTGCCTATGTATTGAACGAAAGGGAAGCTGGTGAGCGAACTCATCCTGAAACCCTACTGAGCCTGACAGTGACAATATCCGTGCAGTCCGGTCTGTTCGTCTAAGAGTATTGCATATCGAGTCTAGGGGGTGGATAAAGTCAGACCCCTACTAACGCGATAATTCGTGTCGGTATGAAGCCCATCACCACCTGAGAAGCTACCGATCCTAGATCGGTAATTCTCGACTACCTTGACCAAGGTTTTCTGGTGATGGCCACCCGTGCACTGTGCGACATCAACCCTCAATACCGGGAGAGACAAATCCCCGACGATCCGCTCACTGCCTCCATGTGGCTCAGGACTGTACCCAACTAAAACCTGTTTGCACGACTCCTTTGAGCCGTGGTAGAGTAGTAATCAAAGCACAGTGGGAACTCCCACGAGACAAATGACGATCTCAGGTCGACAGACTAATCTGTACACATGTCACTTGGGAACTGCTATCTGACAATAGGTATAATACCAACTGGTAGGTTCCCGGCGAGTCCTGTCCGGTGTACTCATAACCGAATGAGCACATGTATACATCTTAGGTGAACTAACTGACACCAGTGGCTTGTGAGACCGGCCACCGCCTCTCGTCGGGGTCTCGAATTGTATACACTAGTCTACTATTGGAGTATCGATACCCAGGCTCGAAACTCCTACGACTAGGGACACAATAAGGATGTGCTTATAGACCTCAGCTCCCACGTATATGATCGCCATCATACTGCTGGCTGTCAAACAAGAATCCTATGGGCTCTATCAACAAGTACATGATGATAAAGACAAACCGGATAGCATACTATCATCTCGAGTAAGACTGTCCTACCGGTATAGGTCATCCCTCAATCATTGCAATCACGTACCCGCGATCCAATAATTGACTTTGATGGCACTATATCCAACAATTTCCCACTTGCACTTAAAACTAATTATTGGAATGTCCCATACTCACAGCCAGTGTGATACCGAACACCCAACTCCTCTACTAATCAGTTTCACAAATCTCGTTTGTAAAACTATTGCGTTCGAGAAATAGCCTCAATGAGTGGATCCGCCTTGATGTTTCTTTACACGTCTCTCTTAATCTCAAATTCGCGGAGAAAGCCATCTCCCGAAATGAGCAATACCTGTCTTAGAATATGTCTGGATATTTGATGGGACCCAGTTCATAAATGAACTCTAAATCCAGCAAATTTCTTAGACTGTATCGTCAACTGAATTTAATCATCATCCTGCACCATGCCTCCCACAGTATCCGCTTGGACCACCTGTCTAAACTACTGTCCCTCGTCAGAGGGAAAACTGTAACTCTGACAGTCACTCTGTCATCCAAGTCACCTTGGAAGCCTGGAATGATAACCGTCTCCCGAAGGAGGTTGCCGTTATCAAATTCTTAGAACATTCACTTATGTTCATAAACTGCTTCCTAATGTTTCTCCAGAATTAGATTAATATATCAATTTATTGCATCTAGTGCAAAAACAACATCTGGTGTGGTACTTAACATCTCATGATTGACTCAATTGCCTAAGCAAGTGATATGCCAATCATGCACACCCCTCTCCTCTTTAGTCTGTAAGACACTTTTAGAGAGGGTAACTCCATCACCTGTAGGTACACCACCATGCTAGGAGTCGTCCATTCTAAATATCTTTAGAATACCGTCTAAGTACCCAGATTAGGACACTTCCCAAATCTAGATCTAAAACTATAGATCTATTAACCAGAATGCCTTATATAATATCCAAATCTTATGTGGAGAAACTACTGTGTGACAAGCACAGTATAATCGATCGTAGTATAGGAATTTCACTTCCTACTATGTGTATGTCATCCAAATACTATGACATTACAGCCTACTACCTTCTTAACAGATCCATCCCCTATTCTGACGAAGTCAAAGCCTATGACTGTCACATCAAAATTAGATAATCTATCTCCGCTATATCTGCTTTAGTCTATAAATAGACATAAGATTCTTGTCCACTATGCTTCCACTGCTCCCACTGACTACAACAACCCTCTGGCAGAATCATATACACGTGCACTTCTAAAGCTAGTTTAGAACGACGCTATACTCATCCTCCTGACGGGTCTCATAGTCTGGAACAACAGTAGTGTCAAGTCTGGATAAACAAAACCTCCTTATCACCGTCCTTGAGAATACCAGAGTATCTCTCGGGTGCTTGAGGTTACCCACCATATCTGCGGAGTGGCTAATGGAATGTCAAACCTGATTGAATGTTTAGGTCCTATGAAATTTTCAGTAATCGTTTGCGGTTCTGGAATCACCTCTAGTTCTATCATACTCCCACTTCCTTTTTCTGAAAAAATCCATTTTACTAAAATTGTAGAGAGTCAAGAACAATATCGCTATTGATCTTCCAGATGGTAGAAAGTTAACCCTCGTCAAAGCCCGGGATAACCCACAAACGGCCGTTACTGAAATGTGCCTTGAGTTTATCCGGATTCTGGTTTTAAGCATCAGCCGGAAAACTCCCTATACCTTAACATCATTAAGATATAAATTGATTCTATATATAGAAGCAAAAGCACTAATTTAATTGGAAGCAGATTCAAATCATGCAGTTGTCTCCAGTGCATGTCAACTAAATGGAGAGAGGCTGATCATCATTACTCAACTTAGGAGAGCATTCAATTATGAGTAACCTTAAAGAGAAATAAGTTTCTCAAAACCATTACCATCAACTGAATACCAAACACAAGTATCTACATTTTCGATCACCTTGAAGAATACTGATACTTGCAACACATGGTTCTCTACTTTATTCTTATACCTATAACTTCTCAAACTTGGACCTTGTATTTCTACGAAACACTTGTCCAAAACTCGAGAAGTCACAAGTAAACATAATATAGTACGAGGACCAATCCCTTTGTCCTAATGGACACTGGACAACATACAAAACTTTGTATAAGTCCGCCGAGTTGAATAACTCAAATCCTGTGCGTCGTAGGTTGAAAACTGTACCTAGGCGATTTCCTCAAATATCACCAATTATAACGAATTCCGATATAATGAGGATGATCACCTAATTCCCAATAACTTACTCCCACTCATCATCTGTAAAACCATACAGATGTGAGAATCATACATGGTAAATACATACCATGGAGTAAGGACCTAAGTGGGAAATCAGTTTTTCAATTAACAACGCATAGTGAAACTGAAACATGAAAATGTTTCGAAGGGGTATCCGGGTATTCGTAGTAATGCCTCTTCCATTATCAGATTCACGATTGTAACCGTATACTTCGTTGCCATCTCTCCAAATCCCTTTATTTGTCTTTAGTCGTTACCTTCTGTACACCATTGTTAGGCTTAATGGTTTTCTTCCTTCCCTACCGTTCGGCACTAGCCTATGGTTTGGAAGAAGACTATCCAATAAGCGTAGTAGGTGTACTGTCCTAATTCTAGAAGCACTCGCAACTTGAGAGAAGGTAAAGATAAAAAACAACTGAATAAACCTTATTCCTATTTCTCCTGAACCAGAATCCATCCTCGAAAAGGTTCCTTCGAGTTCGTATATAACCATACGATGGATTTATCCAATGGAAGTGGATGTTCGTAGTGATACGAGGTGTTCTGGAGAAATACAAAGGTGAAGTAGGAGTGGCGATGAAATATGTGATTTGGTCGTGAATGATAGCAGTCGCATTTTACTTTGCCCTCTTTCTGATCCCTCTATATGTCTTTACATATTACCTTCTGCACACCCAACTTAGGCTAATTGGTTTTCTTCATTCCCTACCTTTCGGCACCTGCCTATGGTTTGGAAGAAGACTATCCAATAAGCGTAATAGGTGTACCCTCTCCTAATCCTATGAGCCCTCACAACCTGAGAGAAGGTAAAAAAGAAAAGACAACTGAATAGTCCTATTCTATCTCTCCAGTACCAGAATCCATCCTCGAAGAAATTCCTTCGAGTTCGTATATAACCATACGATGGATTTATCCAATGGAAGTGGATGTTCGTAGTGATACGAGGTGTTCTGGAGAAATGCAAAGGTTAAGAGAAGGAGTGGCAATGATGTATGCAACTCAGACAATCCAAAAGCCAGTGTTTTAAGAAAATTCGGTTAACTTGGTCACTGAGTTATAGTCTAGGGTCGGGTCATGGTTGCAGTTAAAGAGAGAGAGAAAAGAAACACTCTGCGTGCACTCAAATCTAGATCAGAATGGTTAATCATTTTATCTAATCTGGATGGCTCCCACTGTATCCTCCAATTCTCCTCCAAATCTAAAAGGAGAATTAGTCGGAATCACCCGAGTAGCAATCCTACTCATCAGTGGGAATCGGAATCCAACTATCATCACATGATAACTTGATGGAAGCCACTCAAGTCATCATACTCCAGAAGGTATGCACAAGCCTGGCAAGTTTTCTGTATGTTTGAAACTCCCGATATGATTTTTACCCCTAGGACCCAAGTGACCTTGACGAATAATCAACAAATCAAAAGGCCCTAGTCAAGTTCAACCCGTCATTTTCTTGATTGTGTTAAACCCACCCGCACGACCCTTGACGAATAATCAACAAAGTCATATGACTGTCCTAACCAATCCACATATCCATGCGACAGAAAAGCATTACAGAGCTACCGCACACTATGCCTCGGCGAATAGCAACGACAAACGTAACACGAATACTAAGCAATACTAATCTGAAATGACGGAGGGCTACGGCTGGTTTTTTGGCGAAAAACCTTTAACGTAATGAACTTGATATCGTTGAAGGAATCCAAGTGGTTTTATAAAAAATATAGTGGCGAAAACTTTTGCTAAAGAGATCACTCCCGGTGAAGGGATCTCGGCTCTTTCCCCGTAGAATGAGGTGCAGGATATTCCAAACTGAATACCACGATGCAAAGCATAAGGAAACGACTATATTGAAGTTATTACGTTGACACAAACTTCTGCCCAAGGGGTCACTCTCGATGAAGGGATCTCGGCCCTTACCTCGTCATATGAGGTGCTGGATATTCATAACCGAATACCACTGTGTAAAGCAAAAGAGAACGTCTGTAATGTCAGTTTTAAAAAACTTGGTTCCAACAACATCATAAATAGGTTTGTTTTATCCTTGCATTGATCAAAATCAACGCAGTCTTATCAATTAATCACACCAGAAAAGAATGAAAATAAAATATACGTATATGTCATCCGCATTCGCCACTGGGTTTAGGTTACTTAACTAACGACAGAGCGGGGACTGGGCTAGCACGGGTGCAAAACATATACAACATCTACTAGTATATATATCAATATATAATAATCGCTCCAGGCATGATAAATGCAACATCACAGAAAAGTAATAAGTATCACGGAACAATACAGATAATCTGGGAGCCCCGGATTTCATTGAGCCGCAAGTGAAACCCGACGTTCCCCTGGTTGTGTGGATAGCCCGTGCAATGAAATCCTAGACCCCTACGAGTGCGGCAAGTTACCCGCCAGAACCAGAAGCGAAGCAGCTCCCTTCAGCAAAGTGAATGGACCACCTGGCACTTCACGGAATCCGGTAACTTGAGCACCCCTCCTTGGGTCAACATATACCTCCTACGAGTGCGGCGAATAGCCCGCCAATTCTAAAGTGAAGCCCCCCCGGTCTCAACGGTATGAGATACGGGCCCGTTGCTCTCTAGAACCCGGCTATCCGTGCACCCCATTGCGGGGTAATCCTAGTACAGAAAAAAATATGTACAACGGGTACATCGACCTCAACCCAGTCGTGCCCCAAAAGAATAATATACAAATAGGCAGTGACGGCAGTTCACATGTCGGACGCTCGCCCCGCAATATCAAATGTACAAATAAAACCAAACTGCACTACCATTGCACGCAAGCTATCCATCACAACAAATCCGCAACAACACAACACAACACAACACAAAACATCAACGTGAATGTCACGTTCGCAAACCCGTCTAAAAGAGCTATAGCGATTAGACAAGATTTACCGATCAAATGACATTCACGGTCGCAGATAGTAATGTAAGTACTGTAAAATTTTAAACAATGTTAGAAATATTGACTTCGAAATAACCCCGAATAGCTCCAAACAACTAGATAAAAGCATATCCAAACTGGATGCCAATGGGATGAAGAAGTGTGAGCAAATGAATTTTTGGCTTGTGAAGAAAAATGTTGTGGCTGATGTTTTCTGAGGAAAACAATGGGCTATGCAGTCAAAACGAAATTTGGTTCTCTGTTTCTTTTAGTGAATGGTGAGGTGAGAGTAACAAAATAATCAACACAAGAAAATGATTTCCAGCACACTAAAACAAAACCCCAGCCACTAATTTCCCAATCAAAGAAAAAAAACACTACAGCCTCTAAAAAATTTTCTCATCACCAAAAATATCATCCGGGTTGTTGCGGTTTCGATATTTTAATATTGTCTAAACAACCAGTATACGGTTAATGGATGGTTCTGATACCATGTTGGGTTACGGCGGCGCCCCGGCTGTCAATCCGAGACCAAATGCGGGACAAAATTTTTATCAAAACTTGATGCTACCGCAACCAATACCCGGATCTTTCCATTAACCGTTAACTAGCAATCTAAAACGAGAGTTCAGGGATTATACCGATCGATCCGTGTCCTTCGGTCTTCAATCCGCTCCCCTAGCTTATTGCAGCTGTCCCGGTGAAATCCGCTCTCCGATCTCGCTCGTTGAGGGGGCACCACGTCGAAGAATCTTTATACGGGCTCCCGCTTCAAACCGAAACAATTCGGACATGAAATTTGCTGGCCGACATGTCCAAGATGAAGTAGAAAAGATTGTAGAATATTTTATCTCAAGACTGAAGTTGCCAATTAGGATGTGTGATGTGAGCAAAAGGATTTTCTAAGAAAAATCAAAACCCACACATACACACATGTGCGCTCGGCCTATTTAGCAGGAAATGCTTGCTGGAAATATTTGGGAGGGTGTGAGTGCAAGGATTAATAATCAAGCAACACCAAAAAATATATATCTCCATCACAGCCACCCACCCATCACCACAAAAAAAAACCATGAATGCAAATAACCCCCTCACACTTGAGCCCATAGTCACAAATTCGTCGTTCGGGAATAATTCGGCGAGCTCGAAAATTCGGATTCGGAGAACTATTCGGAAAAAATCGGGAGGTATTCGGGAAAGATTCGGTAAGTGTTCGGTAAATGTTCGGGAAGGATTTCGAGCAATAAATTAATATATGAGACGCTAGGTTTTGATTTTGTGAATTATTTGCTGTTTTTTGAATTATTCATTGTTTTTTCACATAATTCGGGAATAATTCGCGAATAATTCGCGAATTATTCGGCCAGTTCGGCAATGGCGATTAATTCGGAGATTAATTCGTTTGATCAAAAATTCGCGAATTATTCGCGAATTCGACGAATAATTCGCGAGTTATGTGACTATGCTTGAGCCCATGCCCCAGTCAATGGAGCCCATGCTGCCCACTGTGCTCTCGAAATGGGCAGCGCCCGCAGAGCAAGGATTTCTGTGCAATGGAAAAAGGTCAAGGTCAAAAAGCTCACGATAGTTAAACATGGATCAAGATATTTTAGACGGGAAAAGGAACTGGCAACTCCAAAAGTAATTCCGTAACGAATTCCGGGATTACCCCTCAACAGTAAATACATAGCCGCATTTGTATTCCGACCGAATACAAATGCAACGAGACAAAAAAAATTCCTACAATATAATATTAGGATCCGGTTTAAACCAAAGACCGCTAGTATTATCCGTCCGATTCTGATCCATGCACAAGTGCACGAATATGATCGAACCCTGCAATAAAACCATACGGGCTCTACAACGTTTCGCCCGAACTTGGGAAACTTTCTGTGGGGGACTCTAATGACTCATCAATACACCGGCACTGGGTATAACCACAAGCACGTTAGAGGTACTAGCTATACATAACGGTTGCCTATGTATTGAACGAAAGGGAAGCTGGCGAGCGAACTCATCCTGAAACCCTACTGAGCCTGACAGTGAAAATATCCGTGCAGTCCGGTTTGTTCGTCTAAGAGTATCGCATATCGAGTCTAGGGGGGTGGATAAAATCAGACCCCTACTAACGCGATAATTCGTGTCGGTATGAAGCCCATCACCACCTGAGAAGCTACCGATCCTAGATCGGTAATTCTCGACTACCTTGGCCAAGGTTTTCTGGTGATGGCCACCCGTGCACTGTGCGACATCAACCCTCAATACCGGGAGAGACAAATCCCCGATGATCCGCTCACTGCCTCCATGTGGCTCGGGACTGTACCCAACTAAAACCTGTTTACACGACTCTTTTGAGCCGTGGTAGGGTAGTAATCAAAACACAGTGAGAACTCACACGAGACAAATGACGATCTCAGGTCGACAGACTAATCTGTACACATGTCACTTGGGAACTGCTATCTGACAATAGGTATAATACCAACTAGTAGGTTCCCGGCGAGTCCTGTCCGGTGTACTCATAACCGAATGAGCACATGTATACATCTTAGGTGAACTAACTGACACCAGTGGCTTGTGAGACCGGCCACCGCCTCTCGTCGGAGTCTCGAATTGTATACACTAGTCTACTATCGGAGTATCGATGCCCAGTCTCGAAACTCCTACGACTAGGGACACAATAAGGATGTGCTTATAGACCCCAGCTCCCACGTATATGATCGCCATCATACTGTTGGCTGTCAAGCAAGAATCCTATGGGCTCTATCAACAAGTACATGATGATAAAGACAAATCGAATAGCATACTATCATCTCGAATAAGACTGTCCTACCGGTATAGGTCCTCCCTCAATCATTGCAATCACATACCCGCGATCCAATAATTAACTTTGAGGGCACTATATCCAACATATATAAGAGTCGGTGTTTGAATGATCATCCTCAAAATCGCTAACCTCGCTAAATACACGTTCCATTCCACTTCGATTCCCCCTTTTTCCCAGGTTTAACTAACTATATGTATGGGGCTAGTTGTGTACAAGTACGCACCAATAACACAGTTTTCTTCACTTTTCACTGCACTGTTCACTTTCATGAATCAATCAGTTATCACTGGCGTACTTGGCACAACTAATCCAATACCACTCACGTTCGACAATGCAATATCCGCTAAAGATTAATATGAACGTTCGCTATCACTAAAGGTATCACGGTTAGGTAAATATGAGAATTATGACACGTATCAAGTCATGTACGATATGAATCACAATGTGTATTACAAGTTCAGAAAAACATATTAAATTGTACAATCGTAATTAGGCAAAATGATACAAAAGAGATAGAAAGTAAACTTAAACATCAATCCAAAAAAATTAGTTTCAGGTCAATCGGGTTTCAGGTTTGCGAGTTACGGTCATTTCATTTTAAGTGTTCACCGCTGGAAATCCAGTTCCTGAACTGAAAGTCCGTTTCGTAACACATTTTACACCATGTTGGGATTATATTTAGACGACGCTACAGTTATATAATATTAATGTTTATCTATTATGTTTCTAACACACCAGAAGGATTGACAATATCCACTGTATGCTGGGATGCACTGTTTAAGGTTAAGGTATACAATCTGTCATTGTAATAAACTGCAGTACACATCGACGGTTTAAAATAAAGTTAAAATATCAAACGACGGTAAAATTGAACAAAACCATCACCTATAGTTAGCTAAAAGGATTATCTTCGCAACGGTATAGGATTCTGTATATTTTCATTTTCATACAGAGTTATACAAATAATTAGAATCAGGTGTCAACATGAAATACTGCTCTGGACTGCAGTCCAGAGCCGTATTTCCATTCAGTTTTCTTCATTGTGTTATAATAGTATCAAAATATAAAATAAGAGAGTTCTAGGTTGTCAAGTCGGCTTCGATACGATCCCTCAAACACAATATTCCGGTATGTATCTAATTCAGTATGATTTTCACAACTTACGTGTGCGAGAAATTTCAGATTTGACGGATCTAAATGGGTCATGGTGTTAAAGTCCATATTTTTAACCCAACTTTTTACATGTTATTCATTATCACTAAAGAAATCTAGTAGTCATAAGTTCCTCCATATTCGATTAGGTTTTCGCTTAGGGTTCATATCGAACACTTAAGACAAACATTTAGTTATCGATCGAATTTACCGTTTCCTTTAACTAGTTGAATTAAATGTTAATCACTTAACTTATACGTGTTACCATCACAATAATAAGCCTTAGTCAGGCTCCACTCAAAATAAAATAGCATGATGGTTCGCTACACCAAATTCAAGTGTGTGTGTGTGTCGATCTAGTTATATCTTTTATTTTTGTATCTAGTTATAAAGTAATATCTCTAGTTAAAATCTATTATAGCATGAAATGCAAGTGAAGATTTCCACTTGCCTGGAGATGATGACGGCACGGCAGCGGTACGGCAACGGCAGCAAGCATAGCAACAGTGGCAACGGCACGGCGATCTCGAGCATGCACAGGTGGTGATGATGATGTTTGAGGTGGGGCTCGAGAGCACTTATGATCGAAGGAGGAGGTGGAGGTAAGCGTGGCCTGGTGGCTCGGGAGGAATTGACGGTGATGCTCGGCGGTGAGGATGGTCGCCAGTGAGAGGAGGGGTACGCGGAGCTTTGTCGAACGGAGTGGTTGTTGGTGGGGAGTGATGGTGATGGAGGTTGCTGGTGATGTGGAAGTGGTCGTGTTGATACTCAGGTGGTGCACAGCGATGAGGGGAGACCAGCGACAGCGAGGTGCTGGCGGCTCCAGTGGTGATGCAGTGAGTGAAAAAAATGGTTGTTTGGGTTGTGAGAGAAGTGAAGTGGAGTCACGATGGTTGGTGGGGATTGAGGGTGATGATGGAAGGAGCTTGTTGCTCGACGGAGGAGGGCTCGTCGTCAAGAGGTGGCAATGAGGGGTGTTTCTGAGAGCGAGTTAGAGAGAGAGAGAGTGTCACGCCCCGCTTCCCAGAGTACGCTAAGATAAGCACGTGACATAGACAACCATGCTACCTGTGGATATGAAATATCCTTCCACAGTCACATTACGGCTGTAGAGATATCAAGAACAATAATAAACTATCTAACACATGTCCATAAGCCAGAAATAACGAGTCAAGAATAAAATAATGCGGAAGCAAAAGATCCAATACAAGAATAAACTGGAATGTACGTCCCATAATGCGGGCTCACATCAGGAATGAAAATGCCGAAAGAAAAAAATGAACTAACTACTAACAAGTCCTCACTGCTCAGCCTGCTGACTGAAATACTCCTGCTCGGCCTGTAGCGAAGGTAAAGAATCTGGGCCATGCAAAACCCAGACGTCAGTACGTCATAACATCAAGCAATAATATAATCAAGGGTAGCAAGACATGCAGGTATGATCATGAACGGTAAAACAGGTAAAACAACAATATAAATAAGGACAGTGAAGGGTAGTGTGCAGTGAGTAATCTAAACTGGTCTACTGTGTTAACTACTCTGAAGTCTTTGAAATCAATTTGATGAATCATCGATGTAACTCAATAGTATCCCGTGCGTGCCCGGGATCACGGTCTATGACTCTCGGGATGAATCCGAGACGTGCCGCAAGGCAGTAAAGGGTGGTAGGTAATGACGAGTGATGTCAGCAGCATCACCCCGGGGCTGGCCTAGCCCGTAAGACTGATCAGTAAAGGTATCGAACTGTCGAGTTACAAGTCAGATTTCATCATTGATTTCTCCATACCCCCAAGTTATATATGTTCAAGTCAGGGATTAATAAATCTGGAGCTAATGCCAACGCAGGATCAAGCATGTATAGGTTTGTCTACATAGATAACAGGAAATGTCCGTAAGGACAACATGTCAAGTTTGTTGGCATTAGTAACAAGATCAGGTAACAGGTAATGCCATGGTACGTCAGGTCAAGTCAGGTAGTATATAGGTATCATGTCATGTTAAGAAATGCACGGTACCATGTCGTGTCAAGCAGTAGATGTATCAAGTCATGTCAGGGATGCACAAAATGTCACGTGGGTGCTCATAATCAAACTGTAATAAGCATGTGTATACAAAACAAGTATAGGGTACTAATGGAACAATAAAAATGGAACATTGTGATGTGGTATGCAAATAGGTACAGATTAAAACATATGGATGCACGGTTATTGATTTGAGTTAGGGTTATGGTTCCAACACTAATTAAATACACTTATCAAATATGGAATGTTAAAATCTCGTTAATATGTATTAAATGATCTTGGGATGCATTTGAATATATATTAGGCTAGATGTATGCAAATGGGTGTCCGATAGGGTATAAACTATTAAAAAGGGTACTATGGGCTGTACAATTAAGCATTATGTGATTCAAATATGAATATGGGTACAATGGATTGTAATCTAATATGCAACATGATATGTTTCAAGTTCTAGATCTAAAAATAATATAAACGGAACATCGAAATGGAATATGGGACACTAGATTTAAACAACAGATTTAATATGCAATTAAATACGTATAAAATAATATGAATAGCATGTAGCAAGTTTTACTTGCCTAAACGGATCAAGAAACGGGTATACGGAACGTCACACGTCGGCGGGAAAAGTCGCGACACACGCACGGTACACGGAACAGATCCAAACAACACACAAGGTGATCACACGGGTCAGGTACGCTCGCTGGGTCGTCGGGATCATCGACGTCGTCGCGGCTCCGGCGATCTACAATGATTCTTAAAAAACACACAGAAAAAATAAAAGAAAGAAACTATAAAAAAGAAGAAGAAGGGAAGAATGAGGGAGAGACCTTAGTGTGGATAAGTGCTCTGGGGTTCCAGGGGAGTTGGCAAGGGGCGACATCGACGAGGGGTTGCCGGCGTGGGGTTTGCCGGCGAAGGGTAGTGGCTGCGGTTCTTGGTGCAGGGAATGGTGCTCGGGTTCTTAGGTGAAGTGGTCGGGTTCGGGGGTTTGTAGGGTTAAAGAAGGAGAGAGGGGGAGAAAATGGGGAAATGGTGACCGGGGGGGTCGACGAGGTGGTCGGCGGCGATGGGAAGTGAAGGTGGAGGAGATGGGTGCGTGGGTGTTCGGGTTCGTCGGGGAAGAGGTTTGCAGGGGAAAGGAGAGGGATGAGGTGGTCCAGGGAGGAGAGGGCGTGGAGACGAGGGTGAGGTCGGCGGTGATGGCGACGGCGACGAGACAAGGCGTGGGTTAGAGTTCTCGGAAGCGGGAAAAAACGAAGAAGAGGAAGTTGATAATAGTGAGGGGAGGTGACGGGATCCAATATAAAAGAAAGAGAGAGAGAGCTGGTGAGATTAGTTGTTAGGATAGGATTTAAAAAGATTTTAAAAAAATTTGAAAGTGGAGGAGAGAGAGACAGGGATTTTAGATTAGGATTTTTAGAATATTAAGAATATATTTTTAACAGTTTAAACAATCCTAAAAATATAATATTTTAATATTAGTCCGTTTTGAGATTTTGGCAAATACAAACTTACTCCAAAACGCTTCCGGGTTGGGTCCAAAAATTTAGATTTAAAATACGAAAATTATATGCAACTTCCAAATTTTGAAATGAATAATTAGATAACGAAAATGCATACCCCCAAGAACGGATGCACGTACGTGCGCGTAGCCATCCAAACACGTCCGTTTCACTGAACGGGACGAGAACAAGATGCGCGGACGCTACCACGGGGTTAGGGGTATCATGCAGGCTATGAATTGCAATTTTAATTTATTATACATGACCTAAAATGTTATACGTAAAATATGCGATGCTAAAAGAAATGCCAATATACAGTTCACAGTAAATGCACGTGTCTATTTAATAAGTCAGGGTAGTTTATAAACATGAATTAGCAGGTTCAAGCAAGCGGGTCGGGTCGAATGCAAAGTAAATGTAAAATTACTATTCGCACCCAAACACGATAAATAAATAAAATACCACAGATAAACAAATACGGAAACAAAAATTGGTATAACCGAACTCGGTTGTTACAGAGTGAGAGAGAGAGAAATAGAGATCTCGGGAAGGAGAGAGGGAAATAGATAGGGGAGAGAGGTTGAGGGATTTTGGAAAAGGAGGAGGCCGGGGATCCCGAGATTCGTTGGCGAGGGCGAGGTCATGGAGGCGAACGGTTTTCACGGGCATGGGCGAAGGAAAAGGAAGTAGCCGTTGGCTGCGAAAATAGGGAAAAAAGAAAGAAAGAAGGAAAGAAAGAGAGGGAAGGAGGGGGTTCGGGTCTGGTCGGGTATGGGTGAGGGTTAAGGAGTGGGTTCGCGGGCTTGGGCCATGGCTTGGGAAAGGGGTTAAATATTAGGGTTAATATATGTAATACCCAGTCCTTTTGTATACCAATATCCGTATTTTTGTTACTCTTAAAATTTATTTATTTTATAATTATTATTTTTAGTATTTTAAAATCCCTAACCCTAATTTATCTAAACCCTTTTTATTTTCTCCCTTTTATTTTTCCCAAAAACCTTAACCACACTTCCATCTTCTCCTTCATTATTTTTCCCTAAACTAAACTAAAACCCTAATACCTATTTCTTTTTATATTTTCCATTTCCTTATCCCCCAACCCAGCCCATTCCTTCGCTCTCTCCTTTAATATTTCCTTCTGGCCTGGCCCAAGGATCCCCCGGCCCATGAACCCTTACCCTAACCCTTTTATTTTCTCAAATATTACTTAACTTCAGCCCATTTCCTAATCCCACGCCTGACCCGACCCGTTCTCATCCCTTCTCCCCAACTTAACTCCCTTTCCCGCTCTCCCGCTCCTTTCTCCTTCCTCGTTCCCACGTCGTCGCTCCCGCCTTCCTCGAGCCCATGTCCCCACTACCCCCACGCACGTGCGATCGCGAAGCCTCCATCGACCTCGTCCCCCTCATTCTCGTTCTCCCTCTCCCTCATCCCCCATACTCTCTCGCTCACCCCAAGCTTCCCCTGCACAACCCATCGCGCCGCCGGTACAGCCCACTGAGCCCCATGACGACGACGACCAACTCCCACCACCTTCACCAACACGAGCACCTCCTCGCTACTGAGCTCGACAAACCCTCTTCCTCTCCCTCTCTTCACTAACCCGATTCCAACTCCACCATCGCCGAAGAGCCTCCGGCCGTCCCCCTCGTCTCCTTCATCTCTCCACCGACCTCTGCACTCCCATCCTCCTCCCGTGAGCCGTAGCCACCTCCCTCTCCTCCAGCGCCGTACTCCTCACCTGCACACCAGAACTCATCGCCTTCCCAAGCTCCCCCACCTCCTTTCCCGAGCACCCACGCTGTCCCCTCGTCACCGGAGCTCCGACCACCTCCCTCGAGCCCCCTCACCCCACTTCCTGCACCCCGGACCTCCCCGGGACCAACCACCATCATTCCCAACACCGCCGGGCTTACCCGAGCTCACTGCCGGCCACCTCGACCACCAACCGCCGGCCTCCCCTTCTGCAAGCATCACGGCGACCCCTACGCTGTGGCCGAGCCCCTGCACGACTCCCGAGCCTTCACATTCCGCTCTCGATCCCTGGCCGTCGCAGTCGAGCCCCCGGCATTTCGTCGAACACTTACGTCTATCGCAGTTCCCGGTTCTCTGATCAGCGACGTCGTCATCAAATCTGTGGCCTCGATCCCTTAAGCCGTCACCGTCATCAACATGCTGTCCGTCGCAATGCCAGCGCACGTCCGTCGCACCCACCGAGCCATCGAGTCCAAGAGCCCAAGCTCGAGCCGAGGCCGCGAACCCTAACCGTACCGTTTGTTGCGCGTTCGTGCCGTTGCCGCTGCCGTGTATCGCCAAAACGTCTCCAGGCAAGTACCCTACTTGCTACATGCTATATTATATCCGTTACAATTAAAAATACTATAAATTCCATGTTTACGATTCGTGAAACCTTATATGACATAAGTGCTTGATGCAAAACCCGAACGAAAACCTTCCATTAAACTGACGGAACTTGATTATATATGCTGGCCCGTGTGGCAATGAACATTGTGGTGAAATTTGACTGGAGAATTTAATCGTTACTGGCTTAAACGATCATCCCCAAGTACACCCGTTAAAACTGAATTTTTCCCGCGTCTGAAACTTGTTAAAATCATAATTAATTGTGTACATATTGAAATTACGTGTTCGAGGGCTCAAATCGAATCTGACTCGACGACCTAGAACCCTATGGAAGTTTTCAATTGTTTCTGTACTGGAAAAACGACGAGAACTGGTTCGGAGAGCGGCTCTGGACTGCAGTCCAGAGCAGCTCTGGCTGTTGATTTCTATCTCGTAATGCTTACTACTTTGCTGTCTGAACTTGTATATTGCGTAACCCTATACTTTATTGAAGGTGAAACCGTTAGATAAATAACGCAAGTGATTTCACCCCTTTTTATCGTCGTTTACTATTTAAACTTCAATTTAAAAGAACAGGACGTATAGCAGTCCCAAACAGAACCAGAACTGATACCCTAGTGTTGAACAGTGCATACCTTCTGACGTAGAGACGTGATTGAGAATCCGTCTGGTGCGTTGGAAACCTTATTGAAAACCATAAATTTCATTCAACTGTAGCGTCGCTAAATTCTGATCCCAACTGGGATTAAAATGCGTTACGAAACGGACTTCCGATTCTGAAACCGGATTTCCAGCAGTGAACGCTTAAAATGAAATGGCCATATCTAGTGATCCTGAAACCCGATTAACGTGAAACTAATTTTTATGGTTAGATAATTAAACATACTGCTTACCCCCTTTTCATTGTTTCGCTAAATTTTGCATGTATGATTTATGATAAATTATGCAAGTAGTAGGACACCGACTTATGACATCTTAATCATGCCTGAATTATCGTATTCTCATCACATTACATATATGTTATTGCATTGGTAACCTAGTGATCATGTGCATTACCCAGTGTTACGTTTTAGCGTTTGATTGTGGCAAGTACGTTAGTGTTTAAGTATGAATGGATAAGTGAAAGTGACACGTACTTGTACACAATCAGTGGACCCTATTGATTTATTGCATTGTCGATGTCTGTGGGACGTGTATAAGTGTGACTATAATTGGTATGAGACAATTATGGAAGCACTTGTATGGGTATCACAGGTAAGGCACCAAACACTGTCCATTTATTTTAGGTATCAGTCGGGACATGCTTGATGGATATCCTGTCTCCAGTTCTCGCGCAGACTTGTCATGGACCGACATTTATTTAAGTTTATGGTTGGCGTTTGATGTAGACCACGGGGTGTGGGGTAGTTTGAGTGTGAGTTCAACAGAATCTCGGGAGTCCCATGCCGGCACATATGGAGATATATAGGGATATCACTGATTATTAGCGAGCGACTCGGGCCCGTGTTCCCTTGTCCTTGGGTCCTACCCTTGGGTGGGGGATACCCACGAGTGGTTGACTCTAACACTTGGACTGATGATAGGCTTAGTGGCCTGTACAGTGAGACTTAGAGAGT
This sequence comes from Agapanthus africanus, assembly GCA_030015575.1. Lineage (NCBI taxonomy): Eukaryota > Viridiplantae > Streptophyta > Magnoliopsida > Asparagales > Amaryllidaceae > Agapanthus > Agapanthus africanus. Next base: position 5,843,636 of record JASDDO010000024.1, read on the forward strand.
GATAGGGATAGTGACATTGACATGCATTGCTTACCGATTCAACACACCTGATATACTATTTTACTGCTTTACTGTTCACCTGCTCTATTAGACACCCGCATTGGCTACTTCATGTTCACGTCTTTACTCTCTTGATTTACTGTTACTTATTCATTATTATTGTACGAGTTACCATTTGTATCCATATATATATTGCTATCGTATCGCTCTAACGACCTGAGTATGCATGCTTAGAGTGAGAAGTGGATCTAGCCTGGACCAGGACCTGATTTACCTCGAGGACATCGCGGACATCTGGACCAGCGATTCAGAGCTATACTTCATTGATCCCCACCCGGCTAGTTCTTTTGATTTAGTTACTGCATTTCTCATTACCTGTGTAGTGTTTACTGATTACCACGTAAAGCTAGAAGCCAAAGTGTGATTATGGAGAGATATTTCCTCGACCGTAGGAGCATGGCTGGCCTTGTCAACCTCTCGTATTCCGTATTTTGGGAAGCGGGGCGTGACTATATATATATATATATATATATATATATATATATATATATATATATATGGGGTTTGGGTTAATTAGGGTTTTAAAAATTTTAGAGTTAGGTTAAAATTAGAGTTAGGAAAATAGAATTTGAAAGAAAAATTTGGGAAAAATATTTATAAGGAAATACGGAAAAAATAAGGAATTGGGGATTTACTCTCTCGAGCCCCTCCTCCTTTCTTCTTCCAACCGACCTCCAAGCACCTAAGAACCCACCACCTTCTTCTTCCTCTCACTCACTGCATAACCCGAGCCCTTGCAGCCGTCGCCGCTGTTCAAGTCGCCTTCGCAGCAACTAACCTCTCTGTCAACTTCATCAGCACCAGGTCGACCACCCAACTGTGCCCAGCACGCTGTAACATATTGAAAAGTATAAATATTATTTTTAATTTAAATAATACTATTATGGGTTTTACGGATATGATAAACAGTACTGATTTGGGTTTTCATGGATTGGTATAGTTATATATCTTCATATTTTGGAATTTGAAATTTTGAGATATTTGGCATAATAAATATTTTGTACTATGAAAACATATAGGATTTTAGTGTTAGTTGATAGATTTACTTTTAAACCCATACTTGGTGTGCCATGGCAAGTTAATGAGAAATTAACATTTCCATTTGTATTTTTTCTTTCATTATTTGGATATTTTTTTGATGAGAGAGAGAGAGAGAGGACATAGAGGTATGGGTTAAGCATGGTTTTCTTTTTATATTGAGAATGGGAGAGAGAGGGGAAGAGATGGCTAAGTCCTACCCATTTCCTCATCATCATTTCTTCTCCTCCTCCTCCTTCATCATCTCCAAAAGCACCTTACGTCAATTTTCTCCATGTCAAGAATCTCATACCCAAAACCTTAACTTTTGCCCACAACTCCTCAAGTGAAGCCACTCAATGGCTCTTTGGTGGTCTTCTTCCAAGTAGGATCTCCCATTTGCATTCTAGTGAGGTAAAAATCCCACTTTTATCTTGTTTTACAAATACTTGCCATGAAAAACGTTATTCGGAGCTAAAGTATATGTTTTCTTAGTCTTGAGATTTCAAAAGTGAGTTTTTTGTGTGGGTATGAGTTGTAGTGGTGTTTAGAGTAGTGTTTTAGTGACCACAACTCGTTTAGGGATAGTTAAGGGTAATTGATGTAAGGATTCATGGTTTAAAGAGTTCTAAAGTTTTAAAATATGGTTTTCATTGAGTTTTGAAGTTTGAATCAAATCTGGAGCAAGTAGGTTTCTTTGAAAATTAAAAGAAGATTTCTACGAGATGCTTAGACCGGTTGAAAACTACCCCTGATGCCCGAGCCCCTAACTCCATACCTTGGCTTCCAATTTAATCCTTTTGGCCGCAATTTGCGGCCAGAACATCTATTTAGTGTTTAGATTTTGGTTGGTAGCTTGTATACTTGATAAGTTAGCCCCTGGTATACCCCTTTTTACCCCAGATCCCTTGTATCAAAATCTGGGAACACTTTGGTTAGTTTTCACGATATTTTATAGGTTTTTGAAACTTGGTTTTCGGATTTTTATATCTTGACTTGGTCGTTCGACGTTCGTTCGTAGACATCGGGGGTATTTTTTTGTATTTGGCATGCGTTGGTCGTAGGTTCTAACCTATGTGCACTTCGCTCGTTATTTCGATGTGGATTTTTATGCGATTTCGTTATGATTTCGATTGTAGATACAATCGTGAGGACTTCCGAGACGACGAGGACGGGCAAGACGGTTGTAGGTTTCGACTAGCTCGAGACGTTGATAAGTAAATTTATATCTACGGGGGAAGTCAGATGGATGGCGTATAGCACCCCCGCAACCACAGTCATTAGAATACTATATATTTGAACCTTATACCTAGCCTATAAGGTCATGCTAAAACACCCATATGCGTACATTCGTACATCTAATAGGTAGTTGCGTATTAATTTCTATTTCATAGCTATTAGGCCATATATATATATATATATATGAGAATAATGGAGAAAAGAGGCCATAGGAGGGGATTTCCTCCTATGGCGTTGAAAAAATACAATCTCCGCCATTTTTTCCGACGATCGGCCCCCATCATCTTCATCGTTATCATCTAAGATGTGGGTAAAACAAATTTCATGTGATTCTACAACTTTTTCACCGTTGATTTAGGAATGTAAAAAGTTCTATTGTCGGTAAACCGTTAATTTTGAACCCACTAAATCAACGGTGAAAAAGTTGTGGAATCACATGAAATTTGGTGTACGCACATCTTAGATGATAACGATGATGATGATCGGTGTCGATCGTCGGAAAAAATGCCGGAGGTTGTATTTTATCCACGCCATAGGAGGAAATCCCCTCCTATGGCCTCTTTCCTCCATTAATCTATATATATATATATATATATATATATATATAGTGTTGTGCTGTACGCGACTAGATGTCTGTACTTCATATGATATGTGTTGCATACATCCGTACTATTTTGGTTGGATGATATCGTACGAGGGAGATTCTGTACCTGATGTGATGATGATAGATTACCGAATACGGCTGATATTAATGTAACTTGGGAAGTCTTGCTAAATCCCGATTGAGATTTTATGAGATATTAGAGCTATACTTATTTAAAAATTAACGATTCGTTTCCTATTTTTAAATGATAATGTCAAGAATGCGCTATGAATTTTCAAATGATATCTATTTCAAAAACATCATAGCCTCTTTATTTCCAAAATAACGTTTCGTTCCATTTTAAACTATAACCGTATAGCTCGTAAATAATTAATATATATTAATGCTTGTTCATGTTATGATTATTCTACTCATTATACGCTTGCACATCGATTACTTTATTGTATACGCTATGCTTATACCATTAGTTCTATTTAGCTTTGTAAGCTAGTTTACTATTGCCATGCTATATGAACACACTTGTCGAACACTGCAAAACTACCAATGATTGTCATATTGCACGATCACAGACGTGCATATTACACTACAAATTATTGGTACTGCCATGACATTGTAAGATTGCCATGCTAAGTTATACTCATGCTGATATTAGTACTATCTATTATGACTTCGTCATAGATATGTGTAGGGTGTTTTTCGTCACCCCATTGAGATAGGAATGCGTGCGCTTGTTAGGGGTATACATATTCTCCCTACCTAGGGTAGGCCGGGGTTTTTTGATTGTGGGGATCCGAATCTCCGGCAGCCGCGGACTAAGCTGCCGTTAATTACCCCTCTCCTTTGAAGCGAAAGAACCACCGATTGACGGGTCAACTAATCATGCGAACTCAATGTGCAGTGTGCGTGTGTTGTGTTTTGGAGGGGACTTGGATGTATCGGGGGCTATGCAGAGTTTACGGGGGTCCCGCTAGTTCTAACGGGGAATATGTTTTGAGTGTGGAAAGTGTGGGAAAAAGAGGGGTGAGCAGCATTCTAAGAACATGTGGGCGCTAGCGGTTCATGTGCTTGGTGCGTGGGCGCTGGACGCTAGCGCCTCACACGCCCGACACGTGGGCGCTGTGCGCCTGCAGTAAGAAGGGACTTAGCCCAGGATTAGGAGTTAAACTCCCGAGAGATTTTGGAAACTCCTAGAAAAAGGGAGGATTTTTATCTTTATGCAATTAAACTTCCAAAAAGGATTTTGAGTGGAGTTAAAGTCTCAAAAGAAGATTTTTATCTTTATGCAATTAAACTTCCAAAAAGGATTTTGAATGGAGTTAAACTCTCAAAAGAATTTTATTTATGAAGTTAAACTCCAAAAAATTGTGAATGGAGTAAAACTCCTAAAAGGATTTTATTTATGGAGTTAAACTCCAAAAGATTTTGACAAATGGAGTTGAACTCCCAAAAATCTTCAGAGATGATCAAAGGGGTCCCTTTCTTCTCCCCTTTAGTCCTGGATCTTCTTTTGAGCCTTGGATCTTTCCAAAGTGGGATTTTTGGAGATGGGTTTTCTACTTCCTCTTCTCTGTTGGCTAAATCTTGGAGAAAATGGGGTGAGACTTAAAAAATCTCCAATTTTGGAGATTTGATGGAAGATTTGAGCTTCCCTTCAAAAGTTTTATGGTGAAAAACTGTTTCTTTTTGGAAAAAGAAAAGTTAAACTCTTGATTTAATTCAAAAAAGGGAAGAAGGTTTAGAACCTTCGAAGAAGGAGAAGGAGGCACAAACCCTAAATTTTTTGAGAGAATGAAAAGTTCTTTTTGATTTTTTCATCATTTTGTTTTTATAGGCTACACACTTTACATATAGCCCCTTAGGCTTTGCCAAATGACACTTGTGCCACCCCATACTTTATGTGCTTATTTATTTTTGCACATAAGCCATGGGGTTTACAAAATTTTGGTTTTCTGCCCATTTTTCATTCATTCATTTCTAAAAAATTGCATTAAACTAATTTATTGCTTCATTCTTGGCATGACGCCGGCCCCTTCCATACTTGGTCCTGACTTGGGCTTGGGCCCACTTGGCTTGGGGGTTGATTGATTTTGACTTTGTCGATCGGGATGTAACTTTTGACCCCAACAATATGCACGACGCATTGTGATACTTGCTGATTTGAGATACAAATACCATTACCATAAGTATTCGTATATGATCTACATATATTTTATGATATTTTTATTTATGATGATATATCTCAGTGGAATGAGACATTGATATATATATATATATATATATATATATATATATATATATATATATAAACTATGCAAATGTTGTTCTACGGAACTTGATATTTTCCATGGATTTGAGAAACCGCGGTGTAATTTATAAAACTTGGGTATGATTTAAAATTGCGGTTTTCTCTTGATATGATGATTTGGCGTCCACCATGAGTTTTCTGATTTGCTTTTTATCCGAACCGAGTGGGGGAGATATACGGCTGCGGATGTGTTACATTATCCGGACTGATTGGGGGAGATATACAGTCGGATACATGGTGGACTTGGTACGACACCGAGGGGAAGAAAGTCCGTAAGGAGGTACGGGAAGTCTAGAAAGGTTGGTCAATACCGGTGATAGTATTGGAGCGCGGCAGATATCCGGGATATACCGACCGAGCCTATTTGATATCGAGAGAGGTCCAGTCTGGGAGACAGTGCCTACGATATCTAGTTTTCATGTGTCGTTGATGGACACAGGTATTTATGATGATTTAGAGTGTCGATATTAGAAACTCGGTTGATGACGATTTCGAGTGTCGATGATGGACACTCACTTGATGATATATATGTTAAGGACGACATAGTTCCATATATTGATAATCTCGAAGATCATGTGTGTTGTGCGCGATCTGTTATGACGCGGTTATGGATACTAATGTGATATATATATATGTGTGTGTGTGTGTGTGTGTGTGTGTGTGTGTTTATATTCGTTATCACATATTATAATAGTATTATACTGTATGACCTAGGTAGATCGTTATGCATTTTGATTTCTACCTTATGATATCTTTCTACTCACGAGTTGGCAACTCACCCCCGTTGTGCCTTAGTTTCTTGCAGGACCGATCGCTCGGATCAGTAGCGGCCGGCCGGCACACTTCTTACTTCGTTGATTGCTCTGATAGATGGGTTACATGTTGGATCTTAACCGTCCCTCGTATATGTATATTCCTTTGTGATCTAGTTAAGAACTCTATCGACCAAAACTTGTATATTTTGTGGACTTAGAGACGAGACTTTTATGTTATTCTTTTAGATGTCGAGCTTGGATATAGTTGACTTGATAATGCTTATAGTATTTTTCTTACTTGTTCTTGTGATGATCTTTGCCTTGGGCGTCGTATATTACTGCGTGATTGTGATTCCGCCGATTGGGCGATGAGATAGTTCCCGATTGGGGACGCTGATATGTGTGTGTGTGTGTATTGTTTTTTATCAAAATTTACAAAGGAGATGCTGCCCGATTTTTAAACGACGTACGTGTTTTCAAACAAACATTACTTATACTTTAAAAAGAAACATGATTTCATTTAATAACCCTTTTCAAAACTGCACCTCTACTATTTCTTTAAAAAGATTTAGATTCCGGATTTTTGGCTTACTTGGGTTGCGGTGGGGTCTTATAGGTTTCACGTGATTCAAGTGCCAGTCACGTGCCTTTTCCGGGTCGTGAAAAAGTGGATACCAGTGCGTTAGGTTTAATCTTTGTTTGAGTCTAAGTTTGACTATGTGGAGTCCATGGCGTATATTTTGGAACCCAGGCTTAACCTTACAGATCTTAGACTTGACTTTGAGAGTATTAGACCCAAACTTTCGTTATTTAGGTTGACCTTGGTATGATGGAGTAGGTAGCTCAAGTAGAGTAACGTACAGTATGTATGTTCCGCGGCATATTTACGATACGATACTCCGCTTAAATGACCTTAGGATATATCTTGAGATCTTTCCTTCTATTCGTTCAGTTGATCTATCTTTTGTTTGTGGTTCCTGTCACCATGGCTACGTGAGCCGAGAGGGCTGTGACTAGAGATGCGGTCAGGATGGGCTCGTCGGGGACGATGAATGACCAGGGTGTTACCCGGTGATACAGGATCATGTTGATTATTCTTTTATGAGGCGAGTGTTCAGGATCCACACAAGGTGGTCGAGTCATTGCTTGAGGCCAGCCGGACTGAGGGGCATGTTGTCGTACAACCTACTCCAGGAATCATTATGCTGCCTACTGTTCAGATAGTGTACCAGACGTTGCTGGGATTTATAAGGCGTCGCTTCCAGTGTTCATGAAGCTAAAGCCACTGGTGTTTACAGGCATGGGTGTGACAGAGGATCCTTAGTCATTCCTGGATAGGGTGGCTAGGATATTTCGTTCGTTGAGATACAGCGATGCGAGATCAATTGAGTTGGCTAATTTCCGTTTGAAAGGTCTTGCTCAAACCTAGTGTGAGTCGATCGAGAGGGGCCGAGCGGAGGGTCTTCCTCCGATGACCTAGGACGAGTTCTCGAGGGTATACTTAGCCAGATTTCTTCCACAGAGTGTCAGATATGCCGAATTCGTAGTTTCGAGTCTTTGCGTAAGACTCCGGGCATGATTGTAGTCAAGTATGACTTGCAGTTTGCGTAGCTATAGTGATGTGCTCCCTACTTGGTCGATACTAAAGAGAAATGGATTAAGAGATTCGTGTAAGGTCTCGATGCGAAGTTGTTCCTCTCCATTGATGCTAGAGATTTGAAACGTATGTAGAAGCTTTAGATACGACCACACTTATAGATGAGCGAATTGATGAGATTGTAGTTGTTCCGGAACCGAAATGGGTTCGTTTAAGAGTGCTAGTTTCTGGGCAGTTCGACAGAGATGGTATCGACAGAAGCGGTGGCGGGTTCTTTCTGGGATACTATAGTGATGAGAGTGGACCCAGGAACAGTTGTATGGTGTGTACTCAGAAGGCCAGAGGCCGCCTCCGTCGATGTGTTACATTGCGAGTGGCCAGGTTACTTGGCCGTAACGTGTTCAGAGAGGTATCAGAGCGGGAATGTTTCCGTCGCTAATCCTCACCATGCGATTGTTTCGAGAGGCTGTGGATTTGGTGATCCACAGAGAGAATAAGAACCTAGAGACAGAGGACGCCAGACCGTGAGCAGAAGATAAGTGGAAATTCTTGCTCTGCCAGCACCGGGTGCACCGACACCTTTCGATATTGAAGAGGGTGTATTTCAATGCCATTTTTTCGATTTGTGTTTTGGTGATCCGATTATCACGTTTTCGACGTTGAAGAAAGAATACTTCGACGCCCGTTGTTTTGACTTATGTGTTTTGATGATTTGGGAGTTATACGGATGTTTTCGTAGACCCGGTTGCATTTGATATTGATTTTGTGCACCTCATTGCACTAGATACTTTTGTGCACACCAGATGCACTTGATTGAGATTTTTGTACACAGTCGATGCACTTGATGTGGTTTTGTGCACACTGGATGCACTTGAGGATTTTCGTGCACACCAGTTGCACTTGATTGAGGTTTCTGTGCACATCAGTTGCACTTGATTCAGCTTTTGTGCACCTCGATGCACTTGATGTTGATTTCGTGCACCCCGCTGCACTTGGTGTTGATTTCGCGCACCTCGATGCACTTGACGTTGTTTTCATGCGCATTCGATGCATTTGATGTTGTTGTCGACCACACCCATTGCACTTGACAGATTCTTTCATGCACACCCGATGCACTTGATTTATGTTTTCATGCCCACTCGTTGCACTTGATTTTGATGTCGATTTTCATATGCATCCGTCGCACGCGGGGTTGGTTTTCGTGCACACCTGTTGAGATTGATTTATTTTTCGAGCATCACATTTTTATGAGATAGATTATGTTATATGATAGCCTAGCAGGACTGGTATGAGAGATAGTATGTGAAATATTTTGCATATATCGATATATACAGAAGAGGTTTTCAAAGGAGCTATAGTCTCATTATTTTCCTACGTATTTATGAGTGACACAAGATTTTTACAAAAGAAAATCCTTCTAGATCATTTTCAAAAGGCGAGACGTATATCTTAAGCGAAACATGTGTGTGTATTTCTTCATAAATGAACGTCCGCTGTCGTGATATACGTATCATATAGCTATTTTGAAAGGATTTTTCATACAAACATCTTTCAGCTACTTGTATGATTTCACATGGATGTGTGCTATATATGTATCATAACCTTGATTATATTTGTGCTTGGTCGTGTGCTTGATTTAAACTGCTGATTTCGCAAGTTGTATTTTTCATCATACCTTGTGTGATTCTCATAGCACTTGTTAGAGTTCCGATTATTTGAGTTTCACACTTTGTTTTCATGTGCACGCGTTGCGCAGGGGTATTTCTAGCTTGTTCGTGATTTTGGAGCCCCGTTGATTTGATGTGATTTGACAAAATGTTTTAAGGATTTGGGGTTAAATTTAAATTCGGAGACCGAATTTCTTTAAGTGGGGGATATTGTAACATTTTGAAAAGTATAAATATTATTTTTAATTCAAATAATAATATTATATGTTTTACTGAAATGATAACCAATATGGATTTGGATTTTCATGGATTGGTACAGTTATATACCTTCATTTTTTGGAATTGAAATTTTGAGATATTTAGCATAATAAATATTTTGTATTATGAAAAGATATGGGATTTTAGTGTTAATTGATAGATTTACTTTTAAACCCATACTTAGAGTGCCATGGCATGTTAATGAGAGATTAATATTTCCATTTCTGTTTTGTCTTTCTTAATTTGGATATTTTTATGATGAGAGAGAGAGGATATGAAGGCACGTGTTAAGCATGGTTTTCTTTTTATATTGAGAATAGGAGAGAGGAAGGGAGAGATAGCTAAGTCCCACCCATTTCTTCATTTTCATTTCTTCTTCTCCTCCTCCTTCATCATCTCCAAAGGCACCCTACACCAATTTTCTCCATGTTAAGAATCCCACACCCAAAACCTTAATTTTTGCCCACAACTCCTCAAGTGAAGCTATTCAATGGCTCTTTGGTGATCTTCTTCCAAGGTAGAATCTCCCATTTGCATTATAGAGAAGTAAAAATCCAACTTTTACCTTGTTTTACAAATACTGCCATGACAAACTTTATTCGTAGCTAAAGTTCATGTCTTCTTAGCCTTGAGATTTCAAAAGTGGGTTTTTATGTGGGTATGAGTTGTGGTGTTTAGAGTAGTGTTTTAGTGACTACAACTCGTTTAGAGATAGTTAAGGGTAATTGATGCAAGGATTCATGGTTTAAAGAGTTTTAAAGTTTTAAAACATGGTTTTCATTGAGTTTTGATGTTCGAATCAAATATGGAGCAAATAAGTTTCTCTGAAAATTAAAAGAAGAATTTTGTGAGATGCTGAGACCAGTAGAAGACTACCCCCGAATCCCGAGCCTCTAACTCCATACCTTGGCCGCCAATTTAATCCTTCTGGCCGCAATTTGCGGCCAGAACATCTATTTAGGGTTTGGATTTTGGTTGGTAGCTTTTATACTTGATAAGTTAGCCCATGATATATCCATTTTTACCCCAGATTCCTTGTATTAAAATCTGGGAGCACTTTGGTTAGTTTTGACGATGCTTTACAGGTTTTTAAAACTCGGTTTTTGGATTTTTACATCTTTACTTGGTCGTTCGACATTCGTTCGTCGACGTCGGGGGTATTTTTTTGTATTTGGCATGCGTTGGCCGTATATTCTAACCTATGTGCACTTCGCTCATTATTTTGATTTCGATGTGCATTTTTATGCGATTTCATTGTGGTTTCGATTGTGTAAGTCCATGTCACGCACCCCACGACCTTGCGGGGAGGCGGAATATATGAAAAACGATTATCAAAGCTTCGTAACACGGACTTGAGCGCATGAATCATATCTAAACCGTTACTAGCAAACTACGAAAGGTTTAACTACTCGGATTCGAAGTTATACCTCACGTTACTTTTCTTTCGGGTCTTCATCACTGTCCTCCACTCCTTATAGGCTCTTTGGAACGTCGGCACCTCAACGGCCTCCTCGAGTCAAAGACGATCCACCCGAGAGCTTCCTACTCCAAGCTTAACCTCTAACTTGAGGTAACTAGGTTACTCAAAGTGCTAATCTAAGCAACCTAGCTGATATAGAGTTGGATTATGGATGTATTAGTCTAGCTAACCCTTGATCTCAACACATGAGAGGTTAGGGTTAGAGTTTGAAGAGGGATAGCTTGAAGAGAGAGAAGGTGAGAATGAGAATCCTTTTTGGATGAATAAATCATATGTGTATATATGAAACATATCATATATCTTAAATGAATAACAAATAATGATATATCATCATGTTTCATTAATTCACTAAGTGATTCATCATATGAGTCATATAAATCATAAATGATTCATTAACTCCATGTATGAATCACACCATGACTCATTTATCCAATTAATGCAAATGCCACCTTAACCCCCAAGTCACTATGCTTCTAGAAGCTTCCCGAAAAATTACGAGAACGCCCCTCCTATCCGTGAAAACACGGAAAAACTTTAGACTGTATAAATCCAATAATCCGATACTAGAATCTGGCTTAAACCAAAGCCGACTAGTAAAAACTGAACATCGTACGTGCGTAAAAACACGTATGCGTCCGAACCCTGTCGTAAAACCATACGACCTCTATATCGTTTCGCCGGAAGCAGGGAAACTCTCTATGTGGGACTCTAAAAACTCGACACTACGCTGGCAGTGGGTTTAACCACAGACCGCAAGCGGCACTAGCTGTACGTAACGGTCCCCAGGTAGATGTCGATAAGAAGGCCGATGAGGAAACCCATCCGAACTCCTACTGAGCCTGCTGTGACAATCTCCGTACAGTCCGGTCTGTTCGTCTAGGACTATCGCATATCGGGTCTAGGGGGCGGCAAGCGTCAGTCCCCTAAAAGCGGTATAAGTCGTGTCGGAGCGTAGCCCATTACACCTTGAGAAACTACTGGAAAACCTATCAGTAAATCTCACTTGCGCTGGCCAGGGACTTTGCGTAATGGCTCTCTGACACAGCGCGATATCAACTCCCAATACCGGGAGAGACGAATCCTGTCTAACCGCCACTGCCTCCAAGTGCTCGGGACTGCACCCAACTGCTACCTGTTTGCACGACTCCTTTGAGCCGTGGTAGGGTAGCAATCTAAGAACAGTGGGCACACTCAAGGCGAAGTAGCAGTGTCAAGTCTGCGGACTATGCTGTACTCATGTCACCTGGAAACTGTTAACTGACGACGGGTATAATCCCAACCAACAGTTCCCCATGAGTCCTGTCCGGTGTACCCGTAACCTAACGAGCACCTGTATACTATCTCCAGTACGACGTACTGATGGCTGTGGGACAGACCATCTCCCCAACTGGGATGAGAAGCGTACACACTAGTCTACTCCGGAGTATCGATACCCTGTCTCGATAATTCTACGACTAGGGACCTGTATAGGATATTGCTTATAGACTACCCAGCCCCTACTAGTGTGACTGCCATCACAACGCTGGTAATCAAGCAAAGATCCTAAGGGCTCTATTAATATGTATAAGCGATACGTTACAAGAAACATATGCACATATTAAAGTAGACACAAACCAAGTAGCATACTACCATTTTTAGCAAGACTGTCAATACAACTGTGAATATCCCAAGCTTCCATTAAGTAATATACAAACTAGTATGATACAGTAATGGCCTTCTAGGGCATAAACACTAATAATCTCCCACTTGCACTAGGGCCATGTACTGGCATATCGTAGACCTATCATCTCGAATAGCCTCTCAAACTGCGTCTGAGGAATGGCCTTTGTGAATGGATCAGCAGTGTTATTCTCTGTATCTACTCTCTTTACCTCGATCTCCCGGCGATTGACGATCTCCCTGATCAGGTGATACCGCCTTAAGATGTGTCTGGACTTCTGATGGGACCTGGGTTCCTTCGCTAAAGCTATAGCGCCGTTGTTGTCGCAATACAGAGGTATTGGACCAACACTGGTAGGAACCACCTGAAGTTCTGTGAGAAACTTCTTCATCCAGACAGCTTCTTTTGCGGCATCGCAAGCAGCTATGTACTCCGCTTCCATCGTTGAGTCAGCAACGGTTTCCTGCTTGGAACTCTTCCAACAGACCGCCCCTCCATTGAGGGTAAAGACATAATCCGATATGGACTTAGAGTCATCCTTGTCACTCTGGAAGCTGGAGTCAGCAAAAGCCTCGATCTGGAGGTCTTTTCTGCCATACACCAAGAACATCTCCTTAGTCCTCCTCAGGTACTTGAGAATGTTCTTTACTGCTATCCAGTGCTTCTCCCCTGGGTTTGCCTGATACCGGCTTACAACGCTAAATGCGTATGCTACATCTGGTCTGGTACATAACATCGCATACATTATAGAGCCTACCGCAGAAGCGTAGGGTATAATCGACATGCGATCCCTTTCCAAATCAGTTTTGGGAGACATCTCTTTGGAGAGGGTGATTCCGTGACAAGCCGGTAGGTTACCGCGCTTAGAATCATCCATACTGAATCTTTTCAATATGGTGTCTATGTACCTGGACTGCGAAAGTCCCAACATCCTCTTTGATTTATCACGATAGATCTGGATCCCCAGAATGTAGGTGGTATCACCCAGGTCTTTCATGGAGAACTTCTGTGACAAGAATCTTTTGATTGACTGTAGCATAGGAATATCATTTCCTATTAGGAGAATTTCATCTACGTACAAGACGAGGAATACAACAACTCTCCCTACAATCTTACTGTATATGCATGATTCATCTGGATTTTTGACAAAGTCGAATTCTTTGACAGTATCTAAACAGATGTTCCAACTCCGCGATGCCTGCTTTAGTCCATAAATGGACTAAAGCAGCTTGCATACTTTACTGCTGCTCCCACTCTGGATGAATCTCTCTGGTTGATCCATATAGACGCACTCTTCCAAATTACCATTTAGAAAGGCCGTCTTTACGTCCATCTGCCAGATCTCATAATCGTGGAAGGCAGCAATAGCAAGAAGGACCCGAATGGATTTGAGCATAGCCACTGGAGAAAAGGTTTCGTCATAGTCCAAACCAGGTCTTTGACGGAAACCCTTTGCAACAAGTCTAGCCTTATAGGTTTCAACCTGTCCATCTACACCAATCTTCTTTCTGAAAATCCACTTGCATCCTACGGGTTTTACCCCATCTGGAGCAATGTCCAAAGTCCATACTTTGTTAGTGTACATGGACTCCATTTCGGTCCGCATTGCATCCAGCCATTTTACCGAGTCGCCGCTCTGAATGGCTTGCTGGAAGCTAGTAGGGTCATCATTATCAATGATGCAATCTTCTCGATCCCCGTCTATGAGAAAACCGTAGTATCTCTCGGGCGGATGAGACTGCTTACTACTTCTGCGGATAGGCGCTGGTATGTCCCTTTCTTCTGAAACTTCTTGTTCTACCAAACTTTCAGTAACAACTTGTGGTTCTGGAATTTCTTCCAGTTCTACTGCGCTCCCACTCTTTCGATTTTCTAAAAATTCAGTTTCTAAGAAGTGGGTATGATGAGAAACAAAAACCTTTTGTTCCTCTGCGTAATAGAAATAATATCCCTAGGAGTTCTTTGGATATCCCACAAGCTTACACTGTACTGAGCGTGCCTCGAGCTTGTCCGGATGCTGCTTTTTTACAAAAGCTGGACATCCCCATGTCCTAAAGTGTTTAAGACAGGATTTCTTCCCACTCCACATCTGATATGGTGTGGTAGGCACAGTCTTGGTTGGACCTGGTTCAAAAGATATGCAGCTGATTCTAGTGCATAACCCCAGAAAGATCGCGGTAACTCAGCCTTATTCATTATGAAACGAACCATATCCAATAGGGTTCGATTCCTCCTTTCCGATACACCATTGTGTTGTGGTGTGTATGGAGGAGTAAGCTGAGAGAGAATTCCATTCTCTTTTAAGTATCCCAGGAACTCGGCACTTAAGTATTCACCACCTCGATCAGATCTCAGTGTCTTGATACTTTTGCCTGTCTGTTTTCCACTTCATTCTTGTATTCTTGGAATTTCTCAAAGGCCTCGGATTTATGCTTCATTAAGAAGATATATCCATACCTAGAGAAATCATCCGTAAAAATAATGAAGTAGGAATAAACACCTCGCGCATGTGTAGACATTGGACCGCACAGGTCACTGTGTACGAGTCCTAAGAGCTCGCTCGCTCTTACTCCGTGTCCAGTAAACGGAGTCTTTGTCATCTTTCCCATGAGACAAGATTCACAAGTGGCATAAGATTGATATTCGAACGGATTCAAATATCCTTCTCTATGTAACTTCGTTAATCGTGTTTCATTGATGTGACCTAGTCTACAATGCCATAAGAAAGCCTGATTTATTTCTGGAGACTTTCTTTTAAGTGTGTTCTGGACATTGAAAACCTGAGCTTGATTCAATACGTATATACCGTCATCTAATGTACCGGACCCAATCAGAACTTGATTTAGGTGGATGTGAACTATATCGCTTACGAATGTAAAATCATATCCCTCTTTCGAAAGTAAGGACACTGATATGATATTACAAGTCAAACTAGGTACATACAAACAGTTACGTAGAATCAATATCTGTCCACTTGTCAAACCTAGGCGATATTCTCCCACGAATTCAGCGTCCACGCTCATTCCGTTTGCAACTCTGAGAGACAAATCACCTACCCTTATAACTCTACGGTTTCTCAAAGCATGTAATGAATTACAGATATGAGATCCTGCTCCGGTATCTAGTACCCAGGAAGTAGAGTTAATTGACAAACAGTTCTTAATTACAAACACACTTGAGGCTGAAGCCACAACATGCTTCATATCCTGGCTACTGGCTTCCAAAGCCCTGCAATCCTTCTGCCAATGCCCGTTCCCATAACAATAGGAACATCCCTCCTTAGCTACACCAAGTCCCGAAACTTTTGCTCTTCCCTTTCCTCCTACTTTATTGACACCGTATATCGGCTTTGTAGAAGTCTTCTTCTTTTCACCCTTTGCTTTCGCCCTGGATGTAGAAGAAGAAGGTCCCCTATTAAGCAGAGCTTGTGTCTCCCTGGTTTCTTTCAGGGTGTAAGTAGAGGGTAGGGACTGTGGAAATAAGTCAGCGTATGACCTGTTTCCCAACGTGGTCTCCAGGTCCTTGAGCTCATCAATATAGCTAGTCATTGTAAGGACGTCGTCCCCTACAGATGACCCGACAGCCAACCTCGTTTGAATTAATTCGTTCGAGGTCTCATATCTTGCGATTTGAGATTGCTCTCCATATAAATCTTTGTTATGGAGAAAGATGGAAAATAAGTCCATCTTCTCGTGCTGCTTCTGGTATACACCATCAACTGAAGCCAACACGAGGCACTTGGCTTTCACTTTATCCTTTTCCCTTGTCTGACGGATATCCATATCCGCGATGGTGGAAACTGGACCTGGGACGGCGGGATCTTGAGTAGTAATAGGGTGGTCCAGCTTGTCATAGGCAATGGACATCTGGACAGACCTTTGCCAGTCGTATAAGTTAGATTCAGTCAACTTGTTATCTAGATGTAACCTAGTCATGGTCACAAGGTCGCTGCAATAAGAGAGAGAGAGAGAAGAAAACACTTTAGCATGATGCTCTTGCAAGTTTAGATTGGTTTTTAATTTATCTAAACCGGATGGCTCCCACTGTTTCTCGAATCCTTCCTCAAACCATAAAAGAAGAATTAGCCAGGACTATTCTCACTGTACAATACTTGCTTAACCGTTCAGCCAGGCTAGTGTCAGTACTTCGAGGGAGGTTTTCCAACGCTTTCGCGAAGTTCCTTAATTAAATAACCTCTTTTCTCTGGGGGCGTAGCCCCGCTGACACCTTTCTCGACACCTACTTGGTTTATAGCATTGATTGTTAAGTGACGAATCTCCTGATAAGTAGCATATACTCACAGTAGGATCGGGATCCAAATATCATCGTGTGATAATGTTGAAGGAATCCTACCAACATCCATCAAACTCCAAATGGTATGCAATACTAGCAAGTTTCAGTTTCTTTAGAAACTCCCGATGTGGATTTTTGCCCCATGTTCTTATGACCTTGACTAAGGGCCAACAAATCATAAGTCACATGTCAAGTTCTGCCCATCATTATCTTGTTAATTTGAACCCACCCGTATATACTCTTGATTAAGGGCCAAACAAAGTAATACGACTGTTCCAAACCAACTCATCTATCTATGCAACAAATGAATACCCTAGCAGTTACCAATCACTATGTCTTGACTAAGGGCCAAACAAACATAGCTTGAATACTACTGACCATTCATAAGAAATGACGGAGGGCTACGACTAGTTTTAGCAAAACCGTGAACGTAGTGAACTTGATATAATTGAAGGAACCTGATAGCTTTTTAAAAGGAGTGGTTAAAGCTCCGCAATTAAAAATTCTGCTCTTTTAAAATAACCGAGTGGTTTCTTTTAAATTTGTTCCGACGATTCAACTTTGGTTTATTTTCTTTGCATTAAAATAATGCGTCCCATCATTTAACCTATCATTGCAGAAAACAACGAAAATACAACGTCCTCTTATGCCATTCGCATTCGCCACTGGGTCCCGTCATCACCCGTTAGGTTACTTAACTAACGACAGAGTGGGGACTGGGCTAGCGCCGGTGTAGAACATAAGTGACGTCTAAATAGCTATCATATATAGATATTGTACATTCGTCAGACGCAATAACAGGCATTCCAGATTACTGATGAACATTATTGGATATACAAGCAATCCGCGTTTGCTTTGAGCCTGCAACAAAAGACGGATTACACCGTTGTGATGAATAGCCATTACCCCACCCTAGACCCCTACGGGTACGGCAAACTACCCACCAAGTACCCGAAGTGAAGCGGTCTCCCTCAACAACGTGAGTAGGCCACTAAACACTTCAACGTACTCGGTAGTTTGTGTACCCCTCCTTGGGTCTACCCTAGGAGCAAAAAACAGTAAATGAAATAATACAACGGTGGCTACAACTGCAACCTGGATGTGCCCCGCAAAAGAATATTACATCATATTACAATTTACATCGAATGAATGAATATAAAACCCATCTCAAACCCCGGCTAATCATCACAACGATCCAATCAAGTACATATACACAAACAGTAAACATTACAGAAATGTGCAACCCCCTGCCAACCGACATACTAGCAGTTAGGGGAGGTTTACGAACACATTAATCATTACAGATAAAAACCCGATTAGCAAATAACTTAGAATATCGATCGACAACTTTTTTCCGTGTCTACCCCAAATGCAAGCCAGCACAGAAGTAACCTGGGCAGAAACAGAATATACTGGAAAACAAAACACCTAAATATATGAATAATAGAGCAAATCCGAGTCAACTCGGTGTTGACTCGGCGGCGGATCCGCGGCCAAAAGCACCTTCTTGCCGCGGATCCGCGGCCGTCTTGCCGAGTTAGGGGCTCGTATTTTCCCAGTATTCTTATAATACCCTGCTGTGAATTTTAAGGCATATCAAATAATTTTTTTGACACTTTTAAAATCAACAGAAACTGTTAGCGTGTTCGGGGTGTTGTTTTCGTGTTTTCCGTCGATCGAAGTTCTAATTAGTTGCTAACAAGCTAGTAATGGTTTAGTTGGCTCTGACACCACTGTAAGTCCATGTCACGCACCCCACGAACTTGCGGGAAGGCGGAATATATGAAAAATGATTATCAAAGGTTCGTAACACAGACTTGAGCTCATGAATCGTATCTAAACCGTTACTAGCAAACTACGAAAGGTTTAACTACTCGGATTCGAAGTTACACCTCACGTTACTTGTCCTTCAGGTCTTCATCACTGTCCTCCACTCCTTGTAGGCTCTTTGGAATGTCGGCACCTCAACGGCCTCCTCGAGTCAAAGACAATCCACCCGAGAGCTTCCTACTCCAAGCTTAACATCTAACTTGAGGTAATTAGGTTACTCAAAGTGCTAATCTAAGTAACCTAGCTGATATAGAGTTGGATTATGGATGTATTAGTCTAGCTAACCCTTGATCTCAACACATGAGAGGTTAGGGTTAGGGTTTGAAGAGGGAGAGCTTGAGGAGAGAGAAGGTGAGAATGAGAATCCTTTTTGGATGAATAAATCATATGTGTATATATGAAACATATCATATATCTTAAATGAATAACAAATAATGATATATCATCATGTTTCATTAATTCACTAAGTGATTCATCACATGAGTCATATAAATCATAAATGATTCATTAACTCCATGTATGAATCACACCATGACTCATTTATCCAATTAATGCAAATGCCACCTTAACCCCCAAGTCACCATGCTTCTAGAAACTTCCCGAAAAATTACGAGAACGCCCCTCCTATCCGTGAAAACACGAAAAAACTTTAGACTGTATAAATCCAATAATCCGATACTAGAATCTGGCTTAAACCAAAGCCGACTAGTAAAAACTGTCCGAACATCGTACGTGCGTAAAAACACGTATGCGTCCGAACCCTATCGTAAAACCATACGACCTCTATATCGTTTCGCTCGAAGCAGGAAAACTCTCTGTGTGGGACTCTAAAGACCCGACACTACGCTGGCAGTAGGTTTAACCACAGACCGCAAGCGGCACTAGCTATACATAACGGTCCCCGGGTAGATGTCGATAAGAAGGCCGATGAGGAAACCCATCCGAACTCCTACTGAGCCTGCTGTGACAATCTCCGTACAGTCCGGTCTGTTCGTCTAGGACTATCGCATATCGGGCCTAGGGGGCAAGCGTCAGTCCCCTAAAACCGGTATAAGTCATGTCGGAGCGTAGCCCATTACACCTTGAGAAACTACTGGAAAACCTACCAGTAAATCTTGCTTGCCCTGGCCAGGGACTTTGCGTAATGGCTCTCTGACACAGCGCGATATCAACTCCCAATACCGGGAGAGACGAATCCTGTCTAACCGCCACTGCCTCCAAGTGCTCGGGACTGCACCCAACTGCTATCTATTTGCACGACTCCTTTGAGCCGTGGTAGGGTAGCAATCTAAGAACAGTGGGACACACTCGAGGCGAAGTAGCAGTGTCAAGTCTGTGGACTATGCTGTACTCATGTCACCTGGGAACTGTTAACTGACGACGGGTATAATCCCAACCAACAGTTCCCCATGAGTCCTGTCCGGTGTACTCGTAACCTAACGAGCACCTGTATACTATCTCCAGTACGACGTATTGACGGCTGTGGGACAGACCATCTCCCCAACTGGGATGAGAAGCGTACACACTAGTCTACTCCGGAGTATCGATGCCCTGTCTCGATAATCCTACGACTAGGGACCTGTATAGGATGTTGTTTATAGACTACCGAGCCCCCACTAGTGTGACTGCCATCACAACGCTGGTAATCAAGCAAAGATCCTAAGGGCTCTACTAATATGTATAAGCGATACGTTACAAGAAACATATGCACATATTAAAGTAGACACAAACCAAGTAGCATACTACCATTTTTAGCAAGACTGTCAATACAACTGTGAATATCCCAAGCTTCCATTAAGTAATATACAAACTAGTATGATACAGTAATGGCCTTCTAGGGCATAAACACTAACAGATTGTAGGTATGATCGTGAGGACTTCCGAGACGACGAGGACGGGCGAGGCGATTGTAGGTTTCGACTAGCTCGAGACGTCGGTTAGTAGATTTATATCTACGGGGGAAGTCGAGTAGAAGGCATATAGCACCCCCATAACCGTAGTAATTAGAATACTATATATTTGAACCTTATACCTAACTTATAGGGTCATGCTAGAATACCCATATGCGTACATTCGTACACTTAATACGTAGTTACGTATTAATCTTTATTTCATAGCTATGAGGCTATATATGTATGTATATATATAGTTATATATATGATTATGGTGTTGTGCTCTCCGCGACTAGATGTTCGTACTTCATATGATATGTGTTGGCGTATGCGATTATAAATCCGTACTATTTTGGTTGGATGATATTGTACGAGAGAGATTCTGTACCTGATGTAATGAGGATAGATTGTCGAATAAGACTGATATTTATATGACTTGGAAAGTCTTGCTAAATCCCGATTGGGACTTATGAGATATTTAGAGCTATACTTATTTAAAAATTAACGATCCATTTCCTACTTTTAAATGATAATGTTAAGAATGCAATACGAATTTTCAAATAATATCTATTTTAAAAATATCGCAGCCTCCTTATTTCCAAAATAACGTTTCGTTCTCGAAAGTAATTATCTATATTAACGCATGTTCACGTTATGATTATTCTATTCATTATACGCTCGCGCATCGATTACTTTATTGTATACGCTACGCTTATACCATTAGTTATATTTAGCTTTGTAGGCTAGTTTACCATTGCCATGCTATATGAACACACTTGTAGAATATCGCACAACTACCATGATTTCCCTGTTGCACGATCACAGACGTGCATATTACACTACACATCATTGGTCCTGCCATAACACTGTAGGATTGCCATGATAAGTTATACTCATGATGATATTAGTACGGTCTATTATGACTTCGTCATAGATATGCACGACGCATTGTGATACTTGCTGATTTGAGATACGAATACCATTGCCATGGGTATTCGTATATGATCGACATAGATTTTATGATATTTTTATTTATGATGATAAATCTCAGTGGTATAGAACACTGATATATATATATATATATATATATATATATATATATATATATATATAATCATCTAAATGAACTATGCAAATGTTGTTTTTCGGTACTTGACGTTTTTGACGTTTTCCATGGATTTGAGAAACCGCGGTATGATTTATAAAACTTGGGTATGATTTAAAAATGTGGTTTTCTCTTGATATGATGATTTGGCGTCTACCATGAGTTTTCTGATTTGGTTTTTATCTGAACCGAGTGGGGGAGATATATGGTTGTCGATGTGTTACATTATCCGGACTGAGTGGGGAGATATACAGTCAGATACATGGTGGACCCGGTATAACACTGAAAGGCAGAGAGTCCGTAGGGAGGTACGGGAAGCCTAGCGCGATTGGTCGATACCGGTGATAGTATTGGAGCGCGACGGATATCCAGGAGATACCGGCCGAGACTATTTGATATCGAGAGAGGGCCGGTCTGGGAGACGGTGCATACGATATCTGGTTTTCATGTGTCGTTGATAGACACATGTATTTATGATGATTTAGACCGTCGATACTGGACACTTAGTTGATAACGATTTCAAGTGTCGATGATGGACACTCACTTGATGATATATATATATATATATATTAAGGACGACATATTTCCATATATTGATGATCTCGAGGATCATGTGTGTTGTGCGCGATCCGTTATGACGTGCTTATGGATATTGATGCGATATATATATATGTGTGTGTGTGTGTGTGTGTGTGTGTGTGTGTGTATTCGTTATCATATAGTATGATAGTATTATACTATATGATCTAGGTAGATCGTTATGCATTTTGATTTCTACCTTGTGGTATCTTTCTACTCACGAGTTGGCAACTCACCCCCATTGTGCTTTAGTTTCTTTCAGGAACGACCGTTCGGATCAGTAGCGGCTTGCCGGCACACTTCTTATTTCGGTGATTGCTCTGGTAAGTGGGTTATATGTTAGATCGTAACCGCCCCTCGTATATGTATATTCTTTTGTGATCTATTTAAGAACTCCATCGACCAAAACTTGTATATTTTGTGGACTTAGAGACGAGGCTTGTATGTTATTCTTTTAGATCTCATGCTTGGATATAATCGACTTGAAGATACTTATAGTATTTTTCTTACATGTTCTTGTGATGATCTTTGCCTTGGGCATCGTATATTACTACATGATTATGATTTCACCAATTGGACGATGAGATAGCTCCCGATTGGGAACGCTAATATATATATATATGTGTGTGTGTGTGTGTGTACTGGTTTTTATCAAAATTTACAAAGGAGGTGCGGCCCGATTTTTAAATGACGTATGTGTTTTCAAACAGACATTGTTTATACTTTAAAAAAGAATTTGATTTTATTTAATAACCCTTTTCAAAACTGCACCTCCACTATTTCTTTACAAAGGTTTAGACTCCGATTTTTTTGCTTACTTGGGTTGCAGTGGGGTTTTATAGGCTTCACGTGATTCAAGTGCCGGTCGCGTGCCTTTTCCAGGTCGTGACACACGCACCAGGCCACCCACGTACTACACACCGCACCCTGCATCGCTTGCGCCGCCGCCGCCTCCGTTGCCTGCGCCGCCGCCACTGCTACTGTCCTCCATCGTCTTCGTTTTCTCCGAGGCAGTCACATTTGTTGTGGACATCGCCATCGCAGCGTACTCCTTGTCCGTGTCACACTCATGTCACACCGTGCTGGCTCTGCTCCGTTCGTAGCCGTCTCGTGTATCGAGGTGATCACCGCGTCCGTGTCGCTTCCAATTCAGTAATCTAAGGCAAGTGATCCCTATCACTTTCTATCATGCTATGTTATATGTTATAATCTGTATAATCGAATCGATAATTATATTTAAAACGTATTGTAACCGAATTGGTTTTCGAGTGTGAGCCGTTATTGCATATAACGTGATGAATTGAACGCATAATGGGTATAATACCTCGTATTAAACATATAGAACTTACAGGGATCAAATCCCGTTCATACCAGTTAGTTAAAACTCACATTTCGATAGTTATATAATTACATGCTAAGTGCTCGATGAATTGTCCACAACCAAAACCTTGTTTAAAATCCATAAAATTTATGATCAAAAGATTAAGTTACTATTGATTAGCATTGTGTAGAAATTTGGGTTTAAAACATTGAAGTTTCACACATGAAATGTCGTCCCAAAGAGGCAACGACGAATCTGAATATTTACTGTATATGCTGCATTGATAAATTCATATTAAATCACAGAAAAATCGTATTGTAACGTGTGTGGGTCTGTATCGAAGCTAACTGGATAATCTAAATATCTATTATAAATTTTACTAAAAGTTTTGTGGTTATGATTTTGCAAACTGTGGAGAAATACGGCTCTGGACTGCAATCTAGACCAGTATTCTCTAATAACATCTGTTTTTAAACCCTTCTATAAACCTGTATATACACAGTATTATGTCGAGACCCATATCTCGATATAGATAATTGAATCATATATCATATGGCACCAGTCTCAATTATTTTCGTTACCGTTTGATATTTTTAATGCATTTTATACTGCCGATATGTTCTGCTGTTTTTCTGCTGTGATATTTTAAACCTATCGACTTTGCAATGACCATAATTCTCTGCACACACATGATTTCAATGTTTTATCTGTTGTGTTAGAAATTTAACTTTAAAACCTAAAATTCATTGAACTGTAGCGATCATATATTCAGAACATAAACTGAAGTAAAATCCATGCGAAGTTGTACTTCCAGATCTAAAACTGGAATTCCAACCGTGCGCATCTTCTTTAAAACATTGTTCTAAATAGAAATATCATGAACATTTATCTCAATCAGGTACTGATTGCAGAAGGTACATTATGTAATGGTATATACGTTCTTAATCTAAACACAGTTTTCAATATAAACACATCCAAGAGGAAAAGTTTAGATACGAACGAAACCAACTTGTGGCATTGTAGACTTGTTCATATCAATGAGACCAGACTGGATAAGTTGTATAAAGATAGATATTTGGATCCGTTAGAGTTTACATCTTATGAAACTTTCTAGTCTTGTCTCAGAAGAAAGATGACCAAAATTCCGTTCACGGTATACGGAAAAAGAGCTAAGAGCTCTTGGAACTCATATAAAGTGATGTGTGTGGTCCAATGTCTACACATGCGAGGGGGTTCTCGTATTTCATTACATTCACTGATGATCTCTCTAGGTTCGGATATGTATTCTTGCTGAAACACAAATCCGAAACTTTTGAGAAATTCAAAAAATATAAGAACGAAATAGAGAACCAGACTGGCAAAAGTATCAAGGTCTTATGATCTGATCGAGGAGGTGAATACTTGAGCAATGAATTCCTTGACTTTCTAAAAGAGAATGATATTCTCTCTCACCTTACTCCGCCGTATACAGCACAACACAATGGTATATCGGAGCTGAGGAATCACACCCTTTTGGATATAGTTCGCTCCATGATGAGTAGTGCCGAGTTATCTTTTTCATTTTGGGAATATACACTTGAATCGGCTGCATATGTATTGAAAGGGCTCCTACCAAATATGTGTCTACCACTCCATATGAAATGTGGGACGGGAAGAGACCATATCTTAATTTTATTAAGATATGGGGTTGTCCTGCTTATATAAAGAAGCAGAACCCAGACAAGCTCAAGACACGGTCAGTTTTGTGTAAGTTTGTAGGATATTCTAAATATTTGCAAGTTTATATGTTTTACCATACCGAGAAACAAAAGATGTTTGTTGCTCACCACGCCATCTTTTTAAAGAAAGAATTTCTTCCAAAAGAAATTGGTGGGAGTACGGTAGAACTGGAAGAAATGCAAGAACCAAAAACTGTAACTAAAGAATTGGTAGAACCGCAGGATTCAATTGGCCCGGACGAACCTCATCCACTCCACAGATCTAGTAGGATTTCTCATCCGCCCGAGAGATACTATGGTTTTCTCATAGACGGAGATCGAGAGGATTGTATCTTGAAAGAAAATAATCCTACTAGTTTCGAGCAGGCCATTACCAATAGGGACTCTGTGAAATGGTTGGATGCTATGCGATTCGAAATGGAGTCCATGTACACCAACAAAGTTTAAAGTTTGGACGTTGCACCAACAGAGTAAAACCCGTTGGCTGTAAATGGATCTTCAAGAAGAAAATTGGTGCAGATAAACAGGTAGAAACCTATAAGGCTAGACTTATTGCAAAAGGTTTTTGTTAAAGACCAAGTGTGGACTATGACGAAACCTTTTCTCCAGTGGCTATGCAGAAATCCATTTAGATCCAACATGCCATTGCTGCCTTCTATGACTATAACAACCGGCAGATGGACGTAAAAACGACTTTTCTAAATGGAAGTTTAGAAGTGTGCGTTTATATGGATCAGTTAGAGGGCTTCGTAGACAGTGGGAGCATCGGGAAGGTTTGCAAGTTGCTTAAATCCATTTGTGGATTAAAGCATGCATCGCGGAGTTGAAACATCTGTTTTAATGAAACAATCAAGGAATTTGATTTTATCAAAAACGTTGATGAACCTTGTATATATAAGAAGATTGCAGAGAGAGAGCTGTCGTATTCCTCGTTTTGTACGACGATGACATTTTCCTAACAGAAAATGGCATTCTTATGTTGCAGTCGGTCAAGCTGTTCTTGTCAAAAAAGTTATTCATAAAATACCTGGGTGATGCCTCCTACATTCTGGGGATAAAAATCTGTAGGGTTGCTAGGCACGCGCACAAGGGTCTACGAGGCATCAACCATGCCCGATTTAAAATTTAGCCGTGCCGAACAACCCAAAGCCGGATGTTTAAACTAGAGTTTATGCGAAAACAAGTATGTTAAACACTTTAACACTAAGTGGGAGTGATTACAACCTTTGTAGATCCGGTCCTTCACTTTATAAGCTCCGTGTTGTGGTCCCTTCGCTGCGATCATCGTGTTCCAGACTCTCGAGAGGCTCCACGAAGAGAAAGATGCAGTCTTGCTTCCGATCTTCGATAACAAAGATGATCTACCTTGAAGTTTCGTTAACACAAGCTATCACTCATGAAATGATGTGAACACCCTCATCTAAATGGCAAGGATAGATGAGGATGATGAAGTAGGATTTTTGCTCTCATTTGTTTTCTTATTCTCACTCATTTTTCATCACTTAGAAAAAGCTAGAAAGATTTTTCCATGAAAAGAAAGAAGGAAGAAGATGAATGAATCAATTAAATCCTTTTGTGATGAATAATGAAAGGATAAAGATGATCAATAATGCAACCATGGTTGATTAAACCATTATAGAGAATTAACCAAGGCTAGGGTTTGGGTTAGGTTAAGAATGAGTCACTTGAAAATATCTTTTCCAAAACAAAAGAAAACCTTCTAGAAACATCTAGAAAGCATTAACCCAAATCAAACCCTAATCTTGTTTAATCTCTACTAAACATGTTGCATTAGTTATCATATCATGTTACAATATTATATATCACATATATAATATTTATTCTAACAAAATAAAATAATACAATTAACATATATCGCATATATATCAATGTATTACCCGAGTGAGAAAAAGAATCTTTTAGTGAGCTAATATTAGTTAATATAATTTAATATATCATATATATTATTATACATTAAATTATCGAATCAACGCTTGATCCGACAATCCGGCCATATCGCATATAATCGACTAATACGATGACCCGGCTATATCACATATACCCGGCCGATATCTCATATCGCGAGAATCCAATGCGGTATCACATACCGCATTATCCTCGTTCCCGCACATATCATATATGTGCTCCTACTCCGTTTCGCCTGAGCCAAGAAACCTCTGTGTAGGACTCTAAACAATCGTCAATACGCCGGCAGTAGGTGATGATCATATCAAACACCCACAAGCTGCAAGCGGTCAGCTAAACGTAACTGCCACCCAGGTATTGAGCGCTCAGAAGATCAACAAGCAAGCCTGTACATTCTCCTGTAAATCCAATCAGTAACACTCCCGTACATTCCGGTCTCGTCGTCTGATATGTCGCGTATCTCGCCTAGGGGTGGTAAACGTCAGACCCCAGTAGCTCGATAAGTCGTGTCGATTTGAGGTCTATAACAGTTCGAGAAACTACTGATAACACTTACCAGTAAATCTCAGCAACCCTGGCCAGGGATTCCGGTTATAGCCAATCGAACACAGCACAACATCAACTCCCTATACCGGGAGAGACGAATCCCCTCCTATCGCTCATTGCCTCCATGTGATTCGGGACTGTACCCAAAAGCCATCTTTTTGCACGCCCTCTTGGACGTGGTATGATGGAAATCAAAGCACAGTGGGAATCACACAAGACTCTATGACGATCTCGGGTCAACGGACTACTCTGTACCAGTGTCACCGGAGAACTGCCATCTGACGTGAGGTATAATGCCATCTGACGTGAGGTATAATACCATCTGGGAGTTCTCGGCGAGTCCGTCCGGTGTACCCAGTCTCTAATGAGCACCCGTACACCATCCTTGATGTCAAACACCGATGGATATGGGATCATCCATCGCCTATCATATGGGTCAAGATGCGTATACGCTAGTCTATTCTGGTGCATCGATGCCCTATCTCGATACACCCTCGACTAGGAATTGTTATAGGATGTACTCGTCGACTACCGTGACCCCACTAGTATGATCTCATCATAGTCCCAGTAGTCGAGTACATATCCTAAGGGCTTTATCAACATGTAACATAGAGACAATCAGAGTACATGTTAAGATAAAGTACAACCAGATAGCATACTATCATGTCGAGCAAGAAAGTCCTCCCTATATATGTCCAAGCATCCATTACAATATACATCGTATGTACAGTAATGGCCTCTAGGGCATACATATAACTAAAAAAATCTACAGAGATAGATCCAAGAGAATGTTGTGACTTTTACAGTCCAGATACATAGACAACTTACTAAAAAGATTTAGTATGGAAGATTCCAAACACAGTAATTTACCCGCTTATCACGGAATCACCCTTTCCAAAGAGATGTCTCTCAAGACCGATGAAGAGAGGGCTCGCATGAGCATTATACCCTATGTTTCGGCGGTAGGATCTATAATATATGCGATATTGTGTACCAGACCAGATGTAGCTTACGCACTTAGTGTGGTAAACATGTATCAGTCAAACTCAGGGGAGAAACATTGGACAGTTATGAAGAACATTCTAAAGTACCTGAGAAGGACTAAGGAGATGTTCTTAGTGTACCGTAATGGAGACCTTCAGATGGAATTCTTTACCTATTCAAGCTTCCAAAGTGACAAGAATGACAACAATTTCGTCTTGAGTTATGTATTTACCCTCAACGGAGGGGCGATATGTTGGAAGAGTTCCAAACAGGATACCGCAGCAGGCTCGACGATGGAGGTTGAGTACATTGCTGCAAACGATGCCGCAAAAGAAGCGGTCTGGATGAGAAAGGTCATTACTGAACTTGAGCTAGTTCCGTCTATTGTTGATCCAATACCTTTGTATTGCAATAATAATGGGGCTATGGTATTAGCAAAGGAACCATGGTCCCATCAGCGATCCAGATATATCTTGAGGCGGTATCATCTGATCAGGGAGATCGTAGATCGCCGGGAGATCGAGGTTCGGAGAGTAGATACAAAAAAACACGGCAGATCCATTCACAAAGGCCCCCTCTCAAACACAGTTCGAGCGACTTTTTAAGATGTTGGGTATGCAATACACCTACAACTGGAGCAGACGTTGGGTTCTCGATATGCCAATAATAAGCCTTAGTGCAGGTAGGAGGTTGTTGGATATGTATGTCTTAGAGGTATTTATTGTATATGATACCAGGGATATATAAAAGTCTACCCTAGCACCACCATGAGGTCCAAGTGACATCAAGCATGCCAAATTCAAATTTTTATAGGTGCTAAGCTAGACTAAACAAGATCTTTAACTAGATGATTAGGGTTTAGGTTTGATATCAAAGTAAAACCATAAGAAGTGAAGATGGCTATACACTCGTAGATCGAGTCCTTCACTTCACATGCTCCGTGTAGTAGTCTCGCGACCCCACTAGGCTCCACTTGAGGGTTTGGACAAGCTTCCTCCAATGACCTTCGTGCCGAAGATGATCCACGCGAAGTCCCTCTAACTCAAGCTACCTCTACACTAAACTCTTTAGCATAGGAAACACGCTACACTTGATCGCCAGTCAAGAATAGGATGGTGAAGTAATGGATTTGAGACTCACTAATATGTGTTCAAGCTTCATGATTCACATCACATGTGAGGGTTGAAGCTTGAACCATGGTGGCATGAAGAAGAGGAAGAAGATGAGAACAAGAGAGCAAGCCATGAAAATTGGCTAAGTGTTGGAATGAATGAAGTGAATGGCAACCCCTTGACCTTCACTCATTCAAGCATGGAAAAAATTCCTATTTTCCACCTCAATTTCTATTTTCCAAAAATAGAAATTCATACCATGCTTAATATATATATATATATATATATATATATATATATATATATCATATTTATATATATTTTAATATATATTAAGTAAATAATTAGTGAGCTAATAATATTAGTTAAGATATAATTATATCAAATATAATATATATATCACATTATTAAATCAACACTTGATTTAATAATCTAGTTATATCATATATGACCGACTAATATCATTTATTTGAGTATCACATTATCAAATCAACACTTGATTCAATAATCTAGTTATATCACATATAACCTAACTTGAAAACAGATAACTGCCAGATTATAATACGGTATCACATACATGTATTTAATCAGGCCCACACACATATTACATATGTGTCCTACTTCGTTTCGCTTGAACCAGGGAACTTCTGTGTGGGACTCTAAAAACTCATCAATACGTCAGCAGCAGGTGATGATCACATCAGTCACCTACAAGCCATCAGCGGTACTAGCTGGATGTAACGGCTATCCGGGTATTGAGCGATATGAAGATCAACAAGTAAGCTTGTCCGTACTCTCCATGAAGCCTATCAGCAACACTACCGGACAGTCCGGTCACTTCGTCTGATATGTCGCATATCATGTCTAGGGGTGGTAAACGTCAGACCCTAGTAACGTGATAAGTCATGCCGATGTCTGGCCTATAACGGTTCGAGAAACTACTAATAACACTTATTAGTAAATCTCAGCAGCAGCCCTGGTCAGGGACTTCCAGTTATAGCCAATCGAACACAGCGCAACATCAACCCCCAATACCGGGAGAAATGAAACCCCTCTTATCGCTCATTGCCTCCATGTGACTCGGGACTGTACCCAAAATCCACCTGTTTGCACAACTCCTCTTGAGCGTGGTAGGGAGGAAATCAAAGCACAGTAGGAGCCACACAAGACTCTATGAAGATCTCGGGTCTACAGACTAACCTGTACCAGTGTTATCAGAGGACTGCTATCTGACGATAGGTGTACTACCAATTAGGAGTTCTCGGCGAGTCCGTTCGGTGTACCCATTCTCTAATGAGCACCTGTGTACAATCTTTGATGTCGCACACCAATGGCTGTGGGATCAGTCATCGCCCTCTAAGAGATAAGAAACGTACACACTAGTCTATCTTGGAATATCGATGCTCTGGTCTCAATATTCGCTTGACTAGGAACAGATTGAAGGATGTACTTTTGAACCACCCTGGCCCCACTAGTATGATCTCATCATAATCCTGGTAGTCAAGTACATATCTTAAGGGCTTTATCAACATATAAGAGATTGCCTCAAGCTTGTCCAGATTATACTTTCCAACATAGGCCGGACAATCCCATATCTTAACTCGTTTAAGAGATAGTCTCTTCACATTCCATATCTCATATAGAGTGGTAGACAACAGATTTGGTCGGAACACTATTCAATAGGTATACAACCATCTCAAGTGCATATCCCCAAAAGGAAATAGGCAACTCAACAGTACTCATCATAGAGCGCACCATATCTCATAGGGTGTGATTCATCCATCCCGATATACCGCAGTGTTGTAGTGTATACGGAGGAGTAAGCTGAGAGAGAATCTCATTTTCTTTTAAATAGTCTCGGAATTCCGTGCTTAAGTATTCTTCTCCCCGATCATATCGAAGGATTTGAATACTTTTACCCATCTGGTTCTCAACTTCGTACTTATCTTCCTTGAAATTCTCAAAAGATTCAAATTTTGTGTTTCAACAAAAACACATGTCCGTATCTTGAGAGAACATCGGTGAATGTAATAAAGTACGCGGAACCATCCCTGGCATATGTAGACATAGGACAGCATACATCACTATGAATCTGTCCAAGAGTTCAGTAGCTCTTTCTCCGTTTCCAGTAAACGGAGATTTGGTCACCTTGGTCTTTGAGACATGACCGGCAAGTTTCATAAGATGTAAATTTAAACGGATTCAAATATGCATCCTTATGGAACTTTAGCCTGTCTTGTTTCATCGATATGACCCAGTCTACAATACCACAAGAAGACTTCGTTCATTTCTGAACTGTTCCTCTTGTGTGCGTTCTGTACGTTAGAAGTGTGTTTTGATTCAGAACGTGTATACCGTTATACAACGTACCATACCCAATCAACACTTGATTCAGGAAAATATTCACAATATTTTGGTACGGAATAACAGTCGCTTATAATCATTATATTATCAGTTGGTAACACTAGGTGATATCTGCCAACTGCTTTGGCTACAACAATTGCACCATTCCCTACTACTAGAGATATATCACCATTTTCCAGTTCTCTACCTTTCTATAGCCCATGTAACAAATTACATGTGTGGGATCATGATCCGGTATCCAATACCCAGGACGTAGAGGTAATTGAGAAACAGTTCTTGGTTACGAACACACCCGAAAACAATGCATCAACATACTTATTCTTCGTTTGGGTGGCGTGAGAATCCGGATATTCCCATATTCCTTGCTCAGGCTTATGATAATCATAAGATAGAGGGGAACCTAGCCCAGTATAATAAGTAGGTTCGGTCAATACACCCATATTATTATCTTGATTAAGGCATTTCATTAGTTGCTACCAGGAGAGAGAGAAGGATAATCACTTTGCGTGCGCTTTTTGCAAGATTAGATTGGTTATTTTATCTAATCAGGATGGCTCCCACTGTTTTTATCAAATCTTCCTTCAAACCCTAAAAGGTAAGATTATCCGGGATTAATTACACCTTACAGGTTCGCCAATCGTTCGGCCAGGAAGGTATCGGTACTCCGAGGGAGGTTTCACGTGCTTTCGCACGGACCTAATTAAAATAAACCTCGTTTCCCTATAGGCATAACCCCGTTGACACCTTTCTAGACACCTGCTGGATCAGTTAATTGTAAAGTGCAAAATTCTCCCAGGAGTAACACTTACTCGCAGTGAGTATCGGGATCCAACTATCACATAGAAGGTATGCAATCTCATTGCAAATTTCAACACTTGAAATTCCCGATAATAGTTTTTACTCCTAGCAACTTATGACCTTTGCTATGGTCAACAAATCATAAGTGCTAGTCAAGTTCAACCCGTCATTTCTTGATTGAATTAAACCCACCCGTGCGACCCTTGTCTAAGGTCAACAAAGCCGCATGACTACCCTAATCCAATCGCATCACATGCTGCAGACAAGCACTAATTAGCTACCGCACACTACATCTTGGCTATGGTCAACAAGCGCAACACGAATACTAAATAGTACTTATCTGAAATGACGGAGGGATACACTTAAGAAAACCGTGAGCGTAATGAACTTGATATCGTTATAGAATCTAGTGATTTTGAAAATGAGTGTTTTTTAGATTTTTTCTAGTTTCGCTAAAGAGGTCACTCCCGGTGAAGGGATCTCGGCTCTTTCCTCATCGAATGAGGTGCAGGATATTCAGGAATACCACCATATAAAACAAGAACTAAAGAAGCTGTCAAAAACAAAACCGAGTGGGTTGTAGCATTTGCTAGTTTCGCTAAAGTGGTCACCCCCGGTGAAGGGATCTCGGCTCTTTCCTCATCGAATGAGGTGCTGGATATTCATCAAGGAATACCATTATGCAAAGCAAAAACTAGAGCTACCTGTTTTTAAAAAATTTGATTCTACAATATCTTTAGGTTTCTTTCTTTTCATTAATCTTATTAATGAAGTCCCATCATTTAATGTTTCCTAAACATTGCAGAAAAGTGAAACGAAAATAGAACGTACGCTTATGCCATCTGCATTCGCCACTGGGCCCCGTCATGCATCGTTAGGTTACTTAACTATTGGCAGAGCGGGGGCTGGACTAGCGCGGGTGCAAAACATAAGCAACGTTTATTATATATCATATATGTAATATAATATTCGTCTCACGCAGTTATATGATCAACATCACAGAACCAAGCAGCAGAAGCAACATATGAAATATTGGATATATTAGGATTTCCGTATTTTAAATTTAGCCAGTAATATAAAACACGGATTCCACTGTCGTGATGAATAGCCAAACCCACATCCCATAGACCCCTACGTGAGCAGCAAGTAACCCTACCAATTCTAAAGTTATGAGACCCGGTCTCAACTCCTTGAGATGGTCTCCCACTGGACTCTAGAACCCGGTTACTTGTGCTCCCTACCTTGGGTTTATCCTAATGCGGAAAAGTAAATAATATACATCGTGGTGACATCATCCTCAACCCGGATATGCCCCAATAAAAGAATATTACATACAAATTTTACACGAATGAAAATTGAAAAACTCTCATCTCACATAAAACCTCCGGCTATTCAATCACAACGATCCAATTAAACATATCAGCGACACATAATATCACATATTATCAACGTAAATAAATACGCGTATCCCAAATTCCGTAGACATATAGCAACGAGATTTGGGATACCCCACGTATTACACTTACGGTCGCAGAAAAGAAATGTAAAACTGCAATAATTAGAATCAGCATATCCTTAGACATCATAAACCCGGAATATCTCATATTCCGAATTTCATGCCTAACTTTATAAACCCCGCATTTTAGTCTCATATCAAAAACTCTTTTCAATAATTTAGTTGGGTAATTCAACAAGATTCCCGACTACCCGATCGAATACGCGTCAGAAACTATAGTAGATGGCCGCACCCCCGATGTCGTCGACCAAGTGCACTTAGGCGGAACACCGTGGCCGCAAGCACCCAAGTGGATGCTATTGGCAACGGGGTTCTCCTACAGTCGCCTGGTTGGGGCAATGGGGTGTGGCTACCTAGTACAGTTATTCAGCGAGCATTCGCGTATGATACGCGATTGCGACGGAGTTTCGATCCGAATCGAAACTTTGTGGCAATCGATCTTCCGAGACTAAAACGCTAGATTTATAATCATTAACTAGTTTTCACAAAACCAATTAAATGTGGATCCTCACTACTGCATCCATATCAAAATAAAACCCAAACGATGCAATAATTATGAATACGAAACACTCTGTATTAGTCCCTTACCAAATTAATATCACATGAAATTTTGGACTAATTAAACAATACCGAGAACCCCAAAACTAAGCCACTGGAACACCAAAAAATTTCGAGCCAAAAAATAGCAAAGGGGACCGGCGAGGCCGGGTAATATGGGCATTTCGCCGGGTTAACGGTGGTATTTTGGCCTCGAATTTCTCCAGTGTTCAAGTTGCATCATATACAACATTCTGCAGTTGCTTAAAAAAATTTTAGAAGAAGTTTCAAAATTGACAGAAACTTGATTTTTGGGTTTCGTTGTTTCGGAGTTTTTCGGTTTCGTGATTCTAATTACATCGTCTAATCTTCTAGCTTTGGCTCTAATACCATGAAAGTCTACCCTAGCACCACCATGAGGTCCAAGTGACATCAAGCATGCCAAATGCATATTTTTATAAGTGTTAAGCTAGATTAAACAAGATATTTAACTAGATGATTAGGGTTTAGGTTTGATATCAAAGTAAAACCATAAGAAGTGAAGATAGCTATACCCTCGTAGATCGAGTCCTTCACTTCACATGCTCCATGTAGTAGTCCCACGACTCCACTAGGCTCCACTAAAGGGTTTGGACGAGCTTCCTCCGATGACTTTCGTGCCGAAGATGATCCACGCGAAGTCCCTCCAACTCAATCTACCTCTACACTAAACTCTTTAGCATAGGAAACACGCTACACTTGATCGCTAGTCAAGAGTAGGATGGTGAAGTAGGGGATTTGATCCTCACTAATATGTGTTCAAGCTTCATAATTCACGTCACATGTGAGGGTTGAAACTTGAACCATGGTGGCATGAAGAAGAGGAAGAAGATGAAAGCAAGAGAGCAAGCCATGAAAATTGGCTAAGTGTTGGAATGAATGAAGTGAATGGCAACCCCTTGACCCTCACTCATTCAAGCATAGAAAAAATTGCAATATAAAATTGCAACCATACTTGAATAGTGAGTCAAGATGAATAAACAAATAACAAATGCCATACCACACCATGCTCCCATTTTCCACTTCAATTTCTATTTTCCAAAAATAGAAATTCATACCATGCTTAATATAAATATAAATAAATATATATATCATATTTATATATTTTTTAATATATATTAAGTAAATAATTGGTGAGCTAATAATATTAGTTAAGATATAATTATATCAAATATAATATATATCACATTATTAAATCAACACTTGATTTAATAATCCGGTTATATCACATATGACCGACTAATATCATTTATCTGAGTATCACATTATCAAATCAACACTTGATTCGATAATCTGGTTATATCACATATAACCTAACTTGATAACAGATAACTACCAGATTACAATACGGTATCACATACACGTATTTAATCAGGCCCACACACATATTACATATGTGTCCTAGTTCGTTTCGCTTGAACCAGGGAACTTCTGTGTAGGACTCTAAAGACTTTTTAATACGCCAACAGTAGGTGATGATCACATTAGTCACCTACAAGCCGTCAGCGGTACTAACTGGACGTAACGGCTACCTGGGTATTGAGCGATATGAAGATCAACAAGCAAGCTTGTCCGTACCCTCCATGAAGCCTATCAGTATCACTACCGTACGGTCCGGTCTCTTCATATGATATGTCGCATATCATGTTTAGGGATGGTAAACGTCAGACCCCAGTAACATGATAAGTCATGCCGATGTCTGGCCTATAACGGTTCGAGAAACTACTGATAACACTTATCAGTAAATCTCAGCAGCAGCCCTGGCCAGGGACTTCCAGTTATAACCAATCAAGCATAGTGCAACATCAACCCCCAATACTGGGAGAGAGGAAACCCCTCCTATCGCTCATTGCCTCTATATGACTCGGGATTGTATCCAAAATCCACCTGTTTGCACAATTCCTCTTGAGCGTGGTAGCGAGGAAATCAAAGCACAGTGAGAGCTACACAAGACTTTATGACAATCTCGGGTCTACAGACTAACCTATACCAGTGTCACCAGAGGACTACTATCTGACGATAGGTATACTACCAACTAGGAGTCTTCGGCGAGTCCGTTCGGTGTACCCATTCTCTAATGAGCACCTGTGTACAATCTTTGATGTCGCACACCAATGGCTGTGGGATCAGCCATCGCCCTCTAAGGGACAAGAAACGTACACACTAGTCTACTCTGGAATATCGATGCCCTAGTCTCGATATTCTCTTGACTAAGAACAGATTAAAGGATGTACTTTTGGACCACTCTGGCCCTACTAGTATGATCTCATCATAATCCTGGTACTCAAGTATATATCCTAAGGGCTTTATCAACATGTAAGAGACAGACAATATAAATACCAGTCTACATGTTAAGATAAAGGTAACCTGATAGCATACTATCATGTCGAGCAAGAAAGTCCTCTATATATATGTCCAAGTATCCACTATATCAACAATAATGGCCTCTAGGGCATATATATTCCTAACAATGTATATACAGGATAATATTGCTCAATATGATAATATGCTATTTGGTTTGTCTTTATCTCAACATGTATGTTTTACTGGTTATTACATTTTATTATTACATGTTGATAAAGCCCGTAGGATTTTTGCTTGACTACCAGCGTTATGATGGCGATCATACTTGTGGAGTTTGGATAGTCAATAAGCACATTCTTAAATGTCGCTAGTCATGGGAGTATCGAGACTG
Source organism: Agapanthus africanus (assembly GCA_030015575.1). NCBI lineage: Eukaryota > Viridiplantae > Streptophyta > Magnoliopsida > Asparagales > Amaryllidaceae > Agapanthus > Agapanthus africanus. Next base: position 5,881,533 of record JASDDO010000024.1, read on the forward strand.
GGCATCGATATTCCAAAGTAGACTGGTGTATACGTATCTCGACCCCGACGAGGGGCGATGCTTGGTCCCACAGCCATTTGGTATACAACACCAAAGATTGTATACAGGTGCTCATTAGGTTATGAGTTACACTGGACGGACTCGCCGAGAACTTCTAGATGGTTATATACCTATCGTCAGATAGCCGTTCTCCGGTGATATAGGCACAGGGTAGTCTTCCGACCTGACATCGTCATTTTTCTCAAGTGTGTTCCCACCGTACTTAGATGACTACCTTACCATGGCTTTAAAGAGTCATGCAAATATGTTTTAGTTCGGTACAGTCCCGAAGCACTTGGGGGCAGTGAGTGATAGAAGGGATTCGTCTCTCCCGGTATAGGGAGTCGATGTCGCACTGTGTTCGATTGGCCATCACCATAAGACATTGGCCAAGGCAGATGAGATTTACCGATAGTGAGATCGGTAGTTTCTCGGGATGGTTTTAAGCTATATCAACACGATTTATCAAGTTATTAGGGGTCTAATGTTTTCCACCCCTAAACCCAATATGTGACACTTTCAGACGAAGAGACCGGACTGTACGGAGATTGTTGCTTTCAGACTCAGTAGGGATACATACGAGTTTGCTTGTCGACCTTCCTTTCGTTCAACACCTGAGTAGCCGTTACGTACAGCTAGTGCTACTGACGTGCTTGTGGTTAAATCCACTGTCAGCGTATTGTCGAGTCTTTAGAGTCCCACACAGAGGGTCCCGGCTCAGGCGAAACAATGTAGTGTATGTATTTTGATACGTACGGAGGTTATATTAAATATGTGTTTTTGTACATGTACTTTTAATTGGACATTTTGTTAATACTAGTCGGTTTGAAAGATAGCCAGATTATCATATTTATATGAAGTGCGAGCTAGTATTATTCTCTTTTGGTATTTGTATTTTGACACGGATACGATATTTATACGAATATGGGTATTTGTATAAATACGGGTATTTGTGTCTTGATATAAATATGGGTATTTGTATCTTAATACAAATACAGGTATTCGTATTTTATACGAATACGGGTATATATATTTTGATACGAATACGGGTGTATGTATTTGCAGTATATACTTGTATAAGTGTATGTATGTGTGCGTGCGCACTTGAGGTGGCGTCTCTTCTCTTCTCATCTCTTCAAATTCTTTTTAGAATTGTGTGGATTTGTGACTCACAATGGTGAGTCACAATTCTAGTCATTTCAATTCTTAAAATAAAAGAAGAGAAAGAAAAAGAACAAGAATGAGAGCTTGCTTCTTTTTCTTCGTCTCTTGAGTTTTTCTAAATTGAGAAAAAAGAAAGAAAAAGAAAGAAAACCTAGAGATTAACCACTGCTACATCCTTATGATTAATTCCTAGCAAGTTCTGTTCACAAGTTGCTTCACTTTTTATTCTTATGTGAAACTAGAGCTTAAGCTAGGGTTCCTTCGAGTGGATCATTTTCGATAAGAAAGACCGACTTCCAAGCTTGTTCTCGGTGGACCTAGAATCTTAAGAAGTGGAAAGAAGACGAAGAACACGACTACAAAGGTTGTTAACGCAAATCGAGTAGTTAAACTCCTTCTTGTTAGCTAGTTAAGTGTTTGGTATTGATCGCTAGGCCGTAAAAGCTTGTGCTCTAGTTTAAAATTTTCGGTTTGCATTCCGCCTTGGCCCCAAGTTTGCAGCACGAGCACGACATCTACTTACAATGTTATTGCTTTATAATTTCTAGATCATCTTGCTTATTATTGCACTTATTATATATGATTATATCGTATCGCCCAAACGACCTGAGTATGCATACTCATAGGAAGAAGAGAACCCAGCTTCGGAGCAGGACCTGTCTTATTTCGACGAGATCGCTGAGATATAGACGAGCAACATCAGTTTTATTACTTCTCCAGTTTTCAATAAAGAACTTTTGTTATCATTTGGTTAGTCGTTCTTTAATTGTTTAACTCCTTGTATTCGTTGAACTCTGTCATTTAAATGTAATAAAATTGTGATTGTGATTTCTCTTTATTTTGTGCTTGATTACTGGTTACCATGTAACGCTAGAAACCAAAGTGTGACTACGTCGGGATTATTTCTTGACCGTAGAAGCATGCCTGGCCTAATCACCCATCGTATTCCGTATTCTAGGAAGTGGGACGTGACATTAAATTATCACGAAATATTCTCACTTAACACAAGATGTGTTGTTGGACGACACCGCCATCCGCTGAGCACCCACCGCCGGGCCGCCAGTCGACCATCCGTCGTAACGGTCGATGGTTGCATATATATATATTACCGAGGATGATTAAACTATACCAAGTAGGTTAATAAAAGATGTTTTGGAATTAGATATCCGGTCATCACATTCCAATATTATAATAAGATCCAGCGATAACTATTACTACTGGAGACAGCTCCTGTTCGATTTGGTTCCTTTCTGTTGAGACCATATGTAGATATTGTATCTCATTCAATGGTTAGCCTTGGTCTGACCATATGTAGAGATTGATCAATTATTTTCTAGTTTGTTGGTGATACTCGTGCATTATTTTTTGCTACCTAAGATCAAACTCATCCTGTTAACTCTCTCTCTCTCTCACACACACACACAACCCAATGTTGACATGGTTTTTTGGTTTGACCGGGAGTTCTTTGTGGAAATTTCCTTTACCAGATGTTTGTACAAGATGTCTAGTTTTTTAAAATTTCTTAAGCAGCGTCTGCAGTTTGACTAAATTTTATTGTTGAAATTTCATTTGAACATAAGAATATACAAGAATAAATCATAACAAATAAATAATACAAGCATGATATGAAGTATAATGAACCAATTCATAATAATAACATAAATAGGATAATGGTTACAGACTTCATAAAGCAACAACAACTGTGCCTTAGGTTACAAACTTCATAATAATAGAAAACAAAATGGTGACGAATACATAAGTAAAGCGATAATCAAGACCGTTCTTCTGGATTTTGTGAGTCTCGAGTACTTCTGAATGGTGGCGGAAGGGTAATACTATGTTGAGAATAAAGATAGTGATTACAATAATTTCATTTAAAGCAAAAGAATAATGATTACAATAATTTCAACGACCTACGAAAAAATGAAGAACAGTCGGCTTGCAAAAAAATATATATAAACATTCATCTAATGGCCGAGCGGATAAATAATTCTTTTGGCTAGAGCGTCATATTCAACTGAGATTTGTTCCATAATCCGACCATGGACTACCAATACTTCTTCCATGAGACGGATTTGTTGTTGGAATATATAAAGCTTGGCCCACAGTGCATGAGGGATGTTGAAGTCATGAGCAAGTACCGTTTCTTTGCGAAACTTCTCACATCGAGCTAAGTCGAGTTCTTGTGCATTAATATTCAAAAATTCTGTTCGAAGAAGTCTACCCTGTCGAGTGAACGGATTGTTATGAAGCGCTTACTGTTGGCTGTCAATCAGTTGAGTCAAGCGCTCGGTTAGTTGACGAATCGTTCCAACACAATTTTGGCGACGTTTGAGGATGTCATCAACCATACCTTGAAGTTCACCGAGACGGACCCGAACGCCATCGAGATTAAGCAGGTCAACTGAGTAATGAGAAAGGAATTCCCTTTGAATGGACATATCATGAAGGGCTTTGACCACGCGCTTCATTATTTGAGTTGGCAGAACTTCGAGCTGCCGGAGTTTGTCAAGACGTTCCAATGCTTCATCCAAGACTCCGGCTAAGAGGGACTGAGGGCATGAAGGCCAGAGTGAGGTCAGGCATAGCAGCGGTCCCGATCGAACATGAGCAATGAAATAGCGGTAGGCAGTGGGCGTCATTTCCGGCATGGCAACAAAGACTAAGGGTGCCAGAAGAACATCTTCTAGTGCCGAATTCTGACGGTGACGGGCAAGGCAGGCGAGTTTCATCCTCCACCGTGTATAGGAACATTGGACAACGAACTCTCATTGTCTAGGCGACGACGCAAATGACGACTGTTAACTGAAACAGTACGGGGATGAGTGGCCATGACAAATAAGAGCTTGAGAAAAAAGATGACTTGAAGAAAGAAGATGGTGAATAAAAATTAAAAGATCAAGTCTTTTATAAGTTATGATTGCTCGAGATTCGTTGCGACTGTTCAGAACTCGAAGCAACGGTTCAAATTCTTAAAGAGACGCCTGGTACAAACGTTTGCTAAAGGAAATTTTTAATATGTTGGTTTTTGTTTTTAAAAGGAGACGTCTGGAGCAGACGTCTCTAGGAAATTTTTGAACCACAGACGTCTGGCCCCAGACGTCTGGCAACTAATTAGATATTACAGGCAACTGTCTATACCCTATAAGTAACTTATCAGAAGTTACAGGTAAGTGCCTAAATGTTACATGCAACTAATTATAAGTTACAAACAAGTTGTTAGAAATTACAGGTAAGTGCTTACAAATTACAGTCAACTTATTAGAAGTTACAGGCAACTAATTAGAAATTATAAGTGGTTAGAAATTAAAGTTAAGTGCATAGAAGTTACATATGTTGCATTAAACTTGGAAGCAGTTGAATGTAACTTCTTATTAGTTGCATATAACTTTATATCACAGTATCGGCCAACATTAGTTATATAAAACAGATAATATCAACAAAAATATCATTTGTATCACAATATCAGTCAACATCGGTGATATTAAAGTAAATACATTAACGATTTATTACATTCATTAGACAAACCGGTAACATATAAGCAATTTGTCATTCTCACTCAAAATAAGTAATAATATAGACGAATATCAGCCAAATACAAATAGATAAATACATGTACGGGTAAAAAAGAGTTCAAATTTCGGCCAAACAAAAACTGAAACAATATCAAGAAATTTCTTTCTCGTTCGCGAATAGAATTTGTGCATCTCCTTTTCGCACAAACATTCTTCCAATACGGACCTTGTGCTTCAAAGAACATGACCTTCATATTGTCCTTCCCATCCGGCTTTTCGACAAATCGTTTCTCCAGAATCTGCACAAATGACGACCACAATATATTATAATCAAGTTATTAGAGGTTACAGGAAACATACCAGAAGTTATAGGCAACTCGCAATATATTACTGATTTGTCTAATGGAAAGTATGAATGGAAATTCCTTCTATACCACGCAGACCCCTCCATGTACCAAAAAATTCACCAGATGGAACCACGAATGATCCTCTCTTTTAAACTTCCTCCTCCAATAATGTGCTTTAGAGTACAATTATCTCTCTTATTCTTGCATGTGTTCAATTTGATATCTGCCATTTTCCTTTTGTATCCCTTGGCCACGGCCTTCTGTTTAGGTAGTGTTGTTTCTCCCTCAACAAAATCTGTAAATTAAGAAATTATAAATAAATTTAGACCGATAAGGGTTAAGGCTAGCTTGCAGAAAACCCCCTTCATCTTTCCACCCTGAATCGAAAAACCTGCTTCTTATCCCCGTTTTAACGACCATTACCTTTTCCAATTCTATTACAATATATTCCCAAACTACTTCTTGATATAATACTAATTATGAATATTGTTAATCGAGCAAAAGTGAAAAGGGTCTACTATAATTTTGCTATAGAATAAAGTTTGACAAGTAATATAAAATAAAAGAAGCGATCCCTACCAGAGTTCTCTTCGTCCGACTCGATCTCAAGTATTCTCTTTCCTTCCACACTCTTTTGAGTAAGAGAAGAATAACTTTTCTCTCATGTACTCAAATCGAATACTTTCACACTAAACACCATATTGCTTCGATAACGCATAACAAGAATATATCCAACCACCAACTGATTCGTTTGTACGAATTCTTACCATCATTCTCATACAATATACACAACATTTTTCTCGCAGCGAAGATCGACATTCCATATCTTAGTATTAGGGTTCACTAGTGTAACGACCCTATTTTAAACTTCCGAATATTTCACCAAAAGCATGTGGAATCAACTGCAAATAATAGAAAGTACATGTGAATAATTATTCATAATGAAGATTTTTGAAATAAGAAAAAAACGAATAGTACACACCAACTTTGTAGAGAAATTTGGAAGCATGATTCTAAAGAAACAGAGATCCACAAGATTCTCAGGTGCTATTGTCAGATGTTGCTCAAAAGAGTTGGAACTTTGCACCTTTGTATAACAAAGTGTCTCTAGATTTGTAATGATTACTAATACTTTAAACATATGATCCCCTTTTAACTTTCTCCTCCAAAAGTGCAGCAAATTCCCTATGAAGTTTTATTCTCATGGTTCCTCTTGTCTTGGCATGTGTCATCAGAGGTTGAAGACCCCTATACCAATTTATAGCTCCCGGTCCATCATGGCAACCGGGATATTGTTCCTCGTTATTTGATCATCTTGTCTCACTTCTAAGCAGTTACAGGCAAGTTCTTACAAGTTACAGACAGCTGATTACAACTTACAGGCAACTGCTTAGAAATCAGATGCAAGTGCTTAGATATTAATATATTATTACTTGCTTCCATGTAGATATTGCAAACAACTTATAAGATTTTAAAAGCAAATCTTCTTAGATATTAGGGAAATTCAGCTGCTTAAAAGTTATATGCAACTTTTTTAGAAGTTAAAGACAACTGGTTAGAATTTCAGGCAACTGCTTACAACTTATAGACAAGTTGTTAGAAGTTACATGCAACTAAGTACCAGATATCTGGTTATAAATACTGGTTGTCTGGTTATCAATTTCCAGATGTATATTTCGAACTGGAGACTTCTGGTTATAAGTGTTAGACTTTGGTTCTATGGTCGCGTCACTAGCCGACAACGGCAAGATGATGAACAAAATTTTTAAAGAACATAGCACCAAATTTCAATTCCAAAATCATTCAAATACATGTAATTGTGAAAAACAAGTAAACTACAGACGAGTTTAGAGGGCTACAATCTTTATAGCGTGTCCACATAATCGTGGAAGACCCATGCTAAACTCCGTCGTCGTAGGAATGAGCTTGCAAGCCAATCTCTTTGCCGAAGATGATCCACATCGAGAAAACCCCAACTCAAACTTCAACTCCGCCAAAAGATAACATCTTGTGAAATAACTTTGCTTTCATAATTTTGCTAAATCAAGAAGAGAAGAGATGCGAAGATCACTTACATTTTTCTTTTCTCTCAGGAGCTCTCTACAAAAATGAAGAGAAGAGAAAGGGAGAGAATTGGCATGAGAGGAATGAATATATCATACAAAAACAATTAGCAACCATGCTAGAATAGTGTTGCGTTTTTGAATAAAATATTTAGCACCATTCCAATATGCCACCTCACTAGTGACTCATTTCCCTTTTCTTTTTCATAAAAGAAAAGGAAATGAGGTGTCCTCCTTCTAGATATATATCTTGTGTATCAAATATACAATACATCCAAATATATGTACCATATACATATATACATATTCGTATAAAAATACGAATAGCAAAATGAGAGAAAAATATAAAGTGAACTTAATACTATATATATATATATATATATATATATATATATATATATATATAGAGAGAGAGAGAGAGAGAGAGAGAGAGAGAGAGTAATGGAGGAAAGAGGCCATATGAGGGAATTTCCTTCTATGGCGTCGAAAAAGTACGCCCTCCGTCGTATTTTCCGATGATCGGAATTCATTATCTTCCTCATTATCATCTAAGATGTGGTACGCCAAATTTCATGTGATCCTACAACTTTTCACCGTTGATTTAGCAATGTAAAAAGTTCTATTGTAGGTAAACCGTTAATTTTGAACCCACTAATTCAACGGTGAAAAAGTTGTAGAATCACATGAAATTTGGTGTACCCATATCTTAGATGACAACGATGAAGACGATGGGTGCCGATCATCGGAAGACACGATGGACGGCGTACTTTTCCAACGCCATAGTAGGAAATTCTCTCCTATGGCATCTTTCCTCCATTATTCTCATATATATATATATATATATATATATATATATATATATATATATATATATTATTAAATCAATACTTGATTTAATAATTCGGCTTAAACATAAACCGGCTAGTATTATAAAACGTCCGATTAAAGTATATATATCAAATACAGGTATTTAATCGAACTCCCGTACGTATCGCCGTACGCACACTACATCGTTTCATCTGAGCGGGAAAAACCTCTGTGTGGGAATCTAAAATCTCAATCAATACGCTGGCAGTAGGTTAGGATCATATCCATAATTTACAAGCACGTCGGTGGCATTAGCTGTACCTAACGGCTACTCAGGTATTGATCAAAAGAAAGGTCGACAAGTAAGCTCATCCGTACACAATCAGAGTCTATCAGTGACAGTCACCGTATAGTCTGGTCTCTTCGTCAGAGAGTGTCGCATACCGGGTCTGGAGGGTGGAATTTGTTAGACCCTTAATAACCCGATAAGTTGTGCTGATATAAAACTCATAACCACTTGAGATACAACTGATAATATTTATCAGTTTATCTCAACCGGTTTGGCCGAAGACTTCTGGTTATGGCCAATCAAGCACAGCGTAAAATCAACTCCCTATACCGGGAGAGACGAATCCTCTCGACCGCTCACAGCCTCCATATGCTTCGGGACTGTACCCGACTAAAACCTATTTGCACGTCTCTGTAGAGCCGTGGTAGGGTAGTAATCAAAGCATAATGAAAACACACACAAGACATTATGGCGATCTCAGATCAAAAGACTATCCTGTACTCATGTCACCAGAGAATTGTTATCTGACAATAGGTATAATACCATCTAGGAATTCTCGGTGAGTCCATTCAGTGAAACTCATTCTCTAATGAGCACATGCATACAATTCTCGGTGTCAAATATCTATATCTTTGAGATCAGCTATCGCCCTCCAACCGGACCAAGAAACGTATACACTAGTCTGATATGGCATACAAATGCCCAATCTCGATACTTTTACGACTAGGAATATTTAAGGATGTGCTTATGGACTATCCATGCCCCACTAGTATGATCTCTATCATCATCTTGGTAGTTAAGCAAAGATTCTATGGGTTTTATCATCATGTATTAGTGATACGTAATTGAAAAGAATCGGGTCCTAGGGTCGCAACACTTACGGACTCGGCGGAAGTATAAAACAATAATTTTACAAAATATAGCACTAATTCCAAACTCAAGGTACATCATTTACTAATTATTGCAACACATAGAGAAATCTAGCAAGCAAAGAGAGGAGTTTGGGGTGCTACAACCTTTGTAGCGTGTTCACCTAATCGTGGAAGACTCATACTAAACTCCGCTCCAGATAGATCTTGCAAACCAATCTTCTCGACGAAGATGATCCACATCGAGGAAATCCTAACTCAAGCTTCATCTCCACCATATGAAAACAACTTGCGAAGAAACTTGATTATTTTCTTTGCTAATGAAAAAGATCAAGAGATGTAGAAATCACTCTCTAAATTATCTTTGATGTCTCTCTCCCTCTTTCTAGAAAATCAAAAGAGAGAAAAATAATCAAGAATGAGGCAGAAGAAAAAAGAGAGTAGCCATTTCAAGCCTAGTCATAAAGTTCACAAAGTGCTAGAATACACTCTAAATCTCCACTCTTCTCTTTTCTTCCTCCTTCATGCTTCATTTTATCAATAAAAAGAGATAAATCATTTCTTTTATATTGATAAAAAGAGATAAATCATTTCTTTTATATTGATAAAAAGAAATGAAGTGTCCCTAGAATGTCAAACATTTAGTATGTGTATCATGTATACAGCTGTATATGTATCGCATACATATACTCGTATTTGTATCATAAACAAATATCAAATGAGAAATAAATAGAAAATGAACATAATACACACACACACACATTATATTATTAAATCACCACTTGATTTAATGATCCGGTTTAAACATAAACCAGCTAGTATTAAAAACGTTCGATTAACATGCATGTATCAAATACACGTATTTAATCGAACTCCCGCACGTATCATTATACGCATTCTACATCATTTCACCTATGCGAAAAACCTCTACGTGGGACTCTAAAGACCCAATCAATACGCTGGCAGTAGATTAGGATCATATATGATTGATTTGAAACACTTTCAGATCAATCCCCTCACAGAGAGGTTAACCCACAAGCACGTCAGTAACACTAGCTGTACGTAACGGCTACTCAGATATTAATCTAAAAAAAGGTCGACAAGTAAGCTCATCCGAACGCAATCAGAGGCTATCAAAAACAGTCGCCGTACAGTTCGGTTCCTTCATCAAAGATGGTCACATACCGGGTCTGGGGGGTGAAATCTGTCAGACCCCCAATAACCCAATAAGTTATGCTGACAGACGACTCATAACCATCAGAGATACAACTGATAACACTTATCAGTTTATCTCAACTGCCGCAGCCGCATGCTTCTGGTTATAGTCATGTCCTGCACAGCGCGACATTGACTCCCTATACCGGGAGAGACGAATTCTCTCGACCGCTTACTGCTTTCATGTGCTTCGGGACTGTACCCAACTAAAACCTGTTTGCACGACTCTTTAAAGCCATGGTAGGATAATAATCAAAGTACAGTGAAAACACACACAAGACACTATGGCGATCTTAGGTCAAGCGACTACCCTGTACTCATGTCACCAAAGAACTGTTATTTGACAATAGGTATAAAACCATCCAGAAGTTCTCAGTGAGTCCGTCTAGTGTAACTCATTCTCCAATGAGCACCTGTATACAATCTTTGATGTCAAACACCAATGGTTATGGGATCAACCATCACCTCAGTCGGGGTCAAGAACTGTATACACTAGTCTAAACTGGAGTACCGATACCCAGTCACGATACTCCTACGACCAGGGACATTTAATGATGTGCTTATGGACTACATAGGCCCCACTAGTATGATCCCTATCATTATCCTGGTAATTAAGCAAAAGATCATATGAGCTTTATCATTATGTATTAGCGATACGTATAATAAGTAAAACATATACACATGAGTAATAAATACAAACCAGATAGCAAACTATTATCTCGAGCAAGACTGTTCTATCCGTATAGGTACTCCTGCGATTACAATAATTGCCTTAAGGGCACCTATATCCAACAATAATAACAAGTAAAACATATACACATGAATGATAAAAATAAACAAGATAGCATACTATCATCTCGAGAAAGATTGTTCTATCCATATAGGTCCATGTGCAGTTTACAATAATTGCCTTTAGGGCACCTATATCCAACAACAAGTACTAGACGTCTCCAGTTCAAAATATACATCTGAAAATTGACTTCAAAGACGCTGGAGATGTCTGGTACTTGTAACCAAACGTCTTCAGATCAAAATATACCTCTAGAAATTGACAAGCAGACGTCCGATACTTGTACTTAGTTGCCTGTAACTTCTAAAAACTTACTTGTAACTTCTAATTAGTTGTATGTAACATTTAGGCACTTTTCTGTAACGTCTAAATAATTGCCTGTAATAATAAGCATCTATACTAAAATGAAACCCAAGGAGAAATTTATTCCATAAAAAAATTAAGAAAATTATGATGCAATTAGCAAAATCATGGCTTCTAATTTCATTTAATTTTAGATAAATTCCAATATGGTTCCAATTTGCTCAATTTGACTATACAACTAAACATCAAATTTAGTGATCAATTTCAACTATAACCATTTGATCAAATGAATTAAAATTTAAAACTAAGCATAACAGCAACATTTGAATCCAATTTCAAAATCCCTTTTATAACTGAAATAAACCCTAATCCCCAGAATCTTTACGGACCTATTTCAAGTTATCAATAGAAGTTCAATAATTAACCAAAACCCAAATAAATTAATCAAGTTACTAACCTTTACGATTCATCTCCTTAAGCCCTGAAGGAATTAGTTGCAATCCAGAGACACAAAGAGACATAAAGTATCGAATCGAATGAATTTTGAAGAGAGCTCAACATCGCCAACCCTACGGTTTGAGCTTCCATGAATTCTCTGAGCTTGAGAAAAGAAAAAAATCGAAGAACGAGAGAGGTTTGCTTTTTTCTTGGTTCTTGGCTGGGGAGACAAGGTTGCGACGACGACGACGACGACGAATACGGTGATGACGATGGCGAAGCTCGCGATGAAGACGATGAGGAGAGGCGAATTGGGCTCTCTGAGTGCGATGAGAGGAAGAGCTTACCTTTGCGACGATGACGACGATGGCAGCGACAACGACGAGGTTAGGGTTTTCGAGGACGAGAGCGAGAGCGAGAGAGAAAGGAGAAGAAATTTGGACATGGTGGATTTGAGGAGGGGTATTTTCGTCCCTGCACCAAATTGAAAAACACAAGTCTTGGGCCAGGGGTTTTTTTGACCAAGTTTTTGAACAGTAGGCTCTTTCTCCTCATTTCGAAAATACTTGGTACTTTTTGACCCTTTTTTCTTGGACCAGATGTTTTTCAAACAATTTACCCTAAAGTTAATATCTAGATAAGGACTTACAAGCACTCTCCTCAAAAGCTCCCTACCCTCATTCAATACAAGTCACTGCCAGCCTTGGTTGTAAACACACAGTGTAGCTTCCGATGGGTCCCACCGCAACTTAAACCTAAGTACTTTCCCCTGTTTTCCGCCTTCTGGGTTTCAACATTCACAGCCCCACCACCCTCTTCAATCATATACCTGGTAGTTTATAAGGTAACACAATTTCCATTTCTTATTTTCTCTGAACTTTTTTACACAATAAGTACCTTGACAATAAGCTAGCATATCAATAAAAATTTCAAAAAATAATCATATGAAAATCACAGAGAAAAAAGGATAATGAGCTGCCTATATATATAATTGAAAATCTAAAGAGCTTCTGATTATGCCTAATCAATCAACAGGGCAAGTAGCTACACCCAACTGCTAAATTAAAAATGCATGTTCAAACACAAGATTTTGCTTAAAGAGAGAAGTTATGCGTGACATCAGCTTCAGCATTAATAAATGTAGCAACATTAAGGCTATATATTGCATATCTAGCACTAATTCCTATTTAAGATCCTGTAGTTTGTTTAAGCATGAGGAAAACCAAACTTTCACCTTGATTATCTTTTGCAATTATACAATATTTGAAGACTACATCAACCTACTAAATCTTATAATTATTTACTTGCTTCCAAGGTGCGATTTTGATTGGCTGACAAAGGAAGAAAGGGTTCTCATAACAACAACAACCGGTCTCTAATCCAGATTTTTGGGATCAGATATATGAACATATATGATATATCTGTTTTCTTTCAACATTTTGCTATATTAAGGTCCATCTCCTGGGTTATATTGACAATAACCATATCCTTTATCTCTATCTATCCCTTACCTAGAAACCGCAACATTCTAAAATATAGCAATGTTGAACTTATTGTGGTCTTATAGAATTTCATTTCAACTTCTCTATGAATATGAGAAAAATTGCGAGCATCTCATCCCTACACATAATCAAAATTAACAATTAGAGCTTCCAAACTCATTTCCATGTCATTACATAATAATAAGTATTATATTAAACTTTTTAATTTGCATTGCTAACAATTTGGGTTCAACCTTGTTTGGTCAATTTAGGAAAATGGGTGTCTTATGTATGATAATATGCCAACTTTTAGTAAAAACACAAGACAAAAGCCAATTTTATTTAGATTTGTATATCTCTGTTCTTTTCCTTAATTTATCGTTTCTTTTTTTTTTTTCCCTTTCTTTTTTTTGGAAAATTTGTGAAATCTACGTTGGTCTTAGTTATCTATCTAATAGATGGGTATTAATAAAGAGCATAACTCTTGAATGCACATCAATTGTATTTTGTTTGGCATGACGAAAGTCAACACTAATTTACTCAAAATACACATCCAAACAAACAAAAATTCAGCTTTAGTCTACTATTAATAATATTAGGATTTTGAGTTGAAGATGGTTTGAACTTTAAATTGGCCCTAGTGTGCATATGCATCTCAAATGACCCCCTTCACATACCATGAATAATCTCACTGTCTTGGTATGTATCAACACCTGGATATTTGTCCAAATAAATAAAAACTTGAAGGAGTCTTTAAATTGCCAAATTCTAATAAACTTGTAAAATCATAGATTTCTCCCACCTAGCCTTAAGTCTAGCATTATTGCTTGGTCAAAGCTTACAACTCCACGCTGACTTCATTGTATACGAAACAAAAAGTTAAGTCGCCTGAAAATTTCAAAACTATGAACAATTATTCCTAAATACTGAATCATATGTTAAAATCTAAAATATGCATGCAAACCTAAGAGCTAAAAAAATGCATTTCCATTACTTGTTCAATGTAGCTCGACCCAAATGAAAAATTATTTCCTATGCCGGCCGTATACGTCTGGACAAGAAAGACGAAAAAAAGTGAGAGAAGAAATAAAAGTGTGAGCTTCACACGCTGCCCAAACCTGTCCGAAATTCTCTACCCTCTCTCTTCCCCTGCCCAGATGTATTACACCCGGCATAGATAATAATTTCTCGGCTCAAATAGTATTTGATCAAGGTTGTTTATCATTATCACCAACCAAGCCTTCATTTGTCATGCTTATGCTTGACAAATATTTTCTTCTTCCCACCAAACCCTCAAAAGACTTTGAAACATAATAACCACCTAACCACCTGCAACAACCCCCAAATCAATCCCCCAACTCCCATCCCCTACACGTGTCCACCCCATTCACCCATCCTAATATCCAACGGCCATAACCCCCCTCTTCTCTCAATCTCTCTCTACACCCAACACATCTCTCACTTCTCTATTTAAGCATCCCTCCCATTTCCTCACAACCTCAGGAAAGGAATACCTACCAAAGTCTTCTAATCCTTTCCTACGACTTATTTACTACTACTACTACCACATAGCCCCTATTTTCTCCATTTATCGTCGTCGTCGTCGTCGTCATTATCATTTTGATATGGAGAGTTGCATTGATGACCTTGGAGCAAACCCTCTGTGTCTCAACAAGGACCCCCTCAACTGGGGGACCGCGGCGGAAGCCCTCACGGGCAGCCACCTGGACGATGTGAAAAGGATGGTGGAAGAATTCAGAAAGCCGCTGGTGAGATTAGGAGGAGCGGATCTGAAGATCTCTCAGGTGGCGGCGGTGGCGGCGGCGGCCCGAGAGGTGAGGGTGGAGCTGGCGGAGTCGGCGAGGGAGGGAGTGAAGGCGAGCAGCGATTGGGTGAGCATGGGGAAGGGGGCGGGTAGTTCCGGGGTTACCACGGGGTTCGGAGCTACTTCCCATAGGAGGACCGAGCAAGGTGGTGCCCTTCAAAAAGAGCTCATAAGGTGAGTTCTGGTTGTCATCTATTACTACGTTTACAAAAATCTAATATGCACAGTGTTTATATAATGCTTGCTATTTAATTATTATGAATTCTTATAATTACGGTTTTCATTGCAATAGTTCTCCGTATTTTAATTATACCATACATGTTTATAATAAATTCTATGTTTTTGCTGCAATAAAATAAATGGAACATTATATGGAGGACCGTCCAAGGAAAAAGATATACATGAAAGGCTGGAATGATTAAGGCTTTAAGCTGTGGTTACTAGAATTGTTTCGAGACATGAAAACTAAGGATGTATAAGAATCCGATACCTAAAAGATGAGAATGATATCATATTCTTATTTGTTTTCTTGTAGAGGATATAGACCTAATAGGAATATGGTTTCGGATATTTAAATCAATATCTGCATCGACACTTCAGATTTAAGTCGAATGGAAAAAAACGTAAAAACAGTAAAACAGTTCACTGATATCGTCAGCTTCTCAGAATCAATGCTATTTTCGTGACCAAATATTCGAAAAGTAGATGCCCCTAAATCGAAATAACTTCATAACCAAATATGGACCTACTTGTACCCCAATTCTGGCTTATATACCATCTACTTGTTAGATATCGATTAGGTCTTTCGATATCGAAATTCCATATAAAAGAAAAAGAAGATATAGTTGAAGAATCTTTTGTCCTTAAACAAACAATTAGTTCTAGGGACTCGTCTAAATAATTAGTTCTAGGGATTCCTCACCTAAAATATGTAGCAGCATTGAATTGGGCCAGGAGTGTAGGATACAGTTGCTTGCTGTAGGGACCATACCAACATATTTCTATAATATGTCAATTCTATAATTAATATCATGTGCCAAATGTCTTGTGGTATAATTGAATGCCTAATCATCACCTAAAACCATGAAAAGTGTATATCCTTTTAAGTACATGTTACCAACAAATATAAAGGGAGGATCTTTTAGAAAGCTAATGATGACATAACACAATCATCAGTTAGCACCAACCCTTGGTTTAATCGAAAGCAAACACAATGAAAACACTAACCTTAATAACACTCCAGATGCAGCACGCGTAACTCACGTGACATTCCCCAACCTTGTGAGGCCCTGTACCTCCCAGGAGCATTTGCCTGAAAAAAGATGTACAAGAAACAGTTTACTTTTTTATTACTAGGCGTGCAACCACTACAATAACAGCAGCAGCAGCAGCCGTAAAACAGAAAGTTAAGTTTTCTGCAGAAAGAATAAAAACATCTAACATATAATTAGAATGTTGATATAAAACGATCCCATTAAAGTAAAACTCTAAATACATAGTGCTTTTAATGTAACAATTGCCATCATGTGACCAAATTTTCCAATATCTACCACCAAAAAAAAAAAAAAAACACCCGGTCATGAAGTATATATACATTCAAGAAATAGTAGCTATGCTAATTTTGATGGAATATTCTTTCCTTCAGGTTCCTCAATGCCGGAATCTTCGGGTCCGGCAACACTCTGCCCACAACCACCACCCGTGCCGCCATGCTCGTCCGGATCAACACCCTACTCCAGGGCTACTCCGGCATCCGCTTCGAGATTCTAGAAGCCATCACATCGTTCCTCAACACCAACGTCACTCCATGCCTCCCCCTCCGCGGCACCATCACCGCCTCCGGCGACCTCGTCCCCTTATCCTACATCGCCGGAATCCTCACTGGCCGCCCCAACTCCAAAGCCATCACTCCAGATGGGACCGAAGTCGATGCTGATCAAGCCTTTAAGCTCGCCGGGATCTTGAACGGATTCTTTGAGCTCCAGCCTAAAGAAGGGCTCGCTCTTGTTAATGGCACTGCTGTTGGCTCTGGCCTCGCCTCCACCGTACTCTTCGAGGCCAACATCCTCGCTGTTCTTGCTGAGGTCATCTCCGCGATATTTTGCGAGGTGATGCAAGGGAAGCCGGAGTTTACTGACCACCTTACTCATAAGCTAAAGCACCACCCTGGGCAGATCGAAGCAGCGGCGGTAATGGAGCATATTTTGGAAGGAAGCTCATACATGCAAATGGCTAAGAAGTTGCACGAGCTCGACCCGCTGCAGAAGCCAAAGCAGGACAGATATGCCTTGAGGACGTCCCCTCAATGGCTGGGCCCACAGATTGAAGTTATTCGGGCATCCACCAAATCGATTGAGCGCGAGATCAATTCGGTCAATGACAACCCATTGATCGATGTGTCGAGGAACAAGGCTCTGCATGGAGGAAACTTTCAAGGGACTCCGATTGGCGTATCAATGGATAATACTCGCCTTGCCATTGCAGCAATAGGGAAGCTCATGTTTGCTCAACTATCAGAGCTTGTGAACGATTTCTACAGCAACGGGCTTCCTTCTTATCTCTCGGGAGGGAGAGACCCTAGCTTGGATTATGGATTCAAAGGCGCTGAAGTAGCCATGGCCGCTTATTGCTCCGAGCTTCAGTATCTCGCCAACCCCGTGACCAACCATGTCCAAAGCGCAGAACAACACAATCAAGATGTGAATTCTTTGGGTCTGATCTCATCGAGAAAGACGGCCGAGGCAGTGGAGATATTGAAGCTCATGAGTTCAACATTCTTAGTTGCTCTCTGCCAAGCCATTGATTTGAGGCACTTGGAAGAGAATTTCAAGCAAGCTGTTAAAAACACAGTGAGCCAAGTGTCAAAGAGAGTGTTGACAACTGGAGTTGACGGAGAGCTCCACGCATCAAGGTTTTGTGAGAAGGAACTGATCACGGCGATCGACAGAGAGTATGTCTTTGCATATATCGATGATCCTTGCAGCTACACTTACCCGTTGATGCAGAAGCTGAGGCAAGTTCTTGTGGAGCATGCATTGAGCAATGGAGAGAAGGGAAAGGATGTGAGCACTTCCATCTTCCAAAAGATCGCCGCTTTTGAAGAGGAACTGAAGGCAACTCTTCCGAAAGAAGTGGAGGCAGCTAGGGTCGCAGTTGAGAATGGCAGCGCACCGATCGCCAACAGGATAAAGGAGTGCAGATCATATCCTTTGTATAAATTTGTGAGAGAAGAGCTTGGAGCAGGGTTTCTCACTGGGGAAAAGGTTCAATCGCCAGGTGAGGAGTTTGACAAGGTATTTGTTGCTATTTCTCAGGGGAAGGTGATGGATCCGATGCTCGAGTGTTTGAGGGATTGGAATGGTGCACCTCTTCCCATATGTTAATGGGCTATACTCGGAATCTTGGGGGTTGCATTGTCTCTGTATATAGCTTATAACTGTTTTCCGTCATCTGTAAGAAAGCCTGAAAGGGGTAAGAAGAAAAATGTACGTCGAAAACATTCCAGGTTTATAGTTGTCCTATTATTAATTTTTTCCGTTCTTACGAAGGTTTTGTTCAAGTGAATCTATTAATTCATATGCATAAATAAATTGTTTGAATTTGTTAAGACTTGAATGAGAAACTACAGCAGGTGTGCTTGAAACTAAGTTTAGTCTGATAATATTTATATTATAATAAAAGTCAGTGCTGAAGTTACTTCGGATAGTCGAAGAAAAATGTGAAATAATAATGGAAAAAAGAAGTAAAACAATAGAATGATATATATAACAGGGCAAAATAAGAGAAGGGAGAAGGGAGAATTCACAAAGGGACCAGTAATCATTCTGCAGCAACTGAACCTATGAGAGGATCCGGAAACCCCTACATGCAGTGTCCAAAGCTTTTATAGCATACCTAAGCAATCGATATTCAAAGAAAAATTAAGAGTGCTTCTGTACAGAAATGACGATTGGGTGGTACTAAGCCTCAATATGTCAAATTCTTCTACGAAATAATAAAGGATTCTGCAGTGTTTTACTCTAAGATATTTGCGAATTCCTGTTTCATGCAAAAGATGAGAACCTCCAAGCTGATCTCGAAGGATCTAGTTACACATTGTTATTTCCATCCCTAAAGCTTTTAATTATTCGAAATATAACCTCTGATTGCCCCTCTACCTGCTTCACAGATAGCTGAGGGGGGATGCACCATAACTTTGAACACTCGATGACCGATATGTTTAGGAATTGCATCAGTTAGTCTTGTTGAAATTGTTGGAACAACAATTGCTACCGAAGATTAATGACACTTGGGATTTAGGTAAGTTAGAGACCCCCGTCATTTGTCTCAAATTTTCACATGTTCTAAGCATGACCAAACAAAACCTAAAACAATCTTGTAATTTAAGTTTGATGCAACACACCAAGCATTTTTCCATATAATTAGTTTTTTCATCCCTCATGCGTCGTTAACCTTAAAAGTCTGGAGATCTGGCAGCCTTTTCACAGACCAGAGTTGGACAAAAGAAGCTTAATTAAGAAGGGTAGATTACTTAATTAGCTCCTGGTGGTAGCTACACCTAACGCAGTCCTCATGCAAACGCCTAATCAAATGTCTAGTTAGGTTAAGACTGGCAAACCCAATACCCATCTACCAGAAATTGCTCAAAAACCATAGCGAGAATGGCAGCACCAACATCACATAAAATACATGGTATTCAATTTGAGTTGCGTATTAATGTCAGTTTTCCCCCACAGAACCTACTTAAGAAACAAAACAAGGACTTTTAGATGAATGGAACCAAAAGGGGCACTAGTGGTAGCTAAACCTATAACATGTATGTACAAGTATGTAGAAAATGGCTAGATAATACAAAATCCTATCCATCAGACAGAATATGGGTGTGAGCATCAAAAAATTTGATGGCTTGTCATGTATAAATAGCCTAGATATAAAGAAATATGTATGTATTTTTTAGCACTTAACACCACCTAACACAACAAACAGCACAGCATGCTGCTTTTAGCCATTCAATGCCTAAAAGAGTTTCATCGTGTGAATGAGATATCATAAACCAAACTACTCCAGCTTCATCAACCCAGGTAGAAATTAATCTTTCATGGTTTCATCTATATTTTGACGCATTTAATTGCGTACAACTTACACACCAAGGATCATGTGTCATGACTTGTGGCATAGTGTTATGCTCAATAACAGCCAAGTTAAAGCCTACTTCGGCAGGTGACAGGGATCTCTATTAAAATAAATTGCCAAACAACAGACAAATTCCAATAGTTATGATTGTTAGGGACAGGCTTAACCACAAATTTATCCACTAACTCGAAGAAGAAAAAGGTGTGCAAACCAATAAAGGCATAATACAATAATCGCAGTCACTGTGAATAATTTGTACATAAAGGGTACCTGTGCACATGCAAAGAATACAGAAGCATTAACCTCGACAACCCAACAGCCAACAAACTTTACGTATTATCCCTGCTTTGTGTAAAATCCCTGCTTCTTCAAGGGGTTGTGCACCCGTCTCATGTGAATACTGCGCATACTGAAGTCTCCTGTCCAAAAAAAAGAAAGAAATGAAACACTAATTACTTCCTCCAAAAAAAGACAGGTATTCAGATGCACAACTTTCACATAACTGCATTTGCTGAAGTGGACTTCTTTCATTTATTTTGGTTTTATTAGCACCTAATCAGTAAAAGATCGCAGCTGCCAAATAATAGGAGGGAAATCTTAAACCGAAAGTGGATACTGTAAAGAAAAACCAATTCTTATGCCTTGGATTTGAATGTCATCATGTTTCAGTTGACACCAAATTATTTGCAAGAGCTCTCTTATAAAACCTATTGGGTACCAAATGATTAAAATAACAGCTATGCCATAGATCATGTCCTACAGATGAAAAGCTCGTCCTTTTGTGTGAGCTAATATTGACATTAAGAAACTACGTCAGTCAAAGTAGAAACAGATCGACTCCATACAGAAGTGTGGGGAGGAAGAATCCCATGTATGCTTAAATAAATAGGAACTCCATCTGTGTGGTCTCTAATCCGATCTTTTCACATTCTTAGATGCGGCTGTCCCCTTCCCATAATTATTGTGTACCACACTAGCTAATCATGGCATGAGTTTCCGTAGTTCAAGGGAATGCAGGCGTTTTCTGCTGCAGGCAATTTCGAGTCTTTTAAGTTCTGTAGACCGCTTCTGTACACTAGAAAAGTAACATCTGAATTCACTGATTAAAGCCTTTAGACCAGCAATTTGAATCTGCATATCACTAGCTTGACTTGATCCATGTAATGTCTAGTTTAGCTCAACATTTTGTCCCTTTCATTGATCCGTCTTTGAATAGAAATCCCAAGCCAGTGCTTTTAGAGCCAGCTCATTTAGAGGGGCTCAGTTAAAGAAAAAACAAACAAACTTATTGATATATTAAGGGCCACAATTATTCGCAGCACTATTACTACCTCCACGGATATTAGCTACGATAGCGCGTCGGAGTATCTTGGTGAATGGACAAGGGAGAAGGGCTAATCTTGCGGATTATTGGATAGAATAATCATGGTGGAACTGAAATTACAATCAATATATGAGACGGTAGAACGCCGTTCAGGGGAAAAGGCATGTGCTTTGCAGAAGAGGAGCATAGGACAGAGGGAAAATCTCCAACCCGGAACATTAGGGTCTCTTAATAATTCTCAGCCTTGTGTGATTACTGAACTTTCTGACAAGCCTTTACAATACTAATACTGCCTCTATGGTTATTCACAATTTCCGATTCCCCAAGTGGTTTGCCAAAGATATATTAAGAGGCACCCAATTTCTTTTCTGAACCCAATCCCCTCAAGAACGTCCTAAGACAACTGCAAATAATTTGACTTCACACACACACAGAAAAAACTATACACACAACACAGAGTTTATGTATATCCATATGAATGTAGTCAGTTGTTTCAATTGTTCTGATACTACATTTTCCATGCAGATATGCATTCATTGTATTGCAATCACTGCATTATCTAGATGTTGAAGCTGTATTGACTATTGAGGTTCAGTTTACAATAATTCCAAATAATTTTGTCCGCATGTCCATTTCAAGTATAATAAACTCAAAATAATTAATTTTACGGAACTGATCAAATAGTTATCGATAAGGGCCATGGCAGTTACGCAGATTCAACTGGTACATACAGTACAACTCGCCAAGTACATTAGAAGATGCTAAATGAGAGTTGTTTTGCTTGTAACACAAAGCTGTTTGTGCTGTGGCAACTGACCTTGGTTAAAGCAGCGAGTTTATTAACCGCTGTAAGGAAAAACGAATTCAAATTTTGAGCACAATTTTCCTTCTAAACGTTAACCAATCATTCCCCCACACCACACCACACCACACCACATGGCCCCTACATTTCTATTCAGGATCGAGCATTTTTCACTTTTCCTTCGAAAACGACTAACCCATACACGCAATAAACCTATAAAAATCCGCCAGACAATGGTATAAAAGGTATACTTACCTTTATCGCGAATTCTGACTACTCAAATAAGCATGTGCAACAACATGCATCCAAGCTGACTGGTTATATTTTGGTGTGTATCCTTTAGTCTGTCGATGTCATGTCGATTGGAACAAAAGCAAGGCCAGAATTAAGTTGAAGACTTGTTTAAGAGTCCAACTGCTCGAGATAGAAGATATGGGTGCAAATGAGATGACTGTCTATGGGTATGAAAAAACACAGGAATAGGGTTGAAAGGGAAGTTGTGCTTGCCCAATGAACAGTATATGCATTATAGCCAATTGGACCACCGGTGTCCTGGACTTTGGCTCGGTGACTACTCTACTTGGGCCATCTTAGCTTTCATCACGTTTGTCCTCTTAGTCTGAAGAGAATTGTCTTCGGTGACCAGGAATCACGATATACACTATTTTAAATAATTACTAGCATCATATATCATATAATATGTATCCTTCAAATATCTCGTATGTTGGAACATTGGATGGTTTGTATGTTGGAACATTGGATGGTTTGTAAACGTCCTTAGCATTAAATAAAGTGAGTGCTCGTTTTCAAGGGATTATTCAAACTTAGTATGGCTAGAAATATGCAAACTTGCTATGGTTAAAAGGAGAGTGAGACAATGGTATTTTGTGATGGCTGTAGCACCATACCTATGCCACAAGACATCTAATGGAGGAGAAAATGTATCAATATACCACTTCAATGAAGAGATTAAAATTGTATTTAAGAATTTCGATTTAAGACAGTACAACAAATATAATGATGAACCTGTTTCTCCTAGAAAATTCACATGTTGCTTGGACTTGCTTGGCGTTAGTAAAGGGCAAGCCAGATGCTCGAGACTTAGTGGATGCAATGATTACGGTTTCTTGATGGTTGAACCAGAATGCTATGCAATCGTATATCTGCGTGTAATTTCTTATGTTAAATCGTGGGAATTTTAGTTGTCACGCTTCAATATATAACTCTGAAGAGGTTTTAGGAGGCCATCATTCCCCATTTTTGGGATGCAATGATTACGGTTTCTTGATGGTTCATAAGCCCTGTCGTATTCACCTTTTGCCTGTCTTATGCACGTCGACCATTGTGAAGAATAACATAAATCTTCTATGCACTCTTCTTTGTCGTGACGGCTTTTCATTTCTTGCTTTGTTAATGCCTTAGTGGATGAAATTCAGCATGCTTTCACAGCATGAAGTATATGAAATGAAACCGTTTTGGTGATACTTTACAGTTCCAACTTGAAGAAGATTGAGGCAACTCCGTGTATAAAAATATTCTTATGTTCTTAGTTTGCGCAAATATAAATGCCTCGGACAGCTACAATATAGATCCATTAAGGAATATTAGAGTGTTCTCCATAGACAATGCCACTTTCTAAGAATTCTTAGCAAATAAATGTAATTCACTTTAATAAAAGAAAGCAGCATATTTCATTAATAAGCAGTACATAAATTTTTTTTTTAAAAACAATCTTTTTGAGTCTCCATACCTTAACACGCAAAACAATGGGTACAAATTTCACAAACACGAACAAATCTTTTTCCCCAAAACCCTAATTCTTCTTGCTTCTTTGGGGAAGCCTCTCGGTGACAAGCCTGTAAATCCAGTAGACCTAAGCACAGACGAAATGGATTATTAGGGTTTTAGAGTACATATTTGGGGGGGAATATGTTATTTATAATAAGAGAGAGAGAGAAATGAAGGAGGTACCAATGCGAAGACGTGGGCGGCGATGAGGACGACAACGAGGAGAGGAACGAGGTCGAAAAACCACGGCCGAGGAATCGTCGGCGTCTCTCTCGCCATTGACGACAGAACCAATGAGGGGTGTTGTTTTTTTAATCTGCAAACCCCCCAACCTTTTGAGATGCTGTCGATCTATTTTGCATATCCACCTACATCTTTAGTATTTTTTCTATTTTATATTTTTCTGTGCTCCGCTGGATTTTTATATCAGCTTATTTACTGAAAACTCTCAAAATTTTGGGTCATTTTAACAAAACTCCCATTACTTTAAAACCATCAAGAAATTAGTTTGACGGTTAACTTTGTTGTTCGTGTCAAATGACCATTTTTACTCTTTTATAATATAATAACATAATATAATTAATTATATATTACGGTTAAAATGATATTAATGAGCATTAAATATAAACATCATAATTAATAGTTTTTTGGGGGACGCCGGTAGTCGGAGGGAGGTGAGGTAGAGGAGGGAGGGGAGGTCGTCGTCGGAGGGAGAAGGGGAAGGGTCGGGCGACAAAAGGGAGGGGGTAGCAAAGGGGGAAGGGATCGGGATGGGTTTGGGGAAGAAATTGAAGAAGAAGAAGATAATGATGACGGCGGTGGCAGCGGCGTCGTGGGAGGAGAGTTGTCGGGAT
Source organism: Agapanthus africanus (assembly GCA_030015575.1). NCBI lineage: Eukaryota > Viridiplantae > Streptophyta > Magnoliopsida > Asparagales > Amaryllidaceae > Agapanthus > Agapanthus africanus. The sequence continues at coordinate 5,906,579 of JASDDO010000024.1, forward strand.
GGCAGTGGCAGAGGCCCTGACAGTGGCGGAGTCACCGGCAATGGAGGACCGGGAGGAGTTGAGAAAGGAGGAGAAGAAGAGGAGAGTGGTGGTGGTGATGATGGATCGATGATGGTGGAGGGATGAGAAGAGGGTGATGGGATGGCGCCGCCGGTGGTGGAGCTTGTGCCGGCGTGTGGCGGCAGCCGCCGGGAGGAAGTGGTTGTTTTTTTATTATTATTTTAAAATTAGGTTTAAAGTTAGATGAGGGGTATTTTGGAGTTTTTGTTTAGAAATTGTTAACATGACGACTTAAATGACGTGGCACCGAAATGATGCTGACGTGTCCCCTTGAGATTGGTAGTTTTTTCATAGTTTCAAAAGTAATTGTAGTTTTTTTATTATACCCGAACCTGTTGGGAGTTTTTAGTAATTAAACCATTTTATATCTTGGTCTCGATTATTATAAGAAATTACTGGTAAAAGTTGTGATTTAAATTTTCCTCCAATAAATATTTTTTGGCTAAATTTCAGGAAATACCCAACTTTCAAAACCCTAGGCTTTGCATCTCTCCACTTAAATTTATTACCAAAACACCTTTCATTTCAATATTCAATTCAATATTTAGATGAAATAAGAAATTGAGAAAACGGTATATTTTTCAATTATTTTTCAATGAAGGGCATTTTTGAATGAGTTAAAGTTGAGGATGACGAGAAAGTTACGTGTATTTCCTATGAGAGGGTAGAAGTTAAATGTATTTCATGAAAATTTAGTGTATATTTATTTCCACGTGTCCCTAGTCTTACATACCATACCGCATCTTATAAAAAATGATGGGATAAAAGTCTAATGTTTTTTATATAACCGATCCAAATCTCCGCTATTTACACAGAAGCACTTCCAACATGTAGATTTACATACATACAGTGTTTAAGATTTCTACTGCACATTGCAAAGAATTTTAACAAAATTATAGAAAAGCACTATATAGCTCTTGGACGGGCTTTCCTTTCAAGGAAAGCCCGTCCAAGACCTTTATAGGTGCTTTTATGGTCCAACCCCTTACATATTGGATTTTTTCGATACTTTCTACAAGCATGATGTTGGCTATAGTGCTCTCGAGTCAATTATTTTAATCGCAGGCACGCGATTGTGATGATTGAGGGAGAACATATACGGATAGAACAGTCTTACTCGAGATGATAGTATACTATCTGGTTTGCCTCTATTATCATGTACATGTTTTATGTGGTATTACAAATCACTATTACATGTTGATAGAGTCAATATATGATTCTTTCTTGACTACCAGCATTATGATGACGATCATATACGTGGAAGCTGGGTGGTCTATAAGCACATCCTTAAATGTTTTTAGTCGAGCGGGTATCGAGACTGGATATTGATACTCCGGAGTAGACTAGTGTATACTTATCGAGACCCCGACGAGAGGCGGTGGTTGGTCTCACAAGCCATTGGTGACAGTCAGCCACCTAAGATAGTATACAAGTGCTCATTGGGTTATGAGTACATTGGACGGACTCACCAGGAACATACTAGATGGTATTATACATATTGTCAGATAGCAGTTTTCAGGTGACATGAGTATAGGTTAGTCTGTCGACCTGAGATCGTCATTTGTCTCGTGTGAGTTCCCACTGTGCTTTGATTACTACCCTACCACGGCTTAAAGGAGTCGCACAAACAGGTTTTAGTTGGGTACAGTCCCGAGCCACATGGAGGCAGTGAGCGGATCGTCGGGGATTCGCCTCTCTCGGTATTGGGGGTTGATGTCGCATTGTGCACGAGTGGCCATCACCAGAAATTCTTGGTCAAGTTAGTCGAGAATTACTGATTTGGACCAGTAGTTTCTCAGTGGGTGATGGGCTTCATACCGACATGAAATATCGCGTTATTAAGGGTCTGACTTTATCCACCCCATAGACCCGATATGCGATATTCTTAGACGAACAGACCGAACTGTATGGAGATTGTCACGGACATGCTCATTAGGGGTTCGGATGAGTTTGCTCATCGGCCTTTCTTTCGCTCAATACCTAGGTAGCCGTTACGTACAGCTAGTGCCGCTGACGTGCTTGTGATTAAACCCACTGCTAGCGTATTGACAAGTCTTTAGAGCCCCACACAGAGGGTTTTCCCGGTTCAGGAGAAACGATGCAGTGGCCGTATTGGATACGTGCAGGGTTCCGATCGATTGATTGTACTATATACCCGGAGTTTCAATCAGACAGTTGATAATATTAGCCGGCTCGGGATTGAGCCGGATTATTAAATCATGTGTTGATTTAATAATTTACGCATAAGTATTTCGATATGTATATTCTAGTATTATATTCTTTGTGTTATTATATCTTTTTGGGTGTAATAACCCCAAACTTTCTGTACACCTTTCTGTACAATTTTTTTTCAAAACTACAGAAAGGGGTACTTTTGCCTGAGCACAAGTTATAAGTTTGTTTTGCTTTTTTAATAGCAAGAAGGAGTTTGTAGCTCATTGGTAATACTTTACACTGCTAAACCAAGCCACCAGAGTTCAAATCTCATACCCCACATTAGTTTTTAATATTGTATTATTTTTGAATTTTTAGAATACCAAGGGTTTACATGTGCACAACTCACAAAAACCCCACTACACCCTGTAAACTAACTAGCCCAAAGGGATAATGAAGCGGCAAGGGACACTCCAGGCACTGGACTCGGCCAGCGACTCGGCCGACTCGGGCCGGACTCGGCCGGACCGCCGAGTCCCCAACACGAAAAAGTTGCCTTTTGGTCTTCCCTGTACACATGCATAGTTTAATTACTTAGACCAGTACCAGAGACTCTTTAAAATCCTAATTACCCTATTTTAATACATTTTATTACAATTTAATACATTTTTTTCTTTACAACCCTTCACCTAACCCTAACCCTAGCCTTACTCTATAAATACAACCCCTAGACACACCCCCTCACTCCAAAATTCTGATAAAAAACTCTCAAGAAAACAATAGAGAATTTGTGTGCAATTTAAGCTAGCAAAAAGGCGAAAGCTTCGGCGATATTCCGACGACGATACTAGGAGCTCTAGGCGACGAAACGACGGACCGGCGCCTCCTTCAGTTCCCTCTTCCTCTCTTCCGATCTCTAAACCCGTAAGTCCTACCTCCCTTTCTCCTTTGCTACTCTAAAAACACTTTTTAATCAAACCCGACGGAATCGGAGTCAAACCGATTTCCGATTCGTTTTCTTTCTAAAAATCCCATTTTTCTTAAACACAACCCTATTAAACCATTAAATGTTCACTATTAATCATTAGCAAATATGTTGAACAAGTTTCATGACAATCTATATCATTTTGTAACTTTTATTGCTCTTTTTCGGTAAAATACTATGTAGTTTCATTTTGACATTAAATCATCGCAATCTTGCTATACCTTTAAGTTAGATAACGAGATAATGACCTTCCTCCTCACAACACTCATATGCAATATAGCACAATACTTTCGGGAATCTAGAATACGGGAAAACAAAACATTTCAAATAAATACCATTTACTAATAAAACCAATTTTACAAGATTTAGTATTTTACACAAATCTTTGCAAAGCGCCGCTACAACCTATTTTGGTGAACTCGACTGGGATGGTGTGGATTATCGCACATCCCTGGACTTAGTCTGAGATGCAGACCTCCGCAAGGAGCATTCGGTCTCGAGAGATTTAAAATACGAAAATCTTAAGAAAATGAGATTTCTAGAAATATAATATATATTAAAATTTATTTTTTTATAAATATATATATATATAACATTAAAATATCTATTTTGTAATAATATAAATATTTCAACTTTTTCTAAAAATCACAAGAATCACTTTACATGAAAATACCATGAAATTCCATACAAGTCCAATACTTTACAATTAAATACCATATATTATGAAAATAGGTTATTCTCACTAAAAATGTCACAAATATAAAATCTATATCTATGACAACTCTAATGACGATAATTAAATACTTGGGGTGTATTTTGAAAATTATACAAAAGTATTTTTACATAAACCCCCTCAAGTTCTATAAATTACAATAAGGACCCTAGTAAATATAGGTTTAAGCGGGACCAATCTCTTGAGCCTTGGGGAGCCGGAGAAGTGGGTGCTTGCCTATTTAAGATAGACAACTTAACAACGGTGTCATCAACACGATAATCGTTTTTGGAAAAGACACAAATCCTGCCGCCCCTGTGCAGCGGTTACCGATAATATCAAAACAATCAGGACTTCAATTTCTTTTATAATTGTTCTGACTCAGACTGAGTCTTATTATAATAATCTGAATTGAATATGATTCAAGTATGAAATTACAAAACTACAATTCAACATGAATACATATATTCAATCTATTCAATCTGTATTGACCGAACCGAACCATGGATATATTTCCATTTACATGATTTTCCAGTTACATCGATGATTCTCCAATTACATCCATTTACTGATATCATGGTTTTGGCAAGTCATCCAATTATACAATCTATATGTTACAATTCAATTACAAGTTACAATACAAACAATACAATCAAGACACCGTGGGGTTTAAGGGGTAGATTGGTACGGAAGGTGTTAGAAGTGGCACGAGACTGCAACCATAAGACCCTTAACCTATATTCAGTTGCTGTTGTACCGTGACATAAACGGTTTCTTGAGTTCCTGATACCTTAGTCTTCGGGGCAAGTGAGACTCCTCTCGTATACATTGGCATCCTTCTGTACCAAGCTACAAACAACAGTGTTAACACTCAATACAACAATATAACAATATAATACAACTGTAAAAGCTACACACTCTCTCTCTTACTCTCTGTCTATTCTATTTCTGTAACAACCGAGTTCAGTTATACCAATTTCTATTGCCGTATTTGTTTGTTTGTGGTGTTTTGTTCATTTACCGTGTTTGGATGCGAATGGTAGTTTACTTTACATTCGACCCGCTTGATTGAGCTTGTTGTTTCATAGTTATAGAATACCCTAGCATCGCGTATTTTTGGCATATAACAATTTAAGTCACGTAAAATAATTTAAAACACATAACATGGCCTACTTGATACCCCTAAACCTGTGGTAACGTCCTTGCATCTTGTTCTCGTCCCGTTCAGTGAAACGGATGTGTTTGGATGGCTACGCGCACGTACGTGCGTCCGTTCTAGGGGGTACGCTTTTTCGTTACATAATCTATCATTTTAGATTTACAACTTGAACCCTATCATGTTGCATTTTGTATTACTATACGCAGTACCCATAAAGAGCCATGTCACGCCCCGCTTCCCAGAGTACGCTAAGGTAGGCACGTGACATAGCCAACCATGCTACCCGTGGATAGGAATTATCGTTCCATAGTCACATTACGGCTGTAGAGATATCAAGAACAATAATAAACTATCTAACACTTGTCCATAAGCCAAAATAAAATGAGTCAAGAATAAAAATAATGCGGAAGCAAAAGATCCAATACAAGAATAACTGGAATGTATGTCCCATAATGCGGGCTCGTATCAAGAATGAAAATACTGAAAAATAAAGGAACTAACTACTAACGAGTCCTCACTGCTCAGCCTGCTGACTGAAGTACTCCTGCTCGAACTGCAACAAAGGTACGGAATCTGGGCCATGCAAAATCCAGACGTCAGCGCGTCATAACATCAAGTAATAATATATAAACATGGTAGCAAGACATGCAAGTATGATCATAAATAGTAAAGCAGGTGTAACAGCAATATAAATCAGGGCAGTGAAAGGTGGTGTGCAGTGAGTAATCCAAACAGGTCTATTGGGTTAACTACTCTCAAGTCTTTGAAATCAATTTGATGAATCATCGATGTAACTCAATAGTACCCCGTGCGTGCCCGGGATCACGGTGATGATTCTCGGGCTAAAACCGAGACATGCCGCTAGGCACTAAAAGGAAAAGGGTAATGATGAATGATGTAAATAGTATCATCCCAAGGCTGGCCTAGCCTCTAAAAGTGGGTAATGATGGATGATGTCAGCAGCATCATCCCAAGGCTGGCCTAGCCTCTAAAACTGATCAGTAAATGTAGCGAACTGTCGAGTTATAAGTCAGGTTTCATCATTGATTTCCCCATACCCCCAAGTTATATGTGTTCAAGTCAAGTATTAATAAATCTAGAGCTAATGCCAACGCAGGATCAGCAGGTAAAGGTTTGTCTGGATAGACAAGGGGGAATGTCCGTAGGGACAACATGTCAAAGCTGTTGGCATTAGTAACAAGATCAGGTAACAGGTAAAGCCATTGTACGTCGGTCAAGTCAGGTAGTATATAGGTAGCATGTCATGTCAAGAGGTGCACGGTTGTCACGACCCGCAGGGTACGGAACGTGACTGGCACTTAGGTTACGAAACGTCTCAAGACGTCCGTAAAATAAGTAAGCCAAAGCCCAGAAACCAAAACCAAATAAGCAAAAGAGTGAAGAGAACCCAATCAATTGAAAACGAGTTATCAAATAAGTCATATAAAACCTCTTTAAAAACAATATCAATTTTTCCGAAAATTTCGGCAGAGTCTCCTTTGTAAATACTGGCCCCCAAAATGGGTACAACAAGAATATATATGAATCCAACAAATAAGGCATCCCCAAGCGGGAGCTAGCTCTTCGCCACAAGGCGGTCACAAATCCCACGCAATATAAAGCAACAACATGCGAAATAATCATAATGAAGCATAAGAAAAACATCATGTCGACTCAAGTGAGCTCGACCCCAAAATACAGCATAAAAGTCCACAAACCTCACAGTCTCATCTCTAGGTCAATATACAATAATACTGGTAGAAACAGTAGATGGAGTACACTAGATGCAAAGAATATACAAGGTGGTACAAAAATAATAACATAACCCACCTATGAGCAAAACCTCGAGTCCAGGCAAAAGAGGCAAAAGAAGCAAGCGCACCCGCCGCTACTGTACTGACGGAGCGGACCTGAAAAAGGCTATGGCACAACGGGGGTGAGTTGCCAACTCGTGAGTAATAAATAACATCTACACAGGCTATCGAATGCATGCACACAAGCATCCTAGCATCTAAATACAGGTAAGGCAGGACATAATGGCAAGTATGTATGCAATATGGATATACTAGCAGGTATGAATGCAATGCGAATCAACTCGTGATCTGAATGTGTAAGTATAAGAAATCATGTTTTTCCCTTTAAGAATGTCTTTTGAAATACCAGCACAATACCAATAGAATCAACAAGAACCTGTGTCCAGCATCGACACCTCAAAACTGTCTCAAATCTCATATCAATGTATCTCTGGCCTCAGCCGTCCGGCTGACCCATCTCAAATATCAATATCTCATCATCTAGCGGCCACGGTCGGTATCCTCTGGATATCCGCCGTCCCAAACAGTCACCGGTAGGTAATCCGTCCCCTGCCAGGCTCAACGTCAACACCACATTCCTCTTGCCCCGGGGTACCTTACCGGGCCCACCATGTACCCGTGACGGTTCCTCCACTCCTCGACACGGATCTCGAAAACCACAGCAAACTCATGGTGGACGACACTTACATCACTAGAAAACCGCAATTTACATATTTTAAAAAAATATAATAAGTTTAGAAATTTTGCGGCTTTCCCCCGAAATCCAGAAATATCATAAAATCTCAAGAAATCCTCATAAGTATATACGTCAATAGTGATGAATGCATATGGTATCAATAATTAAGCTACGATCTATGATTAATAGACTAGGCATGAACAAATAATATGATGAGGTACATGCACATGAATAGCAATCCTACGATTTCATTTTAAGGAATTAAAGGCAATAGCACAGGTTTAAGCATCAATTAGTAAAAGGTTTCAATTTAAAGGTTATCTAGTGTGGTGGCATGACAATTACCAGGATGTGTGTGTAAGCATGAATAGTGCTCGTGCTGCATATAAAAACCCTGGCAATGGTGCAAGTGTCCTATAGAATGGTTTCGTATAGTTATGTCAATATAGGGCATGAATGTAGCAAATAATCATACAAGTATTACACCCCTAATTACTAACATTACTAAGAATTTTTTAAATTACTAAAACTATCGGGCGGCTTGCGCCATCCAACTATAGTCCCCCGTAGATGTTACATCTACTCACCGGAATCCCTAGCTAGTCACGTCCAATCACCGCTTTCCCCTTTCGTGCCGCGTCTGACGTCTCCGCGACCGGACCTGGAATTTACATCAATACCAAACATAAGGTTACATATCAAGAACGACGCAAAACCCAAACGAAACTACTAACGTTCACAAGCTAGGTACAATGTGCACAAAGTGCGCGGAACACACGCGAAAATCGCAAAAACTGCAAAAAAACCGCCGATTTGGTCGTCCGGCAAAACTAAAACCCGACTACTCAAAAATCCGCACTCACGCATCCTAAATGTCATAGGATAAGCTAACAATATAATCTAGATATCGCAACTAAATCGCCACAATAATATAATAAAAACCTAGTAAACTAGAAGTTTGCAAATTTGGTGCAAACATCGACAATTTGAAACAAAGTGCACACATTATCACACAAATATCCAAATTAAATCATTAGAAAGCCACTACAATTAAGTTAACCCCTTTACCATGCATCAAAACCCACATTCCATACACAAACCTTTTCTTGATTTTGATAATTAGCAACCTTAATGAAAATTTCACACAACTTTAACATAGATTAGCCTAATATGAAGCCACTTAAGCAAAGTAACCATATAAATTGGTTAAGTAAACAACTAGATAGCTAATTAGCTTTAATTAACTAAATAATGGTTTCTAAAAACCCTAGTTTAACTCTAACCATAAACCTTTAAAAACTAGATTAGAAACTAACACTAAATTAACACTAGATTTTAGCCCATTAGCAAGTTAACCACTTATATTAAGCTAACAAAATAACTAGATAACAAAATAGCTTAATTAACCTACTAATGATTTTCTAAACCCTAATTAAAATTCAAGCCATTCACTTTAAAACCTAGATTAGAAATCAACAACAAAAATTAACACTTTAAGGTTCTAATTTAGCATATAACAACTACCAATTAACCAAAGATTGAAATTATACCTCAACTAGAGATCTAGCAAGAACAATATGCCTCCAAAGATGCCATATTTCTCCAAGATTTGAACTAATTAGGTTAGAGAAGAGAGAGAATAAGGTTTTGCTTTGAAATTGTGAAGAAAATTGTGGATTTCTAAGGATTTTGAGGTGGAATTTGATGAAATTTGATGAAGAAAAGAGATGGACAAGAAGAGTGAGGGGGGCTGCTGTAGGATGCAGGATTCTCGGCTGAAATGAAGTAGTGGGGATGGTGTGGGTGTTGTGGGGAAAAGCCCAAGTCAACTCACTCAAATCAAAGCACACATAATTCCAAATTTACCCCTTTAAAGCCCATATCATATCATTTTGTTCAAATGAGATGGGGAAATTTTTTTGTGGGCTTGCTGTTGAGGTGGGGCCGGACTAGGGGTGAGGGAAGGGTGAATGGGGTTTTACAAAAAAAAATTTATGCAAAAAGACCCCCTACAAGTCAAAAATTGCAAGTTTTAGCTTAAAATTCAATAAATTCGTTTCCTATAATAAAAATTAGTTAAAAATAAAAATAAAATACTAAAAATTTATGTTACAACTAGATTTTAATTAAAAAAATTTTAAAGATTAAAATTAGCCCAGAAAAATTTGTATTTATCGCTAATTTAATGTATTTTCTTACCGGCTTAAAATAATATTAAAAAATTGAAAAATAGGGAAAAATTTTTAAATGACCAAAATTTCATAAGTAACTCATTAGATACTAAAAACAAGCAATTACCTATCCATTTTAGGTATAATTAGTCCTAAACTGCAAAATAACGAGAAAGACGGTTTTCGGAAAAATACCGAATTTTCACCGATCTTCAGGAAAACACCAAAACGACTTTTCAAGGCGTTACAATCTTCCCCCCTTAAAGAAATTCGGTCCCCGAATTTAAAAATAACTACGCGTACCTTCAAAGAGATGGGGATATTTCTTCCTCATCTCGCCCTCGGTCTCCCAGGTAACCTCCTCGCTGCTCGGGCTACGCCAAAGGACCTTGACGGTCGGTATAACTTTAGATCTCAACTTCTTCACCTGCCGATCCAGGATGGCCACCGGCTGCTCTGCAAAAGAAAGGTCGCGCTCCAGCTGGACTGTCGGGTGCTGAATCGTATGCGAAGGGTCGTGAAGGTACTTGCGGAGCATCGAAACATGGAAGACGGGGTGAACATCGGGAAAGCTGGGTGGAAGGGCCAAACGATATGCAACAGCGCCGACACGCTCAAGGATCTCGAAGGGACCTACGAATCTAGGGCTAAGCTTTCCCTTTTGCCCAAAACGCATCACGCCCTTCATCGGAGAGACTTTCAGAAAAACATGGTCGCCAACTGCGAACTCTAACCTGCGACGGCGCCTGTCTGCATACAATTTCTGCCTGCTCTGAGCCGCTCTCATCCGGTCTCGGATCAACTGTATCTTCGCTGTCGTCTCCTCAACAAGCTGGGCCCCAAAATACTGCTCTCGCTGAGCTCGGTCCAACAGACGGGCGATCTGCATCTCTTCCCATACAATGCCTCGAAAGGTGCCATCTGAATAGTATCCTGGAAGCTGTTGTTGTAGGTGAACTCCACTAGAGGTAAATGACGATCCCAGCTACCGCCGAAGTCTAAAACGCACGCTCTGAGCATGTCCTCGAGAGTCTGAATAGTCCGGTCTGACTGGCCGTCGGTCTGCGGATGAAATGCTGTGCTGAAGCTAAAACGAGTGCCCAAAGCCTCCTAAAGTCTCTGCCAAAGTCGGCTGGTGAACTGGGTGCCTCGATCTGACACGATACAAGTCGGTACGCCATGCAACCGCACGATCCCGTCGATGTAAAGCTGGGCATACTGTGTCACGCCCCGCTTCCCAGAGTACGCAAACTTGGGCACGTGACATAGCCAACCATGCTACCTGCGGGTAGGACACATCCGTCCACAGTCACATTACGGTTGTAGAGATATCAAGAAATTAGTAAAATAAACTAAACTAATACATGTCCAAATCCATAATAACAAGAATCAATAAACAATAAGTGCGGAAGCTAATGATCCAATACAATAATGGAAAGGTACGTCCCATAATGCGGGATCGAACCTGGAAATAAAATGCAATAAATGAACTAACCACTGCAGAACTCACAGATCAGCCTGCAGGCTGAAGTACTCCTGCTCGGTCAGCGACAGTGGTAAAGAATCTGGGCCATACAAAACCCAGACGTCAGCGCGTCGTGACATCAAGTATACAGTATAACAAGGTAATAAGCAATGCAAGTATGAACATGAATAAAGCAGTAACAAGAAATAACAAACAGGGTAATGTGCGATGGTGTCCAAACTGTCCTATCAGGTTTTCTACTCTATAGTCTTTGAAACCAATTGATGAATCGTCGATATAACTCAATAGTATCCCGTGCGTGCCCGGGACCACGGTCAAGATCCTCGGGGCTGAATCCGAGACGTGCCGCTAAGCAGTAAAAGGTAGTAGGATGGACGAGTGATGTCAGCATCAACACTCCGGAGCTGGCCAAGCCCGTAAGACTGATCAGAACAATGTATCGAACTGTTGAGTTACAAGTCGGTTTCACCTTTGATTTCCCCATACCCCCAAGCTATGTATGTCAGGTCAGGTATTCAGTAGTCAAGGACTAATGCCAACACAAGGTCGAGTAAAAGTAGGTCTGTCTGGATCGACAGCAGGAATGGTTAGGTTTGTCGGCATTAGGCATGAAATCATGAAACAGGTAATGTCATGGTACGGCAGGATGAGTCGGTATGTATTTATCTGTCAGGTGTGGCAGGGTCAGGCCAATATGTCGTGCAATCGGGTAAGTGCTCACAACAGGTAAACAATCAATAATGAACAGCAGCAGGAAACAGTAATCAACCACAATATTCCACATAACCACAGTGATGTTTGTATTCTCTTATTAACAGGTTCAATCATCTTAGGGTGCAATCGCCACAAGGTGAAGTGACATCCACAATTATAAATTAAGGAAACTACATGAAACTATACTAAATATAATAATTGTCTCATGAATGATTTAACAGTTTAAGCAGATATGATTCAGTCGTTTTGTTTAGTTGAAATATGGGTTGATGTGGGTTGATTAATTACGAGGAACTGTTGTAACGATTCCATTATAAAGATACTGCAATAATATGATATCAATTGCCATCATTAAGTTGTGGTATTAAATAGTATGAATTCAATTGCGTGGCAAGACTAGATCTCGCACGCTAGCATGTTTAAGCAAGTATTCAGATACTTGCCTCGACGGTTCTGAAATCTGGAACACGGATGCGATGTCGGCAGAAAACACGGTATGCTAGCACGGGCCACGGATCAGGTCCCAACAAAGAACAACGGGATCACACGGACCAGGAGGCTTCGCTGGAACGTCGGGTTCGCCAAGACGGCACGGTCGGATTCCGACAACGACAAAGTAGCGAAGTTAGCAACACAAGAAAACTTAAAACGATCAGCGAGGGGTTTATACTGTACAAAGGAAGGAAGAGGGAACTTACAGAGAGATATACCAGGTGACCCCGGCGAGTTCGACGGCCATGAACGAGCTCCGGCGAACCAGGGTTTGGTGCTAGGGTTTCGGTTAGGGTTTGGGCTTAGGTTAGGCTCGGGTGCAAAGGGTGCAGGGTGAAGCAAAGGTGGTTGCAGCGTCGGAGGTTAGCAAGGAGGCGAGGAGACGGAGATGGTGACGACTAGGGGTTGCCGGCGATCGGCAGAGAGGGCTGTGGCTCGGGCGTCGTGGGTTTCTTGAGTTGCCGGGAACGGGCGTGCAGGCATCGGGAAAGGAGAACAGGGAGAGAAGAAAGGTGGTCCAAGAAGACGAGGGATGGTTGGCGACGATCAGGGACAGCGCAGGTGGTCGCCGGCGGTGCCTCAGGCGATGCAGGGAGCTTCGAGTTTGCTGCAGGGGCGTCGGGGAAGGAGGAGAGAGGAGGTGGAAGAGGGCCTGGTGAGGTGAGGCGGTCGCGAGGCCGACGAGGATGCTGCGGCGGCGACGGCAACGGGGACTGCTAGGGTTCGGGGGTTCGAAGATCTCTCGTGGGGTTTTTGTGAGGACGATGAAGGAACAGTTGGGGAAAGAATATAATATAGAGAGAGAGATTGATGAGAGAGAGAGAGAGACGAGAAGAGATTTGAGAGTGGATTGGGGGGGCCCACGAGGGAAAGTAAGCCTCGCGATTGGCTGGCGTTGCAAAGGAAATCAAAACAGAAAATCTAAAAAAGATTTAAACGTTACATGAACAAGAGAATATAAATTATATAGGTTTTATAATATTAAATTAAAATGGGTATTTCGGCGCTAAATGAAACATTTCCAAATCGCGCCCGGGTTGCGCCCAAATATTCCAAATTCAAATTATAGGATTTTAAGCGAGTTCCAAATTTTGAAAAGAGGTGTTTTATGATTAAAATGCATACCCCCAAGTCGGACACTTGCACGCGCGCGTAGCCGTCCAAACTTGCCCGTTTAGCCGAACGGGAAGAAATCTCGACACGCGGACGCTACCACGCGACTAGTGGCGACGAGTAGGCCAACATGGATATTTTTAATTTCATTTTAGGTGTTAAAATTTGTTATGTGCCAAAATGACTTAACCGGTTAAAGTTTAGCAATAAACACCAGAAAATCAGGAAAATTGGAATGAGCAATAGACACCCTCAACTAGTAATATAAATAGTATTATTGGGCTCGGGTGTTACATACTGAGCGAAGCTGAAAGTCGTCTTCACTGGAAGGAAGTGAGCCGCTTTCGTCAATCGATCTACGATCACCCAGATGGAGTCGTACCCTCGACTGGTACTGGGTAGACCCACAACGAAGTCCGTCAAAATCTGCTCCCATTTCCACTCTGGAATGGGTAACGGCTGTAGCTCTCCTGCGGGCCTCTGGTGCTCGGCCTTGACTTGCTGACAAGTCAGGCATCTCGATACAAACTCCGCAATGTCCCTCTTCATCCCGTCCCACCAGTAGGTCTCTCTCATATCATGGTACATCTTGGTGGAACCGGGGGGGGGACACTATACACTGATCGGTGTGCCACCTCAAGAATGTCGCGCCGCAATCCATCAGCATCTGGTACGCACAGTCTAGATCCATAGCGTAAAATCCCCTGATCGTCAATCATGAGCTCAGAAAATCTGTCCTGTCCCATCTGTGCCATGATCTCTGAGCAACGGTCGTCACTGCGCTGTGCCTCATATATACGGTCAAACAACTGTGGGCGTGCACGAACATGCGCGAGCTGTCCCCCTGTCTGAGTGAACTCGAACTCAACTCGGCTGTCGCATAACATCTGTCAATCTGCTGACGACTGCCTCTGCACTGCGCGCAAAAAGGATAGACTACCTCCGGGCCTCCTACTCAATGCATCTGCCACTACATTCGCCTTGCCGGGGTGATATAAGATCTCGCAGTCGTAGTCTTTCACCAACTCCATCCAACGACGCTGTCTGAGGTTCAGGTCTCGCTGCTGAAATATGTACTTTAAGCTCTTGTGATCGGTGAATATCTGACACGACTCGCCGTATGGGTAATGTCGCCAAATCTTCAGTTCAAAGACCACTGCAGCTATCTCCAAATCATGAGTGGGGTAGTTCTGTTCATGCTTCTTCAGCTGCCGAGAAGCATATGCGATCACCCGGCCATGCTGCATCAACACGCATCCTAATCCCACTCGCGAAGCATCACAGTAGACCACAAATCCACCTGATCCCGAAGGCAAAGATAATACCGGCGCCGTAGTCAAACGAGTCCGTAGCTGCTGAAAACTGCACTCGCACTCCTCCGTCCAGACGAAAAGAACTCCCTTCCGGGTCAAACCGGTCAACGGTGCAGCTATACGGGAGAAGTCCTGAACAAAACGCCTGTAGTAGCCCGCCAGGCCTAGAAAACTACGGATCTCAGTAACCGATGTAGGTCGGGGCCACTGCTGAACAGCCTCAATCTTCTTCGGGTCCACACATATGCCGTCTCTCGTAACCACGTGACCCAAGAATCCGACGCTGTCCAGCCAGAATGCACACTTGGAGAACTTTTGCGAACAGCTGGTGCTCCCTCAAAGTCTGTAACGTAAACCGCAAGTGCTGCTCGTGGTCCTTTCTGCTCCGGGAGTACGCCAAGATATCGTCAATAAACACGATGATGAACAAGTCAAGATACGGCCTGAATGTACGGTTCATCAAATCCATGAATGCTACTGGGTCGTTGGTGAGTCCGAACGACATCACCAAAAACTCGTAGTGGCCGTAGCGCGTGCGGAAAGCTGTCCTCGGTATATCCTCCTGTCGAACTCGCAGCTGATGGTACCCTGATCGTAAGTCGATCCTCGAAAAATAACCCGCGCCCTGTAGCTGGTCGAACAAATCATCAATGCGTGGCAACGGATACCTGTTCCGAACGATAACTTTGTTCAGCTGGCGGTAGTCGATACATAAGCGTAACTTCCGTCCTTCTTCTTGACAAACAGGACCGGAGCACCCCACGGAGAAACACTAGGTCGAATAAGCCCCTTATCTAACAAATCCTGCAACTGATCCTTCAGCTCTCGAAGTTCCGCCGGGGCCATCCGATAAGGCGGTATAGAAATAGTCCCCGAGCCGGGAATCAAATCGATGCAGAACTCAACGTCGCGCTCAGGTGGTAGCCCAGGTAGCTCATCAGGGAAAACATCAGGGAACTCACAAACAACCGGGACCCTGTCCAACGGAACCTCTGCAGCTCGAGTATCACAAATATACGCTAAGAATCCCTGACATCCTTTCCGCAAGAGCTGACCAGCGCGAAGAGACGAAATCAAGCTGGGAAGGGTGACGCTGCGGTCTCCCTGAATAACAAGGACTGGCTCTCCCGGAAAGCTAAATCTGACTGTCTTCTCACGGCAGTCCACCGAAGCATAACAAGTGGCTAGCCAATCCATGCCCAGAAGCACATCAAAGTCCAACATATCGAGGAGAATCAAATCAACCAATGACTCCATCTCCCCGATACGAATGGAACACAATCGAAAAACAAAACGAGCGACAAACGACTCGCCTACCGGGGTAATAACAACAAGCGGCTGATCTAACGACGATGACTCACGGCCCAACATCGGTGCAAAGTGTGTAGAGACGTACGAATGTGTGGAACCTGGGTCAAATAATACCCGTGCGTCGAAAGAACATACGGATAAGGTACCTGTCACAACGGTATTGGATGCCTGCGCATCCTGCGGTGTCAAAGCAAATACTCGGGCCTGACCTCCACCGATAGCGGGCTGACCTCGACCTCGGCCTCTGCCTCCTCGTCCTCTCTGAATCGGACCGCCGCGTCCACGGCCTCTGGGTGCACCTAACTGGCATGGAGCATCGCCGGTGGTAGGAAGTAGGGCTCTCTGAGGAGGGGGTGGTGATGGTGGTAGGGTCACATGTGGAACTGTCGCCGCTCCCTGTCGTCTCGCCGGACAGTCTCTGTTACGATGATGCAGGCTACCACACCAAAAACATCCTAACCATGGCTGCTGATCGTATGGGTGAAGGCGATATAACTGGCCCCTAAAGAATCCACCACGGCCTCTGCGAACCCTCCTAGGTGCTAACATATCAGTGCGAATCTGACTCGGTCTCGAAACGACCGCAGGGGGAGTAATATCCGATCTCTGTGCTCGATTGACCTCTACTAACGATTCCACCATCTGTCGTAACTCCTGCATGCCTCCTATCATCTGTTGCAGCTCTTCCATACCGGACTCAAGCCTATCCATGCGACCTGGGGAATGCGGATCAGTCTGTCCCTGAGGCATATGTATACCACCCTGCTCAGTCCTCGTCTCGGACGAGCCTGCTCGAATATCATCACGGGCGGCAGTCCTCTGCGCTCTCG
Source organism: Agapanthus africanus (assembly GCA_030015575.1). Lineage (NCBI taxonomy): Eukaryota > Viridiplantae > Streptophyta > Magnoliopsida > Asparagales > Amaryllidaceae > Agapanthus > Agapanthus africanus. The sequence continues at coordinate 5,923,569 of JASDDO010000024.1, forward strand.
TAGCCTTTGGCGGCATAGTGGCTGGTACAGAAAAAGGATAATAAGAACAGTGCAAAAGAATCATAGGATACACGGAATTGAAGAAGGAATTTCAAGCAAGTATCCTAAAGTCACTTAGGCGGAGTACCGTATCGCAAGTATGCCGCGGACATACACACGCTACGTTACCCTACTTAAGTCACTTACTCCATCTACCAAGGGTCATCCTACACTCAAAAAGATAAAACCTATCGCTCTGATACCAACTTTGTCACGACCCGCAGGGTACGGAACGTGACTGGCACTTAGGTTACGAAACGTCTCAAGACGTCCGTAAAATAAGTAAGCCAAAGTCCAGAAACCAAAACCAAATAAGCAAAAGAGTGAAGAGAACCCAATCAATTGAAAACGAGTTATCAAATAAGTCATATAAAACCTCTTTAAAAACAATATCAATTTTTCCGAAAATTTCGGCAGAGTCTCCTTTGTAAATACTGGCCCCCAAAATGGGTACAACAAGAATATATATGAATCCAACAAATAAGGCATCCCCAAGCGGGAGCTAGCTCTTCGCCACAAGGCGGTCACAAATCCCACGCAATATAAAGCAACAACATGCGAAATAATCATAATGAAGCATAAGAAAAACATCATGTCGACTCAAGTGAGCTCGACCCCAAAATACAGCATAAAAGTCCACAAACCTCACAGTCTCATCTCTAGGTCAATATACAATAATACTGGTAGAAACAGTAGATGGAGTACACTAGATATAAAGAATATACAAGGTGGTACAAAAATAATAACATAACCCACCTATGAGCAAAACCTCGAGTCCAGGCAAAAGAGGCAAAAGAAGCAAGCGCACCCGCCGCTACTGTACTGACGGAGCGGACCTGAAAAAGGCTATGGCACAACGGGGGTGAGTTGCCAACTTGTGAGTAATAAATAACATCTACACAGGCTATCGAATGCATGCACACAAGCATCCTAGCATCTAAATACAGGTAAGGCAGGACATAATGGCAAGTATGTATGCAATATGGATATACTAGCAGGTATGAATGCAATGCGAATCAACTCGTGATATGAATGTGTAAGTATAAGAAATCATGTTTTTCCCTTTAAGAATGTCTTTTGAAATACCAGCACAATACCAATAGAATCAACAAGAACCTGTGTCCAGCATCGACACCTCAAAACTGTCTCAAATCTCATATCAATGTATCTCTGGCCTCAGCCGTCCGGCTGACCCATCTCAAATATCAATATCTCATCATCTAGCGGCCACGGTCGGTATCCTTTGGATATCCGCCGTCCCAAACAGTCACCGGTAGGTAATCCGTCCCCTGCCAGGCTCAACGTCAACACCACATTCCTCTTACCCCGGGGTACCTTACCGGGCCCACCATGTACCCGTGACGGTTCCTCCACTCCTCGACACGGATCTCGAAAACCACAGCAAACTCATGGTGGACGACACTTACATCACTAGAAAACCGCAATTTACATATTTTAAAAAAATATAATAAGTTTAGAAATTTTGCGGCTTTCCCCCGAAATCCAGAAATATCATAAAATCTCAAGAAATCCTCATAAGTGTATATGTCAATGGTGATGAATGCATATGGTATCAATAATTAAGCTACGATGTATGATTAATAGACTAGGCATGAACAAATAATATGATAAGGTACATGCACATGAATAGCAATCCTACGATTTCATTTTAAGGAATTAAAGACAATAGCACAGGTTTAAGCATCAATTAGAAAAAGGTTTCAATTTAAAGGTTATCTAGTGTGGTGGCATGGCAATTACCAGGATGTGTGTGTAAGCATGAATAGTGCTCGTGCTGCATATAAAAACCCTGGCAATGGTGCAAGTGTCCTATAGAATGGTTTCGTATAGGTATGTCAATATAGGGCATGAATGTAGCAAATAATCATACAAGTATTACACCCCTAATTACTAACATTACTAAGAATCTTTTAAGTTACTAAAACTATCGGGCGGCTTGCGCCATCCAACGATGTCCCCCGTAGATGTTACATCTACTCACCGGAATCCCTAGCTAGTCACGTCCAATCACCGCTTCCCCTTTCGTGCCGCGTCTGACGTCTCCGCGACCGGACCTGGAATTTACATCAATACCAAACATAAGGTTACATATCAAGAACGACGCAAAACCCAAACGAAACTACTAACGTTCACAAGCTAGGTACAACGTGCACAAAGTGCGCGGAACACACGCGAAAATCGCAAAAACTGCAAAAAAACCGCAGATTTGGTCGTCCGGCAAAACTAAAACCCGACTACTCAAAAATCCGCACTCACGCATCCTAAATGTCATAGGATAAGCCAACAATATAATCTAGATATCGCAACTAAATCGCCACAATAATATAATAAAAACCTAGTAAACTAGAAGTTTGCAAATTTGGTGCAAACATCGACAATTTGCGACAAAGTGCACACATTATCACACAAATATCCAAATTAAATCATTAGAAAGCCACTACAATTAAGTTAACCCCTTTACCATGCATCAAAACCCACATTCCATACACAAACCTTTTCTTGATTTTGATAATTAGCAATCTTAATGAAAATTTCACACAACTTTAACATAGATTAGCCTAATATGAAGCCACTTAAGCAAAGTAACCATATAAATTGGTTAAGTAAACAACTAGATAGCTAATTAGCTTTAATTAACTAAATAATGGTTTCTAAAAACCCTAGTTTAACTCTAACCATAAACCTTTAAAAACTAGATTAGAAACTAACACTAAATTAACACTAGATTTTAGCCCATTAGCAAGTTAACCACTTATATTAAGCTAACAAAATAATTAGATAACAAAATAGCTTAATTAACCTACTAATGATTTTCTAAACCCTAATTAAAATTCAAGCCATTCACTTTAAAACCTAGATTAGAAATCAACAACAAAAATTAACACTTTAAGGTTCTAATTTAGCATATAACAACTACCAATTAACCAAAGATTGAAATTATACCTCAACTAGAGATCTAGCAAGAACAATATGCCTCCAAAGATGCCATATTTCTCCAAGATTTGAACTAATTAGGTTAGAGAAGAGAGGGAATAAGGTTTTGCTTTGAAATTGTGAAGAAAATTGTGGATTTCTAAGGATTTTGAGGTGTAATTTGATGAAATTTGATGAAGAAAAGAGATGGACAAGAAGAGTGAGGGGGGGCTGCTGTAGGATGCAGGATTCTCGGCTGAAATGAAGTAGTGGGGATGGTGTGGGTGTTGTGGGGAAAAGCCCAAGTCAACTCACTCAAATCAAAGCACACATAATTCCAAATTTACCCCTTTAAAGCCCATATCATATCATTTTGTTCAAATGAGATGGGGAAATTTTTTTGTGGGCTTGCTGTTGAGGTGGGGCCGGCCTAGGGGTGAGGGAAGGGTGAATGGGGTTTTACAAAAAAAAATTTATGCAAAAAGACCCCCTACAAGTCAAAAATTGCAAGTTTTAGCTTAAAATTCAATAAATTCGTTTCCTATAATAAAAATTAGTTAAAAATCAAAATAAAATACTAAAAATTTATGTTACAACTAGATTTTAATTAAAAAAATTTTAAAGATTAAAATTAGCCCAGAAAAATTTGTATTTATCGCTAATTTAATGTATTTTCTTACCGGCTTAAAATAATATTAAAAAATTGAAAAATAGGGAAAATTTTTTAAATGACCAAAATTTCATAAGTAACTCATAGATACTAAAAACAAGCAATTACCTATCCATTTTAGGTATAATTAGTCCTAAACTGCAAAATAACGAGAAAGACGGTTTTCGGAAAAATACCGAATTTTCACCGATCTTCAGGAAAACACCAAAACGAATTTTCAAGGCATTACAACGGTACCATGTTGTGTCAAGTAATACGTGTAACAAGTCATGTTAGGGGTGCACAAAATGTCATGTGGGTGCTTATAATCAAACTAACATAAGCATGGGTATACAAAACAAGCATGGGGTACTAATGGAACAATAAAATGGAATATTGTAATGTGAAATGCAATCAGGTACAGATTAAGGTATATAGATACACAGTCATGATTAAGGTTAAAGTTTAAGTTCCAATACTAATTAAACTACATTTTATCAAATGTGGATTGTGAATATTTCAATGTTATACATTCAAGTGATCTATTTATGCAAGAATATGTATACTAGACGAGATGGATGCAAACAGGTGTTTGAAACATTATAAACTATCTAAAAGGGTACCATGGGCTATGTAAATAATTATTATGTGATTTAAACACGGATGTGGGTACACGATATTGTACTATAACATGCAACAAGTTATAATTCAAGATCCGAATCTAAAAATGATATAATCGGACATCGAAATGCAAAATAGAAACTAATAGCCTTAGGTTTAGTTTACAGGTTTAATCATGAAAATATGTATAAAATAATATAATAGCATGTAGCAAGTTTTACTTGCCTAGACGGATCGCGATACGGGTATACGGAACGTCACACGTCGGCGGGAAAAGTCACGAATGCTGTTGACATCATTCATCATTACCCTTTTCCTTTTAGTGCCTAGCGGCATGTCTCGGTTTTAGCCCGAGAATCATCACCGTGATCCCGGGCACGCACGGGGTACTATTGAGTTACATCGATGATTCATCAAATTGATTTCAAAGACTTGAGAGTAGTTAACCCAATAGACCTGTTTGGATTACTCACTGCACACTACCTTTCACTGCCCTGATTTATATTGCTGTTACACTTGCTTTACTATTTATGATCATACTTGCATGTCTTGCTACCATGTTTATATATTATTGCTTGATGTTATAACACGCCGACGTCTGGGTTTTGCATGGCCCAGATTCCGTACCTTTGCTGCAGTCCGAGCAGGAGTACTTTAGTCAGCAGGCTGAGCAGTGAGGACTCGTTAGTAGTCAGTTCCTTTATTTTTCAGTATTTTCATTCCTGATGTGAGCCCGCATTATGAGACATACATTCCAGTTATTCTTGTATTGTATCTTTTGCTTCCGCATTATTTTTATTCTTGACTCATTTTATTTTGGCTTATGGATATGTGTTAGTTTATTATTGTTCTTGATATCTTTACAGCCGTAATGTGACCGTGGAAGGATAATTCCTATACACAGGTAGCATGGTTGGCTATGTCATGTGCCTACCTTAGCGTACTCTGGGAAGCGGGGCGTGACGATTTCTCCCTTATCTTTGGGACTTACCGAGCGATTTGTTCGCTGACGACATTCTCTTTCTTTCTTCTTGAATGTCTTCAGGTGATACGGATCTTCCAGATATCGAGCCTACCAGCGAGGACTTGGACCAGCTTGCAGAGCTCTAGCTACATTGTACACATTTCTATTTCAGTACTTTTCCTTTTCTGTTATGCCACTGTTTAGGCATTGCTTTCTTCCAGATGTATTTACTTTTCCATGTATTGTACAAAAAGAATGTGAATAAATAAAGTTGCTGTTTTATTATATCTTGTCTCTTGTGCGTTTATTTTTGTATATTGCTTAGATACGCTTAGCGTATTTACTTCAGAGTAAATACGTAGCGGTATCGTCGCGTCCCTTTCGCTGTATACCGGGAAGCGGGGCGTGACAGATTTTGTTGGCGGCCCATGCATGTCAGAGCTGTATGGAATACTACCATGCAGTTCTATTCTGTGTGAACAAGCTAAGCAATATAACACAAGAACCAGCAACTAAAACATTCTTTACAATTCATATTCTTTGAATCTTATCATTCCATATACTTTGAATCTGTCCTAACCTAAAATTTTCTTTCAAGGTTATGGATTCCCCAAACAACACCAGCACCAATGTCAACAACACACCTCCACCACTACCACTCACACCTACCGTCCCTGCTCCGCTCAACGAGCAAACGGTTTTGCTTGAGGCAATCCGCAGCCTCCTCGAGCGACAACAGCAACGGACTGCTCTTTTAATGAACCGTCCCGAGGCAGAAGCACTTGGGGTGAAGCAATTCAGGGCTTTGCACTCTAAATAATTCTCAGGAAAAGAGAGCCCACTGGATGCTGAGGAATGGGCTCAGAGTATCGAAGATGATCTGGCAGCGGCACAAGTTCCAGAAATATCCTGGGTTCGTGTTGCAAAATTACAGCTCATGGACAATGCACGGGTCTGGTGGAAGGCGGAAGAAAGCCGTTTTGAACAACCCATCGAATGGAATACTTTCTGCGACATGTTCGACGCTAAGTACTTCCCTGAGACTGCCATGTTCGACATGGAACTGCAGTTCATCCATCTGCAATAAGGTTCAATGTGGACTAAGTCAGTAGATGAGCATGACTCAGAGTTCACCATACTCAGTCGGTAAGATATGTCTCAATAATTCGACTCTTCAATATATCACATACTACACAGCCAACACAAGACCGTAACAGGTTTGCGGCTTATCTCATACCGACTGCTGAGATCAGAGCTAGAAGATTTTATCAAGGGTTGAACCCGGAAATCCAAGCTACATTAGCTACAGGGGATTTCCCAACCCATGATTTGGCTTTGATGGCTGCCCGAAGATATGAGGCAGTAGTAAAGAGGAAGGACATACCTCAATCTGCCTGTTTGAAACGCCCAACCACTCAAATGGCAGGAGGAGCCTCTTCTAGGCCATCGTTCGAACCCAGAAGAACTGAAGAACCCAATAACCAGCCAAGGACTGTAGGCGCGCAAAAGGCCTGTGCCTAGTTTGTGGTATGTCCAATCACAGAATTGAGAACTGTCCATATAGATACAACTCGGCTCACACACCCACCAACTACCCGCAACGGCCAGCTATCCGGGCTCCTGCAACTCATCCTGTACTCCTAGCACCACCTCCACGTGGATTTCCTGCACAGCCAAATCACCAATTCCATCAGGCACTGAGGAATATGCCTCGAAAACAGAGGAATGTGCCTCTAGTTAGGAGAAACATGCCACGGCGACAGGCTTACATCTTAGAAGCCGTAGAACCCAAGACAGTTGACCAAGGTAACACCAGTAAGTCTCTTTCACATTTTTAAAACCCTTGTATCATTTTATTATTTTTCATACACTATCAGTACTTCAGTCACCAAAATTTTCTTGAATCTGTTACACTTTCCTTTTACAAATTTCGAGGACGAAATTTTTATAAGGGGGTAGAAAGTAACAACCCCAAACTTTCTGTACAATTTTTTTTTCAAAATTACAGAAAGGGGTACTTTTGCCTGAGCACAAGTTATAAGTTTGTTTTGCTTTTTAATAGCAAGAAGGAGCTTGTAGCTCATTAGTAATACTTTGCACTGCTGAACCAAGCCACCAAAGTTCAAATCCCATACCCCACATTATTTTTTAATATTGTTTTATTTTTGAATTTTTAGAATACCAAGGGTTTACACATGTATAACTCACAAAAACCCCACCACACCCTGTAAACTAACTAGCCCAAAGGGATAATGAAGCGGCAAGGGGCACTCCAGGCACCGGACTCGGCCGGCGGCTCGTCCGCCTAGGGCCGGCGTCGCCGGCCGGACTCGGCCGGACCGCCGAGTCCCCAACATGAAAAAATTGCCTTTTGGTCTTCCCTGTACACCTGCATAGTTTAATTACTTAGACCAGTAACAGAGACTCTTTAAAACCCCAATTACCCTATTTTAATACATTTTATTACAATTTAATACATTTTTTTCTTTACAGCCCTCCACCTATCCCTAACCCTAGCCTTACCCTATAAATACAACCCCTAGACACACCCCCTCACTCTAAAATTCTGATCAAAAACTCCTAAGAAAACTATAGAGAATTTGTGTGCAATTTAAGCTAGCAAAAAGGCGAAAGTTTCGGCGATATTCCGACGACGACCCTAGGAGCTCCCGGTGACGAAACGACCCACCGACGCCTCCTTCAGTTCCCTCTTCCTCTCTTCTGATCCCTAAACACGTAAGTCCCACCTCCCTCTCTCGTTTGGTACTCTAAAAACATCTTTTAATAAAACCCGACGGAATCAGAGTCAAACCGATTTCCGATTCGGTTTCTTTCTAAAAATCCTACTTTTCTTAAACACAACCGTATTAAACCATTACATGTTAACTATTAATCATTAACAAACATGTTGAACAAGTTTCATGACAATTTATATCATTTTGTAACTTTTATTGCTCTTTTTCTGTAAAATACCATGTAGTTTCATTTTGAAATTAAATCATCGCAATCTTGCTATACCTTTAAGTTAGATCACGAGGTAATGACCTACCTACTCACAACACTCATATAAAATATAGCACAATACTTTCGGGAACCTAGAATACGGGAAAACGGAACATTTCAAATAAATATCATTCACTAATAAAACCATTTTTACATGATTTAGTATTTTACACAAATCTTTGCAAAGCGCCGCTACAATCTATTTTGGGGAACCCGACTGGGATGGTGCGGATTATCGCACATCCCTGGGCTTAGTATTGCGAGATGCAGACCTCCGCAAGGAGCATTCGGTCTCGAGAGATTTAAAATACGAAAATCTTAAGAAAATAAGATTTCTAGAAATATAATATATATTAAAAAATATATATATATATATATATATATATATATGTATCATTAAAATATCTATTTTGTAATAATATAAATATTTCAACTTTTTCTAAAAATCACAAGAATCACTTTACATTAAAATACCATGAAATTCCATACAAGTCCAACACTTTACAATTAAATACCATGTATTATGAAAAATAGGTTATTCTCACTAGAAATGTCACAAATATAAAATCTCTAAGGACTATAATTAAATACTTGGGGTGTATTTTGAAAATTATACAAAAGTATATTTACATACAAACCCCTCAAGTTCTATAAATTATAATAAGGACCCTAGTAAATATAGATTTAAGCGGAACCAATCTCTTGAGCCTCGGGGAGCCGGAGAAGTGGGTGCTTGCCTATTTAAGATAGACAACTTAACAACGGTGTTATCAACACGATAATTGTCTTTGAAAAAGACACAAATCCTACCGCCCATGTGCAACGGTCACCGATAACATCAAAACAATCAGGACTTCAATTTCTTTTATAATTGTTCTGACTCAGACCGAGTCTCATTATAATAATATGACTTGAATATGATTCAAGTATGAAATTACAAAACTACAATTCAACATGAATACATATATTCAATCTATTCAATCTGTATTGACCGAACCGAACCATGGATATACTTCCATTTACATGATTCTCCAGTTACATCCATGATTCTCCAGTTACATCCATTTATTAATATCATGGTTTCGGAAAGTCATCCAATTATACAATCCATATATTACAATTCAATTACAAGTTACAATACAAACAATACAATCAAGACACCGCGGGGTTTTAAGGGTAGATTGGTACGGAAGGTGTAAGAAGTGGCACGAGACTGCAACCATAAGACACCTAACCTATATTCAGTTGCTGTTGTACCGTGGCATAAACGGTTCCTTGAGTTCCTGATACCTTAGTCTCCGGGGCAAGTGAGACTCCTCTCGTATACACTGGCATCCTACTGTACCAAGCTACAAACAACAACGTTAACACTCAATAAAACAATATAACAATATAATACAACTGTAAAAACTACACTCTCTCTCTTACTCTCTGTCTATTCTATTTCTCCCTTATCTTTAGGATTTACCGAGCAATTTGTTCGCTGACGACATTCTCTTACTTTCTTCTTGAATGTCGTCAGGTAATACGGATCTTCCAGAGATCGAGCCTACCGATGAGGACTTGGACCAGCTTGCAGAGCTCTAGCTACATTGTATACATTTCTATTTCAGTACTTTTCCTTTTCTGTTATGCCACTGTTTAGGCATTGCTTTCTTCCAGATGTATTTACTTTTCCATGCATTGTACAAAAGGAATGTGAATAAATAAAATTGCCGTTTTATTATATCTTGTCTCTTGTGCGTTTATTTTTTTATATTTCTTAGATACGCTTAGCTTATTTACTTCAGAGTAAATACGTAGCGGTCTTGTCGCGTCCCCTTCGTCGTATACCGGGAAGCGGGGCGTGACATTGGGTATTCGTATTTCGGTACGAATACATGTATGTATATACAGTAGAGTGTAATTCATATTTTTTTACAGATAACATTCTAGAAAGTGGACACCTCATTTTGGATTTATCTATTTATCATAAATGGATAATGAGGTAAAAAAGGAAAAATGAGAGTATGGTGAGAACCATGCTTGAATGGTGTTGACAAATGAATTGTTAATTCATTTATGCTCACTATTCAAGTATGGTTGCATTTTAAAAATTGGAAAAAGGAGTTTGATAAAACCATGCTTCATAGTTTGCTCTCTTGGATGGTTGGTTCATTATTTTTGAGATAAGAAAAACACTCTCACCATTAGCTTCACTCTCCTCTTTCTTTTCTTGAGTTCCTCCACCTTCATTTTCAACCACCTCTCTACAATCTCATGCGTTGAGAATCAAGAGAGGAGGTGAGGAAGAGATACACTTAGAACACTCAACTACATCCTAGGTATTCTAAACTAGCCATCTAGAATCCCTAGTTGTTTCACTTGATCTTTTATGTGGAGCTAGAGTCATGAGCTACATCTCTCGGGTGGATCATCTTCGACGAAGGAAGATCGGCGGCTAAGCTCGATCCAAAGGACCTCAAGGAGCTAAGGGAGATGGTGGAAGACCGAAGGACATGGTTTTTTCGGTATAACACTCTATCACAGTACTTAGAATCTTTTAGATTACTAGTTTCATAGTTGGATTCGATTCTAGGTAGTTGTTTCTAGCGCCAAGTTTTCTAAACGCAAAAATTTTTGTTCCGCAATCGGCCATGGTAGATGGCCAGGGGGCTAGAAACCCCAACATGGTATCAGAGCCACCCAAATATTAGAAACTAGTAGTAGACGATGCATTAGTTTCAAAACCCAAAAACTGCGATTTCAAAACCCACTCTCTGTTCTGAATTTTTTTGGATCTCTGATTTTTTTTTAAACAATTGCAGAGACTCAGTTTAGACATGAGAATGACACAGAATGAAAACGAGGCAATTTTATTTAATTTTGGCCGGCCACATTCCTCAAAAAACTGACCTCGCCTTTTTATTATTCACTTCTGGGCTTCGTTTTCATCCAGTGCCTGGGGTTTTGTAAATTGGTGTTTTTGGTCTTGTTTATTTGTAAGTCTATGTCACGCACCCCACGAACTTGCGGGGAGGCAGAATATATGAAAAACAATTATCAAAGCTTCGTAACACGGACTTGAGCGCATGAATCGTTATCTAAACCATTACTAACAAGAAGCTAGAGGTTTAACTACTCGGATACGAAGTTATACCTCACGTTACTTGTCCTTCGGGTCTTCATCGCGGTCTTCCACTCCTCGTAGGCTCCTTGGAATATCGGCACCTCAACGGCCTCCTCGAATCAAAGACGATCCACCCGAAAGCTCCTACGCCAAGCTTAATCTCAAACTTGAGATAACTAGGTTGCTTAAGGTGCTAATCTAAGCTACCTAGGGGATATAGAGTGAGGTTATGGATGTATTAGTCTAGCTAACTCTTGATCTCAACTCATGAGAGGTTAGGGTTAAGGTTTGAAGAGAGAGTGAGCTTGAGGAGAGAGAAGGTGAGAATATTAATGAAATGAGATAATGAACTTATCATGATATATATGAAGCATTATTATTTATCCAAAAATCAAATAATAGAATTAACAACCATGCTTCACAAATATCTTTGAGTGATTCATCTCCATGAGTCATTAAGCATTTATGATGCATTAATGACTTGGATGAATCACACAAATGAGTCACTAATCTCATTTAATGCAATGACACCTTAACCCCTTAGTCACCACTCTTCTAGAAGCTTCCCGACAAATTACGAGAACGCCCCTCCAATCCGTGAAAACACGGAAAAACTTTAGACTGTATAAATCCAGTAACCCGATACTAGAATCTGGCTTAAACCAAAGCCGACTAGTAAAAAATGTCCGAAAAGTCGTACGTGTGTAAACACACGTACGCATCGGAACCCTTGTCGTAAAACCATACGACCTCTATATCGTTTCGTCTGGAGCAGGGAAACTCTCTGTGTGGGACTCTAAAGACTCGACACTACGCTGGCAGTGGGTTTAACCACAGAACGCAAGCGGCACTAGCTGTACGTAACGGTCCCCAGGTAGATGTCGATAAGAAGGCCGATGAGGAAAACCATCTGAACCCCTACTGAGCCTGATGTGACAATCTCCATACAGTCCGGTCTGTTCGTCTAAGACTATCACATATCAAGCCTAGGGGGCGGCAAGCGTCAGTCCCCTAATAGTTGTATAAGTCGTGTCGGAGCGAAGCCCATTACACCCTGAGAAGCTACTGGAACCTACCAGTATATCTCGCTTGCCCTGGCCAGGGACTTTGCGTAATGGCTCTCTGACACAGTGCGATATCAACTCCCAATACCGGGAGAGGCGAATCCTATCTAACCGCCACTGCCTCCAAGTGATCGGGACTGCACCCAACTGCTACCTGTCTGCACGACTCCTTTAAGCCGTGGTAGGGTAGCAATCTAAGAACAGTGGGACACACTCGAGGTGAAATAGCAGTGTCAAGTCTGCGGGCTATGCTGTACTCATGTCACCTGGGAACTGTTAACTGACGATGGGTATAATACCAACCAATCAGTTCCCTGGCGAGTCCTGTCCGGTGTACCCGTAACCTAACGAGCACCTGTATACTATCTCTAGTACGACGTACTGATGGCTGTGGGACAGACCATCTCCCCAACTGGGATGAGAAGTGTATACACTTAGTCTACTCCGGAATATCGATGCCCTATCTCGATAATCCAACGACCAGGGACCTGTATAGGATGTTGTTTACAGACTATCCAGCCTCCACTAGTGTGACTGCCATCACGACGCTGGTAATCAAGCAAAGATCCTATGGGCTCTACTAATATGTATAAGTGATACGTTACAAGAAACATATACACATATTAAAGTAGACTCAAACCAAGTAGCATACTACCATATTTAGCAAGACTGTTATATACAACTGTGAATATCCCAAGCTTCCATTAAGTAATATACAACCTAGTATGATACTAGGGCCATGTACACTAACAATCTCCCACTTGCACTAGGGCCATGAGATGACATATCGTAGACCTATCATCTCGAATAGCCTCTCGAACTGCGTCTGAGGAAGGGCCTTTGTGAATGGATCAGCAATGTTATTCTCTGTCTCTACTCTTTTCACCTCGATCTCCTGGCGATCTACGATCTCCCCGATCAGGTGATACCGCTTTAAGATGTGTCTGGACTTCTGATGGGACCTGGGTTCCTTCGCTAAAGCTATAGCACCGTTGTTGTCACAATACAGAGGTATTGGACCAACACTGGTAGGAACCACCTGAAGTTCTGTGTGGAACTTTTTCATCCAGACTGCTTCTTTTGCGGCATCGCAAGCAGCTATGTACTCCGCTTCCATTGTTGAGTTAGCAACGGTCTCTTGCTTGGAACTCTTCCAACAGAATGTCCCTCCATTAAGGGTAAAGACATAACCCGACATGGACTTGGAGTCATCTTTGTCACTCTGGAAGCCGGAGTCGGCAAAGGCCTCCATCTGGAGGTCTTTTCCGCCATACACCAAGAACATCTCTTTAGTCCTCCTTAGGTACTTGAGAATGTTCTTTACTGCTATCCAGTGCTTCTCCCATGGGTTTGCTTGATACCGGCTTACTACGCTCAATGCGTATGCTACATCTGGTCTGGTACATAACATCGCATACATTATAGAGCCTACCGTAGAAGCGTAGGGTATAATCGATATGCGATCCCTTTCCAAATCAGTCTTGGGAGACATCTCTTTGGAGATGGTGATTCCGTGACAAGCCGATAAGTTACCGCGCTTAGAATCATCCATATTGAATCTCTTCACTATGGTGTCTATGTACCTGGACTGCGAAAGTCCCAACATCCTCTTTGATCTATCACGATAGATCCGGATCCCCAGAATGTAGGTGGCATCACCCAGGTCTTTCATAGAGAATTTATGTGACAAGAATCTTTTGACTGACTGTAACATAGAAATATCATTTCCTATTAGGAGAATGTCATCCACGTACAAGACGAGGAATACTACAGCTCTCCCTACAATCTTACTGTATATGCAAGGTTCATCTGGATTTTTGATGAAGTCAAATTCTTTGACAGCATCATCAAAACAGATGCTCTAACTCCGCGATGCCTGGTTTAGTCCATAAACGGACTTAAGCAGCTTGCATACTTTACCGCTGCTCCCACTCTGAATGAATCCTTCTGGCTGATCCATATAGACGCTTTCTCCAAATTACCATTTAGAAAGGCCGTCTTTACGTCCATCTGCCAGATTTCATAATCGTGGAAGGCAGCAATAGCAAGAAGGACCCGAATAGATTTAAGCATAGCTACTGGAGAAAAGGTTTTGTCATAGTCCAAACTAGGTCTTTGACGGAAACCCTTTGCAACAAGTCTAGCCTTGTATGTTTCAACCTGTCTATCTATACCGATCTTCTTTTTGAAGATCCATTTGCATCCTACGGGTTTTACCCCATCTGGAGCAACGTCCAAAGTCCATACTTTGTTAGTGTACATGGACTCCATTTCGGTCCGCATTGCGTCCAGCCATTTTACCGAGTCACCGCTCTGAATGGCTTGCTGGAAGCTAGTAGGCTCATCATAGTCAATAGTGCAATCCTCTCTATCCCCATCTATGAGAAAACCGTAGTATCTCTCGGGCGGATGAGATTGCCTACTACTCCTACGGAGTGGTGTGGGAATGTCCAGTTTTTCTTGAACTTTTGGTTCTACTATACTTTCAGTAGTAGTTTGTGGTTTTGGAATTTCTTCCAGTTCTATTGCGCTCCCACTCTTCTGATTTTCCAAAAATTCAGTTTCTAAGAAGCAGGCATGACGAGAAACAAAAACCTTTTGTTCTTCTGCGTAATAGAAATAATATCCCTTGGAGTTCTTTGGATATCCCACAAACTTACACTTTACTGAGCGTGCCTCGAGCTTGTCCGCATGCTGCTTTTTTACAAAAGCTGGACATCCCCATGTCTTAAAATGTTTTAGACAGGGTTTCTTCCCACTCCACATATGATATGGTGTGGTAGGCACAGTTTTGGTAGGAACCTGGTTCAAAAGATATGCAGCTGATTCTAGTGCATATCCCCAGAATGATCGTGGTAACTCAGCGTTACTCATCATGGAACGAACCATATCCAATAGGGTTCGATTCCTCCTTTCCGATACACTGTTATGTTGTGGTGTGTATGGAGGAGTAAGCTGAGAGAGAATTCCATTCTCTTTTAAGTAACCCAGGAACTCGGCACTTAAGTATTCACCACCTCGATCAGATCTCAGTGTCTTTATACTCTTGCCTGTTTGTTTTTCCATTTCATTTTTGTATTCTTGGAATTTCTCAAAAGCCTCGAATTTATGCTTCATTAAGAAGACATATCCATACCTAGAGAAATCATCTGTAAAAGTAATGAAGTAGGAATAACCACCTCGCGCATGCGTAGACATAGGACCGCACACGTCACTGTGTACGATTTCCAAGAGCTCGCTTGCTCTTACTCCGTGTCCAGTGAACAGAGTCTTTGTCATCTTTCCCATGAGACAAGATTCACAAGTAGCATAAGATTGATATTCGAACGGATTCAAATATCCTTCTCTATGTAACTTAGTCAACCTTCTTTCATTGATGTGACCTAGTCTACAGTGCCATAAGAAAGCTTGATTTGTTTCCGGAGACTTTCTTTTAAGTGTGTTCTGGACACTGAAAATTTGAACTTGATTTAATACGTATATTCCATTTTCTAATGTACCTGACCCAATCAAATCTTGATTTAGGTGGATGTGAACCACATCTCTTGTAAAAGTAAAATCATATCCTTCTTTAGAAAGTAAGGATATAGATATGATATTACAGGTCGTACCTGGTACATAAAAACAGTTACATAGAATCAATATTTGCCCAGTTGTCAGTCTAAGATGATATTCCCCTACGGATTCAGCGTTCATGCTCATTCCGTTAGCAACTGTGAGGGTCATATCACCTATCCCGATAACCCTACGATTTCTCAGAGCCTGTAATGAATTACAGATGTGAGTTCCTGATCCGGTATCCAATACCCAGGAAGTAGGGTTAACTGACATACAGTTCTCTGTCATAAACACACCCGAAGTTGAAGCCACAACATGCTTCGTATCCTGGCTACTGGCTTCTAAAGCTCTGCAATCATTCTGCCAATGCCCGATCCCATAACAATAGGAATGTCCCTCAATAGGGTGGTCCAACTTGTCATAGGCAATGGACATCTGGACAGACTTTTGCCAGTCATATAAGTCAGATTCAGTCAAATTATTATCTAGATGTAACCTATGTGTGGTCACAAGGTCGCTGTAATTAAGAGATAGAGAAGAAAAACACTTTAGTATGATGCTGTTGCAAGTTTAGAGTGGTTTAATTTATCTAAACAGGATGGCTCCCACTGTTTCTCGAATCCCTCCTCAAACCATAAAAGAAGAATTAGCCAGGACTATTTTCACCGTACAATTCTTGCTTAACCGTTCAGCCAGGTCAGTGTCGATACTTCGAGGGAGGTTTTCCAACGCTTTTGCGAAGTTCCTTAATTAAATAACCTCTTTTCTCTGGGGGTGTAACCCCGCTGACACCTTTCTAGACACCTACTTGGTTTATAGCATTGATCGTTAAGTGACGAATCTCCTGATAAGTAGCTTGTACTCACAGTAGGATAGGGATCCAAAATATCATCGTATGATAATGTTGAAGGAATCCTACCAACATTCATCAAACTCCAAAATGGTATGCATCTCTCTGCAAATTTCAGCTTCTTTAGAAATTCCCGATGTGGATTTTTGCCCCATGCTCTTATGACCTTGACTAAGGGCCAACAAATCATAAGTCACATGTCAAGTTCTACCCGTCATTGTCCAGATTAATTTGAACCCACCCGTACATACTCTTGACTAAGGGCCAACAAAGTAATACGGCTGTCCCAAACCATGCAACAAATAAATACCCCAGCAGCTATCAAACACTATGCCTTGACTAAGGGCCAACAAACATAGCTTGAATACTACTGACCATCCATAAGAAATGACGGAGTGCTACGAATGGTTTTGGAAAAACCGTGAACGCAGTGAACTTGATATAATCGAAGGAACCTGATACTTTTTAAAAGGAGTGGTTAAAGCTCCGTAATTTAAAAATTCTGATCTTTTAAAATAACCGAGTGGTTTCTTTTAAATTTGTTCCAACGATTAAACTTTGGTTTATTTTCTTTGCATTATTATAATGCGTCCCATCATTAATCTTATCATTGCAGAAAACAATGAAAATACCACGTCCTCTTATGCCTTCCGCATTCGCCACTGGGTCCCATCATCACCCGTTAGGTTACTTAACTAACGACAGAGCGGGGGCTGGGCTAGCGCGGGTGTAAAACATAAGTGACGTCTAATAGCTATCATATATAGATATTGTACATTCGTCAGACGCAATAATAAGCATTCTAGATCACAGATGAACTTTATTGGATTTATTAGCAATCCGCATTTGCTTTGAGCCTGCAATAAAAGACGGATTACACAGTTGTGATGAATAGCCATTACCCCCATTCTAGACCCCTACGGGTACGACAAACTACCCGCCAAGTACCCGAAGTGAAGCGGTCTCCCTCAACAAAGTGAGTAGGCCACTAAACACTTCAACGTACCCGGTAGTTTGTGTACCCCGCCTTGGGTCTATCCTAGGAGCAAAAACAGTAAAAATAAATAATACAACGGTGGCTACAACCGCAACCTGGATGTACCCCGCAAAAGAATATTACATCAAATTACATTTACATCGAATGAATGAGTATTAAACCCATCTCAAAACCCCGGCTAATCATCACAATATTCTAATACAGTTCATATACACAAACAGTAAACATTTCAGAAATGTGCAACCCCCTGCAAACTGACATACTAGCAGTTAGAGGAGGTTTACGAACACATTAAACATTACAGATAAATACCCAGTTAGCAAATATCTTAGAATATCGATCGAATACCATATTCCGTGTCTACCCCAAAAGCAAACCAGCACTGATGTAACCTGGGAAGAAACAGTATACACAGGAAGACAAAACACCACAAAAATGAATAACAGTGAAAATACGAGTCAAAACCGAGTTGACTCGGCGGCGGATCCGCGGCAGAAAGCACTGTTTGGCCGCGGATCCGCGGCTGTCTTGTCGTTTTGTGCACTCGTATTTTCCCAGAATTCATAAAATTCCCTGCTGTGATTTTTAAGACATCAAATAATTTTTCAGACAGGTTTAAAATTAACAGAAACTAGGAATTTTCAGGGTTTTGTTTTCGTGTTTTCCGTCGATCGAACTTCTAATTAGTTGCTAATAAGCTAGTAATGGTTTAGTTGGCTCTGATACCACTGTAAGTCCATGTCACGCACCCCACGAACTTGCGGGGAGGCGGAATATATGAAAAAAGATTATCAAAGCTTCGTAACACGGACTTGAGCGCATGAATCGTTATCTAAACCATTACTAACAAGAAGCTAGAGGTTTAACTACTCGGATACGAAGTTATACCTCACATTACTTGTCCTTCGGGTCTTCATCGCGGTCCTCCACTCCTCGTAGGCTCCTTGGAACATCGGCACCTCAACGGCCTCCTCGAATCAAAGACGATCCACCCGAAAGCTCCTACGCCAAGCTTAATCTCAAACTTGAGATAACTAGGTTGCTTAAGGTGCTAATCTAAGCTACCTAGGGGATATAGAGTGAGATTATGGATGTATTAGTCTAGCTAATCCTTGATCTCAACTCATGAGAGGTTAGGGTTAGGGTTTGAAGAGAGAGTGAGCTTGGGGAGAGAGAAGGTGAGAATAATAATGAAATGAGATAATGAACTTATCATGATATATATGAAGCATTATTATTTATCCAAAAATTAAATAATAGAATTAACAACCATGCTTCACAAATATCTTTGAGTGATTCATCTCCATGAGTCATTAAGCATTTATGATGCATTAATGACTTAGATGAATCACACAAATGAGTCACTAATCTCATTTAATGCAATGCCACCTTAACCCCTAAGTCACCACTCTTCTAGAAGCTTCCCGACAAATTACGAGAACGCCCCTCCAATCCGTGAAAACACGGAAAAACTTTAGACTGTATAAATCCAGTAACCCGATACTAGAATCTGGCTTAAACCAAAGCCGACTAGTAAAAACTGTCCGAAAAGTCGTGCGTGTGTAAACACACGTACGCATCCGAACCCTTGTCGTAAAACCATACGACCTCTATATCGTTTCGTCTGGAGCAGGGAAACTCTCTGTGTGGGACTCTAAAGACTCGACACTACGCTGGCAGTGGGTTTAACCACAGACCGCAAGCGGCACTAGCTGTACATAACGGTCCCCAGGTAGATGTCGATAAGAAGGCCGATGAGGAAAACCATCCGAACCCCTACTGAGCCTGATGTGACAATCTCCGTACAGTCCGGTCTGTTCGTCTAAGACAATCGCATATCAAGCCTAGGGGGCGGCAAGCGTCAGTCCCCTAATAGCTGTATAAGTCGTGTCGGAGCGAAGCCCATTACACCCTGAGAAGCTACTGGAACCTACCAGTATATCTCGCTTGCCCTGGCCAGGAACTTTGCGTAATGGCTCTCTGACACAGTGCGATATCAACTCCCAATACTGGGAGAGAAGAATCCTATCTAACCGCCACTGCCTCCAAGTTCTCGGGACTGCACCCAACTGCTACCTGTCTGCACGACTCCTTTGAGCCGTGGTAGGGTAGCAATCTAAGAACAGTGGGACACACTCGAGGCGAAGTAGCAGTGTCAAGTCTGCGGACTATGCTGTACTCATGTCACCTGGGAACTGTTAACTGATGATGGGTATAATACCAACCAATCAGTTCCCTGGCGAGTCCTGTCCGGTGTACCCGTAACCTAACGAGCACCTGTATACTATCTCTAGTACGACGTACTGATGGCTGTAGGACAGACCATCTCCCCAACTGGGATGAGAAGTGTATACACTTAGTCTACTCCGGAATATCGATGCCCTATCTCGATAATCCAACGACTAGGGACATGTATAGGATGTTGCTTACAGACTACCCAGCCCCCACTAGTATGACTGCCATCACGATGCTGGTAATCAAGCAAAGATCCTATGGGCTCTACTAATATGTATAAGTGATACGTTACAAGAAACATATGCACATATTAAAGTAGACTCAAACCAAGTAGCATACTACCATGTTTAGCAAGACTGTTATATATAACTGTGAATATCCCAAGCTTCCATTAAGTAATATACAACCTAGTATGATACAATAATGGCCCCTAGGGCATATACACTAACATTGTTTTCCCCAGATTTCACTTAGTGTTGTCTTTGCTTTGGGGGGAACTTGGAAAGTTTCAAAACTTGAAATTTTGCATCGTTGATATCTGTGATGTGGTGTATGTGTTTTTCAAACGTCGTCTATTTGTTTTGTGTCGTTTAGACGGGGTTGCACATACTTGCTTATACTGCTGTGATGTTGATATCTGTGCTGGCTTTGTTCGGATTGTCGTGTGGGATAGCCTCTTGTGCAATAGTAGTTGTACAGTTTATATTCATTTGTATATTCAGTGTTGCGGGACGGGTGTCCGACATGTGGACATTCGTCTCTGCCAGATTGTATATTCTTTTATTGGGGCACGACCGTTTGAGGTCGATGTCGCCATTGTATATATATTTTTCTTTTCTGTACTAGGATTACCCCACGGTGGAGTGCTCAAATAGCCGGAATCTAGAGGGCAACGGGCCCGCATCTCATGGCGTTGAGACGAAGGGGGCCTTACACTAGAATTGGTGGGCTATTCACCGCAATCGTAAGGGGTATAGGATGACCCACAGAGGGGTGCTCAAGTTACCGGATTCCGTGAAGTGCTGGGTGGCCCATTCATATTGTTGATTGGGGTTGCCTCACTTCTGGGATTAACGGGTAACTTGCCGCACTCATAGGGGTCCAGGTTTTTATTGCACAGGTGATTGATTCTAGATTTGGAAAAGTGTTTTGTAAAATAAAGTAACCACAATCAATAACGGTGTCGCTAGTAACTAGCCGAGATGAGTACGGATCGTCCTCAGGGAAACGTCGATTCTTTATCTTGGTTTAGACGAGTTGATTGAAAGAACGAGTGATTGGTTGTAGATCTATGTTGAATACAGATGTAGAACCTATAAAGAAGAGACTTGTAGGGTTCATAGAATTTGGTAGTAATGGATGATTAATTAAAGATAACTCCTTTTATCTTTTAATAGATTTAAAACTAGATCGATAGTGATGAATGAAGATTAGGGTTTTTGGAGGGAATAAGGTTCTCACTCTTAACCCTTATCTTTTCATTGACCTCTATTCATGTCTAGCATTTACCAAAACAATTGTTAATCTAATCTCAAAACGCGGTCGAGACTATCAATAAATTGATAGCGCACCCAATTCGTATGTTAACAATTACTTTGCTAAATTTTATAAACTTTAAAAAATGTAAAAGGAGTTAAGAGATTTTATCATCCATTGATCTACCTTAATTCTACGAACCCTATCAAGCGTAGAATTACTCACGCATGGTTGAGATAGAAGAGAAGATGAAGAAGGAGATTATAATCTAAATGCAGATAGTAAAATGCAAAGAATTAAACTAAAGATCTACCTTTTTATTAATCAACTATCATTTACAAATCCGTCGAATTTAGAGTACAAGAACCCTAGTTTATGCTCCCAATCTCTGTTCTCATTGGAAGTAGATGAACAGCTGATGATCAACCTAGATACGTGGATCGTCTTGGACCTCTTGATCTCTTCGGTTTTTGATTTATTAGGTGATTCTTTTAGTGATCTATTTCGAGATTAGATAGATGAGTTCCAAGTTTTAGCTCTCTGTCCTTTTTATAGCCCTCGATGCTGAAAACCCTAGATTCCATATAATATTATTTATTGTTAAAATCCAAGCCAGAAAATATCATTTCCTACTTCCACTATACTGCTGCGGATCCATCGCGGATGTAGGGTATTGGCCGCGGTTGAGCGGCAGTTTGGTGGGATTAGGTGTCCAAAATTCTGGTGCTGCCTCATGTTGACACGTGGAAATTGTTGTGATGTCTGGATTCTTTCTATCTTCCTCTGAATCTCTGCGTTTATGATTTTATTCAACTTTATCGGCATATTTTATTTCCGGCATCTCGAATATCTCGATCTCTATACCTGAGCTAAATCTGCACAATATCTTAATTCATAGTATTAGTAATATTTGTTATTATTTTGAGATATTATCCTAGTCATTTTATATGATACAATATTTTAAGAATATTGATTAGGGATATTTGATATGATATGCATATTTAGATATAATAATTCAAATAAATATTTTATGCATATATTTTCCTTCATAATGCTAAGTATAGTGTATAAACATATGATAACGAGTATTTTGCAGATAAACCCACATATGTACCATAATTACACTAAACACCTTTAAGTACATAACAAAGGTAAAGAGAATGTTCCATCAAATGTGCAATATTTTCGACTAAACAACAGGCTATCCACATAACTGGGGAACGTCGGGTTTCATTTGCGGCTCAAAAGAAACCCGGGGCTCCTAGATTATCTGTTATTCTGTGCTGCTTATCGATTTTCTGTGATGTTGCTTATATCATGTCTGGGACGAATGTTATATATATATATATTTATGTATATACTAGTAGATGTTGTATATGTTTTGCACCCGCGCTAGTCCAGCCCCCGCTCTTCCTTTAGTTAAGTAACCTAACGGTGCATGACGGGGCCCCGTGGCGAATACATTGTATTTTCGTTCCTTTTTCTGGTGTGATATGGATTAATCGATGGGACTGTGTTAAATTTGATTAATGCAAGGAAAAAAAACCTAAATGATATTGTTGGAACCAATTTTTGAAAACTGTCATTACAGACGTTTCCTTTTGCCTTGCACAGTGGTATTCAGTTATGAATATCCAGCACCTCATTCGATGAGGCAAGAGACGAGATCCCTTTATCGGGAGTGACCTCTTGGGCAAAAGTTTACGTCGGTGTAATAACTTCACTACAGTCGATTCTTTTGCTTTGCATCATGGTATTCAGTTAGGAATATCCTGCACTTCATTTGATGAGGAAAGAGCTGAGATCTCTTCACAGGGAGTGACCTCTTTAGCAAAGTTTGTGTCACTATATATTTGTAAAACCGCTCGAGTTCCTTCAACGATATCAAGTTTATTATGTTAAAGGGTTTTCGCCAAAAACCAGCCGTAGCCCTCCGTCGTTTCGAATAAGTAGCACATAGTATTCATGCGGTGTTTGTTGGCCAAAGTCAAGGCATTGTGAATGGTAGTTGTGTGCTGCTTATCCATAGCATAAATAAATGCATTGGTTTAGGACAGTCATACCACTTTATTGGCCAAAGTCTAGGGTGCGTGCGGGTCGGTCTAAATCAATCTGGATAATGACGGGTAGAACTTAACTTGCGTGTTATGATTTGTTGGCCAAAATCAAGTTCATAAGCGCTTGGGGCAAAAACCACATCAGGAGTTTCAGACATACATCAAATTTGCCAGGCTTGTGCATACCTTCTGGAGTGTGGTGACTTGAGTGGCTTCCATCAAGTTATCATGCGATGATAGTTGGATCCCGATTCCTACTGATGAGTAGGTGTTACTCCTCGGGTGATTTTCAGAAGATTCCGACTAATTCTCCTTTTAGGGTTTGAAGGAGAATTCGAGGAAATAGTGGGAGCCATCCTAATTAGATAAAGTGATTAACCAATCTAATCTAGGTTAGAGTGCATGCCGAGTGTTTCTTCTCTCTCTCTCTCTTTTTGGCAGCGACCATGACCCGAGCTCAAACTAAAACTCATAAACCAAGTTAACCGAACCTTATTAAAATATTTTGGATTTTGGATTATCATTTAGTTGCATATATCATTATCACTCCTACATCCCCTTTGCATTTCTCCAGAACACTCCATATCACTATGAAGATCTACATTTCTTAGATATTCCATCGTATAGTTACATACGAACTCGAAGAAACTTGTTTCAGTTCGAGAATGGTTTTCTGTTCTAAAGAAATAGAATATGATTATTCAGTTGTCTTTTATCTTTACCTTCTCTCAAGTTGCGAGGGCTCCTGGTATTAGGAGAGTACACCTATTGCGCTTATTGGATAGTATTCTTCCAAACTACAGGCAGCTGCCGAAGGGTAGGGAAGGAAGAAAACCAATTAGCCTAAGTGTGGTATATAGAAGGTAAGAAGTAAAGATATATAAAGGGATTGGAGTGAGGGCAAGGAAATATACGGTTATTGTCATGAATCTGGATAGTGGAAGATGCATTACTAGGAATATCCGGCCATCCCTTCGAAACATTTTCATATTTCAGTTTCACTGTGCGGTGTTAATTGAAAACTGTTTTCCCAATTAGATTCTGACTTCAGGGTATGTATTTACCAGTTTTGATTCTCACATCTGTATGGCGTTACGGATGCTGAGTGGGAGTAAGATATTGGGAATCAGGTGATTAGATTCTCTATATATCGGAATTCTTTATAATTGATGATATTTGAGGAAATCACCTGGATTTTGCCTGACAACAATTATTTGGTTTTGAATATCCGTTGTTATGCACCAATTTCAGAACGATATATCTATACATTTATTTTATAAAGTGAGATATAACCTTTTGAAATTATGTTTATGACATTTACCTATATCAGTTGATGGTTAGGTAAGGAGCATTCAACAGCGGTGTAATTCTTCTTAACCATAATACAGTTTTCAACCTACGACGTACAGGCTTTGAGTTATTGAACTTAGTGGACTTATACAAAGTATTGTATGTTGTCCAATATACGTTAGGGCAAAGGGGTTGATATTCGTACTATATTCTGTTTACTCATGACTTCTCTAGTTTTAGTCAAGTATTTCATTGAAATACAAGGTCCAGATTTTGAGAAGATATAGGTATAAGAATAAAGTAGAGAACCATATGTTGCAAGTATCAGGATTCTTCAAGGTGATCGAAAATATAGATATTTGTGTTTGGTATTCCGTTATAAGTAATATTTTTGAGAATTTACTTCTCTTTCAGGTTAATCATATGTGGGTACATTCCTTGATGAGTAATATTGCTTGGCCTCCTTCCATTTAGCTGGTATGCACTGGAAACGGCTGCATGTCTTTTAAATACAGTTCCAATTAAATTAATGCCTTTGTTTCTATATTGGATACATAGAATGGATTCATATCTTAACGATGTTAAGATATATGGAGTTTTTCGGCTTATGCTTAAAACCAGAATCTGGATAAACTCTAGGCATGTTTCAGTAATGGCAGTTTGTGGGTTATCCCGGGCTTTGATAAGGGTTAACATTCAACCATCTGGAAGATCAATAGTTATATTGTTCTTGACTCGCCACAGTTTTAGTAAAATGAATTTTTTTCA
The DNA here is from genome assembly GCA_030015575.1 of Agapanthus africanus. NCBI lineage: Eukaryota > Viridiplantae > Streptophyta > Magnoliopsida > Asparagales > Amaryllidaceae > Agapanthus > Agapanthus africanus. The sequence goes on from JASDDO010000024.1 coordinate 5,949,183, forward strand.
GAAAATATTAGTGGGAGTATGATAGAACTGGAAATTATTCCAGAACCACAAACGATTACTAAAAATTTAGTAGAACCTAAAGATTCAATTGGATTCGACATTCTATTAGCCACTCCGCAGATTTGGTGGGTAACCTCAGGCACTCGAGAGGTACCTCAGTCTTCTCAAAGACGGTGACAGGGAGATTTTTGATTACGCAAACTTGTCAGTACTGTTGTTCTAGATTATGAGATCTGGCAGGAGGATTAGTATAACGTCGTTCTAAATTAGGTTTAGAAGTGCACGTATATATGACTCTGCTAGAGAGTTGTTGTAGTCAGTGGGAGCAGCGGAAGCATATTGGGCAAGTAGCTTATGTCTATTTATAGACTAAAGTAGGTATAGCAGAGATAGATCATCTATATTTGATGTGACAGTCATAGAGTTTGACTTCATCAAAATAATAGATGGACCTGGTAAGAAGGTAGTAGGGAGCGATGTCCTGGTATTTGGATGATATGCTCTTGATAGCAAGTGATCTTCCTATACTACGATCGGTTATACTGTGGTTGTCATAAGGTGTTTCTCCACATAGGACCTGGATAAAATATCATGGATTCTGGTCACTAGATCTATGGTTTTAGATCTAGATTTGGAAAGTGTCCCAATTTGGGTACTTTGACACTATTCTAAAGTGTTTTAGAATGGACGACTTCTGGTGTGGTGGTGTACCTGCAGGTGATGGAGTCACTCTTTCTAAAAAGATGTCTTCTAGACTGATGAGAAGAGTGATTTGCATTATTGACATATCTCTTGCTTAGGAAATTGAGTCAATCATGAAATGTTAAATACCACACCAGATATTGCTTTTGTACTGGATGCAATAAGCATATATATTAATCCAATCCTGGAGAAACATTGGGAAACAGTTATGAACATAAGTGGATGTTCTTGGTATATGGTAACGACAGCCTTCTTTGGGAGGAGGTTATCATTTAAGGCTTCCAAGATGACCTGGATGACAGAGTGGCTGTCAGAATTATAGTTTTCCCTTTTTTGAGGGGCAGTATGTTGGACAGGTGGTTCAAGAGGATATTGAGGAAGACATGGCGCAGCATACTGATTAAATTCAGTGGAAGATACGGTCTAAGAAGTTTGTTGGATTTGGAGTTCATTTGTGAACTGGGTCCCATCAGATATCCAGACAAATTCTAAGACAACTATCGCTCATTTCGGAAGATGGTCTTTTTCCGCGAAGTTGAGATATAGAGAGATAAAGATAGAAACATTGGAACGGATTCACTCACTGAGGCTATTTCTTGAATGCAATAGTTTCGCAAACGGGCTTTGCGAGACTGATTAGTAAAGAAGTTGGGTATTCGGTATCACACGAGCTGTGAGTATGCGACACTGCAATAATTAGTCTTAAGTGCAAGTGGGAGATTGTTGGCTATAGTGCCCTCAAGTCAATTATTGTAATCGCATGCACGCGATTGTGATGATTGAGGGAGGACCTATACGGATAGAACAGTCTTACTCGAGATGATAGTATGCTATTTGGTTTGCCTCTATCATCATGTACATGCTTTATGTGGTATTAAAAATCACTAATATATGTCGATAAAACCTATAGGATTCTTGCTTGACTACCAGCATTATGATGGCAATCATATACGTGGGAGCTGGGTGGTCTATAAGCACATCCTTAAATGTCCCTAGTCGAGGGAGTATCGAGACTGGGCATTGATACTCTGGAGTAGACTGGTGTATACTTATCGAGATCCTGACAAGGGGCGGTGGCCGGTCTCATAAGCCATTGGTGTCAGTCAGTCACCTAAGATAGGGTGCTCATTGAGTTATGAGTATACTGGACGGACTCGCCGGGAACATGCTAGATGGTATTATACCTATTGTCAGATAGTAGTTCTCAGGTGACATGAGTACAGGTTAGTCTGTCGACCTGAAATCGTCATTTGTCTCGTGTGGGTTCCCACTGTACTTTGATTACTACACTATCACGGCTCAAAGGAGTCATGCAAACAGGTTTTAGTTGGATATAGTCCCGAACCACATGGAGGCAATGAGCGGATCGTCGGGGATTCATCTTTCCCGGTATTGGGGGTTGATGTAGCATTGTGCACGGGTGGCCATCACCAGAAATCCTTGGCCAAGGTAGTCGAGAACTACTGATTTGGATCAGTAGTTTCTCAGTGGGAGATGGGCTTCATACCAACATGAAATATCGCATTATTAGGGGTTTGACTTTATCCACCCCCTAAACCCGATATGCGATATACTTAGACGAACAGAATGGACTGTATGGAGATTGTCACGGAAATGCTCAGTAGGGGTTCGGATGAGTTTGCTCAACAGCCTTCCTTTCGCTCAATATCTGGGTAGCCGTTACGTACAGCTAGTGCCGCTGACGTGCTTATGGTTAAACCCGCTGCCAGCATATTGACGAGTCTTTAGAGTCCCATACAGAGGATTTACCTGGTTCAACCGAAATGATGTAGTAGTCGTATTGGATACGTGCAGGGTTCCGATCGATTGATTGTACTATATACCCGGACTTTCGATCGGACAGTTGATAATACTAGTCGGCTCAGGATTGACCCGGATTATTAAATCATGTGTTGATTTAATAATTTACGTATATGTATTTCGATATGTATATTCTAGTATTATGTTCTTTGTGCTATTCTATCTCTTCGGGTATTCGTATTTCAGTACGAATACATGTATGTATATACTGTAGAGTGTAATCTTTATATTTTACAGATAACATTCTAGAAGACGGACACCTCATTTTGGATTTATCCATTTATCATAAATGGATAATGAGGTGGAAAAGCAAAAAAGAGAGTATGGTGAGAACCATGCTTGAATAGTGTTGAAAAATGAATTGTTAATTTATTTGTGCTCACTATTGAAGTATGGTTGCATTTTAAACATTGGAAAAATGAGTTTGATAAAACCATGCTTCATGGTCTGCTCTCTTGGATGGTTGGTTTATTATCTTTAAGATGAGAAAAACACTCTCACCATTAGCTTCACTCTCCTATTTCTTTTCTTGAGTTTCTCCATTTTCATCTTCAACCTTCTCTCTACAATCTCATGTGTTGAGAATCAAGAGAGAAAGTGAGGAAGAGATACACTTAGAGCACTCCACTACATCCTAGGCATTCTAGACTAGCCATCTAGAATCTCTAGTTGCTTCACTTGATCTTTTATGTGGAGTTAGAGCAATGAGCTACATCACTCGGATGGATCATCTTCGACGCAGGAAGACTGGCGGCCAAGATCGATCCAAAGGACCTTAAGGAGCTAAGGGAGATGGTGGAAGACCGAAGGACATGGTTTGTTCGGTATAACACTCTATCACAGTAGTTAGACTCATTTAGATTACTAGTTTCATATTTGGATTCGATTCTAGGTAGCTGTTTCTAGTGCCAAGATTTCTAAACGCCAAAATTTTTGTTCCGCAATCGGCCACGGTAGATGGCCAGGGCGCTAGGAATCCTAACACATGAAACCTACTTTACCTTCAAAAGTAATTAATTGCAAACATCAACACTTGTTTCTCTCAATGAAAAAAGGTCAGATTTAATACAATATTTCCATCTCTAGAAAATGATCATATATCTTACAAAGATGAACAAAAAGACATGTTTCACCAGCAGAATTAATAACGAACGGAAGATAATCAACATGATCACATCTGATGTCACAAAATTTGATTATAGCTCAAACAAACTAAATAAGAGATCACAACTCCAAGTTTGAAGCCAAGTTTAAAACTGATCAATATATCAAATATGTAAAAAGAACAGGAAGAAGAAAATTAATTTCTGGTTTATAATACAAGCAGATTAAACTAAAACTTTAAAATTCAACCCCTTCATGATTACAATCAAAATATCGGGTCTGTGGTCAAATATACCTTTGAACTTCTATCAACCTATAAACTCTAAACTGATAAATAATTGCATATTAGCATTAGCTCTTATTGATTCATCTAAATTGCTCGTTTTGAAGCCAAGTATTTAGAAGCGGATGTGTTTTTAAAGTCTTGAGTGTTTTGTTGTGATATAAGAGCGGGCAGTTGTGGGGCTGGGTCGACATGGTTCATAGCTTTTAGCATGGAGGTTTACATTAGTCTGCACCATTGAAGCCCTAGTTAGATTGTTAAAGGATAGCGACGAATTGTTGTGGATTGGACTAAGCAACCAGATTGAATTTACCATTGAGGGCGGTGTAAGACGTATCACTGAAAAAGAACGTAAATGTGAGTTTGAAACTGGAGCTGATGTAGAGGGTGGTAGGTCCAAGACTTGTCTTTGAGCAATGTCACGCTCCGCTTCCCGAAAGAGGAAGAACGTAAATGTGAGTTTGAATACGTTGCAGGCCACGTCCTCTCTCGCTCTCCATCTTTTGGCAAGCGGAGCGTGACATGTTTTGTTGGTGGTCTATATAGCTCAGTTCTGCATGACTTATGAAAGTAGATAATATAAGAATTTAAAAATCCAATAATATTTATTATTCTCCTTGAATCATATTCTCTTGAATCCTTTTTTATTTTCCCCAACTATCATGCCTCGACGCAAAAGAAACGGAAGTGTGAAACTTCATCTCGATCTTGATCCTTGTTGTAACCTTCTTGATCCCTTTTGTTGGAATAGCTTAGGCTATATTGTTATTAGGGTACACCGTATTATAATATTTTGGTATCAAGTAATTGTAATCCCTATATAAAAAAATCTTTGGTCACATAATAAATCTCTCTCTTTTCTCCTCTCTTTTAACTTGAACATGGTAATAAAGCGGGTCTATTAAACCCTAACCCTAATTCTCTTTTAAAAAAACAAATTAAAATTACCTCGCCTCCAGATCGCGTCGCTTCCTCCTCGCTTCCAGCGCCGTGCCCTCAACTGATCAATCGCTCGACCCCTCGCCCTCAACCGCTCAAAGCCCCGATCTCCTCGTCTGCGCTGCTCAGATCTGACCTTTTCCTACGCTATTCAGATCTGACCCCTCGCCTGCGACGCTTGCCCTCACCTGCGCCGCTTGCCTCTCTCCCCTTGCCTGCGCCGCTCGCCTTGATCGCCCTTTCCAGATTGATCACCCTCCCTTCACCAGCGTCTCGCCAGATTGATCGCCCAATCCTCGCCTCGCCAGATCGATCGCCCTCGTCTTGATCACCCTTGCCTGGCCAGATCGATCGTCCTCGCCTCGCAGATTGATCACCCTCGTCTAAAAAACGGATAAAAGAAAAGCAAAAAAAATCTGATTTATAATGATCGGAATTGGCTTGTGTGAACTCTAGTATCTTTCCACGATTCTTCAAAACTAAACACCGTTCTCTATTTTATTTCCCGACTAAGTCCCTTTTTCACCTTCCTTCTAAAATATTTGGGTATATTTGCTACATTCATAATCACTGATTAACTCGCGATAAATTGGATTCTAGGGTTATTAAATATACATATATTTGTTGGTTATTTTACGACTCAAAAATATTACGTTTTTCTGTTTCCTTCTGCATCCACTGTCGTAGTCTCTCGTGATATCATCTTTCTTGAGAATCAGCCCTTTTACCCCCCCGGCGGGAAGTCCTTCTCATGTAACACCACCACCACAACCACTTCCTATACCTCCAAATGACCAACCAATTCAAACTGAATCTGCTACTGTCGAAGTTTCTTATCCTCCTCTTCTGAATACGCATGTCTATAGTCGTCGAAAAAAGTAGAGATAGATTCAATAACACATACTGAAGCTCCTCTTCCATGTATACGGTCGAAAGCTGACGAGCCTTCACATCTCCCTCCTTCTGATGGTTTGTCCGATGACTTACCAATTGCTCTTATTAAAGATAAACAAGCATGCACTACTTCTCATCCTTTTACTTCATTTATTTCATATTATCATCTTACTCCAGCTTTATATCAGTTTGTCTCTTTCTTGTCTATTGTTTCCCTTCCTGACTCTGTTAAGGAAGCTATGAGTCATCCGAGTTGACATAGGGCTATGATGGAAGAGTTGCGGAGGTCTAATCACACTTGGAATCTGATCAGCCTGCCTTCACAGAACAAGGTGGTTGGTTTTCGGTGGGTCGTTATTGTCAAACATAATCCCGACAACAGTGTATCTCGTTTGAAAGCTCGCCTTCCAAAGGCTATACTCAGCAATACGGTGTAGACTATGCTAAGACTTTTTCTCCAGTGGCCAAACACACTACTGTTCGTGACTTGATCTCTCTTACGATTATCTGCGATTGGCCTCTACATCAACTAGACGTCAAGAATGTCTTCCTTAACGGCGATCTTTCCGAGACAGTTTATATGCAGCGGACTCCTGGCTTCGAGCATGAGAGGGAGTCTCTTTTATGTCATCTAAAAAAATCTATTTATGGGCTAAAACAATCTCCTCGGATATGGTTCGATAAATTCAGCATGGTTGTCACGCCCCGCTTCCTAAAGAACGGTAACGATCATGTGACAATTCCGCAACATATTTATTTTAAGTTTATTTCTCAAAATAAATATGCTAAGCGTAAATAAACAATTATATACTGAGCAAGAATAATAAGAGAAAGATTTTTTAGACAGGGTGGAATGAATGTTAGTGAACTTGCGCTCGATAAGTCCCACAAAGAAAAGTATAACGACAAGTATAGTGGCATATTAGAGCAGCAGGAGTAGCGAGGGCCATCCTTTTAAAGACCAGCATCTTTGATATCACAGGTTTCTTTGATAGACCTGCGGAGTTTAGGATCGGCCTTTCAAAGACTAACTTCTTGGGAGCCTCCTCCTTTGGCGTTCAGGCACCCGGAGTTAAGAGTGGGGGCATTTACCCGAATTGGAGTCCACTCCACTCTTGCATGAGTTGGGCTGTTGGGATGCCGATCAGTGGGGCTGTAATCTGTCCAGAAAGGATCAATTGAGGTGCGACGGCCTTGGCGTTGCGGTTATAGCAGAAAGCCATTAGAATATACATAGGAAGGAGAACCCCACCTTCAGTATCTCGAAATCTAAGAGCAACCAAAATAGAAATTGCGATTTTGTTCGCGAAAACACGACACACAAAGTGTGGAGTGGAAGGAGAAAAATGTCCCACTGGGCATGCCAGAACATATTTACCGCCGAAAATCGGAGACGACTGATGTTGGAACGTCTTGCCTGAATTTGGAGGCAGATGCATGGGTTGGTCTATTCACCTCTCCGAAAACGCTGAGGGATTATAGCGCCGTATATCAAAAGTTTGAATAGATGCGACCGATGTATCTTGACTTTGGATTCCCTCTCAGCGTGAGAGGTTTATTGATTGTGGGGACATATTTTTCCTATAGGCGCAAGCCCCTTTAGTTAATTACGTTGTCGCGGACGACGGAAACTTTCTACACTCCAGGTTCTTTGCTTTGTGTGTTGTGTTTTTATTTGTTTAATTTTAGTTGCCCTTGGATTGTATACAGAGTCTAATTTCTTCATCGCCCGTAGGGTGCGGATTAATCCAAATCCGTATTTATTTTATATTTTGAGTGTCAAGTGTTGCTTGACGGGATCCACGTTAGTGTCTTGGTTGGCTAACGGGAGTGAACTTAGGTTTCATTTCTCACATTGTGAGGTCCTTCAGTTCACAAGAAAGCTTAAGCTTTTTTTAAAGACACGTTAGTCTCGTTTGAAGACTAAGGTCAACTTAGAGGGTTTGGGGTATAGGCTCTGCCTATGGATCTTAGTCTCATTTGAAAACTAGATCCATCTAGGTGACATGAAAATATTATTCTCACATATCATTAGATCATAGTGAAGCTTAAGTTTCAAAACTTAACCAATATGGCTAAGTATGAGCTTCTGTTGGATGCTTATCATATACGTGGCGTTGACGCTGCCTCCTTTGGTTGGTGCATGGCGCTTGGTCTGGTGTTGGCATTGGCACACATGTGTGGCACGTGACACAATGTAAACTTAAGAGCTTAAGCTCTGGCATATCTTGGAGGGATCATTTTGGCGTAACAATAATTGGCGCAGTGACATCGGCGTTGCAATATTGACGCTACCATATTGGCACAGCGCTAGGGTTTTGGATCTTAAGCCGCGTCTTTCTTGAAATAGAAAGTTTAACCGTTCTAAGGTTTCAAGTCTTAGTTTTTCATGAAGTTTAAGATTAGGTAAAATGATCCTTTGATCATAAAAAACTCATACAGATCAGGACTTTATGATCTGGAGTTTTATTCTTTGGTCACGATGTATGTCCTTGAAGAAAATCTGGGTTTCATGAAGCTTAAACTTTAGTTTTTATGGAACTTGATGATCTTCTTCATCTTCTTTTCGTAGAGGGGAAGTTAAAGTCTTCCTTTAAGATCCCCTATGAGAACCTAAGTTCTCGGCCAAGCCAGAGAGGATTTTAATGATCGGATCTTTGATCTCAAGAAAGAACTTTAAAGTTCCAAAGAAGTTTAAGCTTCGCTAATGGATATAAAGAGGCAAAGAAGAGATTTTTCTCCTCTTTTACCTAAGGTTTTGAGCATGAAGAAGATGTTCTTCTCTAGAGGCTTAAGTCTCGTTTGAATCTTATAGGGGGTCTGTGTATCTCTCTCTCATCCCCCACTCTATTGTTTTTATAGGAGAATGAGTAGTTAGGAAGATTGAGAGGTCTCCAAATTGATTTTAAGATCAACCGGTGGTGCTTAAGCACCATTTGATATTTGATCCAAGGACTCTCTGTTAACAAAGATAATATCTTTCTTGTTGTAGAGAGATACATGGAAATATTTTTCCAAATAGAGCTTAAGCTCTGATTGAAGCATGCGCTTTAACAAAACTTGCGTTTACGCTACGTGCATTGTACGCAGTGCACGTCCGGCACCTGTTGGCTATAGTGCCCTCAAGTCAATTATTATAATCGCAGGCACACGATTGTGATGGTTGAGGGAGGAGCTATACAGGTAGAACAATTTTACTTAAAATGATAGTATACTATTTGGTTTGTCTTTATCATCATGTACATGCATTATGTGGTATTACAGATCACTATTATATGTTGATAGAGCCCATAGGATTCTTACTTGATTACCAGTATTATGATGGCGATCATATACCTGGGAGCTGGGTGGTTTATAAGAATATCCTTAAATGTCCCTAGTCAAGGGAGTATCGAGACTGGGTATCAATACTCCAGAGTAGACTAGTGTATATTTTTCCCGACGAGGGGCGGTGGCCGGTCTCACAAGCCATTGGTGTCAGTTAGTCACCTAAGATAGTATACAAGTGCTCATTGGGTTATGAGTTACTATGGACGGATTCACCGGGAACATGCTAGATGGTATTATACCTATTGTCAGATAGCAGTTCTCAGGTGACTTGAGTACAGATTAGTCTGTCGACCTGAGATCGTCATTTGTCTTGTGTGTTCCCACTGTGCTTTGATTACTACCCTACCACGGCTCAAAGGAGCAATGCAAAAAGGTTTTAGTTGGGTACAGTCCCGAGCCACATGGAGGCAGTGAGCGGATCGTCGGGGATTCGTCTCTCCCGGTATTGGGGGTTGATGTCGCGCTATGCACGGGTGGACATCACCAGAAATCCTTGTCCAACCTAGACGAGAATTACTGATTTGGATCAGTAGTTTCTCAGTGGGTGAAGGGCTTCGTACCGACACGAAATATCGCGTTATTAGAGGGTCTGACTTTATCCACCCCTGGACCCAATATTCGATACTTATAGATGAACAAACCGGACTGTATGGAGATTGCCATAGACAGGCTCAGTAGGGGTTCGGATGAGTTTGCTCGTCGGCCTTCCTTTCGCTCAATACCTGGGTAGCCGTTACGTAAAGCTAGTACCGCTGATGTGCTTGTGCTTAAACCCACTGCCAGCGTATTGACGAGTGTTTAGAGTCTCACACAGAGGGTTTCCCTGATTCAGGCGAAATAATTTAGTAGCCATATTTTGATACGACAGGGTTCCGATCGAATGATTGTACTAGTTACCCGGATTTTCAATCGGACGGTTGATAATACTAGCCGGCTTGGGTTTGAGCCAGATTATTAAATCAGGAATTGATTTAATAATTTACGTATTTGTATTTCGATATGTATATTCTAGTATTATGTTCTTTGTGTTATTATATCTCTTTGGGTATTCGTATTTTGGTATGAATACATGTATGTATATACAGTTGAGTGTAATCTGTATTTTTACGAAAAACATTCTAGAAGGTGGACACCTCATTTTGGATTATCCATTTATTTATTTAAATAGAAATGAGGCTTAAAGGTGATGAAGAGAGAATGGTGAGAACCATGCTTGAATAGTGTTGACAAATGAATTGTTAATTCATTTGTGCAAACTATTCAAGTATGGTTGTATATTATATTTGGAAATGGGTTTTTACAAAACCTTGCTTCATTTTTTCCTCTCACTTGAGGATGGTTCATTTTTGACATGGGATTTTTTCACTCTCACCATTTTTTGCTCGCTTTCTTCACTTACCTTTCTTGACCTCCTCCATCTTCTTGATCTTCTACCCTACCATCTCATGTGTTGAGAAATAATGGTGGAAGAGAGATAGATAAACAATTAGATCCAGTCACTACATCCCTAGGCATTCTAGATTAGCAACCTAGAGTCCCTAGTTGCTTCACTAGATTCTTAGTGTGGAGCTAAAGCCATGAACTATATCTCTCGGGTGGATCATCTTCGATGGAGGAAGACCGGCGGCCAAGCTCAATCTAGGACACCTCAAAGAGCCAAAGAAGAGGGTAGAAGACCGAAGGACACGAATCACTCGGTATAAAACTTCTAACCTTGTAGTTAAGATTTCCTTTTGTAGCTAGTATCGGTTTATGGTTTCGATTTTAGGACGGGTTGTTTAGCGCCAAAAATTTTAAACACCATTTTTGTTCCGTATCGGCCACAGTAGATGGCTAGGGCACTACCAAACCCCAACATGATATCAGAGCCACCACATAAACCTTTACTAGCTAGTTTATACAAGGTTAAAATATCGATTGACCAAATTTTCCGAATCACAATTCCATTTTGACATGCCCGCTGCCGATTTTGAAAATTGTTCAAAAAATATTTCAGATTGTCTTAAAAATACGTGCAGGTATTTTTAGAGCACCTCAAGAAATTTGAGCACGTGAGCCAACTATATGGCCGTGGAACCGCCGCATAACAAGCCTGTTGGCGGCGGTTCGTGATCGATGTATGGCCATTGTGCGCCAAATTTTTTCTGGCACTCTATTATGTGGAAATATGATTTTTTGGATGTATGTTTTTAGCCCAGATTTGTTTGAGTGTTGGTTTGCATTTGGGGCCAATATGGAAAAGTTTTAGTCGATCGAAATTTTGAATACGTTTTTATTAGTGCATATTTTAATATCTGCGACCGTGAATATCATTGAGCGGTACAACCCGACTAGTTACTATATGTTTAACTAGACGGGTTTGCAAACATGATATTCACGTTGATTTTCTGTGTTGTGCTAATATTGTGGTTGGATTGTCGTGGTGGATAGCCTATGGAGCAATGGTAGTAGTACAGTTCAGATTCATTTGTATATTCGTTACTATGGGGCGAGCGTCCGACATGCGGACAGCCGTCTCTGTCAAATTGTATATTCTTTTATTAGGACACGACCGGGTTGAGGTCGATATCGCCATTGTATATATACTTTTCTCTTCTGTACTAGGATTACCCCGCGGTGGAGTGCTTGAGTAGTCGGGTTCTAGAGGGCAATTGGCCCGCATCTCATGGCGTTGAGACGGGGGGGGGCTTACTCTAGAATTGGCGGGCTATTCGCTGCACTCGTAGGGGGTATAGGATGACCCACGGTAGAGTTCTCAAGTTACTGGATTCCGTGAAGTGCTGGGTGTCCCATTCACTTTATTGATTGGGGTTGCCTCACTTCTGGGATTGGCGGGTAATTTTCCGCACTCGTAGGGGTCTTGGTTTTTCATTGCACAGGCTATCTACACGATCGGGGACCGTCGAGTTTCATTTGCGGCTCAAAGGAAACCCGGGGCTCCTAGATTATCCGTTATTTTGTGTTGCTTATCGTTTTTCTGTGATGTTGCTTATATCATGCATGGGACAAATGTTATATATATATTTATATATACTATTATATGTTGTATATGTTTTGCATCTACGCTAGTCCAACCCATGCTCTGCCGTTAGTTAAGTAACCTAACGGTGCATTACGGGACCCCGTGGCGAATGCGAATGGCATATACGTACATTGTATTTTCATTCTTTTCTTATATGATATGGATTATTTGATGGGACTGCGTTAATTTTGATTAATGCAAGGAAAAATAAACCTAATTATGTTGTTGAAACCAATTTTTGAAAATTGTTATTACAGACGTTTCTTTTTGCTTTGCACAGCGGTATTCGGTTATGAATATCCAGCACCTCATTCGACGAGGTAAGAGCCGAGATCCCTTTATAGGGTGACCTCTCGGGAAAAAGTTTGTGTCATTGTAATTACTTCACCATATTCGATTCTTTTGCTTTGCATCATGGTATTTAGTTAGGAATATCCTGCATCTCATTCGATGAGGAAAGTACTGAGATCCCTTCACAGGGAGTGGCCTTTGTAGCAAAAGTTTACGCCACCATATATTTGTCAAACCATTTGAATTCCTTCAACAATATCAAGTTAATTACGTTAAAGGTTTTTCGCCAAAAATCATCCGTAACCCTCCGTCGTTTCAAATAAGTAGCACATAGTATTCATGCGGTGTTTGTTAGCCAAAATCAAGGCAGCGTGAATGGTAGCCGTGTGTTGCTTATCCGTAGCATAGATAAATGCATTGGTTTAGGACAGTTGTACCACTTTGTTGGCCAAAATCAAGGGTGTGTGCGGGTGGGTCTAAATCAATATGGATAATGACGGGTATAACTTGACTTGCGTATTATGATTTGTTGGCCAAAGTCAAGGTCATAAGCGCTTGTGGCAAAAACTACATCGGGAGTTTCAAAAATACATGAAACTTTCCAGGCATGTGCATACCTTCTGGAGTGTGGTGACTTTAGTGGCTTCCATCAAGTTATCATGTGATGATAGTTGTGTTCCAATTCCCACTGAGGAGTAGGTGTTACTCCTCGGATGATTTTCATATGATCCCGACTAATTCTCCTTTTAGGGTTTGAAGGAGAGTTCGAGGAAACAGTAAGAGCCATTCTGATTAGATAAAGTGATTAACCAATCTGAACTAAGTTAGAGTGCACGCTGAGTGTTTCTTTTTTCTCTCTCTTTGGCAGCGACCATGGCCTGACCTTAAACTAAAACTCATAAACCAAGTTAACTAAATCTTCTAAAACACTTTGGCTTTTGGATTGTCATGGTTCACGATATATTCGCATATATCCCTGCCGCTCCTACTTTCCCTTTGCATTTTTCCAGAACACTCCGTATCACTACGAATATCCTTATTGCTTGGATATTCCATCGTATAGTTACGTACGAACTCGAAGAAACTTGTTTCTGTTCGAGGATGGATTCCGGTTCTGGAGAAATTGAATAAGACTATTCGGTTATCTTTTCTTTTTCCCTTCTTTCAGGTTGCGAGAGCTCCTAGTATTAGGAGAGTACACCTATTACGCTTATTGGATAGTCTTCATCCAAACCATAGGCATGTGCCGAAACGTAGGGAAGGAAGAAAACCAATTAGCCTAAATATGGTGTACAGAAGGTAATAAGTAAAGACATATAAAGGGAATAGAGTGATGGTAAAGGAAATTGCGACTACTATCATTCACGACGAAACCGTGTATATCCCTGTCACTCCTACTTTCCCTTTGTATTTCTCCAGAACACTCCGTATCACTACGAAAATCTATATTGCTTGAATATGCCATCATATAGTTACATACGAACTCGAAGGAACTTGTTTCAGTTCGAGAATGGTTTCCGGTTCAAGAGAAATTGAATAAAATTATTCAGGTGTCTTTTCTTCTTCCCTTCTCTCAGGTTGCGAGAGCTCCTAATATTAGGAGAGTACACCACCTATTACGCTTATTTGATAGTCTTCTTCCAAACCTTAGACTGGTGCCGAAAGGTAGGGAAGGAAGAAAACCAATTAGTCTAAGTATGGTGTACAGAAGGTAAGAAGTAAAAACATATGAATGGATTGCAGTGAGGGCGAGGAAATATACAGCCACTATCATGAATCTGGATAGTGGAAGAGGCATTATGATGAATACCCGGCCACCCCTTCGAAACATTTTCATGTTTAAGTTTTACCGTGCGGTGTTAATTAAAAAATGTTTTCCCAATTAGATTCTGACTTCAGGGTATGTATTTACCATACTTGATTCTCACATCTGCATGGCGTTACAGATGCTGAATGGGAGTAAGATATTGGGAATTGGGTGATTAGATCCTCTATATATCATAATTCTTTGTAATTGGTGATATTTGAGGAAATCTCCTGGGTTTTGCCTAACGGCAAATACTTGGTTGTGAATATCCGTCGTTATGTACCAATTTCAAACTGATATATCTGTACGTTTTCTATAAAGTGAGATATAACTTTTAGAAATTATGTCTATGACATTTACCTAAATCAGTTAATGGTTAGGTAAGTTGCATTCAACAGCAGTGTAATTCTTCTTAATCATAGCACAGTTTTCAACCCACGACGCACAAAGTTTGAGTTATTAAACTCAGAGGACTTATATAAAGTATTGTATGTTTTTCGATGTCCATTAGGACAAAGGGGTTAGTACTCGTACTATATTCTGTTTACTTATGACTTCTCTAGTTTTAGACAAGTATTTCGTTGAAATATAAGGTCCAAATTTGAGAAATTATAAGTATAAGAATAAAGTATAGAACCATATGTTGCAAGTATAAGGATTCTTCGCGGTGATCGAAGATGTAGATACTTATGCTAGGTATTCCGTTGTAAGCAATATATTTGAGAACTTATTTCTCTCTCAGGTTACTCATCCGTGAGTACGCTCCTTGATGAGTAATGCTTCTTGGCCTTCTTCCATTTAGTCGATATGCACTGAAAACGGTTGCATGTATTTTGAATCTGTTTCCAATTAAATTAGTGCATTTGTTTCTATATTGGATATAGAATGGATTCATATCTTAACGATGTTAAGGTATATGGAGTTATCCGGCTTATGCTTAAAACCAGAATCTTGATAAACTCTAGGCACATTTCAGTAATGGCAGTTTGTGGGTTATCCAGGGCTTTGACGAGGGTTAACATTCTACCATTTAAAGGATCAATAGTTATATTGTTCTTGACTCTCCATCTGTTTTACTAAAATGAATTCTTTTCAGAAAAATATTAGTGGGAGTATGGTAGAACTGGAAGTGATTCCAGAACCACAAACAATTGCTGAAAATTTAGTAGGACCTAAACATTCAATTGGATTAGACAATCATTAGCCACTCCGCAGATATGGTGGGTAACCTCAGCTACTCGAGAGGTATTTCGGTCTCCTCAAGGGCGATGACAGGGAGGTTTTGATGACCCAAACTTGCAACTACTGTTGTCTTAGACTATGAGATATGGCAAGTGGATGACTATAACGTCGTTCTAAATCAGCTTTAGAAATGCACGTATATATGACCCTGCCAGAGGGTTGTTGTAGTCAGTGGGAGCAGCGGAAGCATGGTGGGCAAATAGCTTATGTCTATTTATTGGCTAAAACAAGTACAACGGAAATAGATCGTCTATTTTTTATGTGACAATCATAGAGTTTGACTTCATCAGAATAATAGATGGACCTGGTACGAAGGTAGTAAGGAGTGATGTCCTGGTATTTGGATGACATGCTCTTGATAAGAAGTGATATTCCTATACTACGATCGGTTATACTATGGTTGTCACAAGTTGTTTCTCCACATAGGATCTGGATAAAATATCAATGATTCTGGTAAATAGATCTATGGTTTTAGATCTAGATTTGGGAAGTGTCCCGATTCGAGTACTTGACACTATTCTAAAGTGCTTTAGAATGGACAACTCCTGGTGTGGTGATGTACCCACAGATGATTGAGTCACCCTCTCTAAAGAGATGTCTTCTAGACTGATGAGGAGAGAGATTTGCATGATTGGCATATCACTTGCTTAGGCAATTGAGTTAATCATGAAATGTCAAGTACCACACCAGATATTGCTTTTGCACTGGCTGCAAAAATCATATATTAATCCAATTCTGGAGAAACATTGGAAACAGTTATGAACATAAGTGGATGTTCTTGGTATATGGTAATGACAGCCTCCTTCAAGAGGCGGTTATCATTTCAGGCTCCCAAGGTGACCTGGAAGACAGAGTGACAGTCAGAGTTATAGTTTTCCCTCTTTTGAGGGACAGTATGTTGGACAGATGGTCCAAGTGGATACTGAGGAAGGCATGGTGCAGAATACTGATTAAATTCAGTGGATGATACGGTCTAAGAATTTTGTTGGATTTGGTGTTCATTTGTGAACTGGATCACATCAGATATCCAGAAAAATTCTAAGACATGTATCGCTCATTTCGGGAGATAGTCTTTCTCCGCGAAATTGAGATATAGAGAGATAAAGATAGAAACATTGGAGCGGATCCACTCACTGAGGCTATTTCTTGAACGTAATAGTTTCACAAACGGGCTTTGCGAGACTGATTAGTAGAGAAGTTGGGTGTTCGATATCATACGGGCTGTGAGTATGCGACACCGCAATAATTAGCCTTAAGTGCAAGTGGAAGATTGTTTGCTATAGTGCCCTCAAGTCAATTTTTGTAATCACAGGCACGCGATTGTGATGATTGAGGGAGGACCTATATGGGTAGAACAGTCTTACTCAAAATGATAGTATGCTATCTGGTTTTTCTTTATCATCATGTACATGCATTATGTGGTATTACATATCACTATTACATGTTGATCGAGCCCATAAGATTCTTGCTTGACTACCAACATTATGATGGCGATCATATACGTGGGTGCTGGGTGGTCTATAAGCACATCCTTAAATGTCCATAGTCGAGGGTCTATCGAGACTGGGCATCGATACTCCGGAGTAGACTAGTGTATATTTTTCGAGACCCCGACGAGGGCGGTAGCCGGTCTCACAAGCCATTGGTTTCAGTTAGTCACCTAAGATGGTATACAGGTGCTCATTGGGTTATGAGTTACACTGAACGGACTCGCCGGGAACATGCTATATAGTATTATACCTATTGTTAGATAGCAGTTCTCAGGTGACATAAGTACAGGTTAATCTGTCGACCTGAGATCATCATTTGTCTTGTGCTTGTGCGATTTCCCACTGTGCTTTGATTACTACCCTACCACGGCTCAAAGGAGTCTGTTCCCGCTAATTTTTTTTGGCTATGAGCTACTTTTTCCCTTATAAGAAAGAGAGATAAGAAACAAGAAAAGAATCCTCACAGTTTGGCATCACGTATTAAAAACGTGGACACTTATATGCAAAGCATATAAGTGCTGAAAACAAATAACTAAAGGCCAAATTGGCCTCACGTGTTAAACACGTTAGCGCTCATGAGCGCTGAACATAAATAATCAAGGCCAAACAGGCCTCACGTGTTAAACACGTTAGCGCTCATGAGCGCTGAACATAAATAATCAAAGCCAAACAGGCCTCACGTGTTAAACACGTTAGCGCTCATGAGCGCTGAACATAAATAATCAAAGCCAAACAGGCCTCACGTGTTAAACACGTGAGCGCTTATATGCAAAGCATATAAGCGCTGGAAGTAGATAATAACTAAAAGCCAAACAGGTCTTACGTGTTAAACACGTGAGCGCTCATATGCTTTGCTGAACATAAATAACCAAAGGCCTTACAGGCCTCACGTGTTAAACACGTGAGCGCTCATATGCAAAGCATATGAGCGCTGAAAATAAACAGGCTAAAACCGACACTAGGGGTCACGTGTTAAACATGTGAGTTCTCTTACTGTATTCTTTGGCAGCGCTCACATACAAAGCATGTGAGCTCCCCAATTTAAAATACTCCCATCTGATAGAATTAAATTCTATGTGATAGAACTAAATTCTATTTGGGAAATATTTTTCATGATCTTTCTAATATGGAAATATCTTTCTCTAACAGAATCTTGGATTTAAAATCCAATGGTGATAAAATATCACCAATTAAACCATCTAATAAATTAAATTCTATGTGGGAAATTTTTTCCTGATCTTTCTCAAACTAGAAAGATCTTCTCTATTAAACAGAGGACTCTTAGATAAAAAATCCAACGGTAATTATAAAATCATCCATTGATCATTTGATAGAATAAAATTCTGTCTTAGGAAAATATCTTCCTAATCTTGTTAAAATAACAAGATATTAATATGATAGAATAAAATTCTAATCTTGTTAAAATAACAAGATATTAATAGGATAAAATAAAATTCTAATCTTATTAAACTAACAAGATATTCATTGGATAAAATAAAATTCTGATCTTATTAAACTAACAAGATATTCATATGATAAAATAAAATTCTATCTTATTAAACTAACAAGATATTTATATGATAGAATAAAATTCTATTTAAGGAAAATATTTTCTAATCTTGTAAAACAAACAAGAAATCTTCTCTGTTAAACAGAGAGTCTTTGGATTAAAAATCCAACGGTTGATCTAAAAGATCATTTTGATTGATTATAAAATTAATCATGATCTCTCAATGAGAGATTTTCTCAACAAATTAATTCCTTTCTTTCTCCTAAAAATAGAAGCAAAGAGATGACAAAGAACGAGAGGAAGAGGGGATAGAAAAAAGGAGATCTCCCATAAGTTTCTGTAAAAATACAGAAGGCTCTCAAAATAACAGAGAATTTAATTCTCTCAAAAAAGAAGATTTCCCTCCTAAAAAACCCTAGGTAAAGAAAAAAGAAGAGATCAAAATATCTCATTTACCTAACATACCATACCTAAGGGTTTAACCCTTCCCAGAGAACTTAGTTCTTTCTCTGGATATGAGATCGATATGACAAGTCTCTCACAAGTTGAGAATTTAATTCTCATCGGGAAAATTTTGTTCTTAAGAATCAAAGATTCAGGGAAGAATAAAATTGAAAAGAAAGAAGATGGAGTTCATAATACTCCAGGAACTTAGTTCTTTCAAATAAAGAACTTAGTTCTTTAAAGAACCCGATTCAAGATCCTCAAAATAGTGATCTTAGTGATCCTTAATGGTTAAAACACCATTAAAAGAGATTTAACCTCTCTGAAAACATGAACATGGAAGTCATGGAGTTCATAATTCTACAGAAACTTAGTTTTTTTCAAAACAGAAACTTAGTTTTTTCAAAACAGAAACTTAGTTCTTAAAGAACCTAATCCCAGATCCTCAAAATAGTGATCTTGGTGATCATTAACGGTCAAAATATCATTAACAGAGATTTAAGTTCTCTAAAAGAACATTAACAAATATTAAATATCCAAAAGCATCGTGCCTCACGTGAAACCCATGTGAGCGCCAGAGAAAATTAGTGCTTAGTACTATGGTAGCGCCTCACGTGAAAAGCACGTGAGCGCCCAAGGCTAAAACCCAGCGCCTCACATGAAAAGCACGTAAGCGCCAGAAAAGATTAGTGCTTAGCACTTTGCCAGCGTCTCACATGAAACACACGTGAGTGCTGTATATCTTAGTGCTTAACACTGCTGGATAGTATAGAAACTCAATCTCAGTCCAAATTGACTAAGTTTCCTGAGGTTAAACTTCTTTGATTTTAAATCAACCGAGCCCATAAGCTTGTGATTTCCAAACTGATCTTAGTCTCAGACATGACTAATGATCTCTCATTTATGATATCCAAAATGATATTCATCCCATATCTCTGTTTACCGCAGAAAATAGAAGACGGATCCGGGATGGATCGTCTTTCCTGAATTTGGGGGTAGATGCTATTTGGATTTATCTGTCCACCTCTCCGAAAGTGCCAAGTTGATTTATGACACAGTGTATCGGAGGTTTGGACGTATGCGGCCGTTGTAGCAGACTTCATCAGATACCCCCTTGTTTGCGAGGGGTTTTTGATTGTGGGGACGCTCTTCCCTACAGGAGCAAGCCACTGCAGTTAATTACGTTACCGCATCGCGGTAACCATTTTGTCCTGCTCCAGAAGGTCACTTCGTGTTGTGTTTGTTTGTTTTATTTTTGGTTGCCCGTGGATTGTATACGGAGACTAATTTTTGTTGTTGTCCGTAGGGCGTGGATAAATCCGCATATTCTTAAATTTGGGTTTAGGTTGGTTTAAGGATCGTCAATCTCGTTTGAGATTAAGATCAACTTAAATGTTTGTTGAGGATACGTTAGTCTAATTTTAGACTAAGATCTACTCAACAGGATTTTGGGATCATTCAGACCCAACAAAAGAGCATTTGGGCTCCATTGTTTTAGTTTAAGGACGTTACGGTCCATAGCTAACTTAAGGACGTTGCGGTCCATTGTAGTTTAAGAACGTTACGGTCCATAGCAATTTTAAGGTCGTTGCAGTCCGTATTGGATGTGCTCATCAATTTAGGAGTGAACCAAAGAGTTTTTGGTTAACGGGACCCACCACTTCTCTGAAGACGCTGAAGAATTACAACGACAAGTATCAGAGGTGTGAGGAGATGTACCCTTGAACCAATGTCCATTGGAAGATCAGTAATCGTGTTTGAGACTAAGATCAATTTGGAAAATGATGAGCACATGGGCTCGGTTGATTTGAATTAGGGATTTGGTTAACTTGGACTCAGCGCGCTCAGTCTTTGAATAATGTGTTAAACACTTGCTTGGGCTCAGTCCCTTTTCTGTGCTAACAATGCCGAGAATTCATATGGGTTCTGACACTCATACTTTGCTTTACTTTCTCCTTTTTTTGTTTTTATGGAGCGTTACACTCTTTATAGCGCCCACGTGCGGAGCACGTGAGGCGCTTGGCGCTGAGCGCCAACCACTGAGTGCTAGTCACTCCTTATTGTGCAGCGCCCACGTGAGGGGCACGTAAAGTGCTGAGCGCCAATCATTGAGTGCTAAGCACTCCTTATTGAGCAGCGCCCAAATGAAGGACCCGTGAGGCACTTGGCGCTGAGCGTCAACCATTGAGTGCTAAGTACTCTTTATTGAGCAGCGCCCGCGTAAGGGACACGTGAAGCGCTTGGCGCTGAGCGCCAACCATTGAGTGCTAAGCACTCTTTATTGAGTAGCGCCCACGTGAGGGACCCGTAAGGCGTTTGGCGCTAGGTTTTCTTTGTGTATTCTGTTCTAAAGAGTTCAATTCTCTGTTCTTTCCTGGATCTTTGATCCCCAAGAACAAGTTCATCCCTATGAGAATTAAATTCTCATTTGTGGTAGACTTGTCTCATGGATCTCAGATCCAGGGAAAGAACTAAGTTCTTTTATAAGGGTTAAACCGTTGGATATGCAGATGAGATACTCTGATCTCTATTATTATTTTTATTTACCTCGAAGAGAGGCATTCTTCTTTCTTTCCTCTAAAAACTTTCTTCTTACTTGCTCTAAAGCTTATGGGGAGGGGGGTTCTCTGTACAAGACTTGAAGTCTTGGGTCCTTTTTATAGTAGAGGCTAGTCTGTTGATTTAGTTAAAGAAATATTTCATTGAGAGATTTTTAATTGATTTGGAGATTTTATCCACCGTTGGATCTTTGATCCAAGGACTTCTTTTTTACAGAAGATATCTTTCTTATTTTTAACAAGATTAGGGAAATATTTCCCCATACAGAATTTATTCTACAGATAGGTGATTTTTTTAATCACCATTGGATTTTTTAATCCAACGGTGCTCTGTTTTATAGAGAGTAATCTTGCTGGTTTAGAAAGATTTGACAAAAATTTCCTCAGCGGAACTTAATTATGCACTTTGGTGATTTATCACCTCCGTTGAATCATTGATCCAATGGCTCTGTCTAATCAGAAAGCTTTTATTTCAGGCGTTGGCGCCCTCGTGCAAGGCACGTGAGGCGCTGCCTCAGAGTTTTTAACTTTTGGCGCTGGCGTCTTCATGTAAGGCACGTGAGATGCTGTCTCAGAGTTTTTTTTAACTCTTGGCGCTGGAGCCCTCGTGTAAGGCACGTGAGGTGCTGCCTCAGAGTTTTTAACTCTTGGCATTGCCTTTCAAATTTTGAACAGAGCTTTGCTCTTTTATTGGGGAAACAAATCAGAGTTTTTAACTCTTGGCGCTGGCGCCTTCGTGCAAGGCACATGAGGCGCCGCCTCAGAGTTTTTTTAATTCTTGGCGCTGGCGCCCTCGTGTAAGGCACGTGAGGCGCCGCCTCAGAGTTTTTAACTCTTGGCGCTGCTTTTCAAATTTTGAACAGAGTTTTGCTCTTTTATTGGGGAAACAAATGCCCCCCTACCGTTGCGCTTATGTGGTTCACACGTGAGTGCAACGGTGGCAGCTTTTCCACCGTTGGATTTTCTTGGAAGTTGAATCGACTTCCTGTGCCTATAAGTAGGGCCTTTGGCCCTTGAAATGACTGCTGGTCATCTTCTCTTGTTCTTCTTTTTTCTGAGAATTTGATTCTCCTTTCAGAGCTTAGATCTCTGCCCAAAGAAATCCCTTCTAGAGTTAGAACTCTGCCCAAAAATTTGGTACGGATCATAATTGAACCTATGAACAGAGCTTTGCTTTTCTTAGATCGTAGATCTTAAGATGTATTTAGGGTTTCTTAACCCATTAATCAGAGCTTTGCTCATCTTCCATGAAGAACTTTTAGAGTTTGTTTTGCAGATCTTAAATATCTTGGGGTTTTACCCTGTTAAAAAGCTTTGCTTTTGAGGGTTTTGGTAGATTATCCCATTGTTTTTTACAGAGCATAGCTCTTAGAAATTTTTGGGGGAATTTATTCCCCTATTAATTAAAGTTGTCAGATGTGAAATCTGTTTGCATAGTACAGCTCTTGAGGGAGTTTAACTCCTTAGCCCAATGAGGTTTCTCATTAAATGAGAATCCTTTTAGGATTTCATCCTTAATGAGTACCTGCCCCATCAATGATGGGACGTCATCTTAATATTGTGGGTCCCCCTTTTGTCCCTTCATTCTGCATTGCAGTGCGGTACAATTTTAAATACCAAGTGTCAGAGTTCAGAACATAGCGTTGATAACTAACCCTCGTCTCTCTTTGTGTAGGTACTATGGCTTCCGACTCTTCTTTCCCTTTTGTACGTTCAGAGAGCACCTTTTCCGACGTGCCCATGGATCGGGAAGTCTTCGCACTTATTAAAGATCATGACCTGAAGCAGAAATCTCTTCACTTATGAGGGTCGTGGTACAATCAGATCATCCAGGGTCGGCGCAATTTTTCTTGTGCAGTGCCCTCAGAGCCTATTTCAGCAATTCATTACGCCGATTCGTCCCAAGTGAATTATGCTGTAGAAGAGGTCAACTGAACTTCGGAGGGTCGCCTTCAGCTTTCTATGGCATCAATACCCATCCCATACAGCCGCTAATGGCTTTGGATATTTTGGGGCGGCGCATATGTCAAAACGAGTAGCGCCCTTGGGGACAAGTCTATATGATAGGGTTAACTCCTCGCCAATCAGCCGGCTACCTGTAGTGGGCCCGGTATATCTTGTCGGCTAAGAAGTCTCTGCTGCTAAAGCTTGGGCTATATCCTGCCATATATGCTTCCCTCTTCCAATATCCCGCGCCTAATGTGTGGTGGGTTAAGGCTTTTTTGGAATAGTGGAACGTCCCAACCCACACATTTCTTCTGTCGGACCGGGAAGTCTCTATTTCCTTGGAGGAGTTTGCGGAATTTTCAGGCCTACCCGTCAGAGGGGAACATTACGAGGAGATACTTCCCCCTGATGAGTACATCTTTACCACTAAATCTGTAGTAATGGACCTCACTCTGGAGAATACTATTCAACACCGGTTCTTGAGCCTAATCAAAATGTTGAACATTTATAGGAGTCTGTTTTTAGAGTCTGTAGGGCACAGAGTCGGCTTCGCAAATTTCATCGTCCGCTTTCTTCGCCCTGATGTCTTGTCAAAACAAGCCACAAAATTCTCCAAGATTGACGACCCATTTGGTTTCGGTTTGGATAACCAGCCAACGGCGGAAGCGGATCTAAAAAAATTCTTTATTCCAGACCCTCCGGTCGTCCCTTTTGCAGAACTTGCTGCTTCAGACGTCGATGAAGAGACATCTTTCTGGGGTTCATCGACCTGTGGTTGAGCTGGTTTGTGCTTCCGATGCACCCTCGCTATATGAGGCCGTCCGTTTTATATCTGGACCACCGTATTGTCATAGGGATGCGTGTATCCATTGGGATTGCAGGGCTAGCTCATCTACATCACGGCCTGAGCTTAGCGGCAGATACTACTCAGCTAGGGGTAAAACCTGTACATCTTCTGTTGCACTACTTCACGTCCTGGGTCGAGATGCACGCGCTGGGTGCTTTCGGTGTTCACAAACGACCCTACTTCTATGACAACTACAACTTTCCCCGTGTCATGTTTCTAGTTGACGCTTCTACGTTAGATCTATCGCAGCGAAAGGCTCGACGTTTGGTCCTTCGCCCGCATATGGTCGGGGATAGTATGAATTTTGTCGATAGATTCTTAACTATCGGCAAGGAATCTACCAAGGCAGTGCAATCGCTGCGTGATACTTTCAAAGACGGGGCTCCTACGTTGAAGGCTCTGGAAATCCTGCACTTGTATTCTATTAGGCCGGGCTTTTTAGTGTTCAGGCAAAACGCCTCGGCACTGTTCATGAGGTATAACCAGCACCGTTTCGCTCAACAGTCAGGTTACAATCAGAGTGTTCCCCTCAAGGCATTCTTAGTCGATCCGGTTGCTACGGAAGAGGGTATTCACAGTGCGCTGCACCACTTTATGCGACTAAATACGGGGTCCAACTTTCTCATCAGCGAGCCGAGCTACATGCCGAAAGCTTCGAACGCTTACATAGCGTGGTACCAGCATGTGATGGGTGCTGTTATCAGGGAAGAAAGGTGGCTATTACTTGATCATAAGGATGTTGTCCCAGCTGGTAACCCAGCGGTCCTTTTAAAGCGACGGACCGCCGTTCATCCCTCCTTAAGAGAAGTCACTACGATTGTGGTCCCGCGCGCCTTCCCTGAGAAGCCTCAACCCAGTGTTCTCGTAGATGCGGTAGCCGTGGCATCCCTAGAATCTGGCGCTGGTACGGAAATTGGGACCCGTCGCCCGAAAATTCCTGTCAAGCGCAAGCTCTTGTCATCGACCGATGGTGTCCGCTCGCAGAAAAAGAAAAAGTCTCTATTTTCTGCCGATGTCATATTCGGCCAGGATCCACATGCTCTCTACAGTGAGAGCTTGTGCGAATACGGGACCAACGAGAGTTTGTTCGATATGCCTGTGACCGATATTGATCTTCAGGTACCCTCGCAGCTTCCGAGCGATTGGTGTTCATATCATATTTTTGCATTTTCATACCGCCCAATTTTTATCACATTGCATATCGGTAGGTACTCTTGAGCCGTGTTTGCTAGTCAATTGCATGATACAGGTTCTCGGCTCTAAACGGTGAAATCCATGGAAAAACACGACAAAACCCGGGTTCCTGCTAACCACAGATAAAACATGGGTCTCCGCTCTTTATCCGTCTGTTGCCACACACCAGTTTAGGAGACAAAATGGCAAATCGATTGTCACCTTCATGCACAAGGCTCAATGGCAACATAAGATCCTAGAAATCTACGCGGAGCTCAAGAAAATCATGACAAAAGATCCATATCCAAATCACCTTTTGATCCACTAGAATTCTGGAAGAAATGTGGAAAGATTATCAGAAACAACATCTACCAGACAAAAGGGGACAGCAGACCAGGGAAGCACGAGAAACCGGAGGGCCCAACTCCTCTATTAGGCCACGGAACCACGGCCTAAGCATGCTTAGGCCGCGGAACCGCGGCCGTACGGCCTTGTCGGCTGAAGATCTTTCAGGGGCAGTTTGGTCTTTTTATGGGGGTTCTGAATGTCGCCCTAGGTTTTCCTTTTCCTGCCTATAAATAGCCCAGAACCTTGTGAAGCCAAGGGTGCATAATCTTGTATTTTTATTTTCTAGGTTTTAGTTGTTGTTCTTCTTCCTCTTCTCATCTCTTCTCCATTGAAAAACTTGTAGTGAGCTTTTGTAAGTGAAGAATGATGAATAAAGAAGTTCCTTTTATTATTATGCTTGTCTTGTTCTCTTATTATTGCTTGTAATTTTCATTTGTTAATTTAGTTGTTGTTATTTCTTGTTGTTTCTTTCTTTTCTCTTTTCCTTTATCCTTAAAACAACCATGATGCTTACGCTTGATCCTTGCCAAGGTGAGGTCGCAAATAGCTAGTTGTTATCTTCTAATCCCTTTCTTTCTATCTTCCTCTTTTGTTTTGTTTTCTTTTCATTATGATGTGTGAGTAGTTTCATACTTGTTAGGGTAGGATAAGGGAAGTTTGAGAGAAGGAAATCTCTCTCACTCTTTCCTTGTCCAACAACTTAATTCGACTCCCGTTAATTAAACCACAATCCGCTCCTTACGACACCCTATCCTACATGATAGCGGTGATTCCGTAGTGAGACTGGTTGTAGTTGAATTAACCGGAGGTTATGGCTAAGAGCTAAGAACGGATGGACAAGCACCAAAAGGAAGAACTTATGCGTTGGAAAGCCTAGCTTATACTCGCAAGTTCCTTCCTAGTTATGCTAATCCCCGTTGTTACCGATTACCGTAACACCGATATTAAGAGGGGTAACGAAAGAAGTGGGAGACTCCTAACTCAAACTAAGTTAATCCTAACCCTAACAAGCTCTCTTTACATATCGTTTTACCACTTAGATAATCACAAACAAAATCTGGACCTTCGGAATTAACTAGTTAAAACACATAGAAAAAGATTCCTATCTCCCTGCGGACGACCCGTACTCAACCGGCTAGCTACAAGCGAAACCGTCTTGATTGCGGTAATTAACTAAACTTGAACACGCAGAATCCCTAACAATCAACTGGCTCGCGAGGAATCGGCGTTGATCATTATCGCGAAGTCAGGTATACTTCAGTTATATTCTTCTGTGGCTCTCCCTTTTCTCTTTATCACGCTTTTACTAACGCTCTCTTCTTCAACAGATATTTTTTCCGAAGAGGCTCTCACGGATTCCCTCAGGACGTTCGAGGAGGAAGAGAGGCTCCGCACTTCTTTGGGTCTTGGTATAAGTTGCTTCATTACACCTTTATTCTTTTTATTCATGTTCTGACCCTCTCTTTCACTTTATTGCAGGGACTACCTCAACTCAGGATATTCAAAGTGCAGTGCCGATCCCAAATGGTGATGCAGCAAAACTTCTAGAGCCATCTACTATGGCCATGACCCTCCCAAAGTCACCGCAAGAGGCTTTGCTGAAGCAGCCAATGATGGACGCCGTAGCGGCTCCGGAGGCAGAGCTCGGTTCGGATGATGACATCCCTTTGTCGGAAGTCTTGAGGAGATCATTTCTCATTGTTCAGATTGAAAGGAAGCGCAGGAAGCATGCGGCGAGGGAGGACGATGCCGGTTTGGCCATAGGTGCAGGCTCAAGAAGTATTCCGCTTGCTGATACTCCTTCGGCGGATGTTCCCTCTGCCCTGTCTACCGCCCGTAGACAGGTTACACGTGCAGCTTGGGAAGAAACTGAAAAGCTGCTCCAAGGTAACGTAACGCCCAGTATTTTATTAGAACTTGGTCCTCGAATTCTGACATACTCATTTTCTTTCACACAGGGCCGATTCCTGGCGACGGTATGGCAAGTGAAACGTTGACGATTATAGAGCCCAAAATAGCTACTCTTTCTTCCTGTGGCTCCTTGGTATCGGCGGGCGTCGCAAGTGTTAAGACGGCCCTCGTCGAGTCAGGGGATGAAGCCATGAGTGCAGAATCTATTCCCCCGAGAGAGAGTGAAGAAGCCGTTACACCTGGTGATGCCTTCGTCGCGGTTTTGGTCGATGATCTATCAGGTAGTCCTTGGGTTGTGGTTTTCGAGTTTTTCATCTTGTTCAGCCCTTCTGATGATATTTCATTTTACTTGAGCATAGGCGCGGTGAACCCTGAGGCTATGCCGTCTGAAGAAGTGTCGCTGGTCACTGCTCTGACGGCCGCTGTCCCCTGTGCCCCCTCAAATTTTGGAAGGTATGGGTTTCTCACTTATTTGTTTCACTATAGATACAATCCTCCTTGTATTAACAGTATATCGTTGCAACTCTGCAGAAGTCCTTTTCGACCATTATACCAGGTGTTGAACCCGCAATTTCCCTTTCAGTCGGAAATCATTCCACCTTCTGGTACTGGTTAGAATATTCTTCAGTTAATGTCCCCCCTTTCTTTTATGGATAGAAGTATTGTTGCTAAGCCTTCTTCATATTGATCATAGCGTCACGGGTTGGAGGAGGAGACGAGAGAATGACCGTGTCTCCAGTACTCCCCATCCTGCCGCCTATCACAGCCGGTATAATAGACTCCATCCCTCATGTGTTTTCTTTGTCTCCCGAGTCGACATTTGACCATAATTTATTTTGCAGCAATTGCACCGGCTCCAGCTCCTTTTGAGTCACGCATTCCAATGCCCGCAGGGCCCTTCGCTAAACGCATATCTTCCAGCGGCACCGCAAATAGCCGGCGAATGTTAAGCGAATTTATCCAAGATCTTAATGCTGAGGCCCTCAGTTCTGCTACGGATTTTTCCATTGAAGTCAATCCAATACTGGCGACACTCAAGAACTTCCATGATGAAGATCTCGTCGGCTCTTGGGTTGATTACTGCAGAACGATCGAGGATTGCCTACACGAGATTGAGCTCAAAGCGTCTCGCTCCTGAGATGTTGGCTTCGAACTCCCAGTAGGCTGCGTGGGTCGAGCATAGTGTTCCTTTCATTCGCCATTTTGAATAAGAGGCGACCCTGAGATGAAAGGAATATGAGGTAGCTTCCAGCAAATCTGTCCGATTGCGCGCCCAGGTTGAAGCGAATGTTGTGCAGTTAAAAGCTGTTTTCGACAACCTCCAGCGATATATCTCGGATGGGTTGACGCTGAGGTGGACTCTTGACTTCACCGTGCGGGTTATGCATGACTGTGAAGCTGCCATGCTAGAAACCGATGAAAAGCTTTCGTCCTGTTTGCGGCAATGGACTCAAGTTGAAACGGAGTTGGCCGCGGTAGCTAACCACGAGAAAGGATTGAGAGGAGTGCACGAGCGGCTTACTGATTTGCTGAAGACGCCTCCTCCTTAATAACCGTCTTTGTACCTTTTTTGTACCGACTGTAAACTTATGATTTATGAATAAAAAGTATTCATTTTGATTCCTTTATGAAATTTATCTTGTATTCACTTGAATTCATGAATAAAAGACATATTTTATTTCATATTGGCATGTAACTCTGGCAAATGTTGCCCGTAGATAGTCCATCTTGACTTCCTTGTAGGGTAGCGATGGCTTAGGAAACATATTCAGATCTGCCGCCTAAGATTTTTCAACTTTATGAGCCGTGAGGGTCTCATAAAGACTTTTCTCCCTACGAGTCGAGAGAAACCCGTAGGTGTATTTTTTCCTTAAGAGTCGTGAGGACGTCTAAGTGTGTTCTCTCTTGAGAGTCGTAAGGCTATCACAAGAGAATTTTCCCCCTTTACAAGTCGAGAGGACTCGTAAGTGTTTTTTTCCCTCCTTGTCGATATTCGACTTTGGAGAGTGTGGCCCATGGATAGTATACAATAGTCCATCTTGGACCTACTTACAGGGCCCCAGTGCTTAAGAAACAGGTTGATAGCCCCGTTGCCTAAGGCTTTTTATCTACGAGTCGAGACGAATCGAGAAGTTCTCGCAGGAATATTATTTTCCCTACGAGTCGAGACGAATCGAGAAGTTCTCGCAAGAATGTCCTAACGTCACAGTTAACCCCTGCTGATAAAAGTCCGTTAGGGTTTCTGGTACTAGGTTTTTTTCCGTCGTACCGTCGTGTTGGCCGATGTATTCCCCGATATGCAATCTTGCTATTCGAGTAGCCCCACGACTGTCGTGTCTCTGATCCCTTCGGGGGCTGGACAAGAAGTCTTCAAGTAATCTCCCAGGTCATATTACCGTCGGAAGAGCAAGCGTTAGGGATTTTCCATGCCGCCTTTTACTTGAGGTTAGGCTCAATTTGGGAGCCCCGATGAGTCATGACCACTCCATGCTGGTGTGGGATGATCTCTGATAGTTTTTCAGCTTTTATTTGAGTTGCCGTCAAGACCCTGAAGTTAGGGACCTTCCTTTGCTTCTTTTGTTGACATTGTGTTTGCTATATTGCAACGAATGTCGAGATTGCCTCAAGGTTGTCTGTAAACCGTCGAGACTCGGAACTAGGGACTTTACCATGGCTCCGTTGTTTTGACCCTAGGGTCGGTTGTTGACATTGCGTCTTCATCCTGTTAGAGTGAGAAGGAACACCGTTGTTGATCTCTAGGCTGTCTGTGAACCATCGAGATTTGGAGCTAGGGACTTTGCCATGTCTCCGAGGTAGCCTCTAGGTTGTTGGTGAACCGTCGAGACTTGGAACTAGGGACTTTGCCATGGCTCCGTGTTTTGACCCTAGGGTCATTTGTTGATGTCGCATCTGCATCCTGCTGGAGTGAGAAGAAACTCCGTTTTTGATTTATAGGCTGTCTGTGAACCGTCGAGATTTAGAACTAGGGACTTTGCCATGGCTCCATTTTGTTGACGTCGCGTTTGCATCCTGCTGGAGTGAGAAGAAACGCCGTTGTTGATCTCTAGGCTGTCTGTGAACCATTGAGATTTGGAACTAGGGACTTTGCCATGGCTCCATTTTGTTGACGTCGTGTCTGCATCCTGCTGGAGTGAGAAGAAATGCCGTTGTTGATTTCTAGGCTATAGATGTTGTCGTTGAGACCTGGCTCTTCTTCTGATGGAGCCTGGTGGGAAAATGTGGTTCCCTTTTTCGTTTGTGCCCATGGATTGTATTCAGGTGTCATGCCCCCTTCCCAGTATACGGGCAGAGGATGTGGACGGGTCGCGCGATGTATTTACTCAGAAGTAAACAAGCTAAGTGTATCTAAGCAATATAAAATAAAATGTACACAAGAGACAAGATGTAAATGAACAACAACTTTATTTATTAACATTCTTTTTACAATACAACTGAAATGAAAATACATGTACTGAAAGCAATGCCTAAACAATGGCATAACAGAAATGAAAATGAAATGTACAAGTAAACTGGAGCTCCGGGTCAAAGGCTAGTTGATCCAAGTCCTCGCTGGTGGGATCTGTCTCCAGAAGGTCCGATCCACCTGACAACATTCCAAAGAAAGAAGAAAAGGAATGTCGTCAGCGAACAATCGCTCGGTAAGTCCTAAAAGTAAGAAGAGACAAAATAGACAGAAGGAGAATGTAACTTTTAAAGTTGTATGTAGGTTGGTACAGAAAGTGCCAGTGTATACGAGAGGAGTCCCACTATCCCGGAGACTAAGGTATATGGAGTACAAGGAACCGTTCAGCAACGGTACAACGGCAATAAAGATTCAGGTTAGGTGTCTTATGGTTACAGTCTCGTGCCACTTTTAACACCTTCCATACCAATCTACCCCTAATAAACCCCATGATGTATTGATTGTATTGTGTTGTGTTGTATTATAAATTGTATAAATGGATGACTTGCCGTAACCATGATATTAGTAATGAAACGGATATAATGGATGAACATGTAAATGGAGTATATCCATGGTTCGGTTCAGTCAAGTTGTATAGATTGAATAGATGGATTCATATCGAATTGTGGTTTTAAACTTGAATCATATTCAAGTCAGATTGATCAAATTTAGACTCAGTCTGAGTCAGACAATTAGAAAAGAAATTGAAGTCCTGAATTAGGTTTTGATGTTATCGGTAACCGTTGCACAAGGACAGTAGGATTTGTATCTTTTTCCAAGACAATTATTGTATTGATAACACCTTTTTGTTAGGTTTTCTACCTTAAATAGGCAAGCACCCATATCTACGGCTCCCTGAGGCTCAAGAGACTTGTCCCGCTTAAACCTATGTTTACTAGGGTCCTTATTGTAATTTAATATAAGTTGAGGGGTTTTTATGTAAAAATAGTTTTGGCATAATTTCAAAATACTCCTCAAGCATTTAATTATCGTCTTTAGAGTTTTTTTTATAGATGTGTATTTTAAAATTGTGCAATTTCTAGTAAATAGAACCTAGTTTTCATAGTATGTGGTATTTTCTTGAAAAATTGTACTTATGTTGTATTTGGATGGTATTTTGATGTAAAATGCGTCACAAAAATGAATATTTTGATGTGAAACTTGTTTTATTGAGTTTTTTTAATGTTTATTAATCAATATATGAGAATATGGTTTTATCTTGTTAAAGAAAAGTGTAGTTTTTAAAGAAAACCGAATCGGAAGTCGGACTAACTCCGCTTCCGTCAGGGTTTGGAAATGAAACTTTTTTTTAAAAAATGAGAGAGAAGATGGGACTTACAGGCTTGTTGGACTATAGGAGAGAGAAAGGGTCCTAAAGAAGGCTTCAGGGCGTCGATTCGTTGCCTAAATCTCCTCGGAAGTTTGTCGGAGCACCGCCCTTCACTAACTCCACTTGTACATTAAAAGACTTGGGAATTTGGTATAGTTTTTGCAAGAGAATTCTGAGTGAGAGGGGTGTAAGATGGTGTAGGTATTTATAGGACAATTTAGTGTTTAGGGAGTGATGAATAATGCATTAATATTTGTATTAAAATAGAATTTGAATGGTTGTATTATTCTCTGTAAATGTGCAGAGTAAATAAGCAATACTGGAGTTAAGGGGGGAGTCCAAAGATCCAGGGTTTAAAAAAAATGGGTTTGGCCTTACAATATCCGGCGGTGCCGGCCCATTGCGAGATCTCCCCGGTCCAAACATTGAGATGGGGGCTCGGATTGGGGCCATGTATCCCTGTCGGTCTGAATACTAATTTGCACCTGCTTGTTTTAAGTGAGACCCTTCAGTTTATGTGCAGTGCACGTGCAAAGTCTTGGGCTTCTAACAAGATTAAAAGAAATTTAATTAAAAAATAATGTGGCTGATGGGATTTGAACTCGGGTGCTTTGTAACAACAGTGCGAGTCTTTACCAGTGAGCTACAAGATCTTTCATGCTGTTCAAAAGCAAAACAAATTCTTATAGCATTCACAGTATTGCAAATACCCCAAGTGTACATTAAATTTAAATGAATTTTCTGTACATTAAAATTGGAGTTGTTACAACAAGGGTCGATGTGGACTTGCCTGCAGGGCAGAAGTTTCATTTTTTATTCTTTCTTTCCACGATACTCTATCATTTCAGCTTTTCATATTGCTAAAGTCACGATTGCCCAATCATTTAGGCTATTTTTCGCGGTGCCCAATCATTTCGGTTGTTTTTTCTTTTTACTCGCTGCTTTTTATTGTGTGTTGCCCAAACATTTCGGCTGTTTTTATATGCATATATTTTGCTTGCTGATTTTTATTGCGAGATACCCCATCATTTCGGTTATTTCATATGCAATTTTTGTTCGCTGATTTTTATGGCAAGTATGGAACTCGAGATCTGATACCAATCATAGCATCAGCATCGCTGCGACTGGAATATTGCCAGGAGTGAATCATCATTTGCCGTGAAAGGACTTGGAATTTGATACCGATTTAGGCATCGACATCGCTACAACTGGGATATTGCCAGGAGCGAATCATCACTTGCCTTTATCGATTTGAACAAAGGTGGCTTAGCAAACAAGGTTAGGATCCTTTTGACTAAGGCTTTTTGACTTTACGAGCCGTAAGGGTCTCATAAAGGTATTTCTCTCTATGAGTCATGAGGATCTCATAGGTGTATTTTCTCCTTAGGAATCGTGGAGATCCCCAAGTGTGTGTTCTCTTATAAGTCGTAAGGATCTCATAAGAATATTTTCTCCTTATAAGTCGAGAGGACTTATAAGTGTCGTTCAACATATGAGGGCATTCCTCTTATTGGTGGGACTTGGTGAGGGAACGTTTATTTATGCCCGTGGATTGTATACAATGGTCACTTTTGGACCGCTTGTAGGGCAATTTGGGGAGTGTGATGGCTTAAGAACAGGTTCATGTCCCTGTATCTTAAGGCTTTTGAATCCTATGAGTCGTGAAGGTCTCGTAGGAGGGAATTCTCCTTATGAGTCGCGAGGATCTTATAAGTGTAATTTCTCCTTAGGAATCATGGGGATCCCTAAGTGTGTTGCTCTTTTGTGAGTCGTAAGGATCTCACACAGGTATTTTCTACTTATAAGGTCGAGAGGACTTGAAGATGTTTTTATTTTAACGAGATTGCACCCTTTCGGGTTTTCACAAACTCGCCAGTAGCCCTACTGTTTTTACTCACGGAGCCCTTTCGGGTTTTCATCCATGCCCATTTCACTTGTAGATGTACCTTTTTTTACCCCTCCATTTGCCAATGAAACTTAGGGGGGACTTCGCCACCAGGGCAGCTGTGCAGCCAGCGGGACTTGAGTTGCAATCTTCACCGTAGGGAATTGTGGACTTGAATTCCACTATTGCCGTGTTTGGGCGACGTATTTAGTTTAAGAACATCACGGTCTATTGTTAGTTTAGGGACATCTCGGTCCATTGTTAGTTTAGGGACACCTCGGTCCATTGTTAGCTTCGGGGCGAAATTTTGCCAGATAATACTTATAGAGTTTGGACTCGGAAAGACAGTGAGCGGACATGAGCGTCTTCGTCTATCATTAACCTGAGTCGTGACTTGTCAAGCGTAGTACTTCTTAAGGAACCGGCCATTTATTGGCCGGAAGGGTCTTTCGCCATGCATATCCATGAGCAAGCAGGCTCCACCTTGGTAGACCTTGTCTATGATATACAGACCCTCGTAGTTTGGCTCAAATTTCCCTCGCTTTGCACGGTTGGGGATCATAGGTCTTTTGACAACTAGCACAAGTTCGCCTCGGCGGAATGTTCTCAGCCTGGTCAGTCTTTCGTATGAGCGCATCATCTTTACTTTGTAAGCTTCCAGGCTTTGCTGCGCCATGAGACGAGTTTCATCGAGGGCATCGATCTCCTCAAGTCGAAGATGGGCATTTTCCTCATCCGTCAGCTCGTATCGAACTGATACTCATAGAGAGGGTAGCTCTATCTCTAAGGGAAGTACCGCTTCCGTACCGAATACCAACGCGAATGGCGTTGTATTCGTGGCTGTTTTGAACATAGTTCGATAAGCCCAGAGAGCTTCATGCAGTCTCTCATGCCAGTCCCTTCTGTTTCTGGACACCGTTTTCTTTATGATTTTCGTCAAGGTCTTGTTGAAAGCCTCAGCTAGACGGTTAGCTCGGGGATTATAGACCGAGGAGTATCTCCAATCTATTTTATGCAGCTGTGCAAAGCGGCTGATCTTATGGCTTCTGTAGGCCAGTCCATTGTCCGCGATTATCCGTCGTGGAGTGCCGAACCTGTAGATGACGCATGTTCTGAAGAAATGGAGGATGTTCTCCGTCTTCACCTCTCTTAGCGGTACCACTTCTGCCCATTTAGAGAAGTAATCATTTGTTGCCAATATGAACCGATGTCCTTTAGATGACGCTGGGTCGATAGGCCCGATTATATCAGTTCCCCACATTTCGAATGGCCAGCTAGCCAGTGTTGGGTGTAGCGAATTCGGATGCTGGTGGATGAAGTCCCCATGAATTTGGCATGAATGACACTGCTTCGCATATTCGAGGCAGTCCTGAATCATTGGGGGCCAATAGTAACCGATTCTTTTGATCTTCAGCTTCATTTTGTCCCGGCTTGATGAGAACCGCAGAGTCCATCGTGAGTTTCTTGGACGGCCCTTTTTGCTTCTTATGATCCCAGACATCTCAGCCACAGGCAGTCGAATGATCTCTTATAAAGAGTATCATTGATGAAGGGGAAAGACAGGGCTTGCCTCATGAGCTGATGTGTTGACGACGCGTCTTCGGGTGTTCGATGGGATTTGAAGTAGTCTATGAAGACTTCTCTCCAATCCTTAGCCTTTTCTTCGTCCTCTACTTGGAAGGTTGCTTGTTTGGTCGCTTCTTTTTCTTCAGACGTCTCCGTAGATATCTCTACCGGTGCGAGAATCCGGCGGCTTTGCACAATGAACTTTACGTCATCGAGGTTTTCGTCGGCTAGTTCTTTAGCGAGTTTGGCTAATGTATCTGCCTTGCTATTTTCTGCACGCGGAATGCTTTTCAAGATGTAGGAAGGGATTTGCGTCAGCAGTTGCTGCACTCTTTCACCATACCTGATCAGTTCTGGCTTGCACGTTTGATAGTCACCATTTACTTAGCTAATGATCAGCTGGAAGTCTCCATATATGAGGATATTTTTGATTCCCATGTCAACAACAATCTCAAGACCTGCTATCAAAATTTTGTACTCAGCCTCATTGTTTGTTCTCGGCTCTGTTAAGGAAAGGGAGAAACGCATTATCCCTCCTTGCGGAGTCACGAAGATAAGGCCCACCCCAGCTTTAATTATAGGGGTGTTTTGCTTTTGCTTCTTCATGGAAGATACTCCATCGAAGTAGAGTTCCCATCGGGCATTATTTCCTTCCTCCTCCCTATCGATTGCATCGAACACGTGTTCATCTGGCAATTCGCAATTTAAGGGGGAATCGGTTGGTATTGTATGTTTAGCGAGAAAATCGGCGATGTCCTGGCCTTTCACTGCCTTGAGGGGCCGATACTTTATTGAGAATTCCATCAAGAGGAGGGTCCATTTGGCAAGTCTTCCCGTTAGTATAGCTCTTGACATCAAATATTTAAGAGGATCCACCTTTGATATGAGATGGACCTCATGTGCCAAGGCATAGTGTCTGAGCTTCGTTATCGCTAAGATCAGTGCTAGGCAATGCTTTTCAATGGGGGAGTACTGCCCCCAAGAAGGACTCGACTCAAATAGCAGAGAGCTCTCTCCTTTCCCTGGTCGTTCTCCTGTGCCCATAGCGCATCTAGAGAACTTTTAAGGGCTGTCGTGTGCAGGATGAGGGGCTTTCCCTCGACCGGAGCGGTTAGTACCGGCGGGTTCTGTAGATACTGCTTGATTTCGTCCAGTGCATTTTGGAATTTATGATCCCAAACGAACGGGTCCCCTTCTTCATTAGATGGCTGTAGGGGCGGCATTTGCCGGAGAGGTTAGCTATGAACCGTCGGATATACGCGAGCTTTCCTTGAAGATACCTCAGTTGCTTAAGAGTTCTTGGAGAAGGCATTTCCATAATCGCTTTAATCTTTGATGGGTCTATTTCGATGCCTCGATGTCTGTTCAGTTGATAAAACTGCACTTTTAATATGACATTTTTCCTACTATTTCTATATAAAAAAGGTGTTTATTATAATATATGACACATATGAGAGTTTATCTGTAAAAATACTATTTTCATGTGTTTATATATAATAATTAACATTATGAAGGAAAAAGTAAGCATATAATATCCATGTAACATTTGGCCCATTTAAATATACTTACCTTATTAAAAGCCTTTGACTAATTCTTAATGGTTAAGTTAATATCTCCATTAAAAAACTAATATTATTTGATGAGTTATTATGCAGAATTTTCAGGACTGAAATCAAGGAAATCAAAGTTGGCAAAACAAACCTGGATAATTAAGAAAGTAAACTAAAGAAATCAAGTCTGGCAGTGATGTAGAAAAGATTTTCAGTTTCCAGATATTCAAAAGTTCACCACGTGTCATCAAGATAAAGCCCCAGAAAAAAAACCAAAGATCCCGCCATAAGGCCGCGGAACCGCGGCCAAAACCACCTATTGGCCGCGGTTCCGCCGCGTATTGGATAAGTTGGGAGTTGGGATTTGTTCTGTTAGGATTTTAACCACTGGTTTCCAAATTAGGAAACTAGGGTTCTGGCTCTGGGACTATAAATAAGGACAGAGAGTCTCTTGGAAAATTATCAAGCTGAAGAGATCACGAAGTCCACGACAAGCTCACGCATCCACGCTGATCATCAACGGTTCATCTATCTCTTTAGAAGAGATCGAGAAGCAAACTAGCATTTTTGTAATCATTTTCTAAGGGAACAAAGTGTAAATGAATTTTGTTGATTAATAAAGGTAGTTTTTCTCTCATTTTATTTCATTGTAGTTTTAATATGATTTCTCTCTCCATCTCTTCTTCTCCCAACATGCGCGAGTAATTCTTCGCTTGTTAGGGTTCATAGGATTGGGGTAGGTTAATGGATGATGAAAATCATTAAACTCTTTTTAAGTCCTATAAAGTTTATAAATTTTATCAAAAGAATAGTTAACATCCTAATTGGGCGCGCTATTAATTCATTGATAATCGCGACCACGATTAGAGATTAGATTAACAATTGTTTTGGTAAAGGCTAGATATGAACGGAGTTCCATGTCGAGATAGGGGTTAAGAGTGGGAACCCATTTCCCTCCAGAAACCCTAATCTACATGCATCACTGTCGTTCTAGTTTTAAATCTATTAAAGGATAAAAAGAGTAATCTTTAATTAATCATCCATAACTACTAAATCCCAATGAACCCTACAAGCCCCCTTCTACTATAAAACCTATATCCGTAGTTAATCTAGATCTATATTTTGCATTCGTGTTTAACGTAGATCTAGATCCTACAACCATTCTTCACCATTCTTTATTTCTCCCACTTTCTTTCTCAACACGCCTAAAGTAAGAATAAAATATTCAACGTTTCCCAGAGGACGACCCGTACTCATCTCGGTTTAGCTACACGCGACACCGTTATTGATTGCGGTTAACTACTACACATAAAAAAATTAGATCAATCAATGTCGTACGATGATTCATAGGAATTTACCTGAGGAGACTCCAAACGCGCATTTCAGAGAGTTCATCTTTAGATAATATTTCTGAAGACGCTGGAACACTATTTTTAAATGCTCCCAGTGCTCCTCGTATGATTTGGTTTTCACCATGAGATCGTCGATATAACATTCGACAATCTCATGTATGAGGTCATCAAAGATATTTGTCATGGCCCTCTGGTAGGTAGCGCCTGTGTTCTTCAAGCCGAAGGGTATCACCTTATAGCATAATCTACCTAGCGGAGTCCGGAAGGCAGTATGCTTTCGGTCTTCGGGATGCATCTTTATTTGATTATACCTCGAAGATCCGTCCATGAAGGAGAAGACCTCATGGGTAGATGTGTTATCGATCATCAGCTCGGTAACAGGCACTGGGAAAGTCATCCTTCGGACAAGCTTTGTTGAGATTCCGAAAGTCCACGCAGATGCGTACTGTCCTATTTTTCTTCATCACAGGGACAATGTTGGCGATCCAGTCAGGATATTGAACTTCTTGGATGAAGCAGGAGTCGATTAGTTTCTTGACTTCAGCATTGATGCTCATCTCGAGTTCGAGCCGCATTCTTCTTGGCGCTTGCTTGACTGGCTTAACGTCCGATGATATAGCCAGTTTATGCACCGCTATTTCTGGATCTAGTCCCGGCATCTCGGAATAATTCCATGCAAAATAGTCTTTATATTGCGTAAGTACGCCCTTTAGCGTGGCCACCTGTTTTTCAGACAGCAGCTCACTGACGAACGTTGGCCTTGGCTCGTTTTCTGTCCCCAAGTCGATTTTCTCAGGTTGTCCGCTATGGTGTGTATCCCATCTTCCAACTCTTTTGGCGCCGGTGGAAATTCTAAAATTACCTCATCCTCATCCTCTTCTGCGAAGCAGTGGGAAAGGCCGTCCATATTCTCGTGCTCCTCCTCCTTTGTAAAGGTTATCACATGACAGGTACGAGTTCGTTTCCAAGCTTGATGTTGATCTGGACTTTCCCTCATAGTGTAGGTTGCTCTTGGCACATGCTTTCGTGGTGGGGCTACCCTCCAATTGTCGGACAGAGCGAACATGCCTTGCTGATACTGGTTTTCGACCCAGTCTTTGAAGGTGAAGCAATCTTCAAGAGGATGTCCTAGTGCTCGGTGGTAGGAGCAATAAGCCAGATGATGGACCTCGTTTATTTTCTCAGGGTGCCGAGACTCTGGGAGTGTCATCATTTGATACTTCATGACAAGGTTAAATACTTTCCTTGTCTTGTCTCAAGGGAAAGAGTATTCCCGACCCATCTTTTTCATAAAATACGGATTCCAGCTGACTTTTTCTCGATCGCGTGACTTCTTGGATCCGCTTCAATGTCTTTGAACGTCATTCCCATTCTTGATCTTGTTGTTGCTTCTGTGTCGGATTTTTTCCTTGCCACGAGAGCGCACAGCGGGCTGAGGGTGAAGGGCATCGTCGTCTTCTCTTTCCGTAGCCTGTTGAATGAGACGTTGCATCCTGGCTTTCTCGTAAATGGTCATTTCGCGGTTATGGTCATCTCAAACTTTTTGATCCGCTTCCCTTATTAGTTTATCAATTTGTTCTTCGAATGGCGGACTTGGTTTTCGTACGGTGGGATTTCGCTCTGTTTCAACATCAGCGCTATCTGGAAGGGCATTCCCTTCTCCGCCGGAATCATTTATAACATGGCAGCCATAGAATCGCTCCCGTTTCTTGGACCGAACGTATCCAAATCCCATCGTCTCCATGTTCCCGTTGGGCATCTTTCGCTGAGTCCTGGGAATGTCCTAAATCTTGTTGTAGAACTGGGCTTGTCGGGCGGTTTATTTGAAAGGTACGCCTTGGCATCTAAATAGCCTTTTCAATCCCTCTGCGTAATATCTGTGCGGACGGATTGGTTGGAACCTATCGAGTCTAGAATCGGCACCATGCCAGACTTCTTTTTCCACTTTAGTCTCCGTGGATTGGTAGAAGAGGATCGCCTTTTCACCTCTTCGTCTAGGAGGAACGTAGAAGGTCTGCAGCTCTTGCACGCCGTATGTATCGAGCACGTCAAGTTCCCTGTAATGCTGTTGCGGAACCATGGTAATTTGTAAAATCTGATCAGCTCCAGTGACGGTTTGTATTGATGGACAAACAGAGAACACTGCGTTGACCTCGTCTTCAGAGTCGCTTCCAAAGACCAAAATAGGAGTAGATGGTCCTGGCCTGCTGCCTTGGGGTTGCCCTGAGAAGACTATCTCTTCATCCTCCTCGGTATCGCTCCCAAAGATCGAGATGGTGACGACGGCTTTTTTTTTATTCTCCGGTTTACGAAATCTTTCCTTATCTTCGAAGTCTGGTAGGAAGTACTTAGCGTCTTCATACTTGCGGACTTCATTTACAGAGAATGGGTTTAACTCCCCTGTAACCGTGTACTCGAGGCCGTATTTGAAGTACTTCATACACTGATGTTGTATATAAGGGATGATGTTGGCCTGCCGAGCAGAGCTTTATAACAAGTCTTGGCGTCGATGACATGAAACTTGATGTCAGTGTTGAGCATCCCGAAGCATAATGTAAGTATTATGGACCCAAGCGTCCGTGATGACTGCAAGTCGAACCCAGAGATAGTAATTTTGTCCCGGACCAGGTGCTGAACATTCATGCAGATCTCTTTTAGCACCTTCACGTTGAGAAGGTTGACGGAAGACCCGTTTTCGACCAGAATCTTCCCTATCTTGATGTCATGGCAGTACCCAGTGACATATAAAGGACGGTTGTGCTCGCACGTTCCGAGGATGAGATCTTCATCACCGAATGTGATGTCAGCTATATGAACCTCTGCCAGCTCATCCTTCATCATTTCTTCCGCAAAGAAAGCTTGGAACTGATCAGGCTCTTGCAGTGCCTTGACTAGTGAATCTCGTGCCTCTTTGGACAGGAGGAGAGTATCCAGTATGCTCAGTTGTGAGGGTATCTTCCTCAGATGTGCCAGAACATTGTAATCCACCTTATTTTTCTTAGGCAGTTCCTTGGCTGCGAGCTCTTTGACGACTCTATCATCGAGGGCAATTTCCTCAAGGACTTTTTCCTTCCCCTTGTATCTTTTGCTCGAACCTTTGTTTGTAGGCCCAAGGTTCTTCTCAGGCTTCATTCAGTTACGTAGCTGAATGTTCTCGCA
Organism: Agapanthus africanus; assembly: GCA_030015575.1. Lineage (NCBI taxonomy): Eukaryota > Viridiplantae > Streptophyta > Magnoliopsida > Asparagales > Amaryllidaceae > Agapanthus > Agapanthus africanus. Next base: position 5,991,151 of record JASDDO010000024.1, read on the forward strand.
TTTCTTCACTTCTTCTTCTTTTCCAGAGGTGGATTCTTTGAGGAGAGGGCCGAGGGTTATTTGTTCCTCAGAATCGCTCCCGAATCTGAGAACTTGGGTTTTCCATTTTGTCGAGTTGGTATCAACCATATAACAGCTGCCAGTCGTTTTTCCGCTCTCATCTTTCATATTTTTCGCTGTCGACGAGTTTCACGCTTCATCCTCTTGAAATGTTGTTGGTAGGCCACATATCCCTGCCACCACTTCTTGAAGGCGCTGCACTCTTTGCGGGGATGTGTAACCTGATTGATCTGGAATTTATGTGTTTGTAGTGTAACCGCAATCAATAACGGTGTCGCGCGTAGCTAGACCGAGATGAGTACAGTTCGTCCTCAGGGAAACGTTGAATATTTTATTCTTACTTTAGGCGTGTTGAGAAAGAAAGGAGGAAGAATAAAGAATAGTTTTAGGTTCTAGATCTATGTTAAACACGGATGCAAAATATAGATCTAGATTAATTATGATGTAAGTTTAATATAAAAGGGGGCTTGTAGGGTTCATTAGGATTTAGTAGTTATGGATGATTAATTAAGGATTACTCTTTTTATCCTTTAATAGATTTAAAACTAGAACGACATTGATGCATGTAGATTAGGGTTTCTGGAAGGAAAAGGGTTCCCACTCTTAACCCCTATCTCGACATGGAACTCCGTTCATATCTAGCCTTTACCAAAACAATCATTAATTTAATCTCTAATCGCGGTCAAGACTAGCAATAAATTAGTAGTGCGCCCGATTAGGATGTTAATGATTCTTTTGGTAAAGTCTATAAACTTTATAGGACGTAAAAAGAGTTTAAGGATCTTCATCATCCATTAATCTAACCTAATCCTACGAACCCTAACAAGCGGAGAATTACTTGCGCATGTTGGGAGAAGAAGAGATGGAGAGAGAAATCATATTGAAACTATAAAGAAATAGAATAAGAAAAAGAACTACCTTTATTAATCAACAAAATTCATTTACACTTTGTTTCCTTAGAAAATGATTACAAATGCTAGTTTGCTTCTCGATCTCTTCTAAGAAAGTAGACGAACAGTTGATGATCGGCCTGGATGCGTGAGCCTGTCTTGGACTTCGTGATCGCATCGACTTGATAATTTTTCCAAGGGGCTCTCGGTCTTTATTTATAGTCTCAAATCCAGAAACCTAGCTTCCTAAATTAGAAACCAATGGTTCAGATTCTAACAACCAAATCCCAGCTCACAAGTCTTCTGGTACGCGGCGGATTTGCGGCCAACAGGTGGGTTTGGCCGCGGATCCGCGGCCAAACAGTGAGATCTCTTGTTAGTTTTTCTGGGGCTTCATCTGTGTGACACGTGGCGATCTTTTGAATTTCAGGAAACTGAAAATCTTCTCTTAGTTACTGCCAGACTTGATTTCTTAGGTAGCTTTCTTAATTAGGCAGGTTTGCTCTAACAACCTTGATTCCCTTGATTTTAGCCCTGAAAATTCTGCACAACAACTCCACAAATAATATTAGTAGAGTTTGTATTATTGAGATATTAGTTTCAACATTAAGATTTGGTCAATGGTATTTTTGCAAATATTTTCCTACCAAATGTTAATTATAATATATAGACACATGAAAATAGTATTTTTACAGATAAACCCTCATATGTATCATATATTATAATAAACACCTTTTCTAATATAGAAATAGTAGGAAAAATGTCATATTAAATGTGCAGTTTTATCAACTGAACATAACCCTCCGATGGTATAAGGAGTAGTTCGGATGTACATCCACTTCGTCGAGGCACGTATTCCCGGGAGTATTTCCTTTGAAATGTGGCTGCTTCATTCCCATTGACAGGGCTTTGGCGAAACGTTTCCCCATCTTAAACCTGCTTTTGTCTATCGCGGGTGTGCTTCGATCTGGTTTGAGTACTTTGTGACTTTTCCTCGCCGCAGCTTCTTCGTCCTGACGCCGACCCTTGACCTTTTCGTTTATGGCCATTTCACGCTCTCGGTCAACTTTGCTCTTTTGAAGGGCATCGTTCGGCAGTTTTATCGATCAGGTCTTATGACGGTTCCAGAGATTTTGACGCCGGTCCTGTCCCCAATTCCTCTGCATTGCTTTCCTTCGCTGAGGGAGCTTCTTTATCTCTTAACAACAAGTGAGAGATCATGTGGCAACTCGCTACATAATCCTCAGGTTCTTCTGACGAGTTGTTTCCTTCATCAATGTCACTGTCTCCGTTCCCAAGAATATGATTGAGGAACTCTTCAAGTGCGACTGGGGTCTGCGCCTTTTGGTTGTATTCCTCCAGTGCGTCGATTTATTTTTGCAGATCCGTAAGATTGTCGTCGAGCTGCCCGGGCTTCTTGGTCTTCTTCTTTTTTTTCGAAGACTTTGAAGGCCTGACCTGGGTGTTTTGCCCATCACTACCAACTTGCGGTGTTGGGCGCGGTTTCAGCATCCCGTCAATGATCTCGGGCTCCAGCGGGCTTTTCCACCTGATTACCGAGCATGCTTGAAGATCCTTCGGCATTCTTTTAGTTTTAGCCAAAAGGACAACTTCCCATGGAGCTTTCTCTACAAACGAGCACGATCTCCCGGCGTATCCACCTTTTTAGGAGAGTGCTGCTGTGGCGGGTTTACCTTCCAGTTTTCAGACAGCGCGAACTTGCCTTATTGGTATTGGTCCTCAACCCAATTTATGAAGATGTAGCAATCTTCGATTGGGTAGCCCATTACTCTGTGGTAGGGGCAGTAGTTGGGACTGTTGATGTCACCAGGCTGCAGTAGGCGTCTCGGATTCGGCATAGTGATGAGCCTGTTGCGCACCGCTAGTTCAAACAGCCTCCTCTTTTCTCACGGGGAAATGAGTAAGGACGTATCAACTTCTCTTCGAAGGATCAGCTCATGTTTCTTTGGCGAGTAACCGGTTTTAAGTCACTGATTAGAGTTGATTTTTAGATCAAAAATATATGTTAACCGCAATCAAGAACGACATTGCTTGGTAGCTAGCCGGTGAATACGGGTCGGTCCACAGGGATGATGTATATTTCCTAATTTTTCTAACGAGCTAATGGTGTTTGGATCTTTATCACTAAAACTAATTTGATTTAGACTAGGATTTAGAAAACTTGCTAGGGTTAGGTTTATGTTAAGTTTGGTAAAATAAAATTTTCCACCTCTTTCAATGCCCTAAATTAGATCTTTTGAGGAGTCATGGTAATTATTAATAAAGGGGATTATGATGATCGGGAAGATACGATGTTTCTTCCTCTAGATCCTTGTTCGTCCTTTCTTAATCCTTACCCTAACCTCCATGGAAGACATGCATATCCGGTCTTTTATACTACGGTATCACCGTTACCTTGTGGGTAGGGTGCCGTAGGGAGCGGAATATGTATGCATGCATGGAGTCCTAATTAATAACATGTGATGGGGCAAGAAAGGGGTGAGAGATTTGCATCTCTCAAACCCTTCCCGATTCCTAACCCTAACAAGCGAGGAAACTACTCGCTCATTAAGGGATCTACGAAAAACATAATTTTTATTTTGGTTTTAGAGTTAAGAGATTAATTATCTACTGCAGATTAATAAAAATTCTAATCTAGATTTAAAACTAAGGCAGAGAATAGATCCATCTAGGGCAGAAATTAAAACTAAGAACTAAGGCAGAAAATAAAAACTACTTACAAATTGATGGTCTCCAAAACTTGAAAAGAAATCTGAATTTTATTGATGAAAGGAGGCATAACTTAATACAAGAATTTGGGTCTCTATTTATAGGACATAGAAAACCCTAGGTTTACAATCGTCGCATGTATGCTTTTACAAAATTGCCCCTAGGTAGACTAGTCAACGCGCCGCCAGCATTTTGGTAAAAAATTTCGCCACTACGGGCTCAGCACTGCCGCGGAACCGCGGCCATAGGCCAGGTTTGGCCGCGGTTCCGCGGCCAAATAGTAAGCTTGAATGTTTCAATTTTCTGTGCTGGTTCTGCTTCTCTTTGTCTTCCTATTTCTTTGGTTGGTTCTTCAGAATGTTTTCCATTTCTCTTCCAGATCTCCACAGTGAGTAATGAGTGGACTTTTACTATTTTCTTCATGTTGAAGTCTTGAACCTTGCGCTGCCTTGTACTTTATGAACTGATCTTCGTGTAGGCTTGATCAAGATCCTTCTATTTGTTGGTCATAGTCTCACTTTTGCATCGTCTTTTATCTTTTTCACTGTTTTTGTTCCGAGAACCTGTAACCTGTAACTATGTAGCAGACATGGGTCAAAAGCACCTGTTTATTTGTAAAATGCATACGAATGAGGTCTAAAAGAATGCAAAATTATGATATGAACAAATACCCCCAAACTTATCTTTTGCTCGTCCTCGAGCAAACTTAGTTTTATTCTCAACAAATCCTAACCTCACTTTCGCAGGGAAACACGATTGCACTGAGCTCGTGCAACAAGCCGTTAAACCTCTAAGTGTCCCTAGTAGGAGTGTTATCTCCTGAGGGTTTTCAGTGGATACTACCCACAAAATTCTATCAATTAGGCTCATTGACTTTTATTCTCCAATTAGGTTTTCTAACAAGGAATTCTATTATCTTCGCTTCGTAAATTATCCACCCGTATTCTTCACGCTTCCTTATCATTTAACTTAAGATTATATATACTCTTGTGAATTTACTTAGCTTTTGGCATCTCTTAAGTTTTCCTTCTAGGGTTCTATCTCAACTTAGGAACTTTTATCGTTTCTACTAAAGATATAAGTCATATTCTTCATTCCTATCTCTTATCTAAATCCTAATCACATACCCCTACGTGTGTGTGTATATCACCCCTACACTTGGAAATTCAAATCAAGCAATCATACTCTTGTTCGTTGTCCAAAGCACTTCTTAATTGGTGAATTTTTAGATAAAATTTTCTCACACATCCTTCATGCGACCTTTAATACTTCTTGAGGTACCAACAACCGATTACAAGATGTGTTTGTATATTAAAGCGTAATTCCTAGTCTTGTAACACATAAGGCTTTAGCAGTTACTCCCAAACCAGTTGGTCTAAGGCACTAGGTGATGAATCACCCTCGCTAAATATTTTTCTATTTTTGCAGCCTTAAGTAATTACAAAAACCAGTGTTCATTTTATTTTCTTTATTCACACTTGTATATATATTTTTTATTTTTCGTCGTACTAAGGACTTAAGACAAGAGCATTTCAAGGTCTCTCATACTATTCCAAGTTTCAAGGTTCGTGTTTGTGAAATTTGTAGGGTATACATTTTCAGAATTTAGACTTAAGCTAGGAATTATTTTTCAAACTTATACTTTAATAAAAATATCAATACTTTTCCTTTGTTTTAACTTAGCCCAAGAAGTGAACTCGAAATTTGCCTATTTCTAAATAAACTACAAAGACATATACTTTCTACCATTAAACTAAAAGAAATGTTATTTTTAGGGTTTTTAATTTACTAAGTCTAAGATCTAGTTGTACCTAGCTAGTAACCTATTTGTCAAACTCAAGTCAAATATGACCAAAATTGAATACTTTAATTTTTATAATTTTTGAAATTTTCAATTTTTATGGGTTTTTCTTTTTCTATTTTTTTTATTTTTCAAATTTTTCAGTTTTTATGATTTTTATATAAGGATGCAAATGCAAAAATATACATATGAATGCGAAGGAAGAAAACTTACCGAGCATACCCCCAAACTTAAACTGAACAGTGTCCTCACTGTCAGGTTGCACCAAGTGGGTCGAAAATGTCGGCACTTTCCTGTTTATTTTGCTTTTATATTTACAAATGATACACACCCCCAAACTTATTTGAAATAAAGTTTTGGAAAAAATGATCAAAAGTTTGGGGGTAAAATGGAGGAAAATCAATCGGTGTAAATCAGCTCCTGCAAAAACAGGAGCTCCTCCGACGGGTCCGCTGTGAGGAATGGTTTCAATCGATGTCCGTTTACTTTAAATAAAGTACCGTCCTCCGGATTTTCAAGATCTACCGCACCGTGCGGATATACGGTGCGTACTAAAAATGGCCATTTCAACCTAGATCGGAGCTTGCCCGGGTGATAATGTAACCGAGTGTCATAGAGTAAACCCTGTTGACCAGATTTAAACGTTTTGCGCATAAGGTGTTTGTCATGGAACACCTTAGTTCGGTTTTTAATAATGACAGCATTATCATATGCCTCATCCCGCAGCTCTTCTAGTTCGTTTAATTGCAACTTTCGATTGCTGCCCACATCTCCCATTGATAAATTCAACTCCTTTATCGCCCAAAATGTCTTGTGCTCAATCTCAACTGGGAGGTGGTAAGCCTTCCCATAAACAAGCCGGTATGGAGACATACCAAGATCGGTCTTGTATGCAGTACGGAAAGCCCATAGTGCATCAATCAGTTTGTGTGACCAATCTTTACGGTTTTTAGAAACCGTTTTCTCCAAGATTTGCTTAATTTGCCGATTCGAAACCTCGGCTTGCCCACATGTTTGGGGATGGTATGGCGTTGACAGCTTGTGAGTAATGGAATATTTGCGCATTAAGGACTCAAAAGTCCTATTGCAAAAGTGAGATCCATTATCACTTATAATCGCTCGAGGGTGCCCAAACCGAGAAAAGATATGTTCATTAAGAAATCGAACGACAACCTTGTTGTCATTCGTTTCGCTAGGCACAGCCTCTACCCATTTCGACACATAGTCAACAACCAAAAGAATATACACATTCCCAAAGGAATTGGGAAATGGTCTCATGAAGTCAATTCCCCAAACATAAAAAATATCCACAACCAAAATTAGTTGGAGCGGCATTTCGTTTCTCCGCGATATCCGGCCCAAGTGTTGGCACCGGGAGCATGTCTTGCAGTATTCATATGCATCCTTAAAGAGTCGTGGCCAATAGAAACCACACTGCAAGATTTTCTCGGCTGTCTTCTTTGGTTCAAAGTGCCCACCACACGCTTGATCGTAGCAAAAAGACAGCACGCTCTTAAACTCATTTTCAGGTACACACCGACGAATAATTTGGTCGGAACAATATTTAAAAAGATACGGTTCATCCCAGTAAAAATGCTTTACTTGGGACAAGAATCGGAGTTTATCCTGTTTCGACCAATCTTTAGGTATCAAGCTGGCGGCCAAGTAGTTTACTATATCAGTGAACCATGGTTCGCAAGACACGGTTAAGAGTTGCTCATCGAGAAAAACATCTTTGATTGGAATTTCAAGTGTAGGCGAAGAAGGAAGTTGTGAAAGGTGATCGGCCACTACGTTTTCACGTCCTCTTTTGTCCCTTATGACAAGGTCAAACTCTTGTAGCAAGAGGATCCAACGTATTAACCTCGATTTAGCATCCTTCTTCGCAAAAATGTGGCGAAGAGCTGAATGGTCCGTGTTCCCCTCCGAAAGGCGGCGCGCAGGACCGCGATGTCCTGACGCAGAGATTCGGGGCAGATGCTATATGGTTTTATCCATCTACCTCTCCGAAGATACCAAGCTGATTTATGGCACCGTGTATCAGAGGTTTAGACGGATGCGGCCGATGTAGCAGACTTCGTCAGATTCCCCCTCACTTGAGGGGTTTTTGATTGTGGGGACGCTCTTCCCTGCAGGCGCAAGCCCCTGCAGTTAATTACGTTACCGCATCGCGGTAACAACTTTCTCCTTCTCCAGAATTTCACTTCGTATCGTGTGTGTTTGTTTTGTTTGTGGTTGCCCGTGGATTGTATACGGAGACCGAGTAATGCCGTCGCCCGTAGGACGTGGATTGGTCCAAATCCGTATTTACTTAGATTTGGGTTTGGTGTTTTTAGTTTAAGGATACGTTAGCCGTGCTTGGGGCTAAGATCAACTTAAACGTTCGTTAAGGATACGTTAGTCCTGTTTTAGACTAAGATCGACTTAACGTGGTGATCCATTTAATATATGGCCGTCGGGACTCATCACCTCTCTGACGTCGTTGAAGGATTACAACGATAGGTGTCAGAGGAGTTCAGAGATGTACCCTTGAACCAAAGTTGATTTGGAGTTTTATAGTCCATTTGAATGTTTAAGGATACGTTAGCCGTGTTTTGGGGCTAAGATCAACTTAAACGAGACCGTTTAGATCCGGCAAGAGAGCATTTGGAGGCTCTATTGTTCCAGTTTAGGGACGTAGTGGTCCATAGGTAGTTTAAGGACGTTGCGGTCCATTGCCAGTTTAGGGACGTAGTGGTCTATGTTCCAGTTTAGAGACGTGGTGGTCTGTGTTCCAGTTTAGGGATGTGGTGGTCCATCGCCAGTTTAGGGACGTAGTGGTCCATCATTAGTTTAAAGACGTTTCGGTCCAACATTAGTTTAAGGACGTTTCGGTCCACGAGTTTAAGGACCCCGCAGTCCATTTGAATGTTTAGTCGTCAGGACCCGTCACCTTTCTGACGTCGTTGAAGGATTACAACGATGGATGTCAGAGGAGTTCAGAGATGTACCCTCGAACCGGATGTAAATTGATTTAGGAGAGCAGCTGTGCTCAGTCAATTTAGTTTGAGGACTTACGGCCATGATTGGGCTAAGTCCAGTTTCAACATCTTTTGTCTTTGGCCTGTGCTAGGGCTTTGCCCCTTTTTAGTAATGCACTGCATTATTCTTGTTTTGGTTGGGCTCTGCCCTTTTATAAATGATGCAGAGCATCTATTTTGTTTGGGCTCTGCCCTGCATAGCACTTTTTTATTAGGCCTGTTAGGCCTTTTAATTGGGCTCTATCCCTTTTCTTTAATAATGTAGAGCATTAAATACTTTGACAGTGCCCCACGTGGCTTGTCAGGCGCTTTGCGCCAAGTAATGAGCGCAAACTCATATGGTGGTGACACATGTCACGCTCAGGTGAGCGCAAGCGCAACAGCGCAGTGCGCTGCGTCAGTGCGCTGCGCTGTTGCACTGCTGACACGTGGCGCGGCTTGCGCAATAGTGCATTTCTGGCAAGTGCTGGGCACTGTTCTTATTCTTTTGGATCAATTTCAGATAAAATGTGCGAGGCACTGTTATCTTGATAATCTTTTAGATTCAGAACCTATGGTTCATAAAAAGAAGTGCAAGGCACTGTTTTTTATTTGCTTATTTTCCTTTTTCTTAGAGGTCCTTGATCTTGTTCTCAGATCAATGATCTGTTCAGAAGAAATTCTTCTTTTCAAAGGTTTACCTTCTTTTCTTTCTGATTTCTTCTCAAACATTCTTTTTAGGAGTTCTCTGAATTCTTTCTCTGTTTCTCTGTCAATGTTCTCTCTTCTTCTTCTTTTTTTTATTTTAGAAAGAAGGATCATTGGTCATTGGGATCCACCACCTCTCCGACGACACTGAGAGATTACAGTGCTATATATCGAAGGTGTGAAGGGATGTACCCTTTGAACCATGTCTCGCTCATTAGGGGGAAGAACAGGCTGGAGCTTAAGCTTCTCGCTGCTAAAAAAGGCTTCTTTGCGTTTGCGCACGTGCGTCGCACGTGTTGGGCGCACGTGCGTTGCACGTGTTGGGCGCTCATCTTTGCACGTAGCGCACATGGATCTTGCGCATATGCGCATTATGGGGGGGAGCAAGCTCCTATGGAGAACGAGTCTCCTTTTAATTGAATATTCTCATGTGGTGTGCACGTACGTTGCACGTGGTGCGCGCGTGGCAGGCACACGTGCGTTGCACGTGGCGCACATGCACATTATGAGGAGAAGCAGAGCTTCTATATATGGAGAACAGGCTCCTTTTAATATTATTAAATGTTCTCATGTGGTGCGCGCGTGCGTTGCACGTGGTGCGCGCGTGGCGAGCACACGTGCGTCGCACGTAGCACACATGCACATCATGAGGAGAAGCAGGGCTTCTATATATGGAGAACAGGCTCCTTTTAATATTATTAAATGTTCTCATGTGGTGCGCACGTGCGTTGCACGTGGTGCGCGTAGCGCGCATGCGCATTATGAGGAGAAGCAGGGCTTCTATATATGGAGAACATGCTCCTTTTAATATTATTAAATGTTCTCATATGGTGCGCACGTGCGTTGCACGCAGTGCCTCATGGCGGGCACACGTGCGTTGCACGTAGCGCACATGGTGCTTGCGCATATACGCATTATGGAGGAGCATGCTCATATCTTGGAGAACTAAGCTCCTTTGGAGAACTAAGCTCCTTTGAGTATTGAATCCTTTGAGAATTTAACTCTACCTTTCTAAGAATCCCCTCTTATTTATATGGGAGTGGTAGAGAAGCCATCTCTCCTTTTCCCGATGTGGGACTAAAAAATGCATTCCCCATGTAGTAGAGCATTACTTTAGATTACACGTGTATAACACATTTGCTCATAACTTTTGATCTCGGATGAATTATGAGGCCTATAATATATCAAATCGAAGGTCTTTTTGAGATGCTTTCAATATCATCAGAATTTAGCTATTTTTCGTTCCAGAGTTTGTCAAAATACAGCTCGGAAAATACTGGTTCGCATCTTCTTCCTTAGATCACATGTGCATAGCATTTGCTCATAACTTTTGATCCCGGATGAATTATGAGGCCCATAATATATCAAATCGAAGGTTTTTTCGAGATGCTTTCAATACCATCATAATTTAACAGTTTCTCATTGGGGAGTTTATCAAAATACAGGCCGGAAGATACTGGTTCGAATTTTTTTAAGCGTATCGCTGCCATTTGATACCTTGGACTCTTTTGCGCAGAAATTTTTGGCGGGAACAGTCCGTATACACAATAACTGGAGAGCCGATCAAATAAAGCCGGAATTTTTCAAGTGCAAACACAACGACTAAAAATTCTTTTTCTGTTGTTGTGAAGTTCAGTTGGGCCTCATTTAGTGTATGGCTAGCGTAATAAATTACGTGCGACATCTTATTAATGTGCTTTCCAAGAACAGCACCAATGGCGAAATCTAATGCGTCACACATAATTTCGAAGGGATGCGTCCAGTCTGGAGATGAAAGAATGGGCGCAGAAATGAGAGAGTGTTTCAGTGACTCGAACGCTTCCATGCAAGTTGAGTCAAAATCAAATGTTTTGTCCTTGGCCAATAATAGAGTTAAGGGTCTAGCAATCTTGCTAAAATCCTTAATGAACCGTCTATAAAAACCGGCATGACCTAGGAAAGCTCGGATGTCTTTGACGCATTTAGGAGGAGGAAGATTTGAAATGACTTCAATCTTGGTTTTATCAACCTCTATGCCATTTTGCGAGATGACATGTCCTAAGACAATGCCTTCTCGTACCATAAAGTGGCACTTTTCCCAATTTAAAGTTAGGTTCTTATCCCTACAGCGGGTAAGAACTGCGTCAAGGTGTAGCAAACACTCGTCGAAGGAGTCACCAAAAATGGAGAAATCATCCATAAATATTTCCAAAAACTTTTCAACCATGTCTGAAAAGATCCCCATCATACACCGCTGAAACGTAGCGGGTGCATTGCATAACCCAAAGGGCATGCGAAGATAAGCAAAAGTGCCAAAAGGACAAGTAAATGTGGTCTTGTCTTGATCCTCTTTGGCGATGGGAACTTGGTTATAGCCGGAATAGCCATCCAAAAAGCAATAGAACACGTGCCCAGCCAATCGTTCAAGCATTTGGTCAATGAAAGGTAAAGGAAAGTGGTATTTCCTTGTCGCGGCATTGAGTTTTCTATAGTGGATGCAAACTCGCCACCCAGTTTGGGTGCGAGTAGGTATTAACTTATTTGCCTCATTGGTTATGACCGTAATGCCCGATTTCTTTGGCACAACATGAATGGGGCTAACCCACTGGCTATCCGAGATAGGGTAAATGATACCACTATCAAGACATTTAACAATCTCCTTCTTGACAGCCTCTTTCATTATGGGGTTGAGGCGTCTTTGTGGATCCCTTACCGGCTTGGCATCATCCATCAAGTGTATATGATGTTCAACTATGAGGGGACTAATCCCCTTGATTTCCGCCATAGACCAGCCAAAAGCTTGCCGATTATTTTGTAAGACCATTAAAAGGGCCTTCTCTTGCTCGAGAGCTAGAGATGCCGATATGATGACGGGAAGGGTCTCATTCTCACCTAGGTAAGAATATTTAAGGTGCGACGGCAAAAGCTTTAGTTCAAGTTTAGGAGGTGAAACAATTGATGGTAACAATGGTGTAACAGTTTCAAACTCGAAGAATTCCATCAACGGTTCAAATCGAGTGTACGCAACCGAGTCGGATGGTTCAACTAACTAATCCGAAAAAGCAAAACACTCAAACTCGGGTGGTGGGTCTTCAAAATCGTCTACAAAGGTGAAACACTCATAATCGTTGTTCGGCGTGAAAGCTGTGTCGGATTTTAGGAGGAACGCACTAGAAGCGTCAGCACTGCTGTGGTTGAATATAAAATTTTCGAACTCACAGTCCTCCTCCGCGATCTCATTGATCGAGCAAACATCAATTACGCTAGAATTAGGCTCGGAAGGCTGATTTTCCAACTTAAAAATGTTGAGTTCAATTGTCATATTGCCAAAAGATAGATTCATTGAACCATTATGACAATTGATCACCGCATTAGAAGTCGCAAGGAATGGTCGACCAAATATCACCGGAATTTGACTCCGGGGGTTAGCTACAGGTTGTGTATCCATAACAATAAAGTCAACGGGGAAAATTAAATCCCCTACTCTAATTAACACATCCTTCAACTCTCCCCTAGGATGGGTGATGGATCGGTCAGCCATTTGGAGAGTGCAATGAGTGGGCTTAAGCTCTCCAACGCCTAATTGCTCGTACACTGAATAAGGTAGCAAATTGATACTAGCACCAAGATCTAATAGTGCTCTATTGATGTTCTTGTCCCCAATTATTATCGAAATAGTAGGACAATCGGGGTCCTTGTGCTTTTGGGGTAAAGATTGGACAAGAGCATCGCTAACAACACTAGCCACGAAAACTTTCTTTGGTACTTGTGACTTCCTCTTCTTGGTGCATAAGTCCTTTAAAATTTTTGCGTATGAAGGAACTTGTTGGATTGCATCCAAGAGAAGAATATTTATGCTAACCTGTTTGAACAACTCTACAATCTTCTCCATCTGTGGAGTTGGTTTATTGGATCTCAATCTGTTTGGAAAAGGAACATTTTGAAAATTTGTTGAGTCCAATTTTTATGGATCAGATTGTGGAGTTGGAATGGATTCCCGTGTAGATGTGTTCGTGTTGTGAGAAGTGGGTCCGTTCGCTCTAGAAGAAGTAGAGCCTTGTGAAGGATGAAGAATAGGCTCTAACGAAGAAGAAGAAGAAGGTGAAGAGGATGAAGAAGGACCACCGGCAGGGATGTCATTGTTAATACCCACATTATTTTGCAACACTTTTCCGGATCTCAACGTGGTCACAGCATTTACGTTATGATTTTGCTGTTCATATGCAACATGTGCTTGACCGGGATTTGGCAGTGGTTGAGATGGAAGCTTTCATTTTTCTCGCTCGCTCAATGCAACATTGAGTTGTGCAATTTGTGCCTCAATAGATTTGATGCTTTGATCGTGGGAGGCACTGTTTTGCACCAAAGATTGAATAGAAGTCTCCAACCTTGCTGCGGATTGTGTAGATTGCTTTAGAAACGCATCTAGACTTCTTTCTAGCGAGTTAACCTTATCATTATGAGGTTGAACAAAGTTGTTTTGAGGGTAAGAATTGTTGGGCAGAAAATTATTCATTTGATTAGGGTAAGGTTGCGGTTAGAAAGGTTGCTGGAATTGAGTTTGTGGAGGTGCTTATTGTTATGGAGGAGGAGGCCTTTGAAAGTTGTTGTTTCCTTGGAATTGTTGATTTTGATTCCAAGTGAAATTTGGGTGACTCCTCCAACCTGGATTGTATGTCGAAG